>VZSV01000001.1:11459842-11475622 GCA_013398735.1 Nothocercus julius | reverse complement strand
GGAGGGTGAGCATGAACTAGCCTGCTCTTAGAGCTGAGTGCCAGCACTATATGGCAAAATGCATATTTACTTCTATGCACCTTTACACTTAGCTCTGAGGCAAAGTGCTACCCTTCCTGCTAGTAGCAAGACAAGCAGAGAAGGAGAAACCATGATCAAAAGATCACGCTTATTATAGTAGAATGGTTGTGGATTAGTCAGTCTGATCTAAGCAGAAAATAAATTCTTGTAGCGTAAACCAACACCAAGTTGCTGAAATGTCATCAGAATATGAAGTTATTTTTAGGACTTTTGTTGGGTTACCCTTGAGTCACAGAATTTTGAGCGAGATATTTGTAGCATGCCAAGCAGGATGGATATTCTGGTGGCTTCCAGACCGTGTGTGTTGTAACTGCTCTTGAGGCATGTGCCCTGGGTAGAAATAAGGGCCATGTGTTAGTAGATAATGGTCCTTAAAAGCTCCTCACTTCTGGGATACCAGTTTGAGGGCTCAGCAATTTGTGATGCCTGCCATGTAGAGCAGTCCTGGGGTAGCATGGAAGACTCATAACTGCAATAAAAACAGAGGCTCAGAATGTGGCTCAGGTGCTCAGTTTTATAGTATCTAAATTTATTTTACTGTATTGCTTGACACTGTTAAGTCTTCCAGTGCTTCTGAGATCACAAGCATATCTTATTGCCCTTTCATATCACTGCTTTTGACTGGTTAAAAAGGTCGTGCACCTATACGTAATGTTGCAGTCTCCTTGGAGAGCAGCTTTTCACAGAGCAGCCTGTTATGTTGACAGTACACAGTTTAGCTGCTTTACAATTAAAATGGAAAGCGACTTTCCAAATAAAATGAGAAGCAGTCAGTGCACAGAATGTTGATCTGTAACTGGTTGAGATGAGACAACTTTAAAACTATCTCTTTCTGGCATGTATTTCAGTCCAGGGCAGGCGAGTTCACATGCTCCTTGAAGGGCAGTGTTGTGCGTTTGCTCCTTGATGCTGGGTTTCTCTTCTTGCTGCGCTTCTCCTTGGATGATGCAGTGGATAATGTCATGGCAGCATCTGTTGCTGCTCTCCGGGCTCTGCTGGTGTCACTCGATGATGAGGTGAGAGAATCATTAAGTGCCCAGGTTTAATCTCATACTAAGCTGCTTATAAGAATCAGAAGGAGAAGATGAGGAAAGTAGTTCAAACAAAGGCTTGTTGAACAGGTCAGATGTCATCTTGAGTCCTGCCCAAAGTTAAATTCAGTGCATGTAGCTGAGCTTCTCTTTTAGTGTGTTTGTGGTGTGTGTGTGTGTGTGTGTGTGTGTGTGTGTCTTTTATTTTTCTCCAATCATTATCAATCACCACTAATGTAAGTATAATATAGTTGGTTTCTTGCTTGACACTTTTCCTGCTTCTGAACAGATCAGTGACTACATAGTCTCCACATTTCCCCTCGTGCTTAATACTGATAGTGTTCTCTCTTTTTATTATTTCCTGTCATTCTCGCATGCTTTGTCTTCCTTTAACAAATACTCGCTTTCCCTTCTTCCATGTCTGTTTTCTCCTTGGTGTTTTTTCCCATGTTAAAACGCAGAGGCTTTTTGGGTGTTCACAGATATTGATTGACCTTGAGCATCAAAATTTATGTGCTGTCTTGACTGGGCAGAAACAGACCACTCTGGGCAAAGCAAAGCAAGCGTGGCCTGTGTTTCACTTTCCTTTCATGAAGGCCCCTGCATGTCAGCCTGCAAAGGTGCTGCTGAGGGGGAGCGTGGGGACAGATTTCAAGAAGTTTCCAACAACTTCTGCAAGGCCACCAGTACTATCCCTAGTGGGAAGGCAAGGGAAAGGAAGGATTGGGTTGCTTCCCCCACATCTTACTACTTTTGTAAGCAACATGCCTTGTAGTATTCTCCCAGGTGAGTCCTGCCCTTAATGTGGCTTTTTCCCTTCTGATATTACTTTAATTTGTATCTGTCTGCAGTGCTCTGTGTATTCTCAGCCAGAGACTTAGGGCATTGTGTCTTATATAAGAAGAGATTGTTGAGTCTCTATATGCCAAAAGCAGCACTGAGTGCTGTGTCACTGTATTTTATCATTGGGAGAGTCCATTGTGCTGGAGTCCGTTGTCCAACTTCATGCTCTTGAGTTTCATAAAATATCTTTCTGTGAGGAGGGGACAGGGCAGAAAGTTTGGCATTGATACTTACTCTGGATTTTGTAATACAAACAGGATTTGTACACAGACGATCAGCATGTGACAAAGGCTGCCTAAACTTTTCCCTCAGTCACTAGTGACTATGAAAAGTATCTCACTTGCTTTCCTTCAAGTACCTGTTTGCTGTCTTGAGGCTTTTTTTTTCCCCTAGTGGAATGAAGACTGTAGTGCCAAACTCAGTATTTCAGTTGAACTCCTAGCCTCATGACCTAACATCCAGATTTTTCTGACTATGCCAGTCACTTGCTTTCTGATTTTTTTTTTTTTTTTAATTGTTGAATAACTCACAAGTATTTGCCATCTTATTTCAGGAACATCTCAGGCTTCAGCTAAAGCCTACCTTCCGCCCCCCCCCTAAATAATGTGGTAGTTATTTCTGAACATTAAGTCATGAAATCTACAACAGCTATTAAGTGGTAAAAACATCGGAATAAAATTTGTAAGCAAATCTTTCACATTCTAAAACATTTTGGAGAAAGTAGGTCTGGTTTGGGCACAGTCCCTTCTCTGAGGAGTTGAAAGCTCGTTCACTGCAATGTTGCCCTAAAACCAATATATTGGATACTGTTTATTTTAACATGAGGAATTTAACATAACCATTCTTCATTATTTGTGACTCGTGCAAGTTCTACACAGGGCCAGGCACAGGAATAAAGCCAATGAATAGGACTGGGTTTAACCTCTAGAGTGCTTGAGGTTTGTGTGTGTTTGTGGTGTGTGGTTTTTGGTGGGGTTTTTGTTGTTGTTGTTGTTTTTTTAAGGCAGTGGTTGAGTATCTTTAACATTTTCCAGATGGAGAACAGACATGCACCCTATCTAGCAAATTTAATTCATCTCATAGCACACTTACTTTTCTATTTACTTTTCTTAATTGCTTTTTATGGGTTCCTGAGTGTCTACGGGTCATAGGTTAAAATGATTTCCCTGAAAAAAAATATTGCATCCTGTTTGTACACTTTTAGAATACCATTCATTGCAGGGTTAGGTGGGAATTGGTTAAGTGCCCTGTAGTAAGTGTCTTAAAATATTTTCTTCCATAATTTCTTAGAATATTTTATTTTACATGCTCTTCTTACAGAAATATCTTGATTGGACTTTCTCATGGTATCAAGGAATGGCTGCATTCCCCTTTGTCCCAAACAATGAGGAAGAGGAGGATGAAGAAGATGAAATAACTGGAACTGAGAAGTCTCAAGACAAAAAATCAAAAGATGAAAACAAGCCAGATCCAGATGTGGCTCGATATGATGTCGTAAAAGTAAGGACATAGCAAGACCTGAAATCTTTTTAGGAAAATGCTCTCTGCATAAGGGTTTTGTGTGTTGTTGAAATGAGTACCTTCCTATGGACATTATTAGAGCCTTCTGAGCAACCGTTAGGCTCTTCACTCACTGTTGGATATTATGTTGCTGTCATATTAGCAGAAAGATAATTTTTTTGATTTTTTGGTCTGTAACTTTGGTATCACTAAGTTCTTTTGGAGAAATCAGCAATAAGCATGCTCATGGCCTTGAGATAGATAGGTACACACGTATATGTACTTTTTTGTTGAAAACGTTACATTACATGAAACATTACATTTAAGCTCATTTTCTTTGAATTCAAAGTGAGAATATTTCAGTCACTATTAAAGTGTCTCTGTGCTATTGCAAAGTTTAGAATGAGCATCAAACCTGCATGGCTCTGAACTAGCTAGACTTGCACACTAATGTTCCCTTTTCTTTTTGGCGTAACATTTAATAGTCCTCGTGTGTGTGTGTATATATGTATGTGTGTGTGTGTATATATGTATGTGTGTGTGTGTATATATATAAATATGCACAAATAAAAGCCTAATTCCACATTCTTGATATAAGGACTGGAAAGAGTCATCTTTGTCTTCTAAAAGACAACCTTGTGACTGAGACAACTGGTTTTATCTGCTGCAATCACAGAAGTCTGTGGTTGCATCACTGACCCTCAAGTGGTTAGACCTCTGTTTGAATGGCACTTAGAAGCTTCAATGGGCAGATGCAGTAATTTACCTGGGCATCTCGTCTCATTTAGTGGCTTCATGTTTTCAAATCTGTTCTACCCAGTGTTTTAAAGAACATAACAGCAGAGATATAGATTGTTTTTTATCTCTTCTACCTATAGTTTTGGAAACAGTTATGTGATTCTGCGTAACGGATTTTAACTTGTTCTGAGTAGCATAGGCTCAGAGGATATTTGGGATAAAATTCTCTCTTGTTCCAGTTCTTGTGAACTTCCATTTTATACTTTTTTTTTTTTTAATTGCTTGGTACAACCCAGTCATTCCAGGTGGTTGGAAAGAGGAATATTTAAACAAGTAGCTGAACTCAGACCTAGAACTACAACCTTACCCAACTGCAACTTTTTACCAGTGTCTGCAGTATGATTTCTGGTGTTGTGGAATTGCCTTTTCCTGGAACTAGGAATGCATAACACTGTCACTTAAATTGAAGATTTGTTCTGTCGTACTGTCTCTGATCGTGGTGTCTTCCTCTCTGAGCCAAGAAAAATCACATCATCCTTCTGCATCTCTCTCTTCCTACTGTAAAATAGGAATAAGTTCTTATTCCTTTCCTTATAAGGAAAAGTCTGTTCTTTGCTTCTGTCAGCTTTCTCTGAGATAACAGGTACTGTCAGCATTGAAGACAGAGTGCTGAATTAGGTGGATGTGATAGCTCAAAAAATGAGCATGAGTACCTTTTCCAGTAACATTGGGTTTTAGTGGTCCTTTATAACAAAGGTTATTTTTCTCTTCGTGGTCACTCTACTCGTGGCTTTATCCTCTGAAAAACAGAAGTATCCAAAGCCTGCTAGTGGTTTGACTTGGAACAAAAGTTGAAATGTTCCTGCTGTCTTGCAGTAACTTCTGCTCACTTGCTTGCTTACTAGTAAATCTGCAGAAACTTACCTGTTTGTTTCCCCAGTGTGATTTAGAAACCCTCTATCGCTAGAAGAATTGAATCTGCTTTTCCCTTCCAGTGGCTGCAGTGCAGACAGCAAGGATTAGGAACATAAGGAAATTCTTTTTCTCCCAGGGACTTTTGAAGACTCGGATCCAGCACCGGCTGAGGTATATCCTTGAGGTGGTACGACCTGTTCCGACTGTAGTCCTGGATATCCTGCACATCCTCACCCACATAGCGAGGCATTCCTCTGAGGCGTGCAGCCAGGTAAATCTCCTGTTGTACAGGAGATCAGGAATGCTGGAAAAAGGTTTGAGAAGGGGAGAACAGATGAGGGTATGGTAAGGGAAATTGTCGTATTTCAGTGTGTTGCTGCCAAAATTGCTCCTCTGTAGTTATTTGTGCTGTCTGCTGTTTCTCTGCAGCTGCTTGACTGTCCTCGGTTGATTGAGACCATTATTGGGGAATTTCTCCCCACACAGTGGGATCCTCGAGTGGCTGAACCAGGATGTTTGCTCACCAGTGTCCACGGAGTTCCTTGTGCCAGCGCTATGAAGTTCCTCAGGGTGTTGGCATCTGGAGGCCGAAACGCAGCAGCCCGGGTGGTGAGTTATTTTTGGAAGAGCTTTTCTGATGGCAAAGGCGCCTCTTCTGTGTCTTGCTTTCTGCATAAAGATTTAACTGGAGGTGACTCTGAGCTGAAAGCCTGGAACTGTCAGTGGTTGGGTAAGGATTCTGCTTGCAATCTGACTTTAGAGCCAAGTGGTGCCATAGGGTCAATAAGATGATTAAGATATTGGAGTATCTGACATATAAGGAAAAGCTGAGAGGTGGGATTGGTCAGCTGCAAGAAGAAAAAGCTCAGTGGGGAGTATCTTATCAGCATATTTAAATACCCAAGGGGAGGGATTAAAGAAGACAGAGGGAGACTCTTCCTAGTTGTGTCCAGTGAGAGGGCAAGAAGCAGTGGGCACAAGGAAACTCCACTTGAGCCTTTAAAAAAAAAAAATAAGTACTGTCAAAGTGTCACAGGCTGCACAGGAAGATTGTGGGCTTCCCAGTCTTGAACATACTTGTAACTTAATGGACACAGCCCTGAGCAACCTGCTGGAGATGGCCCTGCTTTTAAGCAGAGGAGTTGAACTAGACTTACAGAGATCTTATCTAACCTCATCTGTTCTGTGACCCCATATCTGTAGGCTTACAGGTGGCTCAAGTAAAGAGCAGCTCCTAGCCCCACAGTCTGTATCCTATAGCTGTCTTCTGCTACCTGAAGGCAAAATTTAAAGGCCACTTGGAAGGGGAAGTGGAGTAAAGAAGCTAAAATAACTTGAGGAAGGTGCATATGGGTGAAGGAATTGATGACAGTATCACAGTAATGTTGCTTTCTGCCACTGTGCTAGTAGAGGAGCTGGCTCAAGTTTTCAGTGTTTTTTGTTCTCTATAATGCAGCTACACAACACTGTAGCACAGCTCACTGATCCTGACAAATAAGCAGATGTTCAGAGCATGTTTTCAGGTGTATTGCTCTGTATTCTTCCATGTTCCACTGAATTGCAGCTCTTAGGACTTTTTTAAACCGGAGGATATGTTTTTTTTCCCCTCTGTATTTTACAGACATAGTTGAACTTTCCTGTCATGAATTTGTCCTTAACTTTGAGGTCATTTATCAGTATGTCCAATGTCTCTTATTCACTTCTGGACAGGTTTTCCCCTTCAAAGGTAATTGTGTTCACTCACATAGGTCATCACCCTGGCTCTATAAATGTGTGACGTCTACCAATAGCAGGGGCCATTACAGTGCAGCGGGCACCTCTTGAAGTTTTCAGTTCAGTGTTTTTAACAGCATCTAATAAATTGCCATCCAGGAAACTGCTAACATCAGCAGTCGGCAGAGCACACCCATCCGTCCCATGAAACACCTAGAATAATGTGCTGATAATGGATGGTAGGATATTTATAAAGGCTATAAGTGGCTCTATGGATAAAATAATAATAAAAAGAATCTTTGAGTTTTATGCCTTCTCAGGCTCTGTGTACTCCAGATTTTTCAAGATGTGGAAAAAAATGCGTGCAACGTTCTTGCCCCTCAAGTTTTTGTCTATTGTGCTTTGACATAGCTTGTGGCAGGCATTTAAACATGGAATTGGAAGATAATCAAAACTAAAATAATCAGTGTGAGAATGTTCTGAGGCTTATTTTACTTAACAAAATTCCTCCTCTGGAAGTAAAATTGACTTTGCCCTTTGTTCTGTAGGAGGAGTGTCAGAATTCATAGCTTGATTCATCAGCTCCTTTGCTTTCTTGCTGCTGTACATTGATTTCTCTACAAAATGATTCTAAAGATTTGGGAATTTTTATTATCCATGTGTTCTGAAAAAGAAATTATCAACTCATTTGCTAGGGCAGAGCACACACAAGCTTTTGTATGTGTGGGAGAGGGAAAGAGAAGCTCTGTCTTATGGTTAAGCAAAAATATCCTGTTGTTGGGGAGGATAAAAATTATTTCTAGAGAACTGTAAATGAGTCATGTTATGGTTAGTTCAAAACTAAAATAGCATCAGAACATTTCCAAAGCATCAAAATGCTATAGTCATGCAAAACCAATAGTCAGGAGATGCCCTTTTTGTAAAATACAGAATTACAGAAAGATTTAGGTTGGAGGTTCTATGAAAGCCATCTAGTGTGGCATCCTAAAAAACAGATCGGTATCCTTTCAGTTGTGTTATATTCAATATTTTCTGTAAGATACACCTTTGCATATAAACTGGAATAATAAAGTTTTGTTTGTGAGTAGTTAAAGAACAATATTTTTGCATTTAAAATACGAGTTGAATGATACAGAGAGTGTTCAAAACAAGACTGTGTGGAGGCTGGACAGGCAGCTGTCAGGAATGGTCTAGATCTGTGTTTGGAAAGGATTAGGTAATGCCAGGCATCCTTTCCAGGGAAACTTCTTTGGTCATAGCTGTTGACTGTTTGCTAACCCTTTGTAACAGACAACTGAAGATTACATAAACTGAGGGTAGATTTAACCAGTGCAAGAAGAGCTTGGAAATAAACTGAATTGAAATTTACAGCTTTTTTTGGTGTGTGTGATACTAATATCTGAGGCATGAAGTGATACTTCGTATCACTGTTTGTTTGCTTTTGTTTTACAGCTCAACAGACTTGAAATGAAGAGTCGGTTAAGTCGGTTTATAGCAGAAGACCCGCTGGACCTGCTCCTGCCCAGGGAAGAAGCCATCAGGCTGAGCACGGAAGCCTTCCGGCTGTGGGCTGTGGCTGCTGCCTATGGCCAGGCCTGTGACCTTTACAGGTACAGCGCAAAGGTGGAGAAATTGTGAAGGTGAATGTGGGGCTTGCAATAGAGAAATGGATATCCTATTCTACAGGAGCAAGTACAGAGGTGTTCACTCCCTTCAGGGAGTCTTACCTCCATTTCCTCAACTTTATGCAGTAAAGCTTCCATTTGTTTCTCCATGAGGGGAAGTAATTGTTAATTTTGCATGGTTATAACTTGTGGCTACTTTGGGCAAGACTTGGAGAATGAGGGAAACAGGAATAAAATAAAAATAATCCTTCCAAGGGGTTATCCAGCTCAAACACTTTGAGGCAGAGTATTAGGTGGGTCCCGTGTAGCTGTTGGTAAAGAAAGAATGTCATCGTTCCAAACTTTTTTTCAATGTCTGTCTTTTCCATGTTTTTTTTTGCGGGTGGGGATGTTATGGTTGACTCTGCCATCCTTACTGCAGGGATCTCTACCCAGTGCTGGTGAGGATTCTGCAGCCTCTGCCTGAGTTACTTGGCGCCTGCCATGAGAAGAGCCGCCTGCTTGAGCTGTCTGTGCAGCGGGCCGCGGCAGTGGTCACTCTGCTGACCCACGTGACACAGACAGCAGGCTGTGCCGCAGAGCTGCAGGCCCAGCAGAGCAGGTAGGTCCTCTGCCCTCGCCCCTGCTGCCATGA
Source organism: Nothocercus julius (assembly GCA_013398735.1). NCBI lineage: Eukaryota > Metazoa > Chordata > Aves > Tinamiformes > Tinamidae > Nothocercus > Nothocercus julius. The sequence goes on along the minus strand of VZSV01000001.1, from coordinate 11,466,542 downwards.
CCTGAGAGCCTGGAGTCCTGTCTGTCTGCTCTTCGATTCGAAGGCCTGCCTGTGGCTTCTCTTTTCCTCCGTTTTGGATGTTTTAACATTGCGTGTGTGATTCTCCATGTGGGGGTATGGCTTCCTGGGATGCGTGCATGCACATGCATGCGCGCACACACACATGCACACACATGTATTAAATACATATATATTTATATACTACAAAGTCAGAAGAGGTATCTAGGCTGATGGAAAGCTGTATGCCTGATAGTCTGACAGCAGGACTAAAAATTCAGCTATGGGGCAGAAGGGTAGAGTTAGTCAAATGCTCTCCTGAAAGGAGCTAGGAAGCTCTGTTCACCTTCCTTTTCAGAGAAAAGAAAATAACCTCCCTGATGCTTAGAGGAAAGAACTTCTCTGCAGAGACCAAGATGGGCCAGTATTGAGACGTGGGTTTGCTGGTTTGTTGCTTTTGTAAGTGCCTTACAATTGCCTGTGGGGCAACAGACATAGGAAATGGATAGTCTCTTCTGACCTAAAAAGACTGATAGTCCCTTTAGTGATTGGCCTTGCAGGGGGACCCTTGTGTATTGTGTGTGCCAGACAGACCCCTGTCCCAGGACTGTGTGACTGAGCACGTCAAAGGTGGAGCGAGGAATTTATATCCATCCCTGCAAAGGGACTAGCCTGAAAACGTGGCATGTGAGCAAGGGAGGACAACAGGGAGAGATGATTGTCAGGGAATGCCTTAAGAGGCTGAGAACAGAATTAATATCTCTACTCCCTTTGCTTTTTAAACAGTAAGCATTTAAGGCTGATGGACATAAATGGTGTGTCATAAAAGCAGTTTCTCAGTAGTGTTGTCCAGGGAGGGCCAACTTTACTGTCCTTTGCTGTTAATTAATGATGATATGGCTAAGGAAGCTTGAAATCTATCTGTGCCAAAAGTGTTTCTGCCACAGGAAATTCATGTGATTTAAAATAAAAATAGTGCTGTTTTCTAAAGAGAAATAGACTGTGGCCATTGAGAACAGAACAATTCTTACTTTTTCATAAAACCTTAGATAACCAAGCCTACTTCTGTAGAGCTAGATTAAGTACAGTTTGGTGGTTTGTCCTTTTTGAGGCCTTTTGACTTTATTTGGTGTCTGTTAAAGACAAAGCCCCTCTGTATTTGTGAAAGGGATTCTTTGCTGTTGTGCCTGAAACAGCAGAGAACTGGCTAAGATCTCATTCAGTTCTGTATTCCTTGATGTGAAAGCCATTTGTATGAAGGTTAAAAGAGCACAGTGAAGCTCTCTGGCTTTGTTTCCTTATTTATCCTGGATAAGATATAGCAGGAGCTAGAAGCAACAAGCAAAGAGGTTTGCAGAAGATCTTATCTCCTTTCAAACCTAGAAAGTTTGAAGCCTTCTGCATCATATAACTGAGCTCCCAAGGGGAACCAATCCCTAACTGGGCTCTTTAAAACAATAGGCAGTTCTGCTGACTAAAAGGCACTTGGCAGTAAGGTCAGCTGTGTGTGAATGAGCTATATCTGTCATTACCTTTCCCTCTGCTATGTTTCACCACTCCTACCGAGTGTTTCTCAATAATTACTGTTTTGTGAATTAGTGCTACTCCTGTCTACTGTGCAGCTTTTACTGATTGTGCTGGTTTTAGTGAGTCCCAGCTTCTTACTGCTTTCTTCCTCTACTCTTTTATAAGGCAGTGAGGGCCTCAGTGCTCCGTGGTCTCAATGGACCCCAGCTCGTTGTGAGTTTCCCCCAGGAATCACTATTGTCTCCTACTATTTACTACACTGCAGAACATGCATGCCAAAGCATTAAGATTTGCTGAAGACACAGCTACTTTTTTTCTGGTGAAAAACAGGAAACTTTTGACTAATCTAATCCAAGCTGGAGGCTAGAGAAGCATGACAAGTAAAACTAGAAAAGAGCTTAAGGACAGAGTAATGCAGGTGAACAAATTGTCTTGCCTGAGTAGCTTCTGCATTGAACTCTTCTAACTGAAGTGGTTGGCTGGTCTGTACGAATGTGCAAAGATTTTATTTATTTTCCCCTTGGGACTGTCATTAGATATCTATCTTCCAGACTACCTGTAATTGGAAAAGCTGCTATTAAAAATGATGATTTAGAGAGATTGCTCTGAGCCATGCTCATTATCCTGTGTCCTTCTCCCATTGTGTTTCAGTAATGGCTCAGAAGATCAGGAGCAGATTCCTCCTCCATCAGTAACATGGAATCAAGTGTCAAACTTGCGGCCTTTCCTTGAGACAAGTCTGAAAAGAATCCTCCAGGAGATATCCCAGACAGAAACTTGGCAAGCCCTCCAGCCTCTAACCACAACTTACATGATCTACCTGGGAGTTTATTACAGAGCTTGCAGTCAACAGGTACAGCCTGAAAACACAGATTTTCTTTTCATCTCCCCAGCATCAGCTTGTATATCATGTGAAACACCTGAACTTAAAAGCAATGCTGAAGAGACAGGAGTTGCAGTTGTCTTTGACTCTTCACAATAGCCATGCTAAATACTACTGTCTTTCTTTCTTCCTTGGGGCTTAGAATCTCAACCAGGTTGTGTAGCAGTGCTGTAAATGCTCTAATTTACTTCAGAGGCCCATAGCATGCAGCAAATATTACCTAATTTAGTTTGGCAGCCCTTTCTGTCTGTGGGCTGCACATGGTTGCATCTTTTTGAATTTTTTTTTGTGGGCTGAGAGCTTACAAGGGTGCAGTTAGGCTGCAATAGTCTGGTTGTAAGACTGAACTTTGAGGGTCAAAACATGTGAACTGGGAATAGGAAGCAATAAATACAGATTTATTTGCTGCCCCACTGATGTTCAAGCTCAAGTTCTGTAGCCCAGTCACTGTTGTGCTATGTGTTCATCTTTTAAAGTGAATTTTTTGAAGATAATCAATATGATACTGTTGAAGTATGATACTTTATACTTCAGCTACCAAAAAGGTTCATATTTGAAGATTTAAATGCAGAATTTCCTTTTATTGTCCAACTAACATGTCTGAGTCCTGATATGGAAGAGCCAACTTCAAGGTATGTGGATAATTTAATGACTGTAATTATTCAGACCTCTGCACCTTCTCTGAAACATCCTCCAAACAAGTGAATTTGTCAGTAATTGCTGTGGTGAAACCACCAGCATCTTTCAAAGATATCTTCACGACCTGAGAAGTTGGTAGTAGCTGTCACCCTGTTTAGAGAACTAGGGGCTACCATTTAAACAATTCCGTATTCTTTATTAACCTTTATAGTGACTAGCAAACAAAAATTCTTGTGTGATAAGGACTTAAGAAATTATTTCCACTTAAATCAGTCATCTAACTGATGATCTGATTCAAAAATAAAAAGGGGGGAGGCGTAGCGTGTAGCACATTTAAATGGGCTAGTACAAAAAAAAAAATCAACTGATACAGTGGTTACTTGGTCTTCTTGGGGAAACTTTTGTTAGACTACTCGGAACTAAGGTTAACATCTCCTTGTAGATTTTGCTGACTGCTTTTCAGAGAGAGTTCAGCTGGGGGGCCAAGCTGGATTTTATTCTTTACGGTTATGGAAATGAGTATTTCTGTATCCTAACACAGCCTTCTAATGAAGGGAAAATAAGTTTTTAAAAAAAAATTGCCAGCATATTCCTTAAACATGGAAAATGGCTTACTAGAGGCAGAAGAATTGGGATGGTTCTCTAAAAGCTACAGATCCTCCTCTGTGCAGTTTTCATCCACAGTCATACTTTGGTGGGTAGGTCAATCTCATTTTATACTGGTGACTTTTTTTGGAGTCCCTTATGGTGCTGCTCTACTTTCCTAAGGTAGTTCTGATCTCTTTTATGTTGTCTTCAAGTTAACTGAAAAGATTTGCCCTTAGATGGGAAGGGAAGAGGTTTTTAGCTAGTTAAGGAAAGTTTTCACTTAGGGCATTTTGCCCACGCCTTATTTCCAGCCAATTAAGAATTCTCTGTGATGCACTTTAATTCTTGAGTGGGAGGACACCTTGGGGCACCAGCTCTCAGCTTCCAGGCTGTTGTCAGCAGTGAGACTGGCTCTAACCTCTAGCAGTATCACTATGTGGAAGCTGTGGGTTGGCAAAGAGCTGTTAAACAAAAGAGAAAATAATTAAATCAACCTGCTTTTCTCCCTCATTGAAATGCCTGTATTCACCACCTTTTCCCCTCCTTTCCCATGTTTTCTGCAGCCATCAGTCAATCCAATTGACTGTTTAGAGGACCTGGAACACTTGACATGTGAGGTGCTGTTGCCCCTCCTCAGCCAGCCAGCCATGCACAGCATGTGGGATTTGCTCAGGTAAAATAATTTTGTTACTAAGATGCTGTTGCCAGAAGCAAAGGAAGGAAGCCTGTCTTCTATACTACATTGTGGTTAGGCATGTAGAAAGGAGAGTGGTTCAGGGATTGGGGACCTACTCACAGAAAAGAAATTGCCTAGTATTAGCCTAAAATACATCTAAAAACAGTTGTGCTTCAGACAGCTTTTCCTCCTCCTGTTTCCTCCCGTGTGTGTGTGTGTGTGTGTGTGTGTGTATGTATATGTGTGTATATATGCCCCGCAAGTGTGGTACTGAAAGTGAGGTGTAGTAGTGTGTTACATCTCTGTCCGTACCTTGCCTTATCTTCTCGTGTCAGGGGATTGCATGTATCATTCACATGGTCTGTATGATTCTGCTTTCATAAGAAGATTTAAGCTACACTTTGTCTTTTTTAAGCAGAGTTTCACAAAGACCTTGAAAGCCTCTGCAGAAAAGAGAAAGGCCATGTACTGTCTTTTCAGGCTCTTGGATAATGTGAACTTTCTGAGGCTCTGGTAAAATGAAGATCAGCTAATCTCCACTTTAAGATTTGACAGTCTTATCTGAATATTCTGGGCAGATTATGGCCAGTTTCCTCTAAAAGCAGGCAGGTGTTTTTTTTTTTTTTCCATGTTCCACACTTACAGAGTGGCTGCTTGGAGTTCAGGCTGCTACTTGGGTCACAGATCAGAAGGTGCCCTTTGAAGAGCAGAGACCTTTCACTGATGGCAGTGACAGAGCAATGCATTTAAAGAATAAATAGTTATGTCATAGAAGAAGAAAAAAAAAAAAAAAGGGGGGATGAATCTCTGACAGGATGTCCTCTATTGCCCCCTACTACAGTTCAGCAATGGACTGTGAGCTGTAGTGATCTTGCTTCTGCAGACATGGTATATGGCAGCTGAAGACCCTTTTAAATGTACTGGTATGAAAGATTTTAATTTCACTTGCAAAGAATGAGCATACACCAGGAGTGGCATGTATAGACAGTCATCTGCATATAATTTAAAGCCAGGTTCTCTGAACAAACTTCCAAAATAGGCATTTTATGGGCTCATGAGAGGCAGCATGTTTGCAGTGTCCATTCTGGTTAAAAGCTGGCCCTTTGGCATTGTCTGACACCTTATTTTTGAAATGTCCCGAGTGGGTGAGCAGCCTGATTAGTCTGGATTACAGTTACATACAGGAAAATGTGGTGTCTGACATCAGAGATGGCATCACTGTATCAATATTTTTGTGTGTCATGAAGAGTTTAGCTGAAGATTAGAGTGCATCACAGCTCACTGGCATAAGCTTGTATACTTATTTGACTAACTGTGATACTAGTTTTTTTCATGCACAGTTTTTGGGGCTTCTGTTTGACTGCAGTGTGGCAAGGTACAGATAGTGCCATTTTTACAGGAGAAACCTTTTGTGGGATGAGTGCTCTTTAATCTCTCTCTTTCTCTGTTTTCACAGGCCATGTTCTGCTTTGTGCAATCCTCTATCCTGTGCCCCAGCACCGGAGTCTGTGGCCAGCATTGTCTCTTTGAGCTGCACTGGAGGCAAACCTCCCCTCAGCCTCGTTGGCTCCAAGTCACCTTTCCCCTTCCTCACTGCCCTCCTTTTTCTCATCAGTAGCATCACGCACGTTCACAAAGGGCTGATCAGCAAGGTGAGAGCTGACTTTTTCACTATAAGCTCATCGTGATTTTTTCCTTTAATTTTTTTAATTTAGTCTGATCAAAGTGCAAGAGAAATACTTAGCACTTTCAGAACAGGTGAGGCTAAGACCAAAGAAGTTTCTGTTGTCTTTGTATTTCAATATCCAGTTGAAAGTGGGAAGCTGCAGTTATTGCCGAGAGGCTGGTGAAGAACAATAATGCGTAAAGGATGGATTTATAAAGAATGAGATATCTTAACTGGGTTTTGGCTTTGGTCAAAAACTAATAACAAAATTAAATGTTAGGGATTGAAGGGGGAGGGCCCTGAAGGAGGTATAATAAAGAAGGCTAGAATAAAATTAAACTAGAGAATGAGTACTATAGTGGCTGAAAAGGTTTCTTCCAACTTCTGGTTGCCCTGAATTTTCAGAGTAATAGTGTCATGGATGAGTGCAAGCTCTGAAGAAGAAATGACAGAATGTCCTAGAGAGACAGAGTGCCTGGCATAAGCTTTTTCAAAGCCTTTCTCTGTGATGCTGAACTAGCTGATCAGTGACTAATAAAATCACCTTACCAAATAAGAGAAAAAAACTCTTAACCTACTGCCCTGTGTTCTGCTTTACAAAGCACTGTGGAAAATGTAAGCAGTGGCTGTTGGTTACTTGAGGAAGGGGTGGTCATGATGGATACAGGCAAGCCCTGAGGCAGAGAAGGTTGTTTTTTTAAAAAAAAAAATAAATAATAAAAAA
>VZSV01000001.1:11425626-11455788 GCA_013398735.1 Nothocercus julius | reverse complement strand
CTCTAATGATGATCTCTCTGTTCTCTGAATGATCCCCATAGACCTTCCCTGTTTTGACTTCTTGTGCAGCAGCCCTGTTCTACCAGTACAGAGAGGAACAGGGCTGAATCCCTTGTTCCAGATGAAAGCCTTGATTCTAGGTCAGGTACTTCATTCTTCAGTTCCAGAATTGTGATAAGCTTTTGCCACTGTAATATGCAACAATATGTTCTTATGCCTTCTTTTACACAAGCTCTCCCGTTTGGCCTTTTTTAACGCCAAATAGTTTGGACAGTGTTTTCATCACTTTCTTGCTTGAAAACATACTCTGTTTTGGAAAACATGAGCAAGATCACTTTTCTGCCTTTTTTTTTTTTTTTTTTTATTGTTTAATTTTAAGTCAAGGAAGGAAATATTTCAGTAATATACTTTGGCAGCCAAAGACTGAAGTTTAGTGTAGATACCATTTTGCCTTTGAAGGCTACTTTTGAATTGAGTAAAATCAATAATTGTTTTTGATCTCAAAAGAAAAATACATAACTACTTTTTTGAAAATTGAGTACAAAAAATGTACTTCTAGAGAAGCAAGAAGCAAATAAACAAGTTAATGCTAAAAACTTTTCTAATATTTTTTGAAAGCTGCACGATGAAGTTGGAAAATGTTGGAAGCCTCACTTGAGAACAGCATTAACTCTGGCACATTGAACGTATATCTGCTCTCCCTTTCTGGCCAAATGCATAGGCCAGTGTAAGTTGTCCTGACGCATTATCAGGATGCAGTGCTGTTGAATTTGCTGTCTCCTCACTTTCAATGCACTCTTCCCTGTGCAAGAGCAACTGCAGTCATGTGTCCAGTCAAGTGTCTCTCCATTAAGCTGAAGAGATCTTGAGGATGCTTTGACAAGAATATCTCACATCCTTCAGCATGGAGAGTAACAGCCTTGCTCCTAGCAGGGGTTGTGCCACCGAGGTGTGTCACATTATATGGCAGTACATGCTTGAGCTGCTGGGGAGGAGGACTCGAAAGACATGAACTTTCCAACTAATGCAACTAATGTCCTGGGTGTCTTCTGCAGTTCCCTGTGCCTCTCGAGCGATACACTGACCCTCCCGAGGATAACTTGAACCTGCTGCGGCTCTACTTCCGAACGCTTGTCACAGGAGCACTGCGCCACACCTGGTGCCCTGTCCTTTATGTGGTGGCTGTGGCTCACGTGAACAGCTTTATTTTCTCCCAAGACAGCACAACACAGGTAGGTAATGGATAGCAGAACCTCTGGGCTAGAAGCTCTGGCTTTAGCACTTTTTGCAGATGTCCATTGTGGCTTGTGGTCAGTTACTGACCCCTAGATACATTTTGATTGGAAAATAAAGATTGAAAATGTGTTTTGGGGACTGTGAAGCTATGTTAGATCTGCAGGTGGAATCCACCTATGAGACAGACCACCGCTCCCTTTAGGGTTAAGTATACCCTAAAAAGCATGCATTAAGGATAGCCAGTCCTATGTAACCCTTCAAGCTCAGCAACCACTTGAACTATTGTACAGAAGGGAAGAAAGAAGCACAAAGGATGAGGGAGTTCATGATAGACTGGAGTGTCACAGGCAGAGGCTGAAGTGTGGGGTGTTCACTCTTACCACCTTCTTGCTCGAATCCTGCATGAGTTAACCAAGCAGGAGCCCTCCCGTGGCCTTGGGCCCCAGCACTGGTTCCTTGTGCTAACACTTTGCCTTTCTTTGATGTACAATTCTATGTGATGGTTGTGATGGCAGCTGAATTTCAATGATGGCAATTTAAGAACAACTCCACTGACTTAATGCCTCATAAGGCTATTAATCTGCAAAGGGAGGAGAGCAGTGGGGGATCCAAGTGATAGCCATCTTGAGCCCTCTGTGCCGAACAAGCTGTTATTTGCAGCATTCTCCTGGAGTGCTGCATGGCCCGGGGGCAGAGTTAGTGCTAGCACTGTGCTCCATTAAGCACTGTGTGCATTCTGTTCCTAGGAGAATGATGCCGCTCGCAAAAGCATGCTGCGGAAGACATGGCTCCTGGTGGATGAGGTAGGCTGTGCAAAGACCACTTTGTGCTCCCGAGACTTTGGTTTTACATTTAGTTTTAGTTTAATTGAGTGTTCAGAGCCTGATAACACTGAGATGAATCTCTTGTTCTCTAAATATGTGCCTCTTGGCTGAGCACCATTTTACATGGATAGTGAGAGGTCCTAGAGGTGATTCCATTGCAACTCTGCATGGGAGACCAGCAAGGATATCCTTTTTCTCAGAGCTAGGTGCTCCCCTGCAAAAGAACAAAGCAGATTTCCAGTTTCCCTTTTTTCTATCCTGCCTTATTTTAAAGGGAGCAACCAAAGTCTGCTGTTCGTGTAAAAGTGCTGAGCCACTTGGCCCTTGAAGTCTAGGGTCCACGACACATTCTGAGATGCTAATCAGAACCTACTTCTGACTTTGGAGAAGAAGTCAGTGTGAGGGGCTCTTAAGACAGTGGAGTTGCATTCAAAAGAGGAAATTCTCATGCAAACCATAAGTGAGTTTTTCTTGAAAGAAACTCACCTTCCATAGTTCTACTGAAGGTGTAATGTTTTGTAATATTGTGTGGGAGATGGGGAGAAAAGTGTAGATTCCCCCCTCAGACATGCTTAATGGCTGTTGATTGTTTCTTCAGACCCTGAAGAAGCACCTTCTGTACTACAAAATGCTGAATGCAGAGAGTCCTTTGGGATTTGATCTTTATGAACAGCTGCCTCCTCTGCGACTGAAGTACCTGCAGATAGTGACACAGAAAGAAAATGAGGAGACTGCATCAGTTTTAGTCTCATAGCAAAGCACTTGTGTAGGAGGAGGGCCAAGGGGAAGAATGGCATGCTTCAGTCATGAAGACACATCCACTTCAAACAGGTAACAGTGTCTTGCCTGGACACAATGCAAGTCAGTACAATTGTTAAAGCTGACACAGAACAATGCAAGTGTCCTCAAGATACATGTACAGCATCTCCGTGCTGAAAGCTGGAACATGTTCTTCCATTCTCCTTCAGGTGGTTCTGCTTCTTCCTGGAGGAGATGACAAAAATGTGCCTGGAAGGCATTGGACTGAATAAAATGGGAAGAAGTGAAAAAAGTTGTTTGGTTCATTAAAGCTGGATGTTGTGATTTTTAAGAGATAACGTTTAGTGTTCATCTCCATTTTTCTGAATGCAGATCTTTTCCTTGTTTTTAGTGTGTCCTGAACTTTGTTTTAATGGTGTCTCCCCCACAAACAGAATGGCAACAGAAGAAGCTGTTTCTGTGAGCTGTGTGGGGTCCTTTTTTGTTTTTGTTTGAAAAGGTAAGTTTTTCTAGGACAATGTTATGTGTATGCCATCAGTCACACAGATGTATTATATCAAGTCTCTAAGGATGTAATAGAAACAGTAGCTTGTAACACAGGGGTAGATTCAGTGGCACGTTCTCCCTTGGCTGTCTTTTGGGCAGTCTCACTTGTCTCTCAACTCAGTTACGTCTGTAACAATTTTTTTTTTAAATCATTTGCAGGATACTTGGCAGAAACCCCTCCCCACTAGAGAGGAAGAAAACAAGTGTTTGTTTAACTGATTGTGTGTTCAGAAGAGTACAATTTAAATTTTAAAGTGGAAGTTCCTAAATTTATACTTCTGGAAATTCCTAATTTGACCTCATTTCTGCATTCCAGGTCTGTATTGCAGCCTCAGCTCCAAGGGCTGCAGGGGTCTTGCTCTGAAGGGCTCCTTGTGAGAGCCAGCTCAAGCTTAGAATCCACTGAGTGCAGTCCCGCTGAAGCCCATGTTTCACTAACACCCAGTATTTTTTAACAATTCAGGGGAGTGTCTGGCAGGCTTTTGTGGGAGTAGGATAGGTACTTTTTTGAGCATTTGAACAGAACTTGCTAAAGTTGATTTCTTCTGTGAATAAACCCTTTTGGAAGGTGAAGAGTGATGCTTAGCTTGAAGACTTAAGCTCCTGTCTTTATCTGCTGCACAGGCCAAGCTAGCTTCCCTCTGAAGGAAGGGAAGCCCTTCCCTCTGTCAGCCTTTCTCCCATGAATGTGCTAGTAAAAGAGAAGAAGTCTTTCAATAGGAAATACGCGTCTTAAGTTGCTTCTTGACACTATAGCCAACTCATTTGTGTAGGCTACTAAACAGCTTGTACTGACTGAAATTGTTTCAGACTGGAAACAAATTCAAGCTAGCAGCTCCCATGGCTGTGTGTGCTGTCTTTGCACGTGCAATTCCCTATTCCAGTCCCCTTCAGGTCACCAGAAGAGTGTTTTCTGGTTTATCTTCAGCCTCTCCTATCTCTTTCTCTTTGAAAGATGTGGGCAGAACTTGTTACATTCTAATCTCTCCTTTTTTTTTTTTCTTTTAAAAAACTTCCCTCTTCCCCCACTGCAGCTTTTAAAGCTGAAATCTGTGATTTCTCTCAATTGCAGACCAATCAATATCACAAAGTAATAAAAGCAGAGTGGTCAACATGCATTTTAATTATTTTAAAAGTATATGATGTGATTAAAAGTTTTATTGAAGACACTGAAGTTTTTTGTTCTGTGTGGATGCTAACCCACAACATTAGTCTTTCAAGAGCAATGAGTGGTAAGATTTAATGACACCCAGCTACCCATTTAAGAACAGCCTTCATTAAGGATTTTGCCATATGTTTTTCTGACTTCTATTTATATAAACTCTTCCAGTCCTCTGTGTAATTCTAAGTTGGGTTTTGTAACCTGTACAAGGTGTAAATAAACATTTTGATAGTGCTGTAATTTTCGGAACAAAGAATGCTCACTGTCCTTTTGCTTAAATCTTCTTAGAGTCTGAATCGGTCTATTTGCCAATCTGTCAGTACCTTGGGAGTACTACATGTTGTAAGGAAAACCAGTCATCTCACTGTTTTGTGAGAGGGTTCTTCAAATCAAGGCATGCTGCTGGTGTAATGGTTAGTAACACGGGGAGACGAATGCTGCGTGTACTTGAGGAAGGTGCAGAGGGGACCTTTATGTTACTACTTACGTGCTCCATTTGGGACAGCAGTAAAATCTTAGAGATGGTATTTGTGCACGATGGGGGTAGAGGTAAAAAGAGAGGCAACAGTTCTGAAAGAAAACAAACAAACAAAAACCCCAAAAACTTATTTCTTAGGTGCTTCTCAGGCTATCAGTATTTGACAAGAAAATATTTACATATATTGCTGTGGAATTAAGAGTGCAAGCACCTGCATTGGGAGAAAGAACAGGATGCCAAATAGTTTTTGCGTGCAGAACAGAATAGGTGGGCTGCACCGCAGCCATGAGTTTTCAGAAGTTTAGCTGTGGCAATTTTGGCCGATACTACAGTAACGCTAAGCTTTTTTGTTTTACAAGGTTTTGAGCAGTTCTGTTTCAGGTTACCCTGTAGAACACTAGAGGGCATTGCTTTGTTTTAAATACAAACTTTAGGCTGCAATGCAACTGGGACTCAAAAAACTTTAAACTCAAGGTAAACTCTGTGCATTTTAGATTCTTAGGGAGAAATGGAAAATCTATTTTGGAGAAAATGCAGGGAATTCAACTTTTTTTTCTTTTTTTTTTTTTTTTTTCCTCCCCTCTTGTGATTGGTTGCTAGGGATCATTTCAATGCCTTGCCATTAGGAGCATTTTGGAAAGATCCTGGTAAAGGGAATGGAAGCTGAAAACAAGCTGAATGTAGTCTGAAGCAGAAACAAAGTGTGCTTTTTCTGTTAATCCAGTTCAATCCTGATGAGAATAACAGAGGGAAAGGAAAGAACTGTCAAAGTTATCAACTTCTCAACTTCTTAACAAAGGCTTAAGATTGCTTCTGCTTAAAGTCTTGCTTAAATAAGACCTAGTATAGGTTTCTGATGTTGAGGTGGTTTTAACTCGGAGCAGTTTATATTCTCTGATAACTATGATCAGAAGACAAGAAAATGGATGCTGTCTTTTGATTTACAGAATGGAAAAAAAAAATCTGGTCAATAGCAGCTGGAAGATGCTTGGTTTCATCTAAGTTACAGGTGTTAGATGCAGCAGGAAGGCATCTTTGAACAAACTGAGCAATAGCTATGCTGGAAGACAGCAATAATGTATTTTTTGAGACAAAAGGTGTTCATTGTGCTAGAGATAACTTGAAGATGATGCTTTCTTCTAGTAATGATGCTGCCTTGGCAGGTTATAGTATGGGATTCTCAGAGTTATCCATCCTGTCACTTTAATGGCAGTCATAGAGAAGTTTTCTGAGTTATATTAAATATTTCCATTTTTTAAAAGTAGGAGAGTGCCTTCCCATCAACATGCTTGTTTTGGATTCCCTGGGTTTAAAATCCCTTTTTGGTCATTACTGCTGAGTTGACCAAAGGATCCCTCTTGATCCATTTCTGCTGAGTTGAGTGGTGACAGTTCCTGAAGAAGATGCAACTGTGGAGCTACCTGTGATGTGCACTGGGGTAGGACAAAGCCTAACAGCAAGTAAAGAGTAGGGCAAGGATGAAATCAAAATAGTATTGAAATCCTAATGTAAGAAGCCCAAGCTTGTGTAGATTACTGTTATGAAATTCTCCTGAAGCATTATATGATTAAAGCACTTGCATTCGCTTGTATTTATTGACTGCTTCAGTTTGACAATGGAATTTAATAACCCAGTTCTAGGCTAATGCATTCAGGCTGGCTGTTTAATATCTGGCAATGCCCTAAACACCTTTTGCTGCTAAAGTCGTGGGCAGAGAGAACAAGCTACAAAATTGATATATAAGTATACTATGGGTCAAACAAATGCATTTCTTTTAGTGTCAGGCAGGAAATGGTGTAAAGAAGAACGTTAATTCTAGCTTTTGCCTTTTCCCTAGATCTACAGCATTCTTTCAAGAACTGCTGTGGAAATGATGCTTCTAGCATTAGCTGTCTTGGGGAGGGGGAGAGGATATGTTTTCCTTCAGCTTGCAGAAGCTCATATAAGCTCTCCTTTCACAAAGCTGTTCCTCTGAGACTCTTGTGCAAATAATTTTCTGGCAATGTATTGCCTTTGCCCTAGTTTTTTTTAAGAACTGGCATTTGTTTCTGTTACTGCTAGCATTCTGTTACTGCAGGGAGCCCCCTGCAAAGAAGTGATTTCAGCGCTTTGGTTTGTTGCTGTGAGTTCTAGTTTGTTGCATCTTTGTGAAGAAGGTGAGTAAAATGGCTGAGTGCCCCCTTTCCTCTCCTTTTTGTAGTAAGCTTGAGCCTGTCACAAATGCAGGGGTTTTTTTTGTTTGTTTGTTTTTTGTTTTTGCCAGCCCCAGTCTAAGGAGAAGAGCACTACAAAGTTAAAACTTAATTTGACTTGATTTGTTCTGGGACAGGACTACGTGGCTTTGCACGTGGAGCCCGAAGAGCCCTGGCACTGAGCAGTGGTTGTGTGCAGGGTACTGAAGCACACAAAAATTTAGGCAGAGCTACACTGACATCATCTATGGATCCAGGTCTTCACTGCCTTTAGATAGCGTAATACAAGGCCAAAGGTATACGGGAAAGACCGGGAGAATTTGCAGGTTAGGTGCCCTCACCAACCTAAGAGGAAGGAGAAATGGAACCTCTGAAGTGATGCATGGTAAAGTAACAGCTCTCAGGTTTTTGTGACCTAGAAACACTAGTGCTGTCCAAACGCGGTTACCCCTTGTCCGTGTTACAGCAGGGCAGAAGTGGAGGTTGAGCCAGGAGCTGCTCGTTGTTCAGCACATCCTGACACAAGCCCCCCCTGTGGGCACAGCTCTCCAGAGAAACAATACAGCCTGGAATGAAGCTTTCCAGAAAAAAACCCTGCACCGTGGCCGTCTGCCCTCAGCGTGCCTTCCCTTCTGGGGAAGAAGAGGCTGGGGGCGAGCCGTGCCTTCCCCGAATGGGGCTGGGGCTGGCGTGAGGCCTGCAGGTGCAGTTTTGAGCCAGCCCTGGGCCCACACAGAGCTTGGAGGCCGCGGTGCTGGAGGGAGGTTGCAGCAGAGCTCCGGGGCAGGACACGGCAGACTGGCTGCTACTGGAGCGCAGGGATGCCCGGAGGCCTTGGAGGCGCCTTTGAAGGGGCGGTTGAAGAGCTCAGACTACAGCGGCCTCCAGCTCTGCCCATGGGACCAGCGCTCCCCGGCCTCAGCGCTAGCAGACCTCTGTGGCGACACGCGCAGGCGCTGAGGGGCGGCGGTTTAGTGGGGCCGGCCTGCCTGCCACCTGCTAGTGACACCGGCTAGGGACCCAGCCTCTGGCGAAGGACCACGGCCTCCACGGAGCCTGGAGGGCAGCAGCAGTGTCAGGAGGGACAGGTGGGATTTACCCTCTTGTGTTGGTGCTTCCCCCTCTGCCTTTCCCTTGGCCACCTGCTGATTCCTCTTTCTCCAGCCCCCTCTTCCCTCCAGTGATCCCCTCCCCTGTGTCGTCTTCTGTCCCTGTCCTGTTCTGCAATTCCTTTCTAGCTTGATTTCTCCCATGACTTTTGTTTGCAGAAGCAGCCAGTAATTAAGCAGTTAATGAGGGAACGCAGATGCTGCCACGATGTTTCAGGTAGACGTTCGCAACTCTTGGGGTGCTCATCCGCAGGTCTGCGTGGATGGCAGTGAATTACGCGTGTGACGTCCCCCTTCGGGAACCCTACAACAGAGAAGGCTGTAACTTCGTGTGTTTATTCTAATTTAGATTGCTGCGTACTTGGGGACACCGTGCAGTTTGGTTCTGATCTGCCAGATATTTGATCATCTAATGATTAATCTGTTGAGTGGGTCTGCTGAAAGGAAACCAAACACTTGTGGATTAACTGACTTTGCTTCCTTGCTACCCTTTCCACCATAAAAGTGACTCTTCAGCCTTTTTGCTTCTACTTTGCCTCATAAAATCCACAAGCATTTCTCCAAGAAGATGTACTGGGCTTTCACAGCACGTGTGGCCCTTGCTAACCACCCTCCTTGTGTAAACTCAGGATGGTTTTTAGATCTATAGAATATAGGGAGATTCACTGGAAGTGAATTGCAGCTTGGAGGGGTTCATGCCATGAAGATGGAGCAGCATCCCCACAAGGATGTCTTCGGACATAGGTCGTTGTTTTATAGAGATTATCAAAAATGTGGAACGATGCAGACTTTTTTTCTGCAAAAGCCTTATGTGTGTCTTCTCTCTGATACAAGTTAGCTCACTCGCAGCACGTTAGTTGTGCTGCCATCAAGAAGACACCACAGATGGTGGCTCATTTTTGTTCTTCTTTAAGTACTGCCTTCACTAAGATTGATGAGATTTGGATTGATCCCATAGTTTGGGCAGCGACTGCCATTGCCCTCTCCCTTTCTATCTGCCTATAAAAGGAGTGTGAGGAAAGATGGGGTGTAGAGATTTTTGTTGTTATTGCTGCTGTTTTTGTTTTACTGTTTCACGAATAGTTGAAATATTTATGGCGGAGAGTGTGGGCATGCTGACCAGGCTTATTTGCAATGAGCTCTTACCAGCAGAGAGTACATTTTTAAGCCATCTCTGAAACTCAAGTGTCCCCAGTGAGGGGGCATTATTTTTTCCCCTAACGGTGCAATCTGCAAGTTAAAAGTGGAACAGCAGAGCTTGAGTGTTTGCATTCACCTGTGATCATAGAGAACTAGTCTGGCCCACCTTGAATCAAACCTTTTGCTTCCCAGTGTGCCCCGGAGCCACGGAGACCCAGCGCTGCGCTGCTGGCCAGGCTGGCAAGTGTGCCCTGTGCAAGCTCCTCCGTAACTAGCACATGGTTGTCAGTGTTGTCTGGGGCCCAATAACCTGACTGTCTCCTTGCATGAATCTCTCTCACTACCAAGCTACTCTTGAGATTAAGAAACTATTCCCAATAAGTAATCTAACGTTTCCTTTGAGCTAGCATTCTTTGCTTGTTGCTTTCTGTAGCTATTTATTTTGGTCCTTTCTACAGCTTGCTGCAGATGAAAGAAAGAAGCAATAGGCCTATAGCTAGCAAGACTTGGCCTTCCTTTAATCAGAAAATGCAGTTTTATAGTCATATTAAACCATTTCCAGGACCAGTTTTCTGGTCCAAACTGAAGAGAGAATATGATCCACCTGAGAAAGACCAATAGCCTGAAGTTAGGGCTTGCCTGCTGTGAAGTGGGAGATTCCTAAGAAAGCACTCCAGTTACTGGGCTAAGAGCTGTTCTGATGTGAAAGGTTTTCCTATTTTTCACTTTTTTATCATGCTTCAATGAACTTAAATGTAAGAGTTTCAAAATTATACCTGAAATAGAATTCATAATTTTTGGCTTGTCTTCTGCAGAACTTTTTATGAAGAATTACTTGTTATAAGAACAAGATTCTTAAAGTGTGAGAAATGTAGTTAGTGGTTTAGTTCAGGCTTCACTTGCGATAACCGCATATTGTTCCAGCAAATTGTGCTAAATCAGTAACTGGAAAATGTTCACACATTCTCCTTGCTGCATACTGAAAGCTAAACTTCACTGGTGCCTTTTTAGCTTGGCAGCTTTGCTCCCAGCATGCGGGCAACAAGAGGGAGCAGAAGACAGTCCTGCCTTTGCTCTTGCTTACAAAGATGCAGCCCAACCCAGGTGTTCTTCTGCGTGCATGCAGGTGTCTCTAGTAAAGATACTGTGTATCTTGAGGCTTATTCCTTCTAGTGATGCATGTGTTTGTCCCTCTGCATTTTTACTGTAGTAAGAGTCCTGTGCTATTTTACTATTGTGTGTGCTTTTGAGATGTTATTGCTGCTTTATTCCCCAACAGATAAATATTGAGAGATTGTGGGGAGATTAACTCCCTACTAAATAGTACAGTTTGCACCCCAGTGATGCCACTTGCAGAGAAGTTTTGAAAAGAGACATGTCTATGAGTCATCCTGCGTGCAAGCTGGGAATTACGTTTAGGATGAGCCTGTGTGTTTCCTTTAATCCTCCCAGTGAACTCTATGTTTTGGAAATTGATAGGTCTGTATGCCTATAATTTTACTTGGTAGCATTTTGTGTGTTCAGTGGCCATGATTCAGGTAATATTGAACTATCTTGGTCTTGTCTTGGTCTCTCTTTGGATATTGCTGGGCAGGCTTATTCAGTGGCAAAGGCATAAGCACTCCAGCCTTTTGCGTTTGTAGTGCTATCTATTAGCACTCTAAATTTGGGCAGCTCTAATTCCTGACTCTAACGTAGCAAGAGCTTCATGAAAACTGAACCATGCTCAAGTCCCCAATAAATTTCTCATCCACTCGACTATGCAACTCTGAGTCCTTTAGCAATCGTTAAGGTCCATAACCCCCTCGCAGGAATGGCAGTGCGTGCGCACACAGAGATTGCTTTACCTAATGCTGAAATAAAGAGGACTCAGTTAGTCATGTATTACAGTGCACAGAAATACTCTGCAGTATTTTAGCCTGAGGAGCAGAGAAGAGTCCTGTATTTAGATGAATCTGTAAGATTGATTTAGGTAGTTATCTAAATTGGATTGTTTCCAGACCAGTGGGATTAACAACCCTCTTTTTGCAAAAAGTGTTATGAGATCTTTAATGACCACACAAGGTCAAGACCCCAGTTTTATGTCTCATCTGAAAGATCATGAACTTATAACTACTGATCTGTCACTGCCTGATCTATCTATTCTAGAGCTGGCTTTATTTTAGAAGAGATTTGTGTTGCCAGGAGTCTAAATGCCATCAAAGCTTTTAGTCCTTGCCATATTCCTTGCCTGAGGAGGTTTCCAACAGGTTTTAGTCTGATGTGTCTCTTTGATTTGTTTTTCCCTTTTCACAGCAGGCCAAAGGCAGCCTGCAAAGAATATTTTCCGTTTTGCATATATGTTATTTGCTGTTATGTCCAAAACTGTTCACTGATCTATACTTAAAAAATCAATCAGCTCCTGGGTGTTCAAGAGGTTATCCAGGTCCCAGTGTTTTTTTTTTTTTTTTTTTTTTCTGGGTGATCTCATCTCTGTATACGGCCTCCCCTCTGAAAGGTCCCTTCCGTGATGCTTGTTGTGATAGTGGTCCTAGCAAAAAGTGTAAAGGAGAGCAGGAGTACATGCCATAATAGGCCTGCTTACAGCATTTCACCAATAGCTCTTTTATATATATATATATGTGTGTGTGTGTGTGTGTATGCACACCCATTAAAAAGCCTCTTCAGAGCTCACTCTGAAGATGCGTGTGCTAGGAGGTTAGAGGACTTTCCTCTCCCAAATATTTTTAGCATGTGTAATATAACTTTGCAAGTGTTTTCATTGTAGCAGGGCTATGGAGCACGGATCCAGCTCACGGATTCACTGTCCATAGGCTGTGACCATCTGGTACCCACCTGTCCATATGTGGCTGTAGGACTTCTGTACACTCGCCACAGTGTTGCTTGATAACACTGATGTGTAGATTCACATGGTGCCTGTCAAAGGCCTGCTTGGCCTGCAGCAAGGGAAAGTGTCTCTGCAGTAAGATCTCTCTGACCAGTCCAGATGTTATCTGGGATGGTAGAAAATAGAATGCTCTTCTACTTCAGGCTTCACAAGGAATGAGCGGTGCCATGTCCCTCCATCTGTATGCTATGAAATTTTGCCCAAGCCCAAAGAGGATTTTGCTGTGTGTCATCTGTGCTTTTAGCAGCTTCGTTTCAGCAGTAGAGGAGGTAAAATCAAAATCAGAAGGTCTTAATTTCAAGCAGACACAAGTCTTTTCTCTCTCAAGTCACAGAAATACTATTACCCTTGATTTGATCTGGAAGCTATTTAGGATGCTGTAGTCTTACGGTCAGGTGGCAGCTGATCGTACCTCATCACTGATGTCCTTGTGAACGGTGGATTGTAAGTTGGTCACATTGTACTGTTTGACTCATGGACTGTAAAGGTCAAATGTGACAGCCTTGCCTGGGGCACTTGTTTGGCAGAGGGCAGCAAAGGTGACACATGAGCTTGTAAAGAGACGTAAAACAAATGTCTCCTTTACAAAGAGGAAGAAGGGAGATGAAGAAGGAAGATGATTGTAAAAAAAAAAAGAAAATATCACTGGTGGGGCTCATAGACCAGATATTCTGAATCGTCTGAGCAAGGTAAGTCAGCAAGGCCTATTGTTTTGTTTGAAGATAAAGCAGGCAGAGATGCAAGAGGAACCTGAGAATGCCCAGGCATGTTTAGGAGACATGGAGACTGTCACAGGATGTAACCCAGAAGAAATTGAGCTTCCTTCATCCCACTGATAATGGGATAGCTTTTTTTTTTTTTTTTTTTTTTTTTTTGCTAACTGCCTGATCTGTGGCATATATAATAAGGAAAACCCATAATGAGAGAGATGGAGAAAAGGCTAAACTGAAAATGCCTTTGCACTGGTCTGTGAGTAGGTACCATCCCATGGTCTGTGAGCGAGCAGGAGGGCTGTGTACTTAAGCAAATGGTGAACAGTCACGATGAAGCTGAGGGGCAATGTCCTGGCCGGAGATGGATTTTGCTAGAGGACTCTGTGCTCAAGGCCTTGACTAATGACCTGGGAAGTAACACAGCACCCACTAGTTCACTAATGCTGCTAATGGGGAAAGTGCTGTAGCAGATAAAAACAACGGCAACTAAAGAGCCTCGAGATCCGGACAGAAGCCGGTAGAGCAGATTTCAGAGAGGGCTCATCATATGAAGCTTGAGTTAACCCGAGAAATAAACCTGTGTGAAATAAACCAGGCTCAATAGACGCAAAGGGGCAACTAGAGCCCCTGGGTTTAGCTCTGCCTCTTCTCAGGGAGCAAGGTGGTCATAAGCTGTGTCTCTGTGCACAATTTGGAGCCAACATCCGTGTGACATCCAAGGGCAAACCTTGCTGGGAGCAGAGGCCCTCTGATCGAGCAGAGTGCCTTTTTCAAATGTAGAGTGTGGTTTAATGCTGCAGCGTGGTGATGTGATCTTCTGGCAACAGCTCAGAGAAAAGTCAGGGAGTGAAGAAGGCTGCGTTTGGGAGAGATGAGGAGTGGATAGGTATTGCCACATCCTGAGAAAGGACTGCTTTATACTATACTATAGCTTGTAAGCAAGGCAAGGTGGGAAAGAGAAGTGCTCCTTCAGGAAGAGGGTTGCCAGAAGCATAAGTGGGAGTTGTGGGATGAAAATGTGCACAAAAAAAACTATTATTTTTGTTTGTTTTTGTTGTCTTTTGTCTTACTATTGGATCTGTACAGAGAAGGCCCAGGGCAGGTGAACGGCAGTGCTCAGATTCTGAGCTCAATCTGAGACTCAGAGCTAGCTAAAAGACTCAGTTTCCTTGTGTGCTGGGAGGCATTTTCCCCCTTCTGCTTTAAAAAAAAAAAAAAAAAAAAAAAAAAGAGAGAGAGAGATGGTTCCTCTCCGATCCTCTACATTTGCACCTCTATTGTGTTTGTTCTCAGGGCTTTTAACGGAGCAATTCCTCCCCAGCAGTGTACATTTTGATGGGGCATGCAGGTAGGCAGGTGGTTTTTGAGATACCTCGGGCACATCAAGGTGCAGCAGAGGGCCGGGCTGTGGTACCAGATGGTGCGGCCCTGCGTGTCCCTTCTGCACTGAAGTGCACAGTTGATGCTAATTTGCCTGAAGGGGTCCTGGGGGCATCCCAAAGACTTCAGAAGTTGGGCTGGAAAGAGAAACCATTTCATCTCTTCATATGAATATTTGTTCCTTTTAACAAGTTATTCTCTCTCATTAAGGAGGGCAGTATTTTTTCTTTTTGTCAAATGTTCCTGCACTGATTTTTGATCCAATTTTTCTGAGGTGGCTCTATAGCATGAGACCTTTCTAGGTTTCTCCGCATCTGCTTGTGGAGTGCTGTGATGGAGGGTAGTGTGTGTCCCCAGACACTGCTATTTCTGCTATTTCTGTACGCTTGTTCCCCTTAATTGTTGTGGTTGCTTTTTCTTGATGCAGTCATTGCAAACGCATTTGCTATGCCTAGGGAAGGGGCAGGAAGAAATCAATCCTCTGCGTCAGTAAAAGTACATCCAAAAAAAAAAAAAAAATTCCCTTGCGGTTATCTATTGTTTTAACACCCCTTTTATGTAGCTCTATTTTTGCTAATGAGCAATTAGTTTGTTTAAGGCTCTTAAATGAAGCTTTAGTTTCAGGGGTCGCCACTGAGAGGAAGGATGGAATTAAGGGAAGTGATGAAAGAAGTGTGCAATCCCATGAGCACATTCACGTGAATTGTGATTTCCCCCCCCCCCCCTTTTTTTTTTCTTTCTTTCAGGCTGGGGGACCCACTCTGCTTTGCTACCCTCAAGCAGTGCCGCTGCCGTTTGCAAGGTCAGGCGTTCCTGGCTCGCTTGCAGAGGATGCGCCCCGGCCAATGAGGCATGAAATGGCGGTTGGAGAAGGGCTTGATAAATATTGATTCAGAAACTGCCATGGCTGCTGACTCTGCGATTGGCCTGTTTACCCAGCAAATGGAAGAGGGATGGAAAGAAGCTGTCCATTTCTCAGCGATGGTGGCACATGCATTTTTCAACACTGTCCTAGATATTTAAGAGGAAAGGGGCTGAAAGCTCAGCCCAGCATGTTTTTCAGGACAGCATTAATCCATTAGAGCAGATGAGATTCTGCAATCCTTTCTTCCACCAGGAGCTTTCCATTTTTAGTTTCATTAAACTCCATACGATAGTTGCGCTGTCCTGCCAGGAGAAGGGAAGCCTTCCAGCGCAAGCAGAACTGGCATTTGGCTGCTTTGGGGAATGTCCGTACAGTGTTCGGGAAGCTGCACTGAGTACAGGCTGTCCGTACCCTAAGGCAAGTGAACAGTGTAGCTGCTGCTAGCCAGCCCTGGGCCTGAATCCATGCTGCGCTGCCCAGCAGCCCGGGCCTCCTACCCGGCTAGGTCTCTTGGCAGGGTGACGGGGCGTTGGTATCGCCTTGCACTACGTTACTGTTTGGCGTCATGCAGTTGGGCCACTATTGACCTGCTGATAGGAATCCGAACTTCGGGTTTCCTCAGTTGCCAACCAGAACCTGAATTAAATGTCAAAATGGGCTCAATACCTGCCAGTCATGCTTGGTATCCCCAGGGTGAGGGGGTCCCAAATTGCCCCCTCAACTCAGGGAGCTCTGGCCAGGCTAGTGGGGTTGTCCCTGTCCTACATGCTTGAAAGGCCCCCTACGCCTGCACAGGGCTTCGTATCCATTTCTTTTCCTATTAAGTATGAAGCTTGCATATGTGGTGTTTAGAAAATATAGACCCTACAGATGGAAAGAGGTAATCACTGAGTTAGCTCTGCCACTGGAGTTGTAATTTTTACACATCCTCTTTTTTTTTTTTTTCCCCCCTCCTGATTTATCCTTTTAGTGTGTTCAACCCTCTGTAACGTGGACAGGAGATTTTTGTTGTCTTTTACTTTCTGTGGCTTAACAAAGTTGCTTCAATTATGGCGGTGCTGGTGGTGAATTTGGGCAGCGAGGAGGCTGCCAAGAGGTGGCCTTGGGGCTGGGCAAAGCAAAACAGAAAAGCCATAGGCAACAGCGGATATTGGCTCCATTTCATAAGCTAGGATCTGAGTTGAACCGTGTGGAATCTCATTGTGAATAATGAATTCACTGAGGAAAAAAGGCAGTTTGCATCACCTCAAAATTATTAGTCAGTTTGTCTAAAGTTGCCCATGTGTTTTGACTAGATCTGTTGTTTTGTTTGAACATTCCGCTTTTACAGAAGTATGGGCGATGACAAGGCTGAGGTCTTGTTCCTCAGCACCCCCGCTCTGAGAGCTCGGCTGTCCTGTGAGAGCAGCGAGGCCCCTTCCCTGGCCGTGTCTCTGCGTCCTTAGCCCAAAACACAGGTGTTTCCTATTACTCCTATAAACTGGAAGTTATGGTGTAGGAGCCGCCAGGCGCTGTGCCCATGCTCCTCACCTTTCGCTGCCCGTGGGGAATCAGCCCTTCCCCACCCTGCTGCTGTTTGCTCTGAGGCAGCGCTTACATGCCAAGGAGCAGTTTCATCCCGGCCCTTTGGGAAGGCGTGAAATGGAGGAACCTCTCTGTTCAAAGGCAGATATTAACCGCACAGTGTCAGAGCTCTGTGCGCTGCCACGGACACCTTTTTGTGCACCCTCCTCCCGATCTGCTGCTCGGAGTGATAACCTTCACAGGTCACTGTGCCGCGATGCCGCCTTTCTGATAACCTCCTTCAGCTTGCTGGGGTAATGAGTTACCTCTAGAGAGGGAAACCATTTCATTATGTCTGACTGCAAAGAAATATTGCTGTGGATAGCGACAAGGCTGGGAGAGGGGGCCGGGGGAATGAGCTGTAGGGAAAACAGACTCAGGAGGCTTATGGCTTTTCTTTCAAAAAAGCTCAAGCATTCAAAATTACCAGGGGAATAAATGACACTGAGGGGAGCTGATATGTTTCAGAAATGCAGGCTGTTAAAACATGATGTGGTGACACTGCCCTTCTCCTGCCGTCTTATATATATAAATTTGTTTCATTTAATATGTATTTCATGCTGCCCAGAGGTCAGACGTGAAGATTGTCACACTAATTTGAGTTTTATTTGTAATTTTTAATGCAGTTCATACTTAAGCAGGCATGGTGCTACTGATAAATGTTGTACTCAACTGTGTGAAGAAATCACACTACGGTGCCGTCTCCAGCACCACCTGTCCATCGTGCTGACCTTTCCTATGGTTTGTGCTCCATGTGATAGCCCTTGGTCTTGATGCTGCTTTTTGAGATGCTTTAGTTTGCTATGAACAGGGTGACAATGCACCATTCCCCTCTGGACAAACCAAGAGAAGCAGGTGAGGATGAGGAAGTGGCCAGAAGCTTTTCAGTTTCTCATCCCCATAAGGTTTGGGATCTTGCTCAAACTTTTGACATTAGTAAAGGATTGGTGTAGACAATCTGATATTGTCACCTCTGAGGAAGACATGCTATAGGAAAGCAAATGGGTTTCTCTTCTTCCAGTTTTTACTCAAACTCTTACCAAGACATTTGGTTTTCCACACTTTGAATTGATTGCCTGGATATTTCAAACGGCCTCTTGAGCTAGCCCAGCTTGAAATATGCAGTTCCCTACTGCCTAAAAGCCGCATAAAAGCTCTGCTCCAGCGTGTTCCCTCTGCCAGTTCTGCATCCATAGTAACTGCTGCCTGAAAGGTCTCAGCAATGTACCCTGACTTAGGATGCATAAGCACCGAGTGGATGGTTATGCAGGAGCTGATGGTTTCCTCATTCTCTTAACAAACATTTGTGTGATAGGAGAATGGGCTTGGACACACTGTCCAGCAGTGTCATTATCTGGCTTGTATCACAGAAGACTGTTCCAGGGCAAATTTCAAAGCATTTTAAAACAGAAATCAGTTTCATCATCTCTCTTTCATAGGTTTTTCTTCCCAAAGGTAGAGGGAAGAGACCTGTCTATAGTTACCTGGGTTACTGAAATTGGAGACAGGTCTAAAATTCCAGTTTCCTGCATGCAGTCCCACTGCTTGCTGCAGCAGGCCCTGTTGCTATGGATGAAGTTTGTGTGGAGCAGTTTTTTTTGTGTCTTGACCAACTAATCAAAGTGACCTTGTTGCTATAGTGAAAAGAAACTTGTATTAATACAACTCCAAGGTTCACAAGACTCTGATAGCACTGTCCTTCATGAAGAAGCTTTCAGAGATATCTTTGTGGAAGAACTGTCTTTACTTCTAGAGAGTGGGAAATCAAAACAGAAAATAACAAAATGACTTACAGGAGTCAGACAGGAAATAGCAGTCAGTGCTGCTTACAGGGAATAGTTTCCAGGTTTAATACTGGAATTAACAACATAATATTAATAAATATCAATTAATATTAAATAATATTTAATAACACATTCAAGCTTTGCAAACTTTCACTTCTACCTGTAAGCAAATTAGAAACAGGAGACAGTGATAGGGAGCACGTGCTCACAGAGCACATTGGTGTTTACCAATCATTTTTAAAACATAACAAAGGTGGAATGGTGGAAGAACAATGGAAACAATGACAAAAAATAGTGACCTGCCTATGTATCAAAAGCACTTGTTCCCCGTGTCCAACTGGATGCTGATTCTGCTTCCCAGCACTTTGGGTGAGTAGGGATGAGGGTTAGTGATCATCAATACAGTGCAGCAGCTGGTTCAATTTGGACCTTTGATTGCCTGTAGCTCTGGAGCAGTTGGAGCGTGTGTATGTTTGCACGAGGCCTAATTAGTGCCATTATCATTGTCATTAATGGCTTTTAATGAAGAACAGATGGTTCTGTCAAGGTTTCAAGCTGTGAAGCTTACTGACCCATTTGTGTTAAAAGGAGAGAAAAGGAAAACCAAAAAACCCCAAAGCCCTCTTTCCAGTTTGGGGTTATGGAGAGGAATGAAAATGAAGATTGCATAAACATAAGCTGATTTTGCTTGTGCAGATGCTTTTGAGGCTCTTGTTTTTCCTAGCGATGGCAGGGATTTCTGGTACTCATCCTTGTGAGTCTTTGATACATCAGTTCTCTTGGTCATGCTTGAGCCAAGCCTTCACTGAAGAAGAGGAAGGGATTAATGAAGGAAAGCCATGCTTTGGAAAGGGCTGTCTCTTGGGTTACTTTAGGCGTTGCTGAAAATCCTTCCCTTATTATATTACCTTTCTCTCCTTTGATCATTTCCAAGTGCTGGCCCATTCAAAGTCAGGAATCTTACCGAGTTTTAATTTTACCCTTTCTCTTTGTTTCCTTTCTGATCCAAGTTTGGCTGCCATTCAGACTGTGCCCCGGCATACATGTCTCTGCAGGGCCATAGCTCCAACTTTTTACTTCTGAAGATGGAACATTCCTGTTGGTCATTTGGAATTCAAATAGTCAGGGGTAAATGTGGGATCCTGGTTGAGGCACCTACTGCAGAAGGCTAATCCCAAGCACAGGTCATTTGATAGGACATTACTGTCTGCCCTATGAGCAGCTTTTCTTATCTCTCAATTATTGAGCAAAAATGGGATGTGTAAACTGTAAGCTCATATTGATTACTGTAAAATCTGGATTAATTTAAAGACAATCCTTTTATGATTTAATTGTGAAGGAAACTTTTAGCATGTCTGTGATTCATGATTAGCTGTCTGGTTTTGGCATCGTACTGTCCATCAGGTGAGCAATGTGCAGTATGGGAACTATTTTTAGTTACAGAAATACCCCAGTTATATGGATCCTTCAAAAGTATCTGCACAGTGTTTGAATAATCTGATTAGACTTAAACTTTCTCAATCTCCTGGTAATATTTGATCGGTTTCCTAGCAGAGTTAAGTAGGACAACGTGGCAGAAAATTAGAATTACCTTGTAATGAGCTTCAGTCATAACAGTACTCTCACAGATGCTTTTTATATAGGGCTTTATGCCTGTTTTCTCAAATGCAGGGGGATCCTATGCTTCTGGGTGTGGATGAGACCAGCTCTTAGGCTTAGGATACATATTGATTCAATCATAACATCCTCAAGTTGAAGTTGCAACCTCTCCATTTTCTTAAGTATTCAGAAGAGTTTAGAGAGGCTGCTGAAAAGCAATACAAGTAAGAACAAAAACATTATTCTGGTGTTAGTGAAGAACACCATAGGAATAAACACTAGCTGAAAATATATCTCCTTTCTTTTCATATCTTTCAGAGGAAGGCAGAAATTAAATTCATTAGCACTGATCCAGTGCCATATCTAATTAGTTGCGGTACGGGGCACTTCTGTAGTCTTGTGCCGTGAATACGGTGATTTAAGAGGTGGGTTTTTTTCTTCTTCTTTTTCCTCTGCAGTAGCATCTATTAAGTCCCAAGCAGTGATATGCCTGATTAATTTACATTGCCTTTATCAGGCTGCGGAACCAATTATCTCTCACTGGGAGAGTTTTCAAACAAACAGAGTCACATCCATGAAGTAATCTCCTAAGGAGTCTCTCTGGAGCTGAAAAAGGAGGTTTAGAGAAATAATAAGCAAAAATTTTACTGCCCTTCTCTGGCTCCTTCCCAAAAGTGTCCCAAAGTTTTAACCACCTGCTTCCCAGGCCTGGGTCTACCAGAAATGGGAAGAGTCAAGGCTTGTAGGAATGAAGATGTGATATTTCACCCCAGGTGTGGGTAGCTTGCCAAGGGCCCCTAAGCCTGCTGTGATTTGGGTCAGTGCTTGGAGAATTCTGGCAGGAAAATGTCCTTTATTATATTCCAGGAGTTTAGATGGGAGGTTTTTGGAAGGCAAATGGAAGAAACAAAACAAAGTGAAGGCAATGCATAGCACTCCTCCCGAAGGATCCTAATGCAGACCAGTATTTGGGGGTCACATGAACACAGATGCTCAATTCCAGCTTATACAAATACCCCCATGCAGGGTGCCTCTGACCCGTCCAGTGCCGGAGCTGCTCCAGCAGTGCCTGTCTGCTCCGGCTGGAGCTGCTCTGGCCTTCCAGTACAACCTCCACCTGCAGCCAGTTATCTCATTAGCTCCTCTGCAAAGCGGCATCTGAAGACAGAGGGGAAGAGGAAGAGGAAGTGTAACATAGCCCATTAGTCTGAGTGGAATTTTTTTTTTTCTTTGGAGGAGTTGATGGAGAGCAGAAATGTCACACGGGCTCTGCAATCAGCCGAAGATTTAAAAGTTGCAATTGTCTGCCTATGGGGAAAGGTCCTGGCCACGGCACTTCAAGCCAAACTTGAGGAGTCTTTTTTTTCCCGTCGTAACCTTGACTTTATTTAATAGAAGCTTTGTTATTTATATTTTCATCAAAGCTTTTAAACTTTTTCTTGGTGCTTTTATATGTCTATCCATTCATTCTGGTCTTCCTGCCTTTCGAGGCTGTGATGTGCGTGGCTTTTGAGGATGGGCAGTCTATATGAGGGAGTGAAACCTTGGCAAGGCAGGAACCTCTGGGGCAGCTGGGCATGGGGCAGAGCTCCATGGGTGCCGTAGGCAAAGGAGGGCAGCAGCAATTCCCAGTGGGAGCTTGCGTGGAGGAAAGGGTTAGGAGATCTGAGGTGCTGGCAGTGGTTGTGTCTGGGCAGACTGGAGAGAGGACAAGGTGAGGAGGAGCAGAGGTGGACAAATAATGAGAGTCAGTTTTGAGAAGCAGGTGCTTGGATGGGTTGGAAATTTCACATAAGCAGAAGGGAAGGAAGGATGTCTGGTTGGAGCAGTCAAGGAGGGTGGGGGCTTTGTGGGAGGGGTTGAAAAGGAAAGGGATAAGTGGTTGCGAAAGGGATCAAGGGAAAGAAGTCTGTGGAGAGTTGGGATGTGGATGGGGAGTTCTGACATGGGATGTTGCAATAGCTGGAGACCAGAGGTGGATCAAGAGCAGCTTTTGATGTATCAGGGCAGCAGCATGACCATGTTCACTGTGAGAAATATGGGAGCCCTATTCACTGATATCTGTGCTACTCTTCTGAGCTTTTATTTTTATTTCAGATGCTCTTTCTGGGGGTTTTAATGCCTTAGGATTTCTCTTTTGAGAGTTTTTTTCTTTTTTTTTTTTTTTTTTCCTGACTAAAGTCTGTATTCAAAAAGCATATTTTTAGTATAGTGTACTCATGTTTCTGGATTAGTGTTTGTTCTTGTTCATAGCATGAGTGTTAGAAATATTATTTAAAGCTTAACAATAACTAGTGAATCAACAACAGTTATGGTCTTAATTGGTTCCTATTTTTTTAAGTACTTAAACACTTAGACCGGAATATGAGCTCATGATCTCCACTCTTTGCTCTTCCAAGGAATAATCACTTGTCTGAAGTATGTCCTGGAGCAATGGTTGTTAATTAAAATGTAGCTAGTTTTAGTCATTTATTATTTTAGATGTGTGGCTCCAATTTCTTTCAAAACTATTTCAAATCACTATTGTTTACCAGATTGAAAGTTGTCAGAGACTTGAAACATTTAGGCTTCAAAATATGAGGTCTTTCTCTCTGAAAGAGATATTCAAATATGTAGTGGCCTGAATGTAAACCTGCTCTCTTGTATTTGTTTTCAGTATTTTCTGCTCCACTTTAAAATGCACTAGGCTATTAGTTTCAGAGAAAATAATTAAGTTTTGATCTAGAATTTACGACTTTATAGCTGTTTCCATAGGAATCAAGTAATGAAATAAGAAAGACTTCTTCATATATCTCACCCATCAGCTCTGCCAAGGACCTCATGCTTGGGGCAGGCAAGGATGAAGAGGTGAGGCCGGGCGATGGCCTTTGCATCACAATTTAAGCTCTAACCAGGCACATGCAATATTTACACTGAAATCTGAAGCCCAAACCAGTTCATCTGGCTTTGTATCTTGTTACAAATCAAATTACCTACTAGTCTAAACTTACCAGTTTCATGTGTAAAAATGTCAGGTTACATCAGTGTTTGCAGAATTCCAGTAGGAAGTAGCATGAATAGAGCAAATACTGTAAGTGCAAATATTATTTGATGTGTTTAAGACAACTGGCATTTTTTCAGACCATCTGTAAAATGTATCTGAATGTTGGCTTAAATTAAGCCATCTCTGGAGAGTCCTGGACCCAATTTTCAGTGCAGCCTGGGCTATTTTAGGATGTTGTGCCATAATTTACATGCAAATACTATCTGCACACAATTTTTGAAGCAAAACCCAGGCAAAATCTGGCAGAGGTCAGAAAGGTTGAGCATATGGCTTGCATTTACAAAGCAGTGATTTTTCATTTAGCTGAACTTGGTGTTTTATATGACTGTGAAATGGGTGAATAGAAATGTATATGCAAAATGGAGATTTAAGATTATACTTTTAAGGTTATTCCGTGCTAAAGTGTGGGGTCTGCAATGCATGGAGTTCTCATTTAAGTGGGAACATGTGTTTGCTGAAACTCTTGCTTGTAGCCTCCTCAGTAGCCCTTGGTTTCTTCAAGGGAGCCTGAAGCTACATCTACATCGTGGGCGCTCCCTGACACCGAGCGGCAGCACCAACTCGTGCCACCGAAGGGATCTATCTGCACCTGTTTACTTCCCCTTCATGAAAGGGCATTGCATGCCTGTTGGTTAGCTGACTCTGTTTCAAATACTGGGTCTTTTTGCCTTTTGTTTCTTTTTTTCTTGGTTGGACTATAAGTCCAAGGCACTGGAGTACAACAGCGTGAATGTATGTATGTTCCTATTGAAAATGAGCCATCCTGGATAATGACCTGGTTCCAACTATAGCAAATTGGCTTATCAAGGGAAGGGTCCCAAAATCACCTTGGAAGGGGTCTGTGATATCCTAGGTCAGAGCTGTTTCCCTCAATTTTTGCTGTGAAAGTAGCTGAGGAGCTACTTGCTGAGTAGCTGAGGAGTCTCATAAGTACTGACAAAGCACAGAGGGCCTCTCAAAGAAGGTGAACTTTTGTGAAATCACTTATTAATTTTTTTCTTCAGCAAATGTTAAATGAATGAGAAAACTTTCTTTTTAACTCTGTATCTGTCTGCTTTTGCTGCTCTACATTCCGAAGGAGTAAATTTAAGGTTTATACTTGCAGCAAATGAGTGGGGATCACTGTGGCAACTTTAAGGGAGGATGGGACTTGTGTGCTGCTCTTCTGCACCGTGGCTTTTATTTGAAGTCCCCAAACTATAGACACTGCCTGATACTGTAATAGCTCATGAGCTCCTGATGGTCCCCAAGTGAAGGATGGGCTGGGAAGGTAGAGGGAGCAGAACTTATGTGCTGGGAGGGCAGTTTTTGTGGAGTTTGAGGCAGAAATGTGCAGAACAGAGTAAGGATTGGAGCAAGCACAGGCAGGAGAGGTTTGACTAAGAGGGCTTTTCCCTGTTAGGAGCAGGCTGAAATTCTGACACAGCTCCTACTGTACCTCACTCTAAGAGGTTAAACCCATGTGTATTTGTGAATAAGAATTTCTGATCAGCTTCTAAACAAAGACTTGATATTCAGATTGATACCTGATTTATCTTAATTCATAGCCAAGCCTGAACTGGACAAGCAGCTGTGAGATGCCTTGATTTTTAGTAAGGCTTGGCACAGTGCAGCATGACATTCTTGTAAGTAAACTCAGGAAACAAAATCCACATAAGATTGGCACAACTAGAAGAAAAAATAGTGAGTAATTTATCAATAGTTCTTTGTCAAGCTGTGAGAACATCCAAGTGTGGTCATCAGAAATCCAAAGTCCAGTACTTTGCAATAATTTCATTTATTATTTTGATAATGGGAGGACAAGAATGCTTACAGGATTTGTAGATGATACCAAGCCAGAAGGGAATGTCAGCCTTCAGAGGACAAAATTAGAATGCATAGTGATCTTGATAAGTTGAAGAGATATTGTGAAATCCAATAAGATGAAATTCAATAAAGACAAGTGGCTAGAAAAGACAGAAATCAAATATATAATATGCAAGAATCCAGTTTTAGCACCATGTTTTGAGAGTGACAGAACTCTGCTCTCTCCCCCATTTGTATAGAAAATTTTACCTGTGTAGAAAGATGGAAAGAATTGGGAAATTTTGCCTAGAGAGGGAAGAATGTAAATTATAACAACATATTGACAGTTGACTATGGTGAAGATACTGATAGAGCAAGGTAAGAAATAATGTAAACAGTTGCATTTGCAGGGTGAGATTTGGATTCAATTTCAAGGAAAACTGTTTGTATAGTTAGAAAGATAGTGTTAGAAGAACAGCTACCTTGGAAGGTTATGAAATCTGCGTTTTTTAAGTTCCAGCTAGGTAAAAAGAAAACAATTTCACCATGAGAGCAGTTAAACACTGGGACAAATGCCCAGAAAGGTTACAGAATCTCCATTACCAAAAATTTTCAAAAAGCATCTGGGCAAGGCCCTGAGCAACCTTATTTAACTTCAAAGTTGACTCTGCTTGGAGCAGGAGATTGGACTGGATGACCTCCAGAGGTGCCTCTCAGCTTCAGTTATTATACGATTCTATTTTGGGTTGCCCAAGATCTACCAAAGTCCATGCTGCCAAAATTGTGAGAAAAAGATGTGACAATTTCTACTACCAATTAGAATAACAGTTTCTGAAGAGGCCATTTCTGCCTCTGATTGCTGAAACAGCAAAAGACAAAGATAAATTTATGGCAGAATGTTCATCTCTTTTGTATTGTATGTTAAGCTGATAGATATAAAGTATGTAACTAATTCCATTAAGAAAATACAAGAAATTCGTTGAACCTCATCAATAGAAGGTCTGCATAGTACTTGCAGAGAAATAGGTAGGGTTAATCCACATTAATTCAGGGTTAATTAGAAGTTTGGGAATATTCGCAATTATAGGAAGAACATGGTAGTGGATGGTATATAGAAAGCATGCCTATTTACACAGTTATAAGATGGTGTTCACTTGGGCCTGTCTGCAGCGCATCGGGCAGGGTAAACTATCACAGCATATGAAATGGTTGTACTTTGCTACTGGGTTTTTCCTTTGCAATGACTTGATGCCCACTGCCAAAATGAACGTGCTTATTGCCGAGTTGCTGGACAACTCGGTGTCTCCTATTCAGAAATAAGTGTGAAGGTTAAATGTGTAGCAGCATAAGACATGATGTGTTGTGTTGTGTCAGAGCAAGGCAGTGTTTGAATAGCTCGGAAGTTTAGAGATAGCACAAACGTATGTGGTGGGATGATCTTTGTGCTTAGCCTACAGTTGGAAAAGCCTGCAAACACTTGTGAAAATTAGTGTTTGTTGGTTTTTAGAAATAAAAGCATTTTGTGAAGCTGCTTGAACCAGCAATACTGGTTTGCTTATCTCTGCAAAAGGAAAATTGATATGCCTGGTGATCTGCATGTTGTGTATTCCCACACAGGTATATTGGCCCTGTAAAAGGGTCCTTTACTAAGGCCAAAGGCTATTCAATTTTCTGGGTAGCTCCTAGGCTTCTGTGCCTAGGCATCCTTCTGTGGATCCTTGTTATGGGTACTCATCTGCTATGGTTTTGTTAACACATCAGTCCAGAGACTTCAGATTCTGAGGTTTTGAACCACCAGTAGCTGAGCAATGGTGTCTTGATATAGAAGGACCTCCTGCCCGTCCCCCCATTACTGCTCCTTGGGGAAGCTTCCTCTTAACTCCCTGGGAATGCTCTGGCATTGGCCATGGCCAGACCCCTTGGCCATCCTTAGAGAGAGACGAACAACAAACCAGTGCAGAGAATAACCAGTCAGCCCAGTGCAAAGACCTGCAAACCACAAACAAGTGACAGACTTGCTAAAGCTCTCCCCTCCAAGCACCTACGTTGCAAGTCTTCTGTGTGCTGGCAGATAGCAGAACTTTTGAAAGAACATTAAACTATAGTTGGGAATGCAAAGCAGACTGCAAGGCAGGGTGAGCACGGACTGCCAGAATGCTGGAGAAGGCTGTATTCATCTTATCATAGGCAACCACCTGCTAGTTTCTTTCCCCCTGCTACCTTGTTTCCTTCAAGGCAGTTTATAGGTCAGTGAATACCTCTCTGGGCAAGATACGACTGGATTTCAAATGTTTATCAGGTACAGTGAGAAAGGAAACTGAAGGAAAGATGAGCAGTAGAGAAAAACAACTTTCCCACCTGACCTTTGCTCAAGATATACTCCTCCCTGACTGCATATTTCTCTGCCATGGTGTGAGATTTCCTGCTCCAGTGCCCCATGTAGGCTTGCTTTAAGCTGCAGCAGCCACAGCAGTGTACAGTTACTTTATCTTCTTATACTTATGGCTGGCGTGTAAAATAATCTTCACCATCCTTCAGTTGCATTGCTTTAAACATCTGATAAATGTGGGACTGTGGAGCAGGTATGTGTCATGTCCCCTGAAGAGGTGAAACATTTATAAAAATGGTGAGAGGAGTGTGTGTTTACTTAGTGTATGCGTCCGCTTTCAAAAAACTTGTAGAGATTTTTTCATCCTGACATGCTGATGCATCTCATGTCGGCATTAACACTGTTAATCAATCCGGACTGAATTCTCAAAATTGCAGAGAGCATTTTTGTATTGCTTTTCCAGCCAACTGCAAGCACTTCATTGATTTCACAAATACTATGCATAATAGCCAGCACAAAGGCAATAATAAACCACTAGAACTGAAAAACAGGGGATTGTACCAATTTAACGGCTCAAGGTGATGAAGAGGACGTTGCCCGCATGCTCTGCCCTGTCCTTGCTGGAGTTTGCCACCCACCAGTAAGTTTGCGGAGTGCCTGTCTCCTATTTCTCGCTGCTGCTGCTCCTGTGGGGGGAGATGTTGGTTCTGCGCTCATACTGTCTGGGAACCCCAGTGTTTAGGAGAAGGATGTGCTAAACACGTTGTGGGGTCTGCTACACAGAGGGTGACTACTGGCAGGGAGGTGCGGTAGAAGATGGGGGTCCATCACCTTTATTACCATGGCTAAAACAATGTGGGTTAGTGAGTCGGAGCCCCTTTATGCTAACTTTATATAGTGCAATTTCTTCGTGGAGAGGTGCCCTTAGGATTGCTACCTTAAATGCATGCCCACGGTGGCTTTAAATCTGTGAGGATGTTCAGGCACAAGACTGCGCTGCTTAAAACGTTGGCGGTGCTAACTCAGTGTGGTCTGTGTGCATGAGCGAGGCCTCAGGCTGTGCTCTCGCTGCTTCGCCTCAAGGGTGTGGGATCCTCGAGTGCTCCCTATGAGGGCCATGCCGCGCAGAGCCAGGCAGCTTCCCCACGTCCCGCACTGGCCATGTTTGCTCCGAGCGGAGGAGCAGCCGTCGTGCCAAGCCCGCTGCCCAGCCAGCAGCTGCTCGCCTAACCGGCTGGCACAACGCGCCATTGCTGCGGGCCCCCTGTCTAATCTCCTGTGCTTATTCAGTGGTAGCAAACAGGGAAAGGACAGAGAATTAATTGAAATAAATGACACTGGATGATGCCTCACTTTGGTCACCAGCAGTGTCCTGTTTGCGGTGGTAAAGCTCCCTCGAGCTGTGAGGGTCTCTGCTTGACGGAAAGGGGCCTGTGCGGTGGCAGAGGGTATGAAAGGTGGAAAATATCTTCTCTTGCTAGATCTGTGCTGCTGTATGCCTGACTGAAGTTTAACCTGATAATGTACATAGCTGATTCTGCAGCTGCAAAGTACTATGTGGCGAAAGAATGGAGGGAACCGTCAGACTGACTACTGATTTTCAGAATGCGTACACAGTTACTCTGGTTCTCTCCCCTCATGGTGTAAATGAGTTTTTCCCTGCTGTCAGTGAGCAGATAGCCTTCAATTTGTCAACTTCTTTTATCACAGACAGTCAGGTTGGGTGCTCAGCTTCCCCAAGGAAGCCAGTAGTTGAGAAGACGCTGCTGTCTGCATTTGTTGCACCTTTCTTAGGGCGGGGGTGTTAGCATTTGAATAACGATGCCGTTCTTTCCTAACGGGTCTTTTGAGGCACAGGAGAGCTACTATAATGCACGTTTTACAGGTGAGGAAATGAAGGGATGGAGAAAAAAAATTCTTCCAAAGATCCTATAACAACCATGATCTGAAGTTAAATCAAAATCCTGCAAGCAAGTAAAACTCCCAGACTCTCTAATGTTTCAGTTATGTCATGAATTTTAAACTAATTGCTTCATTTTTTTGCAGCCCTGAAGGAAGTCTGGGGCTTAAAACATAAGACTTATGCTCAGGAGATGAAAGTTTCTGCTTCTGCTTTAACCATTGATTGTTGAAAAATGAGGTATGTACAACTCTGCATGTAACTTGTATTGGAAATACTACAGCTGTCAAATGATTTTTTTATCCTTTGACTGCACATATGTGTGTCAGTACACACATGCCTTAAGCTCTTCTCACATTTTTGGATGTGTGTTGTTTTTGCGATCTTCATCTGGAGAAAAGAGCTCTCGCATTGCACACTTTCGATGTAGCAGCCTGGCACATTGCTGCTCCTTTCTGTGATATGTCAGAGGTGCTTTGAGATTATATTTGTGAATTACTTCGAGATTATGGAAGGAAAGGAGGCAAGTCACGTATTTTAACTTCCACAAAGGCTAGTTTTCATTTTATCACTGCCTCGGGACGACTGGTCAGAATTTCCTGTAGAACGTAGTTAATGACAATCCAGCTGGAGCAGCAGTGGGAGATTCAAGCATCTCTTTTCTCTCTCCAGGCATTGAATATACTACTTCATCTAGTAGGCCTGTGTTTTATTTTTACAGATGGGTGAATGGAGCAGACAACCAAGGAGCAAAACACTGTTGAACAATAGATTGTAGAGACTGTTTTCAACCACTCTCAAGGATGCATCCTATTTGTAGCCATATTTGTCAAAAATATGTCAAAAATACCATATTTGTCATCGTCAT
>VZSV01000001.1:11413723-11425536 GCA_013398735.1 Nothocercus julius | reverse complement strand
TTGTCACCTATGTTAGTTAAAAAATGCAACTTGGATTAAAGTTTCTCTTTAAAAAGTGGGAGACTTGGTAAGGAAGTTCTGCAGCCAGAGGGAAGGACTGCAGGAGCTAAGGGCCAAGGGCAGGTTGCCCAGCCGGCGAGGGAGCTGGGAGGGCGAAGGCCGCTGCTCTGTCCAGGTCTGCCGTGTTCTTACTCTGCATCGCGGCGCGCTCTGTGCCTCGCCTGCAGGCAGGTGCCCGTGCCCTCCAGCTGCTGGCCTCTGGCTGCCAGCACGGGGCTTTCAGTCTCCTCACCTCCTCTGTCTCCTCCATGGCCTGCTCCCAAACTGTGGGCACTGTTCCCCATAAAGGTCTTGCTCTTTCCAGACGCGTGGTGTCTTCAGGGTTTGGGTTGTGGCTGTTTTCTCCTGTGTTGTAGGGAGGGAGTCTGCAACTGAGCAGCACAGGCTAGAGCTTTTCCTTCCTGCGCAGCTGGGGTGGAGAGGTGGTGTCTGGTAATGGACCAGAAGTTCTCTTTGAGACGTTATCCATCACGCAGCCAGAGAGAAAACCTGCAGATTTTCTTACGGGGCTAGAGATTGCAAAGGATGCTGAATGCGTCAATGCTAATTCTACTTTGGGCAAAATGCCAGAGTCTGCCTAATGCCATTGCTGCTCTGACATTTGAGCCTCCATCCTAATGGATGCCAAAGCGGATCCCTCCAACTCACAGAGCCATTAATTAGAGCTTAATGACTTTCTGCAAGAAAGGCCTCGGAAATGAGATTCAGAGAATTTCCTACCGATAATGCGTGGCGTGTGTACCAGGTTGGTCTGCTTCAGTCAGACTTGGAGGTTTCTCAAGCCAAGCCATCCTTGCGTCTGTTTACGGTATCTACCTTCCCCCCACCCTCCCATGAGCTAAAACACAAAATCCAACCTTTGTAGAAAAACTGCTTCCTATACATTTTGTGGGCAGACATCATTCTGGGCAGGAAATGAGTTTTAAACTCCAGTAATGCTGGTGTGGCTCTTGGTATGGCATCTTTGTTAATATCCTAAAACTCTCCAGTCCCAGCTCCTGGCAATAGTGGTCCCTGAGCGTTTGCTTTATCTGAAGTTTGCTCTGATTAAAGCAAACTGGTTTTTGATGATGTTTCTCTTTTTGAGAAAGCATTGTCATCTGCCCCCCTTCTGTTTGTTAACCAGACAGTTAATTTGATATTTACTTTCAGAGTTTAACATTGAACCTTCCCTTTTCTTAACAGACCTCGATTAGGAGCTCCCCACATGATACTGAGAGTAGTTTTTCTCTCCTGAGGTTGAACGTGTCAACTTTCTTTTGTGTTAAATGCACTGCCTTCCAAAGAAGTATATTCATTAGCATTCCGGGGATGTACCCTCTGGCCACGAACTCTGTGTGACTGTTGCTGCTGGAATATACACATACATAGCATCTGTCTCGTGAATGGATGATTAGATGAGTTGGACACGTAGGTATTTTGTTGTAATCTCTTTGCAAAGTGATTGGGAATTTTGAGTCATTTGAGCAGCATCAGTAGAAATTAAATACATTTTTACAATTAAACTTTTACAATACAATTAAATACATTTTTCTGATGAATTGCAACTAACTGTGCTTATCTACATAATGCTTCAGCCAGGTCTCCATTTGGTGTTGCTGCTGTGCAGTTAGCACTGGTTTGCACAAGAGTTAGAGGAAAAAATTCTGCACTTCAGTTTGTTTGCATAATAATATGCTTAGATTAGTGTCACCCACAGTAATTCAAACTTTCAAGTTAGAAGGGACACTTGGTTCCTGAAGCAAACCTGCCATTTATTTTTCCTCTGGGTGAGTGTTTGCATCTAAAGGTTGGTTACAGTAGTCTCCCTCAGTGGTACAAAGCTATTTA
Source organism: Nothocercus julius (assembly GCA_013398735.1). Lineage (NCBI taxonomy): Eukaryota > Metazoa > Chordata > Aves > Tinamiformes > Tinamidae > Nothocercus > Nothocercus julius. The sequence goes on along the minus strand of VZSV01000001.1, from coordinate 11,423,646 downwards.
GCACCCAATATATGTGTACTGCTATAGCTCTTACACCGTCATCCACTGAGAGCCCATATGAATTCTGAATATGTGAACTTTCTTAGTTTCTATGATTCATTGCTCCTACCTAAGTTGTTTTTGCCAAATCATATTCTTCACTTTCATTATAAGGTGAACCATAATGGAAGAAAATTTGAATGATTATAGTTATGTGCTTTTTATCATAGGATTTTTTGTTTGTTCATTTGAAAATGAAACCAAAAATATATATTTTTTTTCCATTAAGGGTAAAATGAATTTTTAAGCTACTTTGAAAATCCTGGTTATAATTTTACAGTGGGAAAGGCAGGTGTGAAGAGAGAGAAAAAACACTATTTTGCTCTTTCTCAGTGTACATTACATCATAGGTTGGAGCAAAACTTAAAAATAATAATAAAAAACTCATCAAAGAAAACAAAGCTGTGTAGGAACCATGATGTAGGTGTGTGTAGGTGTGCCAGGCACTGGGGCCGGGGCGGGTGGATTAATTTAGCTTGAAGCAGAATGAGAGAGCTTTAGCTACGGACAGCAGGAGAGAAAGGTGTGGATATTTCCAAGTGGGTTTGTCACTTCCAAAATCCATGAGGAAAAACCCCAGGGGCCAGGGTGTCCTGACTTCTGTGTCCAAACGGCTCCCAGCCTGCAATGCTAGGAGTTTTCCTTATGTCCTGGCACTGCTCCAGGATGGCAAGGCTGAGTATTACTGTCATCTTTGTTTCACTTGCCCATTTATTTCTTCTTTTTGTATTAATTAACCTCTCATTTTGGAGCTTCAGATGCCATAAATTTAGCAGCGTGACTCATAGAATTAGTGTCCCTCACAGTGCTCTGAGCAAGTGCGACTGGCGCCCCACAGCTCCCGGGCAAAAAGCTAATGGGACGTGACTTCATGGTGTGTTTGCGCGGCCACGGACGCTCGGTCACACGTCTCACGGGAAGGAGGCAGCACGAACAGCACAGATTTGGGTACAGGCTGAGGGGATACAGCTCACAGCGGGAGGGTGCGATAGCCAGATGTCTGTGTGCTCACGTGGGTGCTCATTAGCTACACGAACCAATTTGCTGGGAGCAGCTTTTGGTCCTGGGGAAGCCTAAGTGTTTCTATGGGTTCAGAGAACTCGGTTGTGGTAGCAGATTATGGAGGCTGAACTGGTTGCGGCACTGGCAAAACGTGAATTTTGATTTGATGTGTATATTTAATGGGGGATTGCTTCTCATGGAAGTCCAAATAAGGCTTTTGGATATCTGATGTGCAACTCCTGCAACACCTACTGAGCTGTTCTCATTAATAATCCAAGAAATTACTGGCACTCATTTCTACCAGACTAATGCTGGGTCAATCTGAAATGAAGCTGTGCCTGAGCCATAGGCTCTGAATTTCTCACCCATCTGATGTGAAAACAGGGAAAAAGCTCAAATTTGAATTTCATGTCCCAAATCTATTTTGATCTAGGGATGGAAGTAGGGACTGTTGCTGTGCAACATTTTGTTTGGACAGCTAGGAGCCAAAATTTTTAAATTATATCTTGTGGAGGAGGGAAGGGAAGGGAGGAGAACAGATTGTTTAGATGTATGATTTTAATCATGTAGGAAAGTGGCAGGAGAGAAGGTGTTGTGAAACCCCAAACTTTCACATGTTTTCATTTGAAGATTTGTATATTTGACCACATCTCCATTTCTCAGCCTCCTCTTTGTCTCCAAAATTGCTTTCATTATTTCTGACATCCTTTTTATAGCTAATCTGATTTTTTTCAGAAATGTGTGAAAAATGTTCAGGTTATGTTTAAAAAGAAGTGCTTAGTATTATCCCCTTGCTGCATGATCGCAAAACTACAAAATAAAGATTTAGCTCAGATCACTTAGAAGCACAGACATCACGGTGAAAATGTCTGATATTTTAGCAATTATTTGGGAGCCAGAAATGATAATACTTAGACCCTAGTTTCATGTCTGCTGCCTTCAAGGACTGTGGCTGTGGAGGGATTTATGAATGTCTACCTGCAGGAGTAACACAAAATAGAATTAGAAGCTGTAGGCACTGAAAGCCTGAATCTGGTTGGTTTGTTTTTGTTCCTGTCCTGCTTTTGTTTCCTTTCCTGTTGTAGGAATTACTGAGACTGCAGGGAATGAAGAAATGAACAGGAACCTGGGAGACATCTCAAGGTTCATCCTTTTTATTCATGATTGCTTCACATCTGGATTAACAGTTCTTTGTCTGGCAGACTCTTTCAAACTGATTCAATTTCTAGTTTTATTTGTTTGGAAAGTCAAAGATATCAGTACTTAATATTTCTACAGCACAGGGACAATTAATTCTGTGTTAAGTGTGCAAGGTGTTTGTAGAAGTGCTGTTCACTGACTTCCTTCAGGTTAAATCTCGTAGTTTCTGCTCAGTATTTATTCCTACTACACATTTCTGCCCTACTCTGACAAACTCTTCCTTGCTGCTAATGGGCTTAATCCTGAAAAAAGGACTTCAGGATATGATCACTACCTACAGAAATTTTAATACTGACTTGTCAAGATTCTTCTCCTATACCCCATTGCTCCCAAAAATGTGGCAAAAGAGGTCATTTTTGTGAATCCCATTATTTCATTCTAATGGCAATAATTCTCAGTTCTGTCAGCTAGGCGTTTTGTCATTAGTCACTCTGAGCTCAGCGTGGAGCTGGCAAGTCTCTGTGAAAGCCAAATGCAGATTTTTGATGGACAGCCTAAAAGGTAAATGTGCCCCTGCTTTGTAGCAAGGGCATTAAGTGCCATCTTTAGAGAACGTGAAATAATTAAGCTGTGGAGTTTTTTGGCTGTGAGGTGCAACTGGTAGAATCAACTAACTGCATAGATACAAGGCCCTAATTGTTGGACTTTCAAATCTTTTAAGAGCTGGGAACTTGGAGCAGGTGTCAGTTTAGGGAAGTGTTTCGGGGGTCTTCAGCAGAGACAATTTGCATTTAAAAACAAACAAACAAGGTTGGTTTTGGGAAGAGGGAGGTAAAGGAAAGTTGCGAGAGCAGAGGATGGCATCAGAACAAGGTGAAAGCAGGCAATTCAGCAGTCAGCACTTCCCTGTCTCCGGAGGCTTGCATTTAAGCACACCCATCCAGTGCAGCTGCAGCTTCATTTTAGGAATCAGGAAATAAGCTAAATGGCAAAGAAAGATAGGAGCTGACAGCTCGCGCTGTTCAGGCTCTCCCCTTTGCGCTGGGGGGGCAAGCAGAGAAGAGCTTTTCTCCTGCGGAAGCGCTCGGCAAGAGCTGGCGGACACTGCGGCTTAGCACACAAAATGGTGGAGTGGGAGAAGGACCCGTGCTCAGCGCTGAGCGAGCCGGGCACGGAGCCGCCCCGCGGGAGCTCTGCGGCCCCTCCACCGTGGGGCCGGGAGGGAGGCTGGAGGGGACAGCAAATGGCTGGCGGGAATGTGCTGCAGTTCGCTTTCCAGAGGCTTTGCCATCCGCCGCTAAGCTCCTGCTCCGCGCTCCGGCGAAGGCCTTGCGGAGGCCCAGCAGCGCTGCCTTTGTTTCCTCCAGCCCCTCTCGCGCGTACTTGTGTCATGTGCGCAAAATCCTGAGGTGAAGTGGAAGCAATTTCTCCTCGTTCCAGGTGGCAGCTGATTGAAAACCAAATACAGCTTTATGCCAAAGTCTAGCACATTCCTGAGCGTTGCTGCTGCTTCCTTTTTCCCCTCCCATTGAAATGACCCAAGGTGCTGTGGGCTCTTCCCTTCTTTACACTCTTTTTCTTCCTATGTTACTTCTGCTCACTTGGTTGCCTTCTGCTAGGCAGGACACGCGCAACTTGAGTCACAGGGTTCACAAGTGGTCGAAACAGCGTAAAGTGCTCGTTGCTTGTACAGAGGCAGTGCTAACCCTATACAAGGCTGCCGATGCCTAGAGGGGTGCAGAAATGGGTGCATTAAATAACCGTGCTGAGTCTCTCAAGGACAAACATTGACCCTGAAGAAATTTTTATGTTTATTTTTTTTTTCCCCCAAGCAAAATTAATAGCAGAAAAAAATGCCTATTTGGCTTCGGTGGAGTGCTTCATTTGCAACAAAACATTTTTATTTTCAGGTAATTGTAATAAAATTCAGAGACGTGTAAACTTGATATGCCATGGAATTGCCTGTTATCAAATCATTTCATAACTCACATGAGAATTGTTCCAGTATTTGCTCAGAATGTAAAGAGAGCTTCAGCTTTCGTAGCTGATGGAGATCTGGACCCAGTTGCCTATTTAGTTTAGTTAGGGCCCAAGTTATGCTGCAGGGAAATATTCTGCTGGAAACACTGGAAAGGGTGGAGTTCAGTCTTCCTGTATATGCGTTCCTGCTTTGTCCAGCTTCCTTAAAAATCATTAAATCAGAAGAATTAGGCAAAGATGACACTATGGACTACTGCTCCACAGTCTCCTGAAAGAGAACAGATTCCAATTAAAAATCTGTGACCTCTGCAGGTAGGGAGTGGATCTGCATCAAAATTTCCCATCTCTGAGCATCAAGGGATGGTGCAAATTTGTGTGGCATTCTCTTTCTGCCTCTCAGATTTTGTGTTTCTTTCTTTTAAGTGTCTCCAAATTACTATTGCTGTACGCAAAAGCCATGTTTGGGAGTCTTGTTTTCATTCAAATGTAATCTGAGCTATCAAGAGGTTTGTTGGCCCTATCCTGATGGCTACGTTTCTAGCTAAGGTACTCTGCCTTGCTCTTGGTCTGGCTTTCTTCTTCCTTACACAGTAGTAAATCAGAAGCAATTTCTCTAGTGACTTCAGTGAAGTCAGAGGAATGTTAATGTGAAGTGACTGAGGAAGGAGGAGGGGGGATGGAATATGAGGAGGCTGCTAATCTATTTTTAAAAAATACGCTTAGGCAGCCTGATTGTAGCCTTCCAACAGCTACTCGTCACCTGCCATCACCCCACTTTCTCTGCTGAGCTTCTTGTACAGATGCCCTTGATTTTAGTGTGGTTTGCTTTATATTCCTTTGGATTTTAAAAACAACTAAAACTGAAGGGGAATTCCGGAAGAGGTTGTGTCTTCTCCTATTACATCTCCTTTTGTCCATATCTTGCCTCCTCTTGTTGCTACTTGCTAAGCTGGGCCAGCTTGCCCTGATAGGCACCGTTATGCTCCAATATCAAACTGTTAAAAATGATTGAAGGAGAAATAAGGAAGCTCTCCTGTCTGTGCAAGTGCTTTGGCTTCTGTGCATGACTGGGATAATTAACAGGAGGGACAATATCAGACAACTGCAGAAACTCCTATGCTCAAAAGTATGCAATAATTACTGTGCCATACTTGTTTATCTCTGGTAAGAGGTCATGTATTTGGATAGTGCATTCAAATGGCAGAAGGGCTAACTTCTTTAGGACAGTTGTAGTGCCATGTTGTATGGGCAAGCACGTGTTATCAAGTACCTAATGAGAGAGATCAGCAAAAGAACACTAGCCTGTAAAGATTTTCATTTCCTTCTGGAGGGTAAACTGGCTGAATTATTGATGCTTGACCTGGCCACAAGCAGCTCTCAACGTGATGAGGTACCAGCAGCTGCTTCTGCAGGTCATGAAGGTGTCATGGATCCCTTCTCTTAAAGGGATCAAGCAGCTTCATCCCCCCTCAAATGATTTAACTGATCATTCCTTTGTGGGTTAGGTTTAGATTGCTTGATTTATGTGGATGTCTTGTCTATGCTTTCCTGTCCTATCCCTCTTGTTCTGTGTAAAATTTTCAGTTATCTTTACATTCAAGGCTCTGTTTGTTTGTTTTGTTTTTCTGTGTGTGTATGTATTTACACTTAGGCTGTGCAAGAGTGGATTTCCATCTGTGTTCTGCTGTGTGTGTGTACTGTGGTATATTGCTTGCCAAGCACTTGCGTTTGGACAGACAGAGGGATGTGCTGACGCATTTCTTAAATCAGGCTTTGCTTAAGTCTTCTCTTTCTCATTCAGTCTATAGTGTTGTACCCTCTGCCTTCTCACCTTATCTTGTGTTCTTCTATACCTACTCACTGTCTTGCGTAGCCTCTCATCACAGTTTCATCTCCGATTACAGTTTACTCTTTCAAGATACTTTCTGGTCATGTCTGTTCTCCACTGATTTTAACTTTAAAATTGACCTCTTCCAGATATAATTTTTGTCTTATTCTTTTTGGCAATATCTTCCATGGTTTTATCTTGCATTTGTCTTGCGTTTTCTTGAAATGTTTATTTTCAATCTATCATTTGGGAAACATGTTTGTGTTTATAATCCACCACATATATCCATGGTACTATGTATCTCCAATTTTAAGAATTACTCCAGATAATCCATAGATTCAATAAGGAAGCAAAGTCAGTGGGACAAAAGTAGCAAAATAAGTGTTCTGTTTCCAAGTCATATGGGCATATAGGAAGGGGAAAAAATCTGCTGCTTTCTCTTACTTTCAGTTACATTTCTTTAAAGATATTAGATTTAGATTAGATTAGATTCATGGGAGAGATTCAGATGATGATATTTACATTCTGGTGGATACAAAAGAGGTGTCTCTGAAGGTTTCTTCAACATTTTTACTAATTAATCATGTAAGACCCTGTGCAACAGCACTGTGAGCTGAGTAAGCCTGTAGAGGAATCCGTGTGTTGTTAGGGAGCAGAATTTCCTTTCTTTCAGAGCTGGAGAGTACTTTGAATAAGACAATCAAGGAATGGGTCATGGTAAGATAGATCCAAAACACACTTCATTTCATTTGTTGAGTGTTACTTGTCTTTCTAGAAAGAGCCTGAGTTGTGCAATTACAGCTTCCACTCTGTCAAAGAATCTCCTACTGCTGGTGGTGTACAGTGCATAATGAGTGTTTTCATAGCAGGAAGTCTGGGGCACGAACTAGCTTATTCAGCACTTGGATTCCACTGCACTTCTATTGAAAGTGCCTTTCTTGTGTTAAGGCTTTTTTACATTGGGTAACCAGTCAGAACTACCAGCCTTTTCCCCAGAGGCCAGATGGAAAAAGCTTCAGACTGTCACTGACCCATCGTGGATGTTAACTCAAAATGGACAAGTGTCTTCCTGTAGCCTCTTAGTGATGCTTTGGGATGTCTGTTTACCTGGTGTGTCATTTGCTTGTCCTTAAACACTTGGACTATCAGAAAATGTGAAGTACTGAATGTGTTACTAGGACCACTCAAAGGGAGTGCAGCAAGAGATGTTCTGACAAGCACTGGGGCATATGCAGCCCTCTTGTTGTCAACTAATTCTGTGCTAATAGGAAGAATTTTAATGGAGATTCATCCAAGGTTTAAGCCCCCACCATCTGGTCTGCCCCATCATTACACCTGCTAATTAGAGCAACATAACTCAATGATAGTTGATAGCATTCAAATTACACATGCAACAAATGATGGTAATGTCATTCTTGGTTTCTTATTCCACATACAGCGTATTCACCTCCTGCGGCACAGACATCAATCAGAAGAGGATATTGAGGGTACAGGTGCTGCTGTTAGTGCCCTGATCAAGTGGGATTTGCTCTTTCTTGCCAATCAGTAATGACTTCCCTTTCTTAGGGTCTCTCAGTGTGACTGAAGGACAGAATTTGAGCTGCAGGGGTCTCAAAATGTTAAAATTATATTGAATGGTGAGATGCTGAAAGCCCCATCTTTTCTTCAATGAATCATTGTGTCTTTTCTGCTTTGTTAAATCTCCTACCACAGTGGGGACTTCAGCAAATATGAAGAGCTGATTAATTATGAATCAGTGCTGTATTTAAGGTCTGGAGAAAAAGAAAAGGATAAGTAAAATCAAGGTGTGCAATCAGATGGGCATAATTAATGTTTGCTTTACTGGACATGTGGCTAGGAGCTGAGAAGAGACAAAGGCAGATTGGAGGTTTTGTGCATGCAGACATAAAAAAAAAATAGCTTAAAAAAGCAGAATTCTCACAGATTCTCCCTCTTTTTTCTTTTTTTTTTTCCATGTATATTTATGAAGGAAGCAGTTGTTCCTTGTATGGCAAGAGAAGAGCTATGCTTTGATCAGGGATGTGGGCAGAAGGGAATTGTCCAGCAACAGAGAAAGCGGAGATGTGTTCTCTCTTGTATAATAATTCCTCTGTGGAAATGAATCGGAGGTTCGGTCTAATTTTGTCATGGTCATGTGTCCAGGGAGCTCTTACCCTGCAAACTGCCATCCTGACGATTATGTTCCGCACTGATGTTGGGGGCTGAATGGGCCTTGTAGACCAAGTCCTTCATCCTCAATTTCTGCATTTCCTTCCCCAGAGAAGGACTGATGTGTTTTAGCATGAAGCAAAGAAACTTCCACCAATGCTGCCCGCTTCTGAGTGCGTGCAGTGACTGTATTCCTTAGGATTATCATACAGGCTAGAGACTTGCTGCATATATATTAGGTGGTCCAGGGATGAGGCAGCTCTCCAGGATATCAGCGGCCTGAGCTCACATTGCTGCAAGTTACGTTTTTCTGCCTACTTCTGGTAATTCTTTGAGGATAACCAAAATAGAGACTGCAAGGCATTCATGCTGCAGAGTGGTTACTGGCAAAAGTCTTTATCTAAGAATTAGTATTGAAATAAAGAAAAGAAAACCATTTAATACACTTTGTTGTGATTAGCCCGGAACTAATTAAATCTCCTCTCCTAGCATGCATGATTTTTAATCTGGTTTATATTCTTTGTGACAATCTCTACTTAAATGAGTGATCAGGAATACTGGAAGAATATATCAAGGCGTTAGAGCTTGGAAGCAAAATAATTTTTCTGAAGGGTGTTTTCTTTCAGGGCAGGGACATTACTGTATCATTAGCTATTTTTTTTCTATCTGTTCCAGTTTTCTGTTCCACAGGACCACCTAAAAATTGTCACTCCAGAGATACTGCATGCTGCATTTTTTTTTTTTAGGATTCTTTTGGCTGCGCTAATTTTCCCAACTAAGAAATTTCATGCATTGTCTCCCTTAACATGCAAAATGCTGTCCAGAGAGAGTACAGCTCCTGGAATCGAACCCTCTCATTAATTCCAAGAACCTAATGGAGCACATTGGCACTACCTGGATGCGGTGGCCTAGCACTGCTCTTGAGCCAAATCCTCCCTCGAGCATTCTTATTTTTGAGAATGTTAACAGATGTGTTAAATGATTAGGAAATGTCCTCAATTTTTCATAAGTTATCCATACTCCAGTAATTTCATTTGCACCAATGGAATTATTTACACCAGTAATAGTTTTAGATTTAGATAAAGGCTTCAAATAATAAAAAGCAGAGGCCAGGAAAAGAAGGGAGTGATTTCCCACTATGATTAGCAGTGAGTGGGAGAGTCTTCATGAAGCGCATGGATGTGTAGCAACAGATCTGTTTTCTGTAGCTGGAAATGCAGAAGGCTCTTAACAAAAAACAAACAAAAAAGACAGGAATGAAAGGAAAGTAGATATGGTGGAAGCTGCAGGAATAAGAGAGAAAGTCAATCTGGCTTTCATATGTACTCCCTGTCACCCCACTTTTCTCCTCTCTTAGTGCTCCGTGGATAGACAAAAAAGAATGGACTAAGCAGTGTAGCTGAAGGCATGAGAGAAGTAGCCTGCATGTTTCAATGTGTAGCGCTTTGTAGGTTTTATTTCTTGTCATTTTGGTATGCTTATCTGCTCATGCAGGACTGATTATCTTGAACTGTGGTGTCCTCTGGAGCAGTAGTGTGTGAAATATGTTCCAATTGCTAAGAGTTATCTTCAAATTCTTACACAGTAGAGAATTGATGCAACCTAATCCTATTTCCCTGTGCTTTGCTTATTGATGGTCCACATAATGAAGATATTTAAATAAGAATCTTGAAATATCCTATTTAATTTTGAGATGACCTTTATTTTTATTGCTCCTGGATCAGTTGAGCACCCTCCTCCCTTGACACCTCCCTTCCCCCCAAAG
>VZSV01000001.1:11380756-11413708 GCA_013398735.1 Nothocercus julius | reverse complement strand
GACAGCTCCTTTTCAGCTCTACCACTCTCATCATCTGGAAGGTGGCAAAAGGTACTCTCTCCCGATTCAGCAGCTTGTCCAGTCACTGCAGTGAACCATGAACCTTGAACTTATTATTTTTCACTTCTTCCTCTTGGCACACCAGAAAATGCAGCTAGGCTTTAACCTCTTTGTGGAAGATCAGCATATTAAATTCTGTTTGGTGTTGCTTGTGCAAACTAATCAAGCCCATGAGGTTCACAGCTATAGCAGCAAGAAAGGTCTGGCTTACTGTTAGCACTGAGGTGAATGCAGGGTTGGGGAGGGTGATGGCCAAGATGCACATGTGAGCTACTCTGCAATTCCTGGGGATAAGAGAGACCTTCCAGGTTATTGGGACACACTGGATCATAACTCATTGGCTATGTGTAAGTTATGTTGCAATGAAAATGAATTCAAGGCATATATCCTTCCTTTTCCCATAGCTACGTGGCTAGTTCTGCCCCACAAAGTCCTGCAGCAAGCCAAGCCTAGCTCCCATTTACATTAACAGCTCAAGTCGATCAGGCAAGAGCCATTATGTGCATATAAGAGGCGGTGTATGACAGTTCATCTCAATTTATGCTGAAAAGTTCTATTTTATTAAATCTGAAGACTGAAGCCATTGATCCTGTTTTCAAAATGTTATTATAAGCAAGATTTCTAACACTGATGTGTTGCTTGAAAGGCAAGGAAAGCAAGAGGAAACAGGACAGCATTTTGCAAGTGAGAAAACATCAGAAAGAACAGCTTCCTATTAGAAATTCCTATTGCTAATTAACATCCCTGTTAACCTGCAGTCTGAGTTCACTCTTCAAGCTAAGAGAATCTGAAAAACAGTCCAGCACGTGGAAGCTACAGCAGAAAGTGTCAGCTGCTGCCCCCAGCCTCTCTGGGAGCTGTTGTTAAAACATAGATTAGGTGCTAAATACCTACCTTGAGAGCCCATCTCCGTCCCTATCATCCGCTGGGCTCCTTGCTCTGGGGAAGAGCAGGAAGAGATGCTTGTGATACAGACTCAAGGCCAGTTGAAGAATTGTTATTTACAAGAAATAATTTGCCCTAACAACACTGCAAACAGAAATAATAGAGGAGAGGAAATAATTCCTTGTTATATTTGCTGGATTCTGCAATCTCGGCCTGTCCAAGCAAAATGACTTGTGAGATTGGTTGCATCCATAGCTCTTGGGAACTTTTGTGGGCCATTTTCTAATCAAGTTAATTCTTGTACAGGACAGGGAAACATATTTTAGGTACACTGCTGACTGCAGTGGCTGCTTTCTGCCCTGGGCCTGCTGCGCCCATAGGGTGGTCGTGTACTCTGTGTATGGGAGAAGCAGCCGTCTCTCTGTGGTGCTGAGGCCAAGTTTGCCAGTTTGTGCCTCCCACCCAAAAAATGACTGTGCTGGTTCATTGATGCTCAGAATACTTGCACATTCTTGGTCCTTCTCTGGTGCCTCTGCAGCTCCCTAGTTGCTTTGCCAAGGGGGAAGGTGCCTGGAGGCACATTGGCCTTTTCTGGTTATTTCCTACCAACTAATGCCACTAAAGGAAGGGAAAACCACGTCCAGGAGACATAGGGCAAACCTTCTGCTTGTGGTTGGTCACATTTCAGATCTAATACTAATTCCCTTCAGTAGAGTTAAAAACAGTGACAAAAAATACTAGCAGCATTTGTATATACTTTTAACTGTCTAACTTTGCCTATACTTGATAGCATAAGATGGATATTTGGAAAGAATTCCTGCCTTAATTTTGTTACACTGCAAATAATTAGGAACAGGCACCTTTTAATTTAGAAAATGTTATAAAAGCTAAAGCCTTCAGGTGTTAAAAATACCAACTTTATAGTGAAAAGCTCTTTAATACGAATATAGAAATATTCTCCATTTAAAAAATATTCCACAAAGCTTTACATAAATTGCATCATTTTACTTTTTTTGAATTTTTGCATTTTTTGGCTTATTTTTAGGAAGTCATTAGATTTTGTTCTAACTCACTAAGCTCTTCTTTGTGTGCTTTCAAATACAATTTTAGTGTAATTACTTTTTTGCAATGGAGCTAGATGGACCAAAGAAAAGAATCACTAGGTAGGCTGAGCAGAGGGTTGCTTAAGCTTCCTGATTGTCTTCATTGTTTTCTAAAATTGTTCGGTTCCCCCCCCAAAAAAAAAAAAGGAACCTGTGTTGTATCCGGATGGATAAAACTGCTTAGTAATTCATGTGCAATTTGGATTCTTAGTTAATGAGTTAAAGATCTCCATGAAGAGTTTAACAATTTATGCATCCAGTGCTAAATAAAACCCTTCTTTAAGGAAAATTCCATTCCTTATAATTAAATAAAACCTCTGAGAAATGTCACTACACATTCCCATTTATCATGAAGATGCCTTTAGGGCTTAGGAGAAATAGCAAAGACCTTCTGAAGGATGAAGTCACTCACGTGCCTAGGAGGGTGTTCGACCCCAAAGCAGTTTTAATAAAATGCATAGTAACTGGTTAATTTCAAACCTTGCTAATGAATAAGCCTTAAATGAGCATATGACAGAAATATTTTGATATTTGCTATGAAGTGTTGACATTTCAAATCCACAGGAGACACTTTTATTATTAAGAGCTAAAATAGCAGCATGCATAACCTTTAAAGCAACAAGCTAATTGAGCAGAACATCATCTAGGGAACACCGTTTTGGGGAGAACCGGTCTCTTATAATAGCTTTTGTCTGTTTTATATATGCCTCTCCTCCGTCAAACTGACTCAGTGCAGAAGTATCAGTTTTAGCCAGCGCACTCAAAGAGCTAATTGATTCAACCCTAAATTATGAACAGATCTAATGCTGAAAATTTCTTTATTTGAAATAAGTACAGAAAAATTCTCCTACCTGGTAGTGAACTTGGGATACGAACCTGATATGGCAAATGTCCGCTGTACACAAGATGCACATTTAGCAATTTTTTGCAAAGGTTCTGAGTGCTGCCACACGCTTAAAAAAAGAGGCACTAGCCAGCATGAAAGGAGTGCTCAGAAGTAGTTCTGCAGAAAATACGCATGTTAGATGAGCAGATTAGAGTACTGTTATCGGTTGTGTAGAGGGAGCAGTTTGATTACGGCAGAGAGTTGATTGTGGGCAATGAGGACTAAATACCCATGGTAGACTGTGTATCAGCTTGGAAGATGTCAGACCTGTGTGTGTGTATATAGAGGTTGATTTTTTTATTATATTTTTTTAATTTTTTTTTTTGGAGTCCTGGACACTGCTTCACGGTGTGCCGCTGGGACAAATGCTAGACTGTGGCATATGACAGGCTGTGGCATGTGACAGCTAGTGGTTTGTGGCAAAGCTTAGATTTTGGATGTTGCATGTAACATATTTTGCTACTTTAGGATGAAGACAGCCCTTTTTTCACCCATCTTTTGTAAAACGCTGGCATGAACAGCTGTTAAATGACGAGCTTTGGCAGCACCTTCATGCTCTCCCTTTGACTTTGTCCCTTTTGATTCTTTTAAGGCTGGTGGACAAAATTTCTTCTCGTTTTCTCAGTTTACTGATAGCAATTCTGCCTGCACTCCCTTGCAGCTGGAAACAGCAGCAATGGCAAAATTTCAAAACTTGCTGGCCATCATGAGGTTAAAATAAGAGTCATGGTGCATGTCTGGCTTTATAAAACGTGTCTGGCTGGGGGTATTAGATGCTAATAGGCTGCCCGATATTAACAGTTGTCCATAACGAAAGGATAGGTTTCAAATGAAAATGGTTTTACGTCCCAATTTCCCACAGTTGTTCCCATGAAAGGATTTGACTTCCTGAGGGCTGCTTTTGTCAGCGATGATTTGCAATCAGGTCTAGTATAGCCGTGGCTGAAAGATCGTCCTCGAGTGGAAACATTTTTGTTTTATTTGTCATTTTTATTCAGCCCGCAGACCTGCCCTGTGATTTATGTGGACGCTGAGCCCTCCCAGGATTGGTCCGAGCAGGCCACGCCCCCCTGCTCCCTTCCGGAATGTTCCGTGGGGCCTCAGGCGCTGCGGCCGCATGGCGCGCCTCAGGGCTGTCCCCCACCACGGTCGTGTTGAGGAATGGGCCTGAACTGACCAGTGTGGCTCGGCCACCACCCAGCGCCTCTGGAAAGGCTTTCCAGTTCTGGGGTCAGGGGGTGTTGAGCCATTTGGCGGAGCTGCCGGTGCAGCGCCATTTGGAGGCAGGTATGTACTCAGATTTGAAAAAAATGCCATCAAGCTACTGAGTTCTGCAAGCAGACCTGCCCTGTGTGTTGCTGTGTTCCTCTGAGCCTGTTCTGGGTGTGATTAAAAGCAATTGCTGTTTGTTGTGGGACTGCTGCACGAGCGCATTTAATCCTCACAGCTGCGAATTTTCCAGAAGGGAGGAGCCAGGGCGGGCAATGATGGTGTCAAGGGACCATTGATCTGCTTTAACACCAACGCTTTTAGAGAGTCTTTGCCCTTTTCAAGAAGAAACACTGCTTGGCATTTTGTACGTTTGGTGTGAAGAATTTAATTTAAGAGCTGCTTGCTTTATTTATTTTTTTTTCTCTCTCCTCCCTTAAATAAACTCTCTTGCTGATTTTCCTCGTGAAATTTCTCACCAGAAAGCAGGATTTATGCCCATTTATGAGGCCGATAAGAGGTAGCATCTTCATTATCACACATTTCACTTTGCCTGTGGACTAGCAAAGCACATGTAGGACTATTTTTATATCTCTGCACTTGAATATTAACTACTTTGAAATTATGCTGATTAGTAACTTACTGAATAAGAATAAAAGTTTTCCACATCCTTTTTCAGGCTCTTCTTCCCCTCCCTGTGAGGCTTTTTTTTTTTTGAGTTGCCTCTGGCTCATTTGCTGTGTTACGTTAGTTGGAGCAACTTTAATTTCAGCAGTTTTTTATTCACTGGGGGATTTTGGTTTAGGTTTCCTTAAATTTTGGCTCAACTCATTAATTATCTTTGGTCTAGAAAAACAGGTTGGACCAGATGTAGAAATAAAATAATGACCGTAAAAATAAAAAGTGAAGCTGAGTGAGATGGGAGGCTAAAGAGAGGTTCTGGAGGTAGGGTTCTTGTCTCCCCCAGCTTCAAGATTTTGGGGACCTGACTTCAAATCCTGTATTTGCTTTTGAAAATGTAAGTCCATGTCTCCCACAAGAGTGGTGCAACCACCATGCTGCAAAATGTTTGATTTTGTTGCTTTTGCTGTATCTCTGATGATGTTACGGGGAGAAAATAGCTTGTTGCCTCCTTGACCACATGTTCTGTAGCTGCTGACAAGGGTAATGCAAAGTAAGCAAATTGCTAAAAGATTCCCCAAATTAAAGCTGAACATTTCTGGATCTAGTTACACAAACGTTTTATTTTTCATAAAACAAAAATGTTTAATTTCAGCTCTATCAGGACCTTTTTTTTATCTTGTTTTGTGTTGAAAGGAAGAGAGAAGGGATCTTGTGACCAAAGTCAGCTGTCTATGGTTCATCCTTACAATCATTATCCCATACATTTCTGTTAGACTATTCTCCATTAATATTGGGGAAACACACTGCTCTGGTTTTGATGCTCTCCAGTACTGTCTGGGAAAGCTTGGCACTGAACTGGAACCTCAAAGCTGGTCTCCTTCCTTCAGGATGATGAGCTGTAGGTGCCAAACCCAAATATTTCTGTAGCCTGGGAAAATACAGCTAGCTGTGTCTGAATGCTGCAGCAATGAAAAGCCCTGCATTACCAAAAGGATGCACTTGTGGACTTGTTATACCTGAGAATCCAGTCGCAAAGAGAGATTCTTTTCCAAGGCAGTTCTTTCACATGCTGCTAGCTTGTTAGGCTCCAGTTGTATTGGAAGCATATCATATCTGTTACAAGTGAACCTTAGATCTGTAGAGCTGCCTGGCCTCATCACACAAACTAGTTTTCTACAGAGATATCCAGTATTCTTAATACAGGTAAAACATGAAATATCGTAAGTAGAGCAATTCTCACAGCATTTTGGTATTTTTGTTTCTAAGTGCAAAAGCATGTTAAAAAATAGCTTATTCACAAGGATTAATTGAACTCTTGAGAACCTCTAAAGATGCTTCATTTAAGTTTTGGATGAATAAACACTCTGGGCTCCTACTACAGCCAAACATTTCTTCAATATTTAGCCTAATGGTTTGAGGAAGTTACTGTGTTGTTCAGCAATGAGAAGGAAGCTGGAGACAGTGCAATGGAAAAGAAAAAAAAACAATGTTTTTCTTTCTGGACAAGGGTTAGTCAAATTCAGCTAAAGTAGAACCATCTGTTATATGTTAAACATCCAGTGCATGTGGTTATAATTTTCCTGGATATTAAGTGGAAAATCACCAATAAACAATTGACCAGATCACTGTTCTCCCCTAAAAACCATGTTTATAAATTTAACACTCCTTTTTGCCTAATTAAAAAAAAAAATCTTTGATCAGAATTTTAACCTAGAATATTACAGGAGCTTTCCTGTCATTTCTGTTATTGCTGCTTTTTGCGTGAGATCCCTCGTGTGAGGCAGTAATGGTGGGCTGAAGTCCAATGCCCAAACCAAATCAGAGCTGGATTCTGACTTTGGGATTTCTGTTTCTCTTCCCCATCCTTTTGTCAAGTGTCATGTGAGCTGGGAAAAGTTGCTTAGGACTGAGGAGTGGTCATATCAGTTAGGCATACAAACAGAATTTCTGAAGTAATTTCCCAACCATTAGTGGTTTTCCTAAAAACTGAAGTCTTAGAAGATAACACTGGATTTGCTTAATAATGGCCACGCTTTCTCACCTCTCTTCCCTCTTCCAGATAGTTTTGGAGGTAAAGCCGTTACTCTGCTGCATTAATGTCAGTCTGTTGCTTCCCCTGATCAGGCAGGTGCCTTTAGCAAATGTTAAATGCATGTGTCTAAATCAAGTGAAAACAATTCTTGCAATGCAGACCCTTGTGATGCATGTTGTAGGCTGGAAGTTGCTCTTCCTGAAGACAGAATAGGAGCAGACTTAGCTTTATGAGGGAGTTCAGAGCAGGAGAGAGTGTTAGGGGACAGTTTCCATATGGCACTGCATTCTTCTTGGCCTCTGAACAGAGTAGAGTAACTATTACTAAGTCAGGATGACACAAATTTAAGAAAGAATTGTTTGCAGACTATAACCAGAATCTCTGCCAAAGCATGTCGTGTACTAGGCATCTTGCTCTCTGAGAAGATAGACCTGTTGAGTATCTGAGTCTTGGCCAAATGATTTCTTGCTTTATTTTCACAGCTTTTGAGTAATACTCTGACTGATTATTCTTTGCAAAATACAATCTAGCCCTAACACATATTTTCTACAATATATCTGAAAATAAAATTGCCTAGAAAATCATGAAAAAACAGAAGTTACAACAGAAGTTGGCCTTATGGCCAACTATCTTATCTTTTCAGCACTTAAGTCTTTTCCTGACATAAATGAAAAATTCTGGAATTTATTTAATGAGCTTGAGCCTCTCATTTTAGTAAAATAAGCATGGAAAAATACAAACATATGCTATGCTCACCAAGCACTTGTAAAATAGAAGTGATTATAGGTGTCTTATAATTCAGCAGAGATATAGGGTTGTTTGTAATGTCTTATGGTAAGAATATATCAAAATAATCTGTATTAATAGTCATTTTTCCACATACTCTCAGGTTTTTCTTCTGGTTCTGGTCTTTGAGAACTGAAGACCTGCAGCAGGGAGAGACCACAGTAACAGATTATGGCTCATGGCTGGCAATTAGCCTGTAACAAAATGGAAGGTTGCTGCAGAACAGAACCATCCCAGAAAAAAAGGTGAGTCCTTGATAGTTTTCACTGAAGAAATTGTGTGTGTATAAACAAAGACAGATGCTTCAACTGTCAGTCATTTCTATTCTGTTCCAACCTCAACTTCTATATTTCTTTTCTAATAAGCTTATCTTATATTATGCATACCTGAAGTCAAGAATTGGGATTGACAGGGAATATTTGCTCCGATAAGGCTGTCTTTCCGATGTCCAGAAACAGGGTCATAGGTGGGGAGGGGTGACTTTAATTTTAGAATATAAGGCTTTGAGAGAGCTTGGACAACACAAAAGTAAGTATCAACTGAGAAAGAGACTTCATGATTTTCATTGTGAAACTGGGTACCTTGTTCTTCCTTAACATCATATCTGGCATACTGTCATGGAATACAACCTCTAGATTACTAGGTACATGAATACAGATGTGAAGATTGCCTTTTGCTATAATGTTACTGTTCCTCATGAAAAGGAAAATGAATGTCCTTAGCAGTCATGAAAGTAGCTATTTTATATCAGACTAAAAGTTCTGTGTTGTTCAGTGAAATACTGAGGGTTCGATAAGAACTAACGATCAGAAATTTGGTGCAACTCATTTAGATGGAGCCTATATGACAAGCTGCCCTTTATAAAGTGTTTGTGCCAGAGTGGGCATTTCTTTGTGAAAGATGAAAGTGCTGAACTGGCTTCTAAGCATGCTTCTAGCTAGCAATTAGGAATTTAAGGAAAAATTTCTTGACCGTGAGGGTGACAGAGCACTGGAACAGGCTGCCCAGAGAGGTTGTGGAGTCTCCTTCTCTGGAGATCTTCCAAACCTGCTTGGACGCAGTCCTGTGCTACATGCTCTAGGTGACCTTGCGTGTGCAGGGGGGTTGGACTAGATGATCTCTAGAGGTCCCTTCCAATCTTAAGTGTTCTATGATTCTATGATGTGCAACTCCAAATAAAGAACAGTTTGAATTTTTTGAGTGCCTAAATCATTTTAGGCCACTATGGAACTAGCAGTTTCTTTGCCCAAATTTCCTTCTGTTGCAGATAGGGGAGACTTGAGAAGATAAATGAATTCATGGATGCGAGGCATTTTTGTCATGAGTGGAAAGCATTGAAAATGGGATAGATAATAGAATGTTACATAGTTTGTAACTAGTAATATAAGAATTTGGTTAAAATGTTTTAAAAGAAAAACGAAGGAATGGAGCAGAGGTTAGGAAATGGAAATCAGAACCAGTGATAAAAGCTTAAGAAGAACAAGGAGATGGAGGAAAAATACAGCCATCTAAAAAACACCAGGAGCAAAGAAATAGAAAAAAACTTGCTGTACAGCAGGTAACACAGTAGAAGTCCAGAGGTCTTCAACACTGTGGTAGCAAACAGGAAGAGGACAAATAAATGGTAGAGACACTGCAGGCTAGAAAAGAGACACAAAATTAATAGGGAGCTAAACTGAGTGAGTTTCCTATTATTTGCAAGCCAGCTTGCTATCATATTGGGGTTCGCTGTTTAAGAAGAATCACAAGTATGTACAGTAAAAGAACCTGCGGATTATCCACGTAGACTGCCAGAAGGCTTTTGATTCAATCCCAAACTCACAGAGACAGAATGTACTTAAAATACTGCATTCTGGTTTATACTAGATAGACTTCTCAAGTGCAATTTATTGTCTCAGCTTTTCCTTTATTGTGCTGTCCTATTGTGCACTCCTTTAAAAAGAAGTCAGTTTGTGTAAGACCTTATCAGCAGCCTTCCCTGCATTTATATGGCTCTTTGGACTTTTATTTAATCTGTCCAGTCCCACAGTGAAGCTAAGCAGACATCTCTTAAATTTTTTTAAAGCCCTAAGATCATACCCACGATACAGTCATGTCCTAACTGGGATATGAACTACCTGGAAATGAAGAAGAAATGTACTGAAAGCCAGCAGTGTTTCAAATTAAAAGGAACATGGAAGGTAGTTTTGATTATTCAAGTGTTCTGGGGCTTGACAAGTTGAACTAGTTCTACCATGATCAAGCGTCATGTTACTTTGAAGACATTTAATGCAAGATATTTAATGTTCTGGCAACATTTTGAAAGCTGAGGATTGGGATGTCCCAAATTCAAGGCAAAGGCTGCCAATTTATAATCAGTAACACTAATCCATAAGATTGTGATAAAATAGAAGAAGGAGGAATGAAAAACAAATTAAAGGGATGCTATGAATAAAAGAACAAGACACCGAAGAAGGTGGCAGCAGTTTTGTTCTGTAAGGCCATTTACAACTTGTTTCATGCTGACCGGTTCAATAGTTTCCATTAGGTTACTAGACTTTCTGAACTAATTAACTAAAAGCATGTTAAATGAAATGGGAAAGATCAGAGCAGATAAATCCTTAGCAAATGCCTCCCTCTTGGGATTTTTTTTCTTTTTTTTAAAAAGTAGTATCAGGATTGTCTCTTTCCTCTGTCCCTTATAAAATAATGTAGTTTATATAGAAGTGGGATAGGATCAGGTTTGCTTTCATTAATGGTCTTTGGACTAATGTTGCACAGTAATGTTTTGGGGATTTTGTGTTGCTATAAGTTAGAAATGGAAAACAATCTCCTAATATGGCAATGCATTTTATCCATTCTTTCATACCTGACCACATAGACTTGATATTTACCTGAGCTCAAAGATGTCTGGTGCAGTCAAGACCCTCTCTGAAATTTAGTAATTCTCAGTACAGAGGAGAGCATTTGCATGACTATATTAATCTCTGCAAGCCACCAGAAGTCTCTACAGTACTTCTAACACATTTTGTGATTACTGTAGGAGTAGAGGACATTTTAGGAGCCAAAAGGCAACTCAGTGCTAGAAAAGAGAGGGGAGAGAGAATCCATGAGATGCAAACTGAAGAGAGTCAGGTAATCTGTACACAGAGGTGGTAATGTAACAGTACAGTGTAGGTGCAGATGTAGTCCAAATATCACTAAAATCCAGCAAGATGCACCTTGTTCCATCTCTTTTTTTTCCTGTTCCAGATGAACTTGACGTGTTAAGCAATCTTATGGCTCAATAGGAAGTTTTAATTTGTTTCCCCCAGTGTGAATATTTTCCTGTGCTCATTTCAGATTGCAGACCAGTGCCTTGGATTTGGAACAGAAAGCATAGGGCAGATGTATGTAATCAGTATGACTGATTAAAAACCATGGTAATGACTCAGTCCATTATAAAAGCCTGCAGATTTACTGAGTAGGCAGCGAGGCCAGGTGTTGAATGGATGTGAAGACTGGCCTTGCCAGTTAGCCTAATGATGTGCCTTACTGTTTGGAGAGGCCACAAATTAGTAAGAAGGTTGTGTTTGTAAAGTATGTCTAGCAGGGTCTATTCTTTTCCACTCTAGCAATCTGTGGAGAGCTGCATTCTCCCAGGCTCCCAGTGTAGCACCTCTCAGTAGCACCAAACTACTGAAGTGTTTCCGTATACCTACCAGGTTCAAAATCTGACAGGTGGAAGGTTAAAAAACAGGGCAGGTGGCAACAGCTGAAGGGTCCCTTTTCATTGCTTGTCTTTTCAAAGGAAAATATTACACAGCGATATTTTCAGCCTGACAAGGCACTGGTCGGAGTAGAATGGCTCTTTCAGAATTTTCTGTGGTGTGCAGATGGAGCATATCAGGGAAGAGAAAAGAGGCCCCAGATCGATTACAGCTTTTTTTTTTTTTTTTTTTTTTTTTAAGTAATTGGGTGTCTCCTGGAATTTTCTGAAGCCTAACTCCTACTGAAATTCACATGACTGCTTCTGTAAACAGACACCTGCTTGTCAAGGTGCCTACATGCCTTTAAAAGTTGGCTATTCATCTCTCCATGTTTCATGTTTTTTTAAAAGGGGAAGGAAAGAATAATAACACTTTTGTATCTAGTATTGGCAGAATGAAGAGCAGGAAAAGAAAAAGGGGAAAGTAAAAGGTTTCTTGAAGGACTCCAGTCCAGAAATAAAACCTTTAAACATACATGTCTTCAGGTTTATCGTGTTTATGTGTTATCATTATGAGGTGACTAGTGAGCAATCTGAGTAGAAGCTTGTTGTTACGATAGGTCTTTGGTATAATGTGTATTAACAAACTGTATGTGAAACAGTTCATATGGGTGAAAGAAGGAATATGTGTGTATATTGCCAAAGCAGCTAACACCAACACAGACGCAACAGCTTTTTTTTCAGGTAGGATGTTCTGGGTTGCTCCAGAAGCCACCTCAAAGAATCCCTTAAAATTCAGACACGATAATCAGTAGTTGATAGCTATTCATTAAGAAATGTTCAATATCACCCATAATTTCTTAGAAAAATAGCACAAAATTACAAGATGCTTAGCCCCATGACCAGTTCAGAAGAGAAAGATTATGAAAACATTTCTCTCCCTTCTTTTTTACTCCTGTCATTGGAAAATCCTTTTCTGCCCCTAGATCATAGGGTTTTTTCCAAGTTGTTTGGTTGACTTTTTTGGCTTATGGCAGTTGGTTCTGATACCAGATAGGAAGAGGAAGCAAAGGTGTTAAACTAATATTAAACTATTTTTAAAAACAAACCCAATTGCCATTACACTTTGCTTCAGCTTTATCATAAATATCAGCATCTACAAGTTACTTTTTTCTAATTTTAAGATTATCTCAACATGTTTTAGCACATTGTGAAAGAAATATATTTAAGTCAATAAAGTGTTAACATCTAAAGGCCTGGAATTTAGTGGGTGGTAATGACACTTACCTGCTTAAGTAATAACATATGGAATCAATTCAAGAATACCCAAAGCTGGAACAGTAGATAAGATAAGCATGTTGGAATGTTGGAAATAACCAAGAAAATAATAAATTATTAGCATAGGAGGGAGATAGCACCACATCATCTGCAACTGTCAAAGATGTATGTGAAATACTGAAAAGTAGTATGATTGGTAATAATGGCTGTCCCTGAATGCTAGTGTAAACTTGCATGAATTTTTTTAATTATACAATAGAGAAAAAGGATGTAATAAGAATTCTCTTTGAACTCATTTAACCTGTGTGATCCACATTGTCAGTCAACAAGATCACTTGGCCAAAGTTGTTAATGAAATGCTAGTTTTATTTATAATTGCTGTCTGTATGCATGCTTATTTAAATGCTTTTGCAGCAGGTCTTGATATTTTCTCTTTAAAAAAAAATGCTGCAAGCCCTAGCAGTTAGCATTCATTTCTGGAAAGTGTCTCCATTGTTGCACATCATCTTTGTCCTTAACCAGCTTGAGGGTTGCAACTAAGCTATAAGCTGTATTTACCCACTGTGAAGAAAACATCACTAAGAAAATAATCATTAAGAAAAAGAAATCCACAAGCTCTTTTAACTCTTTAATTATCAACAGAAAATTGAAGATCTATTGCCCTGAATGTATGATGGCTTTGATCTATCAGGTGTATCATTTTGGTTATTGATGAATCTCAGGGGAAAACATTTGATTTCCTGTCACAACAAAGTAATCTATATGCATCATTATAGACTATTTTATGGTAAACTTCTGTTACTTTGAAGTGGCCATGACGCTTGTTGCTTATGATGCTTGTTGCTATCTTAACTGCTCCATGAAAAATCATCATCCCTGACAGAAAATATCAAACTTCATCATATTTTTAAGGAAGAATAGCTGAATGGTACCCTGAGACACTGTCATGGTAAACTTAGTGATGTAATTCAACAACTATAATTGCAAATATAAAACTTAGACTCAAACTTAAATCACAATTACTATTTTTTTTTTCCATATTTCATAAGTTTTGGGCCAACAGATTGCCAGTTTGCAGTCTGTTTTTCTCTTCCTAGTAAATATATACACAAATGGTAGGGTGCATAGGATTTGTTTGTCTAGAATTTCTACTGTTACACTCTCTTGGTTGACAACATCTATATACAAGCTCTGTGAAGAAACTTAGGACCTTTGGTTTCAAAGATATTGCTTCAGTATATACTATTGTTGTTTGGGAGGTGTGTAACAAGATGATTTAAAGAAATGAAATAGTAAAGATACCTGAAATGCAGTTACTCAGAAATTCTCCTGGGGAAGTCCATACTATGCCAAAAATAATATGTTTCAATGGGCAAAGCCTCAAACATGAAGATTACAATCATGCCTTCTGCTTGAGTGTGCAATTAAGCCTAAGAGCATCAGAAGGGAAACAAAGAGGAACATTTAAGCTTTATGCTAAAACTTTAAGTGACTAGGATTCTTCAGGCTGAGTCCTGTCATAAAAGCACTGCATCAGTGCTTCACATTGCCAAGTGTTCTTCTACAAAGGTCTATTTACTTGATTTAATCTTTCTCTTGTTTTTGTGGAAAATTAGTAAATGATAGAGTCCTTAAGGATAAGTGAACAATCAACGTATAATTGTTTCCTCTTTCAAGTGCTTGGAAAACAATGATGCAGATATTTGCAGTGAAATTCCAGACTTGGTTATTTTAATTACATAATAAAAGTATTCTTCCGAAAACAGGACTTAGGGATGGAGCCTTTTTTGAGATGCATCCTTCTGTTCCTTTCATTACCTTGTGATTTAAATCCTGGATGTCAAAGAGAAAGTGCATAAGGTGCTGTTGGAAAAAGAATGCTTTTGCATCCCCAGGCTCTTAGTTGTTTTATTCATGTATGTGATCATGGACTCATTAATTCTAGTCATATATACAAGGCACAATTTCCTTAGGTTGTTATTTTGCTAAGCTACTGACTTGGTGCCTTTTCTGAGGCTTGGAGGTAGGGTGGCGTTTTTGTTCGTTGGCTGTCATGTGTGACAGACTCCTGTGGCAGTGGAACAGTCTCTGCTGCCTTCCTGCTGTTCGCAGCCATTGCTTGGCTTCCACAGTTATGAGCTTTCTGTTTGGAGCACGTAGCAGGAGCTTCAGGTGCTCCAAGCCATGTGGGGGGGTCACTGTTTTTCCTCATCCCTCTCTTCAGACATCTGCAAGTCCCCAAGGACTCTTGATAGTCCATTTCCAGCAGCACAGGCACTCTCATTTTGTTTTTTCTGGTGAATGAAATATCAGCACATGACAAATTGTGCTTTACTGGTGCCATACTCTCATTTAACAATGCTAAATATGGACTCCCTATAGTTTTTCATTAGTAGCTGCTTTATTATTTTGACACTACCAACATGTGGTGCTGGAAATAATGGGGACTTTTAGCAACAAGCCCCTTAGGTACTTCACTGCAAACTGCTAAAACTCATTTTCATTAACAGGGTCCCATTGTCAGACCTTACTAAAACAGGTATTCCGAAGTACAGAAAGGATAGTATTTGGCAGGCACGAATGACTTGTTGAGTATATATATATCCTTTGAAGGAATTAGTAGGTTGGAACAGCAAGCCATTGTTCTTCCTCAGCTGATAAGGAGATATCTATACCTACTTTCCTCCAGGGAATCACCATTAATTAATATATTTATTTTTCCTTTCCCTTTCACCACCCACATCTTTGCCTCTGTTTCTTGCCTATGCAACAAGCTCTAGCAATTTCCTCAAACTCACTCATCTTTGGCCTTGCTTTTAGATTCTTAATCCCTAAATAACGCTGTGCATTTCCTCATGATGTTGCTGCAAGAGCAGCATTTTTCTCTAAAGTTTTGAAGTTTCTGGTGCTTTGCAACAAAATCCCATTTAATATTAAAATGTAGCCCTTTATTTCTATTACAAGTTTAAGTGATAAAGCCACTCCACTGGGTATAGCCATTTTGAGCAGCTAGTATTTGCTGTGACAAAGACCACAATTACTTTCTTCAGGGTTTGCCCTCAGCAGTCAAAATTCACATTTAGTCTGACACCGGACAATTTTTTTTTAAGGTACCTGTGTGTATGCGTATGTGTAACAGATATAAAATCTAGTTATGGAGTTTTTTCTTCACCACTCTTTTGTCAAGTACTCTGGAGAGGGTCTGTTTAATCGTTGTATCTTGCTCAGTTTTTATGCAGTATTGCAACCATATATTAGAAACTGAAATATCTCTGTGCTTTTTGTTTGTGGGAAAGGTTACGGAGAGAATTGCCAGGTCCCTTAGGCTGTAAAGGGTTTTATGATCAGTTTCAGCTCATGCTCTTCTTCCATGCATGAAGACATGATGTTTTAATGGTTATGGAGTAAAGCCAGAACTTCTTTATTTATGTGCACTAGCACCCAGTTTCTTTTATGCAGAAATGCCTGCTCTCTGCTTCTAACCATACAATTTTGAAAAAAATATCTATGTTCCTGTTAAAAGAATCTGAGGACAAATTAGCTTTTCACTTAATTACAGCGTCTCTAGAGTGGGCACTCACTAGTTAGTGCCTTCAGTCTTCTGTGTTTTTTTTTTTTTTTTTTTTAAAGTGTTAAATCCTATGTGTGTTAGACAGTTTGTAGAGTGACATGCAGGATGCTCAGGCAGTTGATGGAGCACACATTTCTTGCCTACATTGTGTTTCAGCTAAATCAGTGTAATAATGTCCTTAGAGGACTAGAACAAAGTTCTGTGCAGCCTCAGTGTGGTGCCTTCAACGGGGGGCAATGCTGGATGCCTAAGAAAGAGTTTAAGAACAGTTTAAGTATGTCCCTTTGCTCAAAATACTTTCCCTGTCTCCAGTAGATGCTCTTGTTATATTTAAGACCTTNTTTTCATTTGCTGGTATCGCAGATTCTGGCACTGCTCTAGCTTGTGCACCAGTGTTCAATTTAAAAAGCCTCCAATTGTCACAGTTGCTTTGAGACTGGCAGTCCAGTTCTCTGCTGATGCAGCAATGTCCATTGCTCCTAATTACTTCTACAGAGATTTTCTCTGAATTAGTGGTGCTGCTGTCATTCTCTTGGTGTGCTGCTGGTGACTATGGGATTTGTTTCCTTGTGTGCATATTTTCCTGTCATTGCAGGCTGTTGGTAAGTGGCATTTGCTTGTAGTTCATGCATCTAGTTACCAACTTCCATCGTATCTATGGTCTGCCTATCTTACGGTGTTTTTCAGTGGAAAGAATTTGCCTTTCCTGATCTTTATCTTAATCTTTATCAGCTTCTGTCTGGTTTGGCTCAGTTCCTTTGCTTGACAGATGTGGATTACCTTGCCAAGGATTAACTGTAGACCTTCCAATAGACCAAGGCTTATTTTTTCATTGAGAACTTAAACCCTTCCAAGGACCTTCCAATAGACCAAGATCTTACAACAGATCGAGGCTTTATTTTCTGTTCCAGAACTTAATCCCTCAAAACTGGCTGAGTCAGTCTTGGAGTAGTCACATTCTCCTCTGTTTTTACTCTCATCTTGCAAGCATTTCTTTCATCCATTCCATTTGGCACTTCTGTAATAGACCCCAGAATCAATCTGTCTTGACTATAGTAAATGAAAACCATGAAAAAATAGGAACTACTTTAAAACCGAGTATTGTCAGAAGTAATGCTATTTTGTCAGTCATTTGTCTGTGATTGCGAGCAATTCCTTGCAGATAGAGATTTTTTACATTTCTGTTCCTAGGAAAATTTAGGCAACTATAGAAATTTCTGAGATGCCTCTACTGTTGTACTACTTGGAGTAAAAAAATATCCTTTTCTGCAATCCTAGAGCCTCAGCTAAGAAAGTTAATTATGAAGAGATGGAAAGTCTGCTTTTATGTATGTGTGTGTATGTCTTAGGTAGGAATATACACTCTTCTCAGTCTATTACTTTGCTTAGGGGACAATTCATATAAACTTGGTTAATAAGCAGTGCTTGTCTTGTTACTGTACTGTTGTGATTAATGTGCCAGTGGTAGACAGCCTCAGAATGATGTTTTCTTCCACATCATGCAGGTCCTGTTCAGTAATTTACCTCTGAATCAGTTGAAAGTGACAATATATTGCTGAATAAACATTAAATTTGCACATTCAAATATATAGTCATTATATAAAATCAAATTCTACCTGGGATTAGTGCATACAGTTCATAGATATCAGTGGAAATTCACAGAAAGTTAACCAAATTTACTAAATTTGTAGTCTAATGTATGAACTGGAATTCAAAACAGAATACTGGCCTCTCCCCTGAAAGTCCTGTCAGGGTCTAACTCATACCAACTCCCTAATTCTCCAGTGCCTACAATGTGAATGGTATTTTAGTCGGACTTGAGTACTCACCATTAAATTCATGGCAATTTCCAAACTGTAACTTAAAATCAGGACTTCATTCATTGAGAATTTATCTATGCAGGGAACCTAATTAGTTGCAGGATGGGATAAAAATATAAAGTGGAACATCTGTGAGCCTCCTGCATTTACAAAACAACAGTGACTTATTCTGCATTATTTTCGCCCACACCCACAATAAATTAGGCTATTTTGGATTAAAGCATTCCTAATCCACAGTAAGGATATCTGCATGGAGAGTTAAACAGAAATAATGTATTCTGATTATAGCGAGAACTCTTTCAAAACAAACCCCCTCTCCGTGAAAGCAAAACCAGCCTGGGAACGAACTGAGGACAGAGTAAACTAGTGTTACTGAAATGCTGATGGAGCAGAGGAGAAAGGGCTTTAGCAGGTAAGACGACCCAAACCACTACAAAGTGAGAGCAGAAAGCTGCAAGGCAAAGGCGAAGCGCCTTCCCCTTGCTGTGCTGCATGTTCCTCCTTCACGAGTTGCACCAACTGCCTTGCTCAGGACGCGAGGGTTGTAAGGGCTGTGATGGGAAGGGAGCTGGGTGCGAGGGTGTCTGTGGCAGGTAGTGAGGACAGATTCGTCTTTCACAGAAGTGCCCGTGAGAGGACTCTTCTTTAGCATCTTAAATCCATGCTGAGTTTGGTCCAGGTCTCGTGTGTGTGTCTGTGCAAGTGTCAGCACGGCAGCTACAAGGGAGGACCAGGAAAGGGGAAAAACCCAGTCAAATGGTGAATTCAGCTTTTCCTAGGGAATACTAATCCTTAAAAAATTTATAGATGGATGTGTTGATGTCTGAAGCACCCGCCTTACGGATTTGCTGATGGTGCAGGAGCTGTGTGTAAGGAGGGAGGCGGAGAAGGAGGGGAGAGGAAGGGAGGGAGGCAGTGAGGGCTCTACGACCCATGAGAGCCTTCCCGAGCAGGAGGTGGGAAAGCCTCTATAAGGCCAGGGAGCAGAGCTGCTCTGCCGGACAGGCAAGGAGGGCAGTGGAGCCGCGGTGACGCCGTGGAGCCCACAAGGTGACACTGCGGAGCCCACGGCCGCACAGACCCCCGTCCGGCAGAGCCATGCTCAGGCTCCCGCAGCTGCTGCTGAGGCTCGCCATTGCTGTGGGTGAGTAACTTTGGGTTTTTTCCTCCAGCTACTTGGGATGCAAAGTCCCTCTTACACCCTGAGACTGTTTTCTTGCCTGTTCGCTTTTGTTTGTAAAGATGGCAAAGCATTGCGAGTGAAAAACGAGCCAGGGGCGTGTGTGTGTGTGTGTGTGTGTGTGTGTGTGTGTGTGTGTGTGTGTGTGTGTAAAATACTGGTTTTTGTGAAGTGGATGACATGTGAGAAGTGAAATCTTGATGATTTCAATATATTAAGAAGTAGGTTTTGTGCATTGAAAGGCAAAGGTGGTCTGTAGTTTTAGAAGGGCTGCTCCTGACGGACGCTCTTTCGCTGGAAGCAGCCTCTGCCTTTGTACGATTCAGTGTGAAATTTGCAGCTATACGTGGGTACCGTTTCAGTCCTGCCATTAGAGGATTGATTTCCTTGGGACTGTATTGGAAGGCTGGGAGAAAGTGCTCCAGGAAAAATGTAGAACAAGAAGGGTTTTAGGGAAGGTGTGTTGTACAATAGGAGAGATGAGGGAGGCAGCTAAGGAGAAGAGGAAGGTATCAGGGTTGTGAAAGACGGAGTTAAGAGCTCCCGTATAGGGAGTGGTGCTCAGACTGAGTTTGAAGAGGAATCTCTGTGCAGCTCTGTTTGTATCATTGTCAGCTCTGGTGTGAAACGCAGCAAGAAGAATGAAATATTAGCAGGAATGAATATTAGGAGAGGAGGGGGGAGATGATTGTGAAAGTAGAAGTTGAGAAATAGCAAGGTGCACACAAGCAATGGGAGAAAGGATGTAGGAGTGGGATATACTTACTGTATGTGCAACTGTATTGGCAAACACCCCCATTATGAAAATGGGGAGAGAAAGACTGTACCTGCCTTACCAGGACATGCTGAACTTCACATAGAGCTGAAGTTGCAGCTGTACCTGGTGACAAAGCTAAGGACCTCCTCTTAGCTGTTAGGAGATGAGGAGTTACTTCTGTAGTTCTCAGTGCAATTGCTTCCAGGCAGAGGAGAGAAAAACAGGTTGCTGAGAGCTATTGCTCTTGCCAGTGCAATAAGGACTTCTTTGTCTCTGACAAAGTGCTGAACCTGAACATGCTTTCGTATGCAAGTAGCCATGATGGGACATCAGTTTTTTATGCAGGGTTCATCATTTACTTCTATTTACAGTTGAGTGCCAAGACATAACACAGAGTTTTGGACTTCCTGACCTGTTACCCCTTCTTAGAGGATGCTGCTTTATTGCCAAGGGGTCCCAGGGAAACTGCCTCTTGCAAGTAGAGCAAGCTTTGTGTTCTCACAGCCTCTGTTCCTGGCAGCAGCTGGAAGAGCTGCTGCATGTCGTCCAGTGTTTCCGTGAAGTGAATTTCACATGCGAGTAAGGTTGTTTCGAGGAACAGTCATTTTGTTTGCTGTGTACCCAGGTCAGAGGTTTGAAGCATGACAGTGCTAGAGCAAAGATAAAAAGGTACATTTCAGAGAGAGCAAGTAAAAAGCCAAAATAAAACAAACATACATTTTGCAGTCTCTGTCCAGTGTTCTGCCAAAATAACCCCAATCACCCTGGGAGAGATTTGAGTTCATCTGTGTTTAACCCTGTAGCTGCTGTCATGATCTTCACATGGGGGTGGCTTGTCTCACTGCGTTGTGGGCTGCTCTTGGTCTCTGCAGTCAATTATTTTAAGAACTGCTTGTGTTCCCAGTGAGGAGGTTTTCCTGGAGCAGATTCTCCAAGTAGCTTTACATTTCTTTTTTTATTTGGAAAGACCAAAGTCTTGATGATGAGGGAATTTGCCGGTCCACTTTTCTCTCTCCTGTTGTACTGGCTGGCATATGCCTTTCTAATGAGCTGTGTAATTTCAGAGTTAACACTCCACTGAAAATTTTTGGCACACCAAAGCAGTAGAGGAAGTCAGAACTGTTTGCTGGTGCAAAATTTAAGACTCTCTAAGAAAATTCAGAAAGTTGTGTGGAGTAAAGGAGAAAAGGTTTTTCTTTTTTTTTTTTTTTCTTCTTTTAAAGGAGGGAGGTCAGCATATAAAGGTGCATGGTTCAGTGTCAGGGCACCTTCACAGGCATTCTGAGTCCAAAGAAGCACCCTGTGTGGTAGAATTTCCTGTTTATTTGGGATTTTTTTTTTTTTTTTTTTTAATCATGAGTGTTTCTTTAATCTTCGTATTGGCTACTTCTCCTTGGATTACTTGAGCTTGGTAGGAGACTAGATCTTTTCTTCTATGAAAAACTAGATTGTGTTTGGCCAGATGTTGTGCTCTTGCCTCTGGATGCGGAGCACAAACTATCTCCAGTACTGTAGCACAACATGCACCCCAGACAAGTCTTAAATGCCTTTTCCTAAAGTGCAGTCGTGTTCATGTCATTTCTCAGAAGATAAGCTGTTGAGTAAAGCTGTGGTTCTTGAGATAATATTAGTGGAGGTATTTTATGCAGATCTCTCATGCTAACTCTTTTAGTACTTGCCATGGAGCTGTCATGAGCTAGGCTATTTCACATTTAATTTTAGCCTGAAGAGTAGTCAAACATTTTGGATTTTGCTGGGCCCTTTTTGAGGCAAAGAAAGGTTGATGGCAAGTTTAAAATTAAGTGGACCAGCCTTTTTTTGGTTTGCCCTCTTCCCTCCCACTCACTCCCCTTTTTTTGTTATTGCTCTGGACCATTGTATCAGTGTGGAAATGGGGGATGCTGCATTCCTGGATGCTACTTGCCCTCTGTATTTGCCCAGCAAACTGTTTCCAGAAGCCAGGGTGGGGGTTTCTCCTCCTTTTTTGGTTTGGCTACCTCTCAAAATTGAACTGGCCTGTATCAGCTGCTAAGTTTTATCAGTTCACACATACATAAAGACGTTTATTTAAGAGTATCTTACTTTGGTGTAAGTCAACAGATTTATACACCTAAAAATAAGGCAGTTCATCTCTCTTGCTTGGACAAATCTTTAGTGATTTGTGTACCTTATTTTTCTGCCTAAACAAGCACCTGCCAAGAGTGGAAGGGGAGAAGGGGACTACATCCTCTTCTGCTTTTTAATGGAAGAGCAGCTCTCTTTTGAACTCACACTTTCTTCTGTGTCTCTCCCAGCTGGGTTAACTAGCATACAGGTAAAGTACTGGATTTGGTATTCTCACTTAAATAGCTCCCAGCAGGACAGTACCAATTGATCCCTGAGATCTGTTACAAAAGAAAGGTCCAAGGTCCCTTACTGTGCAGGTGGCAGTATATCTGTAGGTATCATACTCAGTCTGGTTACGGTATTCAAGGCATTGTGACTGTCACTGAAAGCCGTGCATTGGGAGGATGCAGTGAAATGAGGAAAAGCATGGGTCTTCTAAAGGTGTGGACATTGCAAAGCTGAGAACTTTCTGAAATGCAGTGGAAAAGGATAGAATAGATATATCTGTCCTAGTAAGGGAGCACATAAAGACAAATACTGTGAATTTCCAAATTCTTACTCAGCACGAGAACATCAAGAAGAGGGACAAAAGTAGAGGAGGAGGAAATTGGGTAGTGGGCTATTGGTACTTTAAAGCGTTAATAGCCATAGGAGAAATCTGTCCTTATTTCTGTTACAGTTTTGCAGTTTCTATAAGATCAAAGGTATAGGGAAGGATGTCCAGCTTCAGTAGTACATAAAAGCATTCCTCTCCCGCCCCCCAGAGTCCTAAGTAGATGTGCAGGATGGCCCTTATCCCCAGCTTGTTTGTGTTTGTGGCTGGGTGTGCTCTGGCTCTGCCCCTGTGTGCACGTGTGATATGTGTGCGACTACACTGGAGAGAATTTTTCATCCAGGATTAATTTCAGTGAAAAATGCTGCTTTGTTAATGCTAAAATGCTTTATAAAGTGATCTAGCTCTTTGGAGCTATTATGTGTGGAGTTTTTGCATATTTGTAGTTGGTTCTTATTGAGAGATTGAATCCTTTTTTATTATTATTATTATTGTTATTATTCAAACTTCTGTTTAGAGAAGTCTTTTATTTATAAGTCTTAAATTCTCAAATCTAGCATAGAAGGCCTGGCGTAGGATCCAATGCTTAGTTTTGACATGAAATGTTACCATTCAACATGTTTGACTGCAATTTGATTGAATTGGTGAGAAATTTTCAATTCAGGTTGGCCTGTGACAGTTGAGGTTTATAATCCCCTTGGGTTGCCAGTGGTCTGGAAGATCCTTTAATAAAGCTGCTCGGTTAACCTTTGAGTACTCCACAAATGCATTTGCACGTGGTTTTGGGCATGCAATTGGTTGTCCTCAGGCTGATGTTCATTGCTACATATGTACACAAGGCTAGAACTGTTGTTTGTAGCTCAGTATTGGATCAAGTTCCTCAGATGCAAGGAAACCAAGGTAACCTGTACTTTTTGCAAACCTTCAGTAAAATCAGAAGGGTAAAGCAGCTGCTGAGAAGAGAGGCAGGTGAGCTCTTTCCAGAAATAGATGGAGAGGAAGAAATCCATGGAGTTCTCGGCTAATATGGATTGATGGATCTCTGTTAAATTGGGCATGGTTACGGCAGTGAAACATCTGTATCTGGAGACTTTTATCCGAGACTCTTATGAGTGAGCCTGATGCCTAAATCAGAGGAGGAAAATAATGACATTAATTATGTTAATTAATTGGATAAAGCTTATAGTCCTTTCCTGTATCTCAGCATCAGTTCTTCCTCTCACAATTTCTCTTCCTCCCATTCCAATGTAATTGTTCCCCTTCTCCTCTCCACTCCTGGGGTGTAGCAAGCCCGGTGCTTTAATGTGAGCTGCTGTCAGCAGGACAGGGCTTGTGTGTCTGTGTATATGAAGACGAAAACACGGCAGGGGTGTGAGCAGGCCAGTATGGAAAACCAGCAAGCGGAGGCGTCTGCTAAAAGGTGAGCGGCAGCCGGTCTGACAGATGTCCCCTGAGTGAATACGGGCAAGTGAGTTCTCCTGAGAGAGAGGTGGCAGATAGCACAGGTAGATTATGTGGGGCAAGAGACAAGCGTAATGCCTTCTGGCTCAGATGACTATGTCCAGCAAGATTAAAGTCAGAGGGGACAGACGTATTTGAAGAATGCCAGATTCCTTCCTTTCCATGTGCAAGAGGAGAGCTCAGGCTTTCAGACCGTTGCAAAGGAGGAAATACAGGTGCCACCAGCACCTCCCCAGGCCTCTACACTGCCTGAAGGACTGCAGCTCCCAAGCAAGTGATGGGGTCTCACTGAAGCGTTTTGCTTCCCTGAGACATTCTGTTTCAAGGACCTTTCCTAGAGCTTCTGTACCTCTACACTGTTCCCTTTCCAGAGTGTATGATACCTGCACAAGTGGAGGAGTCATAAAGAATGGCAGAAACAAAGAGAAACGAAGTAAATGGAAACAGGTGACTCTTCAATCTTTCCCATCTACGAAAGGCGACTCTGCCATACATGCTGAGGAAACAAAGGGCTCAAAATTTCAGTAGAGTGCTCACAGGCCAAGGTTCATAGAATCATAGAATCATTAAGGTTGGAAGGGGCCTTTAGAGATCATCTAATCCAACCTCCCCTGCGCAGCAGGGACACCTAGAGCACATGGCACAGTTCATCACTTTAGGGGAACTTCAGATTGTTTTTTCTGTATCTGGTTCTTAAGATAAAGATGACTATAAAAGCATGAAAATATACACATCTTTGTACTGATGTTCCTTCTACTTGTCAATGAAAAGCTTATTATAGTCCCTAACTGGCCTTACACGAGGGAAAGAATTTCCCAGATGATGCCGCTGACCGAATTTAAGCAAGAAAATAGCAGGCACTTTAGAGATGAGAAGGCACTTTGAGAAGGAGTATAGTATAGAATAAATACAAGTATAGAATAGAAAGTTGAAGTCTTTCCAAAAAGCACAGATCTTTTCAACTCAGCTTATGCACATAGGAAAACACAGGAATGATAAAGTGACTGAGTGGGAGCTGTAGTGGAAGGTAAATGGAGGTATGTGACAGGGGATTGATGAGCATAATGAAGTGTAAGGGGGCAGAAGTTTCTGTTCCTACCTTGTCTTGGGAGGAGTTTTTGAGACTCAAAGGAGCACAAGTAAACCAAAACTTGAACTTTTTTTTCCCTTTGAACTGAAACTGACCCAGGAACTGAAATCTTATTAGAAGCTACATGAGGATCTAACTAAAGAGGTTGCTGGTTGAGTACCACAGTTCAGCTCAATCTTTTACCCCTCAGCAGAGATGAGAGCAGCATGGGAGCTGCCCGCATCTGCGAGGGGCTCTGTGCAACTTCGTGACCAGTGTCTGCCACCCCCAGGACACTCAGCAGTGCCAGCTCCCACAGTGACACAGTGCTGCTTTGCACTACTGAGACCCAGAACAATTTCCACATGCTGAGGGCAGACTCCGAGGGCTCCAGTGGGAAAGGTGGGCTGTCTGCTGGAGCTCAGCTCCTTCAAGGGTGCTCTGGAAGTGCCTACAGGAGGGTGCTACGCTGATGCTTGGCACCTGCACAGGGATCGCTGCGTGTGTCGGTCTGCTTGTGTGGTTCTGTGTTTGTGTTGTGTGTGCCGAGCGCGCAACAGGGAGTGGGGAAGGCTCCAGGAGCTTAACGCTCCTCTCCTCCTTTCTCACACTGCACCAAATCCATGGTCACTGTTGTAGCTCAGTCTCCCAACTTCTCCTTTCTGCTGGGCTGAGGAGGAAGCTGTGCAGCTCCAGGAGGGATTCTGTGGTGTCCAGGTCCAGGCAGGGAAGCAGGAGGTAGGAGCTCTGCTCCAACAGAGATCATGAACCCCTTCAGTGTGGCTTGGGATTGATGAAAACTGAATTAGCAGCTGTCAACTTGCACCACAACCGTCTGAGGGAAAGCTGAATCCAAACTGGAAGGGAATTGAAAATCGATTTGCTTCAGTGGATTGTTCATTCGGTTCTTCTGTAGACCCTGGTGTCTTGACTAATATTTTAGAAAATGTAGGGAGCCTTGAGAATTATAATTACATGCCTCTAATAACTTGCATGGTTTTATTTTCTGGATCTTCTGTTATGTTACTACATTTTACTTCAGTTTTTATTTTCTGAGTATCCACTATTTATGATTTTGTTTTCTTTTTCCCTACTGAGCTGTGAGGGATTAATACATATTTGCTACTTTCACTTCAGCTAATGGAAAACTGACTTGAAATTTTCTTGGCCTTTAACATGTTTTTAGAGTTTGCTCTATGACATTTTGGTGTGTACTGAGCTGGAATCCAGATCTCTTTACATCAGTAACACTTTTCAAGTGTCTAATTCACAACAGGAGCATTTTCTTTGTTTACTGTCCCTACAGGGGCCAGAACTGTATTTAAAATCTCTGAAATGAGCTTTCTTTAACCCTTTGCAGGCTAACAGTTCAGGCTATATTTTAATTCAATCATTGCACACCCTGAATCTTGCAAGGCCTGGTAGCATAGTCATCACCAAATGCTTGCTTTCACGACTCTGTTCACATTTCTTGAAGTCCTGCATGCCTCCTGGCTCTTCAGTATCCATCAAGTTGTTAACAGACTTTATATTTTTCCACAAATCTGACAGATTGCGTTTGTCAGCCTTTTGCAATACCAGAGAAGAAATTTTTTGGTCCCTAAAACTTGCAAAAAATAGCTTTGTGAATTAATTACAAGCAAAATGAGGCAAATCAACCAAGTTTGAAATGTCTCTGCTAGCCAGCTTTTGAGTTATGAGGTGGTGGGGAAACTATATGAATTCACCCAGATTTGATTTCTGATTTTGACTTAGGTCAAAAAATATAGAGCGTAAAGTGTCCTTTGGCTGAAAACTTAGAATTTTGTGATAGCAGCTAAGCAGTGGCTCGCTGATTACTTGACTGCTCTGCTCCTATAACTAGCCTCTTTCCTGCACCATGGACTTCAGCGGAAACTCCTGTTTTCCAGATTTGGTATTTACTTAGCTAGTTCAAAAGGGCTTGTGTTCTGGCTATTCAGGTGAATACAAGAATACAACAGACTAATACAAATGTAGCTCTTTTCACCTCATCTGGAGCTGTAATTTGTTCACCCTGTTTAGGCACAAGCTTCAAGCCTTCCTTCTAGAAGCTATTGCTCTCTCCTCTTACCCCTCACTTGTTTCCTACATCTTGTTTGGGAAAGTGAACTGATGTCCCACATATGAATTTGTACCACTGGAAGAAGACCTACCATCCATTTTTGCTAAATAGGAAGGCAATATTTTTGGTTATCCAGTTTATGTAAAAATTTCTTTTTTGGACCCTTTTAGCTTTCATGGCAGCCAGCTATCAAATCTTGTAGTTGTCTTAGGTGGCACAAAATTAAGAGCAGCAGTCTATATTCTAAACTGATGCTAGTAATGTAAAAACAATACTGAGAAGTAACAATAAAAGATTTTGTTGTGTGGCCTTCATGTCTCTCCTTAGCCCTTCATCTGAAAGAGACTGTTTGTAACTTTGACCAACAGCAAGTACAGACTGTTAAGGCAAGAGGCAAACGGAAACAGTTAGGGCTGAAGCTGGAAAGCAGAGGACTGTGTTTACTGTCTAAATGGCAGATAGCATAAATCCAGCATAAATTTTTAAAACTATTTTTTGTAAGCTCTAGTATGCACGGGTATGCTCCCATGTGTTTTCCAAAGAAGATAAACTACACCGAAGAGTACTCTTAAACATACTGTTTTATCCTTGGTGGCCCAAACATAAGAGCAAGAAATAAAGCTGATGAGTAAAGTAAAAGGTGGGTGCTGCACTTAGTATTCCCGAGCTTGGCAGAGGGTGTATATACAGCACACCCAGTTTTTCTGGTACCTCGGCTCTCCAAACTCTGTTTTCCCACCACAGGATAGGGTTAAAAATCATCAAATTAAAACAAACATATTTATGAGCCATCTGGTTTTGGAGTCTTTCCAGTTTGTGTTTTCTATCCTGGGTAACTATTAAGCAATTTTTGTTGCTGTAATTTTCATGTCATTACATGGCTCCAGAAACTATATGTTTAAGAAAAACACTGTAGAGAACTAGATCCAGAATAGAATTATAAGCATTGGCAACACCAGAGATGTTTGTCATTCTTTCAATCGAATGTATGACTAAAAGTAAGTGTACAAAACATTTTATTTTTTAAATCATCTTGCCTTTTAATGTGACTTTAAGTTAGAGTGAAGAGTGAATGGGAAGGCAGTATTATCTAATTCTTATACAGAGGGTAAAGGGTGTCAGATTTCCTAGTGTTGGCTCCAGGTTCTGTCACTAGTTGTCTGTGTGGTTTGGGGAAAGTTGCTTACCCTTGGTGCCTTAAATTGTGTCCTGTTTTACCTACATTATCTCCCTTATTTAGATGTTGTGAGATGTAAAATAGTATGTTCTAATTTGTTGAAATAGGCTATGGCATTATTTCTACTTATTAAGCCTTTTTTAAAAAAAATTAAGTGTAACTAGGGAGTCTATAAATCAGTTGCAGTGGAAATTTGAATGTGTTGTTTTGGAAAAAAGTCATTTTCTTCTTTTACGTTGAATGCTGGATGGCTGATAAGAGCTTCCTGACAATATTGACTTTTCCACTGGTGGAGGAAATAAAAGGCATTCTCCTTAAAGGTATGCATCTGTGTTGCTGTTTCATAGCATATCCTTGTCTGCTTACGAAAAGGCACAGCACCAGCGGATAGATGTGAAATCCCCTCTTGTTTCTACAGTGATGTGATGTTCTTCATGCTATCTCTGTCATTTGTGACCCAAAGTCAACTTAAGAGGATAGCTTCATCTTGGCTTAAATTCTTTGGAAGAAAGGACAGAATGTAACTAGAGTTGTTTGAGTTGGGTTTCTACATACAACCAAATGCTGGATGCTATTTGAACATAACATGTTTTGTGAATGCTAATTAAAGCTTCCCATTTCCCACTCCCCCCACCTTTTTGATAGAGCTGGATGCTGAACATCATCAGTTTTCTGTAGTCAGATTCATTTTTTTATGGTCTTGGAACCTTTCTGACCTTCTATCCTGTTCTTCTGAACAGGCTAAGCTTCACGGCTGCCAGTACCCCTGCGTGCTCTCGGACACACTGCTGCGTCTTGCTGTCTCCCCCGTGGCTTCGGCTCTCTTACAGGCAGTGAGTAGGAACAGCTGGCAGGTTGAGCTCAGTGAAGGATACACTGATGTTCTTGTCAGGATAAGTACATAGTTGTGTCTCTCTGTTTCCCTTACGGTTTGCCTGATTTTTTTTTTTTTTTTTTTTTAAATATAAAGCTCTTGCTTAATGTCTTTATGCCTGTAGATTTAAAGGCCAAGTTTTCAGCTGCATGAAGAGGAAGACACCAAGGTACGCAAAGAAGAATTGCAGGTAACTCGGGACAGTGTGATTTGGAGGTAGGCATTGTTTACACCAGCACAGTGCACTAGCAGTGATGCAGGGAAGAAGTTTAAAATCTTGGCACCAAACTGTTAAATGCCCTGCTGAAAATTGGGCTGTTTCACATGCCAGCTTCTTAGCCTCCGCTGAGTGTTTGTTTGACTCTTTTCTATCTGTTTGGGAGGCCAGCTGGCATCGAGAGGCTCAGCTGTTAGGAAGCCCATTTGGGAGGCTCAGCTGGCACTGGCAGACTCCATAAGCTGCTGGAGCACTTGCTGGCAAAGTTGCAGTCCCTCCTCTTGGGCTGTCAGCAAATTCTAGCTGATGCCATGATGTTTGAAGGGTGCTTGAATCTTGCTTAGAGCTGACATGACTCTGCTGGGGAGAAGGCTACGTGTCTGCCCAGCTTCAGTGGTGGTAACTGCATCCCTCCTTCGAAGACACAGACTGTGAAGCTCCCTCAGAGCCTGCGTGTTGTACAGGTTCTGTCGCTTTCCCACTTCTGTAGGCAAAGTGGAGTTCACCCTCTGCTTGCAAAGCATCCCTAGCTGCTGTTGACCTGGCTGTTGCAATGATAGGCATTCCTGGAAGTGTGCAGGACGCTTCTGGTGATTACAGGGTCATTTACAGCTTTCTGATGCAGAGTTGTTCAGGCTGCTTTAGTGGGAGCTGGCACAGACAGGAGAGCACTTTGAGATGTATGATACTGTTAGAGCTCTGGAACTCTAGCTCTCCGCTGAGTGCTGGTAGGAGACTTCAATAACACCTATATATATATATATATATATATTTAATATTAATCTTCCCTTCACTAGAAGGAGTTCTTATGGAGTACCAGGTAGGCAGTTGAAACTCTTAACAGTAATATTTAGAAAAGAACTGTACAACTCTGATATGGGTTCAGTCTTTTCCTGTGGAAATTCCTGCTAATTACAGCTCCAGCTTCAGGCTGTTAACAGCTGAAAAAAGTCAAGTGCAGGTGCTGAATGAGAGCTGAAGTCCAACATCCTCAAAACACCTAGAAACTCTGGCAGGTCTGAGGCATTTAGTAGGAATAATGAGTCAAGGAACTCCTCCTTGGTCTGGTAGCTAATTTCTGTCTCAAAAGTATACTGAAAAGTGTTGGAATTCTGTGGAATTAGAAAAGTCTGTGTTGACCATTGAAAGCTATGTGCCACTGTGAAGCATTTTGTCACCTTGAAAGCTGTCTTGTGTAAGGCACGCCACACGGATATACTGCACTGCTGGTAGAGCCTTAGAGCTTGTCATGATTCGGGCTTTTCTAGCAAGCTCTTGACCTCATGTTCTTTGTTATCCTCCCTTGTGCTGGCTCATGTATGCTGGCTCGTGTCCTGGAGGAGAGACCTAAGGCACTCTCTGCTGTTCATCTTTGCTTGCTTGAGAAAGAAGAATAGAGTCTTATCCTTTCTTCATTGCGTTGACTGGTCCAGAGCGCCCACTGCCAGTGAAGAAATTCCAGTAACAGACCAGTAGCATTGAGCTTCAAGGACTTACTGCTGAGGTATGTGGTGTCCTTCATAATTTTCTGATAAAGTTCTGGTTAAAGACAGTAATTAAGTAATTACTGAAAGGAGCCAATGGTCTCATGCCATTTCCTCACCAATCAATTCTGGAGAGTGGGTGCTTTTATCCTAATGATTAAAAAGAAAATAGTAATTAAAGAAAGTAAGCAAGCAGTGATGGAGCAGATATGAGCACCAATAACCACAGTGCTTCATGAATTCAGTCTAAGCAAAGTTTGTTTGTTTGTTTGTTTCTTTCTTTTGAAAGAAAGATAAGAGCTGAAGCTGAGCTATCCAGAGAATTCAACATTCATGTGTTCTGTTAATTTGCCTCTGTTTTTTTGTGTGCCTGTTTCTAGTGCACACACATTTACCAGACACAGCCAGAAATGCAGCCTGTTGGCAGAGGTGCTTCTCTACTGCCTCTGAATGAAATAGCTTAGGACTGATGGGAGGGAGGGACTGCTCCCAATCATTTTCTTCTGGCACCATTTTATTCATTAATGCTTAATCAATTTATCCATGTCTGAAAGAAAGGCAGAAATTTCAGCAGTCTTTGTTTTTTTGTGAACACTAATTCTGTGTGTCTTCCTCTTCGATTCTCTTGCACGGATGCCACACTGGAGTTGGGGGTATGTTGTGACATTCTCATCTTCACCTTTAAGCATAAGATAGGCTGAAACATCCTTGAAAGAACTGAATGAATGAGGTCTACTTGTTCTAAAATGGATGAGATTAGTTGTGGAATGGTCCAGTTTCTGTCTGGATTTTTTTACTGCTTATTCCCTTCTATAAAGCTGCCTGGATATAAGAGTTGGCAGGTATTTTGTAAGCACAGTTTAGTGGGTGTTAAGATTATCAGAGTAGCCATGACGGTATCTCACTCTGCCAGTCCACTGGAGCAATAAACACGAGGTGGTCAAACTCTGAAACTCATCCTTGCAGTAATGAGGCTTTCTTCCCTGGGTGGAAAGAAATTCGTATTTCACAGTTAAGAATTTTGTAGACATTGATCCTGAGGTCGTTCTTCAAGGGAAAGGGCTCATTATATTTAAGACCCTCCTCTCAAAAGTAACATGAAAGATGCCTTGTGAAAAATTGGATTACTTGATTTCCAGTGGAAATGTGGTTTGATAGCCCAGAGACCTTTCCCTAAACCACCCCTAACCCTCTTGGGAGCTGAAGGAAAAATGCAAAGGGGCAGGAATTCAAGATAAGAAACTATCCTTGTATATTTAACCATTCTTTACAACACAACTCATTTTCTTCTGTTTTGTGCTCTTGAGAACAGTGGAATCATCTAGCTATCATGCCACTTTAATATATTTCTTTGCTGGGTGGAAAATGGTGAAAATACTGAAAAACAAGTGATCGGT
Source organism: Nothocercus julius (assembly GCA_013398735.1). Classification (NCBI taxonomy): domain Eukaryota; kingdom Metazoa; phylum Chordata; class Aves; order Tinamiformes; family Tinamidae; genus Nothocercus; species Nothocercus julius. The sequence goes on along the minus strand of VZSV01000001.1, from coordinate 11,381,429 downwards.
CTCTGGAAAATCAGTTACCCACCAAAATGGACAGGTACAAATGGCAGATCTTCCAGGACACCAGCAAAAACTCTGTCAAGTTTGGTTCAACCCAAAGGTGATTTTTTTTTTTTAATAGTCCGAAAATAAAGTTTAAATGTTGGCACTAAAGACAGAAATGTATTTGAAAAGAAAAGCCTTTGCCAAACAGCCTTAAACTAGTCTTAACTGATTCCTGACTATTCATCTCTTTAGGAAGTTCTAAACACCAGGGCTCTCCCGCTGAGAATCTAGTGTACAATATTTGTTCCTCACACCTGCAATCCTATGTGCAGTTTGAAAAAGGATTCTACAACTCCTGCATTGTGCTGCTAATGTGTACGTATTCATTCTGGAGAGTTATCTTTCAGGTAGCAAACGTTTAGGGCTGCGTGAACAAACTTAATCCTGATGCTTTCCACAAGATGTGTGGATCTAGGAGGCTTTCCAGACATACCTCCCTCTGAAGGTTTGGCTCTCATGCTATTCTGAAACAGTAAGCAATAAATAAGTCTCTCTTTTTAATGTTAAGCATGCCATCAGGGTTCCATGCTTATTAAGTTGTCTCGTTGTTTAAGAAGACTGTTTATCTTGGTGCTGTGATCCACGTTACATCCTAGCCCTGTTTGCACTTTTCTTGTTTTTTTTTTTTCTT
>VZSV01000001.1:11269755-11380331 GCA_013398735.1 Nothocercus julius | reverse complement strand
TTTCTATAGATTTCTTTTTTTATTAAAAAGAAATCCTTTTTTATTGGTAGGGCAATCTCAGGCATATTTTATTGGTTGAGCCCAGAGACATGTAGCCATCTTGTGAAAGCAGTCCTTTCGTTTCCTGGAATTTCTTTTCATTCTTTCTTAAATTTCTACTTTGAAGGCATAGCCGATTTCAGATCTATCAGGCACCAGCTGTTTCCTGTGGCACTTATGCTTTATGATCTAACTAGCTGTGATATTTGATCTTGTATTTTAAATCCCTATCCGTTTGTTTTGATTGCTTAAAAGCCTTTCATGAGAGAAGTGGTAGCTTCTCACCATGACAAAATTCCTTTTCCTGTTCTACAGACGTATCTGTGTTGGAAAGGGTGCTGTGCAGTGTCCACTTCTGCTAGGATGTCTTACTGGCCATTCTTCTTCTTTCTCTCTTCTTTCTTCCTTTCTTTACAGCTCCTATTCCTATTCACATACTTTGTTTAAATCATAGCCTACTTTACAGGATTCCTTCAGAAATCAATAGAGGTCTGACTTACGGAGTCTCCATTCTCCTCATCTGCAGCTCATCCAAAGGTGCTTAGCATTTGCATCTTCTGTTAACTGTCATAACTGGTTTTTCATGGTCCTAATTTGTCCCTTCCCTGGCAATATTTCCACTCCCTTCTCTTCATTCAAAGTAGAATATCCTGGGCAGTGGTTGGGATCTGTGCAGGTTGCCTGGAAATGCTTTCACTGCAGTTAACCTACTGATCAACCCAGTCATAACTGAGTGGATGTTATGAGGGCTGTTTCTTCGAGGTTTGCAAATTCCAAGGGCTAGCAGAGCCCTGCATTTCTTTGGGCTGTATTTGGAATTTTTTTTTTTTTAAACTTCAAATTACTTTCTAGACATCCATTTCCTTGGAAACCATTCTTAATATGCTGTGCAACTGCTGGTTAGGGTCTGGTCCTTCTTCCTCTACCTCTTTCATGTTCACAATTATTTTCCAATATTATTAGTTGATGCCAAAGTTCTCCACAATATAATATAAACATCCACTCCCTTTTTCACAGCACAATTTTGGGGAGAGAAGGAGAAGAGATGAAGAAAAAGAATAGGATGTGACCCTGAGGAATGTATAGGAGATGCCAGGGAATGAGCAGGCTAAGAAATGCCTCTGCCCTCTTTTGCAGATGGCAACTTGCACACTAACTGACCAGGCCCCAGGTAACACAAAGTGCTGGGAGAACACCACATTTTCTACACTGTAGAATTTAATGCAGAGATTTGATCATGAAAAATACGAAGGATGCTATCAGAAGATTCAGTTTTTAATCTTACGCTTCTCTCTATCCTAGTTTAATCACTGAAGGGTTGATACAGACAGCAGCCTACTTACTGCAGTGTCTTGAGATTTTAGCAATTGTTGAGAGCTGCAAAGTGAATTGGTGACAAACCAGTTCAACATGTGGCACTTAAGATAGGACTTCTCTTGGCCGACATGAGGAATTTGTTTAATCATCTGACTTTAGTGAGCACTTAGTAAGTGCTAAGGCTAGTTTAAGTTAGTCTTTTAAGCTACTTCTGTAGTACTTCTGTCTCTCTCTCTCTCTCTCTCTCTCTCTCCCCCTCTCCCCCTCTCTCTCCACTTAGGTTTTACACCTAAATACTAGGTGGTTGAAATCCTAAATCTTGCTCTTATGTATTTACCAGACAATTTATGCTAAGAAATAGTTTAATCTCTTAACAGTACTCTTGTGAATGCCACTTTTCACAACTTATGCCTATGAAAACTGCATTTTGGCATGAAGCATTTGGAATCTCTCCTTCTGGAAAGGAATTTGGCAGCTGCTAAGAGGAGACTTGTGTCCGTATTTTCCTGGCGATATTAAAAAGAAATTGTAGAGGATGGAATCTTCCATGCTGCTGTACATCTCTGCTGCCAAAGTACTAGTGGTAGGCATACTGCTAGATAAAATTGAGCAAGAAATCCCTGTATTCACAGACTCATACAAAAATATAATTCAAGGAAGATGGCTGTTTTTGACAAAGTAAAGCCATATGACAAGGATATTTGGTTAATGTTATGGCTCTGATACAACTGCATAAATTTCAACTATTAACTGCAAAGTAAATTAGAGATAGATTGAAAAACTTATAGTCTAGATGAAAAATAGGAGGAAGCAAATTATTGTGAGAAATAGACTGGGCACTGAAAGAAGTAAGCTGTTTGCAAGACTACTATAAATTGTATTTCTCTAACACTAGAATCAAGAACACACCTGTTAAGAACCTGTCTGTGCCTGACACACAGACTGTCAACATGCGTATGCATAAATGTCAGTGATTGGATCAGATTGTTGCAAATGTGGTGGCTAAGAGTCCAATTTTAGGGTGCTGGAAGCCTGAGAAGAGTTCAGGAGCTGCAGAGAATGTCCGTGTGGACAAAGCCATTATCTTTTCCAAAGTGTAAGATGAGTTTAAGTTGACTCGCATTCCATAAACCACATTGGCCTTTTAATTTTATTCTTAATTAATCAAATTTAATTGCATTTGTCCATGATCTTGCTCAAGATTGCAATCCAGCACATAAGTGTTTCCCCTTTTCACCATTTGTAACTCTGAAGAAGGCGCTAGCCCTCTTTACATCCTCTGAGATGCTTTCAGTGTTCCAAGACTTGCTAAAAGTGAGTGTTAGAGCAGAGGTGTCACAAATTATCTTGTTAAAGACTTCTGGGTTCAAGCTGTTTAGGGTTTGTGTTTTTTTTTTTTTTTTTTTTTTTTAATGCCTGTGTAGATAGTGCTCTTATATTCTTGTGTCGTATATATGTACTGTTTTTTCCTCTGCCCCAATATAGAATTTAATGTTAATAGAACAATTTGCCTTCTCAGCATCATTATTGAGAATCTTACAATCTGCTTAATAAATGGTCCTGTGTTTGCACACACTTGTGCTACCTAACCTACATGGGTTGCCATGTGCACGCAAATCCTGCAGGTCGAAGGTAGCAGTGGTGTAATGTTCTGTGGCACTCATTCACCCCTTTTGTTCTGTTACAGCCTGTCCTTCCTGAACAGATTTAGCTTCTCTTAATTTGCTTCATACCTGGAGGGTTCTGGAATGGTGTCTAACCAGGAGCTAATTATGGAGACAGATAACACCAGTTGCTGAGGCACTGGGTATCTGTTCACAATTTGATACCTCTAACCTGGGTGAATGCCCTCAGGTTCTCTTCCTTCTCTATATTAGTGAACATATATTTGCTTCTTTTATTTCTACTCTGTGGTTACTTTATTGCTCATCTATCATCTTTTGGTTATCTGATAGATATCACTGTAATATGAGAATAAAAGCATCGAGTATGACCTCTTAAAATCAGCTGAGGAAATTATATATGTACACAGGGGTGAGGATTAATCAAAAATTTTGGCCAACTGGATAGTGTTTTATCCTTTTTTTTGTTCTTGTTGCTATTACCTGTGTGATTAAACAGGCATTGCAATTGTATCTGCCACTGAGGTGCACCGAAACACCAGATCTGAGTTCACCAGGAACTGGATGATATGGAATGGGTGTTTATTCTTGATTGATAAGAAGAGAAAGCAATGCTGAATTCTGGTCTGCAGATGCCACTGAAAAGAATGGCTAGCCAGCACCTGTGGTACTGTGTGACAGCAGTGTCAGAAACCGGACAGAGATTACATGGAATCAGCTATATGCACAAAAAGACCCTAAGAGAATCAGACATCAACACAGTCCATGTCACCATATCTAAACCTACCTATTCAAAAAATTCAGTAAGGAGGGTGTTCAAGCAGCACAAAGTGGCTTTGATGTAATGGATAAAAGGAAAAAAAAATTGTTTTTGTTTCCCTCCCCGCCTCCCCACAGAGCTGTGGGATGGGGCCATTTTGAAATCAACAGAAAGCATTGGTTGGATGATAGGGTATTAACTGCTTTTTTCCTTGGGAAGATGTATTCTTTAAGCATTGACAAGAGCAAAGGAGAACTGTGGCCAGATTGAGGAAAGAAAACCTAAGACACTGTTTTTGATACAAACTTGGTTATGGGTAGAAATCACTTAAAATGTGAATAGGCACTTCAAACTCACATTGCAGATGCTTTAGCAATGTCTATGCTGAATGTGATATTGCTGAAGTACTTGATAAAATAGAGATAATAAATTTTTGCAATAGTGTATCTGTTTTCAAGGCTGCTTCCAAACAATGAGGGGTTAGTATGAGCTTGACCTGTTGTGGTTGGACCTGTCCTGTACCCCCAAATGTAATGGCGAGTACCCTTCTCTTCCTTCCCTACCTCCAGACCTGCCTCCCACCCAAAATAAATCTGTATCTGAATAATGGAAACCAGAGCCTTACACAAAAGATTGGAAATAAGGTTAATTCCAGAAGGACCCATTTCAGGAGAAAAAGGCACCATGTAAAACATGAAATGATCTAATTATATAGACATTATTTAGAAGAGGGTATTTTATGTAACTGGCCAGCTGAAAGTCCAAAAGCTTCCAAGCATTAAACTGTACAGTGTCTAGCATTGTTAAATTGCTGAGTGTTTAATGACAGTATACATACTACTATGCTAAATATAATACAGAGCTGGAAATCTCACATCTCAGCTTCAGCACCCAACAGAGATTCAACCATGAAATTTCTGACTATGTCGGTATGGATGTTGCCATTATAAATAAATGTCTAAGTTAAGAAATATGTAGCCAGTTCAGGAAACTACATTAAATTTCTCGCTGTGTTAGTTCATGGTAGGTGTTAGTCGTCTTGAAATAAACAGGAAAATTTCCTTTTTATTAGCTGTTATTCTAGTTTCTTTTCAGTTGGATTGGAATAAGTCCTATTCAAATGCATCTGGGTAAACTTTAATTTTCATAAATTAAATGACACTCATACTGAAAAAGGTGAGGGCAGAATTTATTTTCTGGCAATTTATATGGTGCTTTCTTTACTTCCCTCATTTTCTAGAGGGTGCAGTGTCTGACAGTGGCTAGGAGGTGTGAACATGCATATTTTTTTTCTAGAACCACTAGTAGACTCTAAGTTTGGGTGAAGAATGGCAAGTGGTGGCCAAGATGTGAGTTAAAGCTATGCAAATGCTGACATCTTATTTATGGAGCTGATAACTGCCTAGCTATTAGCCCAAAAGAGGAAAGAGGCTATCCTTTAAGTTATTTCCAAGTTATCTTGGTGTTCGCTCCCAGTGTGGAATGTTTTTGGACTACTCTTCAGTTCCGCTTGCACCACTGGCCCTTTGGGCTGTGTGGATGTAATTAGGGCTCTCTGCAATTATGTATGCCAAGTTTTAACAGGCATTTTAGATACCGAACTACTGTGGTTGCTGAAAGAATTAAAAGGTTCTGTCTGGAAAGAGCAAAAGCAGTGTCTTGCAGGAGAATTAGACCACTCTGGCTATTTCTAGGAAGCAGAAGCAACTTAACTGACCCTGGATTTTTGAAGTAAGGGGAACCCTGAGGAAATAGAAGTTCCCTTGCCCATGTATTAAAACAAAATTGTGGCTACTAGGAAAGAGGCTCTTTCTCATGGTTCATTAATCCTACTGAGCAGAAATTTTGAGGTCGCTTTGGAGAAGCTGGGAAAAGACTTGACATTGGTTTTATTAGTGGTACCAGTTCTATTCTGTGGCAGCAGGAATCATCTTGCCAAGGCTGTCAGAGAAAGGATGCAATTCTGTCTCAGATCTGTGACTACCAGACACGGGGTGAATGTCTAAAGGTATTTTTCTCTCCAGTGTCTGTACAGGGAGCCCCTAGACAGAACATGTCATTTGGACACCCCTTTTGCTTGAGGAGATTAATTTGATCTTTCTGTCAGAGAAACTCTGGTTTTTGTTTGCTTAATAAGCAACTGAATTGTTTGGTGCCTGCAGTTGCAATCTTCTGCATCAGAGCTTCCAGGGTAGTAGAGCAGGAGCAAAGTCTCCTTCTCCCTTCCTTTAGCCTTAGAGGAAGGAAACTTCTTGTTCTGACTTTCTGAAATTAGTAAGCATCAACAGGGGTGAAGAAGTATTACAGCTAGTGCTGTTTTAATAGTGACTTTTGTTGAAAGTTCTGCATTTTATACGTAAAATGAGAAGTAAGAAGAGTAGAGTAATAATACTTTCTGTAAGAGCAAAGTGATATGAGAAGGAAGCTCACTGTACAGAGTTCAGAGTCAGACGTGACAAAGTCAAGTCCCACACTGTGTTTGACTGGAACTGAGACTCAGCTTTAGATCAAAGGAAAATGGCCATCACTTTCAATCTCTTGGTAGAGGATTGATGAAAAGCAATTTTGTCTGTATTAACCTTCTGATTTGATTAGCTGATGCATTCATTTGATGATTTCAGAATTTGATTATTTAAGACATCACCATTAACCCATTTGATTCACTGATTCAAATTCTTTGTGACCTAGACTTGACTGTAGTTAGGTTTTAACCAATTTAGAAAAATTAAACTAGTTCTGTTGTACTAATATGTTGGTTTAATCTTAATATTTCCACGCTAATTTTTAGAAATCTTTGTTTTCTATATTCTTTGTTCTTTCAATCCAGCTGGATCAGAGGCCTTGAGAACAACTGTAATTTGGTTGTGGTATTTGAGTGATACTTGTGTCTCTTTAAATTAAATCCTTTGTTCCCATATATTGCACAATACTTCAGGCAGCAGTAAAAAAACACCCTGTAAGTCACAGCTTGCTCTTTATAAGATCCAAGATGAGCTAACAACAGGTAATGATTCATGAACTGCTAGTGGTTCGTTTTGACAAGTCTCTTAAATACATCAGCTCACACCCATAATATTGAGTCCTTACTCTACTGTGAACTGAGTCAGCAGAAATGTCCGTAAAATTGCAAAGGATAAAAAGTAAAGAACTATTATTTATCTTCACTTAAATATCATGTCATAGTTTATAATGATTCATTAAATTCACAAGTTCAGAGGCTTGCTGGAGGGACAGAACATATTCTATTTAACAAGCTTCGTAATAAAAAGTCAATTAACCCTGAAGCAGTTGCACAATATGGTGTGCTAAGGTGCTACAACAAAGGCAGTTACATGGAAAGTTTCAGGTGGGGAGCAATGTTGGATTTCAGTAGAGAGGTGAAAAGCTCCTACGCATGAAGATTCATTTTACAGGAAGCACATGAAATATATCCATGAAAACCCAGGAGGATACCCTCGCTCTCCGTTGCTCGAGAATATCCAATACGCTGCTGAGAGGTGTCCTGCATCACTGACGGTAAAGTACCCTTATAGCCATCGTGGGCTCCAGAATATTTTTTATAGTCACTTGCCTCCTGTCCCCTCTACTGCTTCACTGCTAGCTTGCGTTAGTGATTTTTTCCTCCAGTCTAGCACATAAAGCAGTGACTTTCACACGCACACACGTGTCGGGAAGGGAAACTGAAGTGGTTGCTGAGTGTATATATAGATCCTAGAGTGGTTTTAAAAACACACTTAAGAAAGGAAGAGAAGAGCAATCAATCAAAAAGTATAATGGCCAAAGGGAAAGTGGGTAGAACAAGGGCTGCCCTTACCAGGAGTGGGGGGAACACCTCTTGGCCCGTCAGGCGTGTGATAGACATTAGCAACAGGAATTACAGACAGTGCCCCAAAGAAAGAATCCTTTATTAAAGAGAGGCATGAAATTTATCATCTTTAACGAAAATAACTACAAAAGATAAAGTGACTCAAGTAGCTTTCATGTCTCTCTTCTATTTATGGGCCTAAAGGAAACTTTCACAATGGGTTATAGAGTAGGGACAGTTTTTCTTACATGATCAGGGATGTGTAGCCTGTATATCCTTCTTTTGTGTTCTTCGGGGAGTACCTTTAAACACAGTCTTGATTCTCTATGACTTAGGTCATGACTTCTATCAAGAAATGTTACTAGTACCAAGGGCTGTTGTTCATTGTGTGCAGTTTCTTTTTGCTCAAGGTTACTGCTATTGAATGTGCTGTTCATATTCCTGCTTCCTTTCTCACATTGATCAATATCTGGGCAAACTTCTGCAAAAGCGTTTTATTGGGGAAGGTACTAATAGAAACATGTTGCAGTTCTTTGAACTCTGAGAAGAGTGTTCCCACTTGTTTCCTTTGCAGAAGTAAGCTTATTTTCTTACAGATCCATCTGTCTGCTTGCCAGCCCCACTAGGGCAGCATGGAAGGTAGAGCAGCCTACAAGGATGTGTGGGGATTGCTTTGGAATGATCTGAAAAAGGCTGAGAACATCAGAAGCTGTTAGCTGAACTCTCATGGAGACCTAAGTCTGAGTGACAATATTGAAGGCCCAAGCTTCTGGTCCTGAAATGCCTTTTGTAAGTTTTTAAAAATCATTAGTGACACTTTCCTTACTCTCAATATGCTTTGCATCAACACAAAAAAAAAAAAAAATGGCAGTTGAAGAATTGATCACAAGATGATAATTAGGCTCTGTGTAAGTTTTCACAAATTTTTCTCTTTGTGCCAAGCAAATGTAATTATGTCTCACTCAGTAGTATATGCAGGCGCATGCGTATGCACATTCGCATGCACGTGCTGTGGTGCCTGTGGGTATAAGCTATTGTAATCAGTGGGGATAAGTATCTCTTCATACTCAGATACTGCTTTTTTTTTTGGTATGTGGAAGCCCATCATAATTATGATGTGGTATATTTTTGCCTTCCTAGGTATAATTAAGGGGGAGGGATGCATTTAGCAAAATAATTCCAAGGAAATCCTTATTTTTTGACAAGACACAAGTGTTGCGTCTCTAAAAAGGCAAGGTTTTGCAGCCCCTGACATGATCACCCTGTACCTTTGCTGCAGCCTTTGGATGCTTCCAGATGAAAATAGGAAGAAGTAATTTTGCTAAAGGGTAGCAGTAAGTTTTGTTCAGTACAATACACCAGTATCCCTCATGTATCACTGGCAGTGACTTTCAGTCACTGTGTGTTTTGTAATTTCCAGGAGATGCCATATCTAGTTTTCTGCTCAGTAAAAATGGAATTGCCAGCACAGCCTGTGACACTGAATGCTCCTTTTGGACCCCTGCGATATATTCTCTGACGTTTCTCTGCGTTTTTGTACATAGTCACTAGGGTTATTTGACCTGATCCCTTGATAGCTTATTTCTCTAAGCTCCTTACAGAACCAAAGTATTTTAATATTTGAGTGCAACTGAGTTGTCTATTCTCTCCTGGTTTTTGTGTTTATTCCTCTTCTCTCCTTGAACCTTTATTTGTTATCACATTTCTTTGTAAACTGTTGTATGAGAGCGTGAGCTCTTCTGCACTGGGATTTTGCCTTTCTATGCATTGAACAGAGCGTGGCCCAGTTGCTTATCTGTGTGGGAGGACATTATTGGCCAGAGCTTCTGCCCATACCTAGGTTGTGGACATGTTCAAAGGTGCACAGTGAGTCAGTGACAGAGCTGAAAATGGTCCTTTTTGTCTCAAGTGTTTACCTTTCCCTCCTGGATTTCATAAAAGTTGTTTCACACAGCTCTAAGAAACCACAGCCTCATATAGTTTAAAGAGAGGTGGCTAGCAGCCAACTTTCAAATAAACACTCTCTTCTCTTTCATTAAAAGAAAACATTATCATAATATTAAATTACAACTCAAATGGTGTAGGTATGTTTCCTTGTGTACAAGATCTTATCCTTTGAAGTCATAGAGACCAGAGTGATTTTCACATGCGGGTGACCAAGTAGAAGAAAGGGAAAATGTAAATAAAACAGAAACATTGATTGTTTTTCACATTCTTCTCCTGGTTATAGAAACAGACATGTTTGCATAACAAGTTCCTCCTTATCCATATCTTTTTCTTCCCCTGAGCTTTAACTCTCTGTATTCTCTGATATGGTTAGTCATGTGGAAGTATGTTGCCTTTCCTATATGCCTCTCCATGCTGACAAAAAAGGCTGGCATTGCTGCTGTACCTTTGCAAAACATTCCGAAGCCAGATAACTGCATTGAAAATCCTATTGGTGCTGTTGGGAGAAGAGTAGGAAGCTTGCAAGTATATCTAGCTGACATCTGTCCTCTGAGGAAAGGCTGAGAGAGCTGGGCCTGTTCAGCCTGGAGGAGAGAAGGCTGAGAGGAGACCTGAGCAGTGTCTATCAGTACCTCAAGGGAGGCAGTGAGGAGGATGGGGCCGGCCTCTTCTCAGTGGTGACCGCTGATAGGACTAGAGGAAATGGCCACAAACTGAAGCACCAAAAGTTCCACAGGAACTTAAGGAAAAATTTCTTGACAGGGTGACAGAGCCCTGGCACAGGCTGCCCAGAGAGGTTGTGGAGTCTCCTTCTCTGGAGATCTTCCAAACAGGCTTGGACGCAGTCCTGAGCCACATGCTCTAGGTGACCCTCCGTGTGCAGGGGGGTTGGACTAGATGATCTCTAGAGGTCCCTTCCAATCTTAAGCATTCTATGATTCTATGCAGGAGAAATTTCATGAAAGAGCTGAGAAGAGGCCAAATTTTGTCCTCAACTTAGACAACATGCCTGTTAACTAAAGGAGATCACTAACAACTAACCTTACTGATGATTACTGCTTCTTCTTGTTATAAAACAATTCAAATGCAGCAACTAACACAGTTAGTGTGCAGTATGTAGGGCAGTTTGTAGTGTACAGAATTGGACAGTGGAGCTGGGAATCAGGAATGTGACCTGAGAAAGCAGCATGTGAGTCTCCCCTGTACTACATGTGTGCCAACAACTATCTTTGGACTTTGTGACCACAGAGTTTCTTGTCCCCTGACCGCAGAAGGCTCTGCTGGGGGCTGTATTTGTTGCTGACACGGATTTACTTTGGCAGTAGCCGACAGGCTATCTCTGTCACCGTGAGTTGTATTTAGCTTTGTCGATGCTACAGAGAAAACAGAAATCTGTTTCCTTCTTGGATTTGCTTTGGATTTTTTGGCTCTGAAGTTTCTTTTCAGGGGACTGCTGGACACCTACTCTTCATGCAATCTGTATAATTCCTGTATGTTAAAGGTTGCTAATGGACATGGCTTGGAAATTCTCATGGTCTCCTCTGCTCTCTGGATAACTAGTTGGCATTCTTGGTGAAGTCTTCTTGCTGTTCTGGCTTCCTTTAACTGATTCCCAGGTCATTTGTCTTTAGGTGTAAAGACTTATTAAGTACGGGCAGTAATAATCCTGTTCTGTCTGTGAGTCTGAATTGGTGAGCAGTGAATGGTTATGTTGCAATGAACATGAAATGAAATTACTTATTATATTTTGCGGATTGCTTAGAATGATACATTTGAACCACTATTTCAAATTACTTAACCAAAATGAGAATTGTGAGCCACAACTACAGTAATCAACATTGTTTACAGTCTTTTGTTACATTATTCCTCTCAGACTTCACTTCAAAAAAATATTAACAGTAGGAGCTTAGTAATCAGAGATGCCATTTTCTGAGCGGATTTATAGCAGCCTCAGACCAAGAACAATCAGGGATATCATGATTCTATGCAGTCTTTCACATCCTACACCTTGTATTTACTGCCAGCTCCTCCTCTGTGTACTTTTTTTCCAATGGATATATTAGTGTTGTTTCAAAATAAGGGATGTGGCCTTCATTCTTACACTTCCATTCTCAAATCAGTACTTTAAATTACATATGGTGCTTTTGGTGCCAGTCTGCATTGTAATACTAGGAGTGAAGTAACTAGAAGATTGTCCTGCTGCAAGAATTTTTGTGTTTTTTTTACAGAGGCTCTTCGTGTAACTGTAGAATTAAAGTAACTAAGCTGTGAGCATACTTGTATAACTGCATTTTCCACAAAATATCAAATACCTGGCACCTCTGCACTGCCTGCCATTCACCCACACTTCTTAACTCCCCTGCTTGAGTTCTATGTGGGTTGCTTCTTTGAGACTGATGAATTTGCACCACCTGTGAGTTTCCTTTTTGGCAGGTTTGTTCAGACTCTTCCTAGTCCCTTACTCCTACTTAGGCTGAGATAAACTTCACCTTATGGAACTGCCTTGAGAGGGAAGACTGGAGGTCTTGTAGTAGAAGCAACTGATTAACAAGGTCCTGCAGTTTTTTGTCTTTCTATGCACGTGAATGTAACTTTTATGTATGATGGCACAGTGAACAACTGTGCATGCTATTTTTAAGGTGAAACCGTGTTGAAGTACTGTGCATGCAGTTCCCACGTGGTACTTTGAGTATTAGGATGGAGACAGTCTGGGAGCAAGCAAGTTACTATGCACATATTTTCAGCAGAGTTCATTGGTAGGTACATGCTCTTCAGCAGATAGTGGATTTTAATAGGTTTTAATGAAGCTAGGAAATGACATTGTTTCTGATGTGAAACTGTGGAAGGATGAAATTATCTGCTACAGGTGGATTAGTTTCTAATTCCTCAGTGAATCTCCCAGCAGATTCATACAGAAGCTCAACCCTGGAGAAACGCTTGTAGGATTCCCCCGCTAAGAGTCCTGAAGAAGGAAATTAGTGTTGGCTGTGATAGCTCTTCCTCCTCTTTCAGGTCAAATAGGAGGGTTGAGAAGGACAATAGTAGCCAATTCTTTTAACTAAAAGCACTTCCCATATGAGTTTGACCTCAGAGTCTGGATTCTTTGCACACAGTTAACCCAGAGGGCTAATGGCAGAGCTGCTGCGTAGTTGTGTTTGCTCCTGAGTAGGGTTTGCTAGGTGTGGTGTGGGGGGCTTGGTTCCCCTGCCTCTTGCTAGCTCGTGTTGGAAGCAGTTACCAGCGATGTGTACCAGAGAGATGTTACTAGAGAGAGGTGTGTAAAACTGCTTTGAAGAAGATGTGGAGTATCCTTAGGGCTGACTTTTGTTGCTAGACAAGGGTTAACTTCTCCTAGGAAATCCCTAGACGATGAGGAGCTGTTGGTAGTCATCCTTGTGTCAAAAGTAGATCAAAGAAAAAGGAGCAGGAACAGCTCTTTTGTGCTTGAGTAGCTTCTGTGAGCAGAACAGCCCCTGAGGGATCCTTGGAGCAATGCACATGCTTAGAGCATTCCTAAGGCTGCTCAGGGTAAAACAGGATTGAAAGGAATATAAGTAAACTCAAAGATCAAGGGAGCCCAAGGACAGCTTAAAGTCACTTTTGTCCTCTCCACTTTAGCTATGTTATGTAGAATTAAGCAATTGAAAATCATTTTTACTAAATTGAATTCTACAGGATCAATTTCATATTCATAATAATAATTCAATCATAACCTGAATCTGAAAATTTCTCCTGCCATACTCCGTGAAATACAGAGGTACCCTGAAGGTGGTAGTTGAACACATCCATAGAGGACCGCTGTCTGGCAATTAGGTCTCCCATTTCTCCTTAGCATAACTTCATTTGTAACTCTCTTGATGTTCAGAAGGTTATTTTTTTGGCATCCTAACCTATAAGTTTGTTGAAAATTAGAGATTCTCTCTCATGGGAAATGGTGATTTTTGGAAATCCTGCTTCATTCCTAATAATGATGCAGAGTCAAAATCATAATATTTTTTCATAAACTGAATAGTTCCAAATTTATGCTTAGACTTAATCAAATTAGTCATTCAATATGGCAAAAAAAATGTGTTTTGATAGCATTCAAATATTTTCATTGAGCTAAATATTACACTGTTTTACTGCATTATGTTGCAGACTTGAACTCAGAGCAGACTATTAAGTAAAGGAGAGATATTTCAACCTCAGAAGAACAAAATGTTGTAACAGTTTCCATATGAATATTTGGAAGATATTGATATTTCCCATTCTATAATGTTACTGGAATTTTCATATGAAAAGCATGCCATCAGAAAATAGCATTCATCAGTTTTCACGGTCATGAGCAGAGAGTGAAGATACTTGACAGTCTTTTTCAGGGTGTCATTCCCATCTTCTTTCTAACCCTGTCTGTTTCTACAGGATTTATATCTTCTTTCACCCTCCCTAGTGGTTAATTATGCCTCTCACATCTATAACTGAATTCACACATACACATTTCCTTTTAAGCTGAGGTTGAAAATCCCTATAATGAGTGTTCTGAAGAAACACGACGATGAGATTTCTTCCCTTAAATTTATGCACAACAATTTCAAAGCACTGTTCCCTTGTAAAACAAAATGTATGTTCCCCATGTTTTCCTTTAGGTTCTTCTCAGGAGCTGATTAAAAACATCTATTAGAGTTGGATGTGTTCCTTTAACTTTATCCAGCTCAGAGCCATACATCTAGTTTAAACTGGTCATCTAAGATAAGCTCCCTTTGTGGTGAATGGAGACCAATTCATTGGAAGTTTGTCTTAAAACAGGTATCTTAGCATGCAATTTCACATCCATTGACTAAGCTGACTTGAAAGATTGGCATCCTTTTTTCCCTGCAGATTGTAACCCCTCTGGTTTTGTCAATGCAACTCTTTGTGTGGCGAGATTGTAAACAAGATTGGTGAAATGTTCCAAAATAAATAACCCCAAAGGAAGTTGTAGTCCATGAGTGGCAGCACACTGCTGGGAGCGGAAGATAGAGATAACCTCTGAAAATGGCTTTTGCCTTTCAAGAAAATGCCCCGTGGCCATACTTTTGAGCTAGCTGCCTGAGCCATCCCTGGAGCGCCTTTCCGTTGCCTTGCAGTACTGGGGGCAAGCAGAGAGCTAGCCTAAAATGGCTAAGGGGCAGGGGGAGAAATCCTGCTCTTTCGGTTTCTTGTGCTGTCTAGCAAGGGATGAGAATGAAGATTCTTGGATTTGATTCTACCACTGACAGCAGTTTAGTTTAGTATATTTGACAGAAAGATCTGGAGCCAGGTAACAGGATCAGTTGAACTATTCTTCTGACAAGTGAAATTGCAGCTCATATACTGAAGCCAAAGGTTGTGTTCTTGTTTGATCCTGATTAGAAATGCAGTAGCTCTGTATTCTCAGTTCTCATCCTTAGTCCCTCAGTTCTAAAAATAAGAATCCCTGATGTTTCTTTTTCACAGATGTACACAGCATTGGAGGTGCATACAGCTCGCTTACCTGACTGAAATGCCTCACCTTTCTATTGTATCATACGTGCTCCTTCTTGGGGAAACAGGCAGTGTCAGAGAGTGATAGTGTGTCAGTCAGCACCATCTTGCCATTGGAAGACGTGGAAAGATGAATTCAGCGAGGAGGTCTCATCATGCTCTCTTGTAGCAAAGCCAAGCAGTAACAACACAAAACTTCCAGGTGGTGACTACAGACATGTAGTCTGTAGTGCCTCAAACTATCTAAAACTTCTTCATCAGGATCTCACTCACTCCACAGGCAACATTGCAAAGTAATTCAAACCTTTCTTTCTCTGTGTACATCTTTTCTTGATTCTGACTATGCCCTGCTGTAAAAGCCAAAGAGCTCACACATTCCTGTGGTATCAGATCAGGAGTAGCAACCCGAGGTGAATGCAGGTTATTTCCTAGCTAAGTTAAAGCTGTTTGATTATCTAGCACAGCTCTGTTTAAAGTAGCAAAGGGAGATGATTTCCGGCAAGGATGCTCATCCTGATCGAAGCCTTTGACTGTAAAGGGGTTCCTGCCAATCAAGTGATAGGATATATTGGCTCTTGGAGATGAGTAGGGAATTGAAAACCTGACCTGGACAATCTGTGTCTTTTCCTCCTCGTTTGAGAGAATGTGAACAGAGTTGTTTAGCCTTCAGGTTCACTCTGCCTTGGAAAAGAATAAGGCTGAAGTAAATGAACGTTCACAAAAATAGTGTAGAAGGTTGCGCAAAGCATGAAACTCATTTAAAACAGAGTTGCTTAAGACTTGCTGTCTGAGAACAAACCCACAGTGCAAGCAGATAAAATTTCTCTTGAGTCCGCTGACTGATGATGAAGTAATTGTCAAAGCTGAGAAACTTTGGGATATGCATTTGTAGTCATGAATCTCACTGCAAGTACCTTTCCATATTTTTATGAATTTAGGACCCATGGCAAAATTATTGAAGGCAAATAAATACACTAGATAAAAGCTGTTAATGACTGTGTAACAAACAGCAAGTGAAGAGGGACAATGCTTTACAGCTGGGTAAAGATTTTTACTTAAATTACTTTACAGTTATTTTTGGCTAAAAATGCAGTTTTGGGTAATCATTTAAAATATCTTACTGAATTTACTAGAAGTCTTTTTGTTTGATTTCTCCATTTTCAGAGTGACCTTTACATGTTTCCTGTGGGAAAATTTTGCTTAAATGTTTTTATTGTGGAAAAATGAAAGACCATTTTTAAGGTTTGAGAAGGGAATAATATGCTTCAAAGATTCAACTTTCTTTTTGTTCACTTTCCTGTTCATTAAACAAGTTCAATTCCCCTCCTGCCTTTTTTGTCCAATTTTTTGACCCAAAATATTCAGATGCATCCGTTTTTCCAAAAAGATCCATATTTCCTGTGATTAAACACTCCTTACATATCTTTTGATTTATTTAAGATTTTTTTTTTCCATTAATGTGCATGGAGGATAAAGGGAAGAGAAGGTAACAGATTTAGAGTTCAGAATTTGGAATTCTGTTCTCTCCAACACTCAGCAAATGTATCCCTTTTTACATACTATTGCCCCAGCTATGGCCAACTTTTTTAAATGCAAAGCTGTAACTTAGGTGATTTAAATTCTACCAAAGTATAAAGTTATTGCCAGTGAAGCTCTTGTCCGTATGTATAAATCTTTTTTCTTGAGAAACAACACTGGTGCTATCCAAGTGAGCAGTCAGTATCTGTACGTAGCTAAAAGAAGCAGAAAAGTGTCTTCTCTGCCAGCAATCACTGCAGCTTTAAGAAGGAAGAGAAGGAAAGGAGGAGAAATAACAAAGCAAAATGGAGTTCTGCTGTAGGAGGTATCCCAAAGTCCTTGAAAAGCCTTTGGTCACTTGTGTAGCATATAAATACTTCTTGGCAGCTTTAGTGGAGGTGAGACAGTGTAAAACCTATCCTTTATTATCCATAAGTAATAAGCAGATAGTGTTATAAAAATAGATGTATGACTAATGAGCAGCTGGGCTATAAGAAGAGAAATCTTTCCAAGTAAATGTGACGGTATGTGCGTGCATGAGTATGCGCATGTATACACTACACAATTAGTAGAT
This sequence comes from Nothocercus julius, assembly GCA_013398735.1. Classification (NCBI taxonomy): domain Eukaryota; kingdom Metazoa; phylum Chordata; class Aves; order Tinamiformes; family Tinamidae; genus Nothocercus; species Nothocercus julius. The sequence continues at coordinate 11,363,268 of VZSV01000001.1, read as the reverse complement.
TAGGAGTTCTCAGTAGATGGCATAATTTTGAATTTCAAGAAGAGTTTTTGGCATGCTATTTCTCAGCTGTAATTAAAATAGTCATTCAGATCTATTTCAGTAGATGAACATGTACACTGAAAACTGAATAAGAAATCACAATTAACAAGATGCTACTCCAGGATAATATGCCAAGTAAGGGAAGAGGTGGAGGACCAAGGAAATCCATATTGGATCTTATCTAATATAAGTGAGTTTTGAAAGAAGTATTTAGATGGCATGGGCAAAGCATCTTCTGACTGAGATCTGTCTAATAGCTGTAGCACAATGGCATCAGCCTGAAATATGCTGTGTTTTCTACCTAACTTAGAGGGTTTTTTTGTTGTTGTTTTTTGTTTTTTTTTTCTTAAGTGCAGCTTAGTAGTTTTATTAGAAACAACAATTTTGAGGCTTAGAAGGATGAGCACACACCCTATGGAGCATTGGAGAGGCTGGGGAATGTCTGGACAATATGATTCAGGAAACATCATCATTCAGGGAAGGAATTGGCTATTGAGTGACTGAGTAGAGAGGGAAAGGAAATGGGAGACAAAGCAACATTGAATGTAAGCAGGGGCAGCCAGGAAGCAGCCATGCTGTGAGCAGCAGGGAACCAGGACTCCAGGAATTTGGTACAGCTGTAAATATCTGGTCTTTCTGCAGATGATCTTTGACAACCTAAGTGGGTATTAGAACAGGGAGTTACACAATGCCTTGTTGTGAAAAGCTCTTCAGCCTGGTCCACCTACTGTCCTGGAAGGAAGATACTTGCCAGCAACGAGCAGGTGGACACGGAGGCAACGTTCTGTCTTTGGGGGCTGCGATATGAGATAGGATTGCAGCGACTGAATAGGTTTCTGAAGTAAATCATCATGCAGCTATGAAGGAGACGCTGTATTAGAGGAGTTCTTTTAATTTTCTACTGCCAGCAGAAGGAGGTTGGTTAGTAGGTGGAAATGGAATTTCTAAACCTAAATGGTGAAGAGAGGTTTCTCAGACAAGGTGGAAATATTCCTGTGGTGGGTATCTTAGAATCTCTAGTTATAATCTGGTAAATCAAAGAACGGAAAGGGGTCTGGAAGGCAAAAAAGACATTTCCTCTTTCCCCTGCCATTGAAGCAAATGATCTTGAAAGCCAAAGGTTCAGTTAATATCTAAAATATATGTTTATGTGCTTGCTGATGACTACTAGAGGCTATTAAATACAATTAGAGATCTGGAGAAGTACTCACTAGCATATTCTGTGTAAGGGTAGAAGAAAATCTTAAAGAGCTTTTTTGGGGAAACCTTCAATCTGATTGACATAATGGAGGTGCCTGCATGAAAACATCTTTGGGACAGTTAAATGCATGACAGTGTCTGAATGCAAAGCATCATATTGCATATTAAGCTATTGCATTAGGCCTGTTCAGAGCAGATAAATAAGAACTGAGCTAAGAACTAAACTCAGAGCTAAAACCAGCTGTTACCAAGTAGCAGCAATTGTGGTATGAATGAACTTTTGTTTCATTGATTGTGAGGTGTACGTGGAAATGGGTAGAAAGCCACAAAGCCATAGCCGAAAGAGATGAGTATGCTGTTGTATATATATTTATGTATATATATATTTATGTAAAGAACAATTGTGAAAGAAGTAGTTCTAAAAAGTGAGAAATATTTTTGGCAAGTGGGAAAAATAAAAGGAAGTTGCCTGCAATATATGAAATTAGAAACTAGAAAATGTAGCGATAGAGAAAGCAAAAGAGAATAGGAAGAAGCCTGTGAGCAGCAGAGTTAGGAAGTCCAAGGAAGTTTTTCAAGTGTGTTAGTATCAGATACATTTTAGCCATTATATTAGTCTGATTAATCTGTGACAGTGTATGTGGTATGGTCCTCAATAATAGATCCAAAAAGAAGTGTTCAATAGATATTTCCCTTCTAGGTAAAAAAAAAAAAAACAAAAAAACAAAAAAAAAGGTGTTACTGTCACATCAAGATGTTACAGTTGTTTCCATAACAACACAAAGATGTTGTGAAAAAGCAGTTATAAAGATGCCCAGTTTGAAAATCGTCTGGTCAAGACAGCTCACGTTCAAGAGATTTGAGAAAAAATAGTTAAGGAGCTTTAAAAGACATCAATGTTGAATTTTTCAGGAAGCATGGGGATACTGAAGAAGTTCTGGAGAACTGGAAGGAATTTGATGTTGCATTAGTATTTAAAAAGGGTAAATGGAATACTCTGAATGACTGTTTTTAATTGCCTATCCTGATACACCCTCTACGTAAATTGAATAGGACAGCTTGGGTAATGAGTGTTGCCTTTTTGTCAATCAGATAAAATATAGCAAAATACTTGATACGGGATCAAGGAACTTGAAAAAGGATCATAATTGTATGTCAGTCAGCAGGGCTCATTTGAAAATAGTTCTTATTGCAGTATAATTTTTAAAATGAGTTTACAAATTTGAAAAAAAGCCATGGTATGGATGTGGAGCATCTAGACTTCAGGCATATACTTAAACTGGTAAAACACAGTGTCTTAATGCATAAACTGGGCTGGTACAAATCAGCATGTCACATCTAGTTTTAAAATAAAAGTACAAATAAGAATCGTTGTTGATTGATTCTGCTTGTGAGTTCCTGCAAGGGTCAGTTCTGGGCTATGTACTACTTAACAGTTTTAGCAGTGAGTCAGAAGACAACATAAAATTTTACTGATGATTTGCCAGTAACTTAAAGACTGGGAAGGGAAAATAAAGCAGAGTCCAGCTCACTGATACAGTAAAATTATGCATCTCAAGTGGAAAGAATGGACAATGTAGATGTGGAGGGTGGGGTGTCTGTTCTGGAAGGACATATTTCAAGGAAAGACTTAATGTCATCATGGATGATAGCTAAAAGGAGCTATTTTGGCCAGAATGACTGATGTGTTTGCAGCACAGCTAAGCAGGGAGCTCGGAAGAAGGCAAACATGACCATTCTACATAACAGGACATTAACCTGCCCTTATGTCTGCCTTTCAGCAATAATCCTCAAAACTGGAGAGGGCTTGAAGAAGATCCTGAAGTATATTGCTTTATATAGTAAACTTTGCTAAAATTACATTTTGTTGTTTTGCTTCTCTTTTTGATCCCTTGCTAAGTATTTGTAGAGAATACAAAAAGAGCAATAAAATAAGCAAAGGACACAAGGACCAAAAAATGAGCAAAGAATAAAGAGTTTAAGAGCAAGCAGGAGTTGACATTTTTAGTGACAATGACATTAGCAAGGTGAAAGGTTAGTTGTGTAGAGCTGTAAAGGAACTCATGTAGGAGAGAGATTATTTACTGACCTGAAAGTGGTAGGCTCAGGAGTAGCTGAAAAATACTAGGATAGGTAGTAGACAAAGACTCTTTTTGTATTCTGACTTTCTGACAGTTGGATCTATTAGTCTGTGTGTTATCTTCTGCGAGAAGCAGTGAAAAGTATTGAATTACTGTTTTGATATTATTTGAGAGAAAACAGTAGAAGATACTGTGAAAGAAATTCCTGCTTTAGCAGGAAGATGTCTCAGCTGATCCAGAATTGATTTTCCATCATGAGTTCTGTAAGGATTTTCTTTTCATCTCCAAAGTAACATCAAGATACAAGAAAAATTTCAACCCTGCAGGTGTTTAATTCTTTTTTTTCTGTAAGATAGTGAAATAAATGGAATTACCCTCTGAGTGCTGGAGGCTTCTGAGTTTACTGTGTGTTTTTTACAAAGAAAGCGATTGATTTGTGCTGCAACTGTGACAGTTGAATATTGTTATATTGACTATGTTTCTTCCTGATTCTTTTATGTTTCTTAATGGTAGGCTTAATTTGTCATAATTGCTTTTCTTTCCATCTTTTCATTTCATTTCACTTAAATTGTTGCATTTTGCTGATTAAGACAGGGAAAGTGGGCAGTGAATAAGAGATGGTGTTTATTATTCATTTAAGGCTGAAATTCGTGTCATATAAGAATTACATGGGAGGATGAAAACATATGATCTGGAGTTATTAGAAACATTTCTGGAATTCCTAGGTTTTAGAGAAAGTTACATAATCTGTTTGTGACTTTACACAGCAGCTTTTCAGTTCAACCAGAGAGGTTGAATGGGTGTGAGAAGAAAAGAATTGGTAGATAAATGTAAGATTTCAGGCTGAACTGAGGTGTCAAAATCGTCTATACACATTTCCTGCATATGGAATCATCATGGTGTAAGTCATCTTCTGCTCAATAATAGGTATCTTTGCTATCAGAAAATAAATAAATGCGCAAATATTTCCATAGAAGTTTATAAAAGGACTCCTTTCCTATCACTGGATCTAGGCCCTCCTGTTCTATCCAGGCATGTTTCGGCTCTTGGTTACTTCAGCTGCAGTGACTGTCTTCCTCTAATAAGCTCTGTAAGAGGCACCTTCCCAGAGGTGGTGAACAGGGTTGTGTTTGACTGAGCCCTTTTGAATTTTGTCAGCATCGAATGGGATGTTGCTGGGAGTCTGCGTAGTGGATAATGTAATTAGCAGACCAGGTTTCATGCAGAGCTCTTCATGTCAAAGTAGTAGCTACGTTATAATGTATCTTAATACCAGACCTGCAAACTTTATAGTGACTTATTTTAACTGTACCAAAACCTTTTGAACCTTGTTCATCACAGCCATCTCTAAGACTGATTGGATTTCTGTCATCCTGGAGCAGTACACTTGTGTCTCAAGTGCTGTTAGCTTCTGCTCCTGGTGGTCTGCCACTGGAAGTTGTATTTGCTAACAAGAATGAGGAGGAAAAACCCAAAGGTGTATATGTAAGTGAGAGTGGAGTTCAGGTAATTTTATTAAGAGGAATGTCTCTAGCAGAGCTTCTGCTGTGCCTGTACTATATATTGTAGGCCCTGTGATATTCAAGCTAACTTCAAAGTATACAAGCAACTTGAAATGTGTGAGTAGCCGAGTGGGTGGAACAGACTTGAGAGAAAGCCCTGAGGGAAGTAAATCCTGAAGCTGCGGTAGTGCTGAGCAAAGCTTGGGAGATGCAGAAGTGAGCAATGCCTGAAAAGAGGCAGAAAGTAAGCTAGGAGGGGCAGGCGCAAGTTGTCAAGAGACTGTGTTCTCTTTGCACAGCAGGTTTTTAATTTGCAAAATAGATTTAGTCGCAATATGTGATAGATTGCTTGTTTTCTGATAGTTCTGTGAAGTGATTCCTCCGTTACCTTTTTGTACAGGAAGCCTTGACAAATTTGAGCATCTAAGCATCAAATGAGAATTCATATTCTTTTTGAGAATTTCTTCCAGTTATTTAACATACCTTTGTTAACAGACCAGTCTCAGTGTAACTCCCTTACATACAGTGCGGCATTAGCTTTTTAGTCTTTGCATATCTTAAACATAGATCTCTCCCGTAGACATTCCAGGCATAGCATCAGTACAGTGTGCATCTGCTGCAAGGTGATAGCTGTTTTGGTCTAAAGTTACCCTTTCCTTGATACCTCATCAAAACTGAAGGCTGTATTAGTACTATGGAAAGGATGAAAGAACATAGCTTTCTCATGGCATGAAACGTTTCATAGTATTTTGTTCACCATGTGATGCACGTTTTCATAAACATTAAAATGTAAATGGTTGTAGTAGTCTGCAAGTGTAGTCGCAAATTTGAGAAAGCCAAACATATGTTTGAAAGTTTTGGGTTTGTCTGTTTCCAAACCTTCTGTGTGTTTTCATAATACCACTTCAAATTAGTTCTGTTGAGAATATCTTATCTCTGATCAATGACATGTACACACATTCCCTGTCTCAACCAGGGTTGAACCACAATCTCCTCTGATATGTCATTTTTTTATGAGGCCGGATTCATAATCCGCACCATGGAGAATTGAAAGACTTTCATTTTGAATCTCTCTCTTTTTGAACGCTTTCTGAGGAAGGACCTTGAATAGTGATTACTGCATGCCTATTTGAGGATTTACATATTTTCATATGCACAAAGTAGAATCAAAAACGAAGTGTTCCAAAGATAAATCTGGAAGTATTGAATATTTAATTGTCAGTACCACAATGAATAATATTTTTTGTAAATTTGTTTTGCTTTGAATAACAAGAAAATCCATGTCCTGCATTCTACAGATAACGTGCATTTTACAGTTGAGCTCTTCTTGTAGTGCTTTAAAGCAGTGAATCTTAGGATGTGAGCCATGAGAAGATCATTTGTGACTTTGGAAGAAATAGTGAGTTAGACAATCCCTTCTTTTTGCATGCATCAAGCCCCAAAGTTGCATATGTCTCCTGTATATACGCATATTTCTAGAATGAAAGGTGTGGTGTTGGCAGGAAGTTACGTGCCTACAGTTTAGAGGAACCATTTCTCCAGCATCATACAACTGTAATATACTGAATCTCTTTATGTGTAATATGGTAATAAAAAATGGGAGTGAGAAAAAGTACAGTGAAGTTCATATTAGTAAGTAAAATATTGTATTCACTAGTTTCTGGTAGGTCTGTTTCGAAGCATCCTTGGGAGAATGCTGTAATGAGGCAGCTGTAATATAGCATGGGCTTTGCTGAAAACATGTTCATGTTTAACAGCATACAAGCAGGGTTTTCTACAGAAACATTAAAATTCCCCTATGTTTCTTTTTTTGTTATTGTTATAGTTGTTGTCTCCTGCTCTGCATCACATGAAGAAAACTCTTCTGCACCAGACACACCTCATGAACTCTCTCAAATCAGAAATGGGATGGTGTCATCACATCAACCTTCTAGATCAGGTATCATAAATGCTCTTCCTACTACTCCTAATGTCAGCACAGTGAAAACAAAACAGATATGGGTATGGAGAGTTCTTGAAGCAAAATCTAATTAAGGGGGTTGCTTTCCAGCAATATAAAATAAGATACCGAAGTTGTTTTCAAATGGAATTTCCTCTTTCCAGGCATTGTAAAAGCCCAATGAACTGGGCCAAATCCTTGCAAGATGAGAAGGATCTTACTGTAGTGTGAGTCAGTTGCCATTCATCATTTTTTGTGCAGAAACTCAGGGCATGAAACAGCCCCTGACACTTAGTGGATGATGGGCCTGTGCATGCTAGAAAAGGCAGAGCCTTTCTGCACAAGAGATGGCAAGCTGACCTAGCCTTACCAGGCAGAAATTCCTCACAGTACCATCTTGCAGATGGCATCCAGTTCATTAAAAAGTGAACTTTCTTTCTGACATGTCCTGCAAATGTTCCTCGGATTTCTTCCATCTAAGCTTCTTTAGAGCATTTTTGTAACATCTGTAGGTGTCTCCTTTGTTGACTGGAGCAGTAGAGGGAAATGCGACTTCTGTCATATTTTAACTTTCAGGGCTTGCCATTCATGTTCCTCAGGTTCACTTGTGCTAAACAAAGCTGGATATGAAGCATCTCTTTGGCTAGGTGTGCACGGTAGTATTAGAGCTTGCAACTTTCGGTGTTCTGTTATCACCACATGAGCATACTCTGTTCTTTTTTTCGATTTACACTAAAGAACAACTTCTTGTTGATGGATCTTTCCTTCACAACCTTCACAATACAAAGCACACCTTTGCCAGAAAGCTCAGAGGCTTTTTTTTTTTTTTTCCTCACCAGGTGTCAGCAGCTTCTCTGGTGTATTTTAGACTCTTCTTCAGGGCATTCAGATCCTTTCTGGCCCTGGGCTGCAGCCGCCTAGAGAGTATAGGAGTTAGGTGCTTTTGAAGGGGAACAGTGTATCCACCTATCCGGGCTGGGTAACAAAGCAGTACAGTATGTTGTGCTTTGTGGTGCAAGGCACATTCCAAGCATTAAGTCTGCATTGCTGTGTTTTTTTTCTACTGCATGTGGAGGTGTTAGTAAGACTTAGGAAATAACTTGGTCATAAATATCAGCTTCAGGTAAACCTCTGTTTAAAAAGGAAAGGATTTTTTTCTTTCTCAAACTCTCATTTTGCTTATATTGTCATACTACCATGAGAGTAATTCCTTTCTGGGTTTTATGACGTACTAAATTTTACCTGATATAAATGTTATTACTATTGACAGTAAGTCTATGGGTATGGAAATAACTTACCAAACTTGAAAGAATCTAAAGCAGCTCAACAGGTCTATTTTAAGTCTCTGCTTTTCTGCTTTGTCTCGTATTGTCATAGAGCTTTTGATATACTATTGAGAACTCCAGAGCTGTTTTACTGGACAATCAAACCATAGCCTGAAGCTGCCCACAGGCGTCTTTCGCCTGACCCCACTGAGCGGGGAGAATTGCTCTTGTCCTCCTGCCGACGGCCTGCTGGACCCTCCCATTACCCCAGCCTGGATTTGTCAGTGCGACTGCTTGTGGTGTCTGTTTGGGAATGGAGGGCTGAACGGTGCAGTAGACCTTCGCTAACCTGTATCAGTTTGAAGAGATGGTCTAGATAGAAAAACAAGTAACTTCAAAAATTAGGACAACTTATCTGCAACACTGGAAAGGCATGTTTTTCCCCTTGACTGAAAGGGAACTTCCATTACAGTTTTCAGTGGAAGTTTAGCTGAAGTATGGCAAAACTCCTGGAGGTTTTTATGCTTTGAATTTTGCCCTACCTCAGTTGCCCGTGCAGCCACCTGCCCTTGCTATATGTCACTGATCTTAGTTCTGTTCCTTAGACCTGTTAGCTGCCAAAGGGAAAACACTGTGTCGTTCAAGTTAGCAAGGTCTGTATATCCTCTGAATGTCAGGATCACAAATATGAATGTTTAGTCTCTTACTATTCCTGCCTATGGCCTGGGGGTCCTCCAGTTATTACTGTGATATTATTATTACTACTGAAAATAAATATCACACAACTTAATATCAGTCTACCATATGTATTCAGCCCTATTCTGTGTGAGAGAGCTTTGTGAAGCTAATATCCCTTCAGGGAGCTTATATTAGATTGATGAGAGAACAGTGAATTACTTTTTGTCTGGTTCATAATATGCTGATTATAAAAAAATCTGGCCAGGATGATCTACTGCTCTGTACTGTGAATGGACTCTGGAGTTTGTTAGCAGGACATTCTTGTCTATTCTAAAAACTGCTAAAAAAAAATAAATAAAGCTTGCCTGGCTCAGTTGTTCTGCTTGAGACCCTTTTGAGCTCTTCCTGTTGCTGAGAGAGGGTTAACCTCAGACTTCCCCTTCTTCCTCTCTGCTAGAAAGCTAAATCCATACAGTTTCAGTACCCTTGCTGCTGCACTGGGAGCAGTTTGGAATTTTGTGCACATGTGGGCCAGATCTTCCACTAATGTAAATTCATGTAGCACTGGTGGGAGGATGCTGATTTGCACCTGCTAAGATTTTACAGGGTTATTTTTCCTTTTAAATATTTCTTCCAACAGCTTGAGTGAGACTCTCTGTTATTGCACAAGACAATTTTTCTTTCAGCTCTTCCATTTTTTGAAAAATTGGCCCTTTACACTGCAAATCTGATCATTCGTGTCCCAATCTGACCCTCATCTTTGAACTGGTTAAGGCAGCACTCAATGAAACATTTGGTTTCCCGTGACAGAAACCTCATGCATCCTCGGCTCGAGCTGCTCCTGGGTGGTGTCTACAGATGGTTTTGGAAAACCAGACTGGGTGTTATCTTCAGCCGGTGTCCTGCTGTCTCAGGAGGGGCAGCAGCTGCTTCTGGAGAACAGCTCCTCTAGCGGAGACGACGAAGGTAGGCAGAGTTACGGTTCCCTCCCTGGAAAGGACATCTGCATTCTCCTAGCCCCTGTAATAGCCCTTTGGGGAAGGGGTGGCAACAGGAGCCTGTTACGTGTCAGTGACAACACTGACATAGGCTGGTTCTGGTATAGGACCCGTCCATGCAGTGTCTGTGCCCAGGAGAATCAGTCACTAAGAACCTGGATTGGGCATGTTACATACCACACAGCCAGACAGACCCTTCTACTTTTGTATCTACTTTAGCATAAGCTACTTTTGCCTGCAGAGAGTGGATATTTTTTAGGAAACTCAGTCCATTACAAGAGATGACTGGCCCCTCATGTTTGCGATCTGATTTGCAGTCTTTGGCCTTTGTTTTGCTGGATGTGCCTTCACTCGTTCACTCTTTTTTTTTTTTCTCTCCTCATTTCTTCCATCACTCGATACTTATCACTTTCTATTTCCTTCATTTTTGTTTTATTCTTTTTTTTTCTTTGTTATTTTTGGGTTTTGTGCATATTCCTCTCTTTCCTTCTCATAATTTTTCTTCAACACAATCCTAACCATTTTCCTGTTTTCCTTTTATAATCTCTCTTCCATCCACACTGTCTGTCTGTCTCTCTCTTGATTTATTTATTTTTATTCTCTTTCTCTCACAGGGGACATTTTCCTCCTGAACACCAGTAGGTTCCCAGACAGATGTGAGTTCAGCCTGCATAGCCCTGTCCTGCCTGGGAGCTTGGACTCTTGCTTGCTGGAATTGGCCATATATTCACAGGATGCTGTTCCTCTTCTTCAGAGGTTCACAGTTGAAATCAGACATGTGGAAACAAACAGAAATACAATAATTCCTTTAAGAATTGGCCATGAGGAGGATGCTGGGTAAGACAGTCAATTTGCATCTGTTTAGTTTAAACTGCAGGGTAGGGTGGAGTCACTTCAGGCCACTCTTTATCCATATCTTCTCCCTTCTTGAGATCATTGCTTCTGTCATACCAGAAGAAAAGAGGGTAGAACTGTCAGAACCAGAATGTGCAGCTCCCGAACAGGAGGTCTGTAGCAGAGTTGGATTTTGTGTGTCTGCTTAACAAACCTCACAAAAAACACACACCTGATGAGGAGTCATTCTTCATCGCTCAGATGAGACAGGGTCATGAGTGACTGACACTCTCACTGATGCTAGGATTATAGGTCTATGATGCACTCAGCCCAAAGACTGTCTTGGCAAATGACTGATTGCTCTAAGAATTTAGGGGGTAATGTCAGAGTTACAAGGGTCCCATTTCTTATTTTGAGGTAGGATTAATTTTCCCTCTGGTGAATTTCTTATTCCTAATGTCTTCTAAGTTCAGGAACATTCTCTTGCGGAGCTCAAGGAGGGGATGAACAGAGGCCAGAAGCAGGAAGAAGGGAAGACAAAAATAAATGCAGCAACCCTAGATCTGTCCTGCATTTTTTTCTCTTTGAGTACCCCCATGTTTCACTTTCTGATTCCTGCATGTAGCAGAAGGCAGTGAGGAGGAAAATGGGCAAAGGAAGTGACTTACAACAGAAAAAGAAAGAGAAAAACCCACATGGCACCTTCTTTTTTTTTTTTTTTTTTTTTTTTTTTTTTTGCTTTTGGATGACTTCACACAAGCCTTTGAACAGATACAATTAAGACATGATCTGCCTCACTTCCTCCCCCACTTTTTTTTTTTTTTTTTTTTTTTTTTTTGCCATTTTCTGTGGGCTTTTTTTTCCTTTGCAGAAATCTGCCTTGCAAGAACCTGCATCAGGCACACAACAGGGCTTTTTGTTTCCATCACCTGACTGACTCCCATGGTGAATTTGAGCAACAAATCCCAGTTCTTGTTTGCTTTGAATTTCTTGGCTGCCATGGAGATGCATAGCCAAGGCTCCTGGTCAGCCAAAGATAGCAGAGTTTGACTGCAGCAACTTACTTCCTTTTCTTACTTACTTCCTTCTCTCCTGCTTTTAGTTGTTGCTCACTTCCTTCCTTGCTGCTCTTTCACCCTTCCAGCCAATCTCATAAGGAATCTTGAGCCCTTTTCTGGGGTCAATTTCTAATATCCTTTTCATGCCTATGACCTTGGTGCTTTTAGTTTTTGACTAGCTTCTGCTGGCATAAGCAGCTGAAGTCAGCTCCATTCCCATGTATCATACCTATTGGATGTACCTATCTGCCAATAACAAGCATCACCACCATCACTGCCACGTCTCTAAAAGGAATCCTAGATGTTGCTTAGAAGCTTATTTGAGTACTGTTAAACACTTCTACATGAATTAAGATCATCTCTGTTTAAGCATTGTGGCATTTAGATAAATTAGAATGGATTTAGCTCTAGCAGAAGTAGGCACAGATGTTGTTACCTTTTCTTAGAGAGCCAGATGAAGCACTGATAAGCCTAGAGGCTTCTCCAGATCTTCTTCCATCCTTCAGGATCCATCAGCAACACAGTTTCCAAAAGCTTACACATGGCATGAAAGTTACTGTCCTTCCCACATCACTGACAGCTAGGATTGATCATCAGATCTGTAGTATTGAAGTTGCCACTCATTTTCCCATGCACACATTTTAGACACATGCCAAGGCAGAAGCAGCTGATCTTCCAGGCACTGAGTCCTCTGCACAAGTAGGACAAATACATACTATTTTATTGTTATTACTTAACCCCCCAGTGTGAGTATTCTGAGTTACTGCCATTAAAGAGAAAACTGCTGAGGCAGTGAGATTTCAGAATTCTGTATATTTACAAAAAATATATAAAATTGCTTCCCATGATTTCAGAGGGATCAAACATAAACAGCTTATAGCTTTGCTTAAAAGTCCAAGCTCTTTTCATGTGGTGCTTGGCTCAGAAAGCTATCTTCACTTTTTCAGGATTATGGTTATGATGCTTGCTCAGGCCATGGTAGTTGTCTTTTTAATTATTTTGCTTATCCCACCTTTTCCCTTCTTTACCACACGGAATCAAAAGCAGGCACAGATGAAAATTCTTCCAGGTCCTGTGTGCTTTGGTTCTGGATGGTTTCATATCCTCCTGTTGTCGGCTACAATTATTTCGGGAAGAGGTTAGTTTCTTATGGCTGTAAATGTATACACTGCAATGAAAATTAAATAGCATGGTTTGGTGGAAAGGATAACCTTTGCCAGAGGGATAATGGTAGAGGTGTATTCAATAAGACAGTTTTTTTTTTTTATTCAGTTTTCCTTCTGAACTATAAGACATTGGTCATGGTGGTCTCATCCAAAAAGCAACAAGTTCAAGGCTAAGTTCATGGATTGGTGATCAGTTAGCCAACTGCAGGGGATGTGGCTGCATTAAAATGCCCCGCCCGCTTCTGAGAGACTTGTAGTAACTTACTGTCTTTGAGACTTTCTCTCTGCTCTCCAATCCAGTTGTTACTGTCCACAAGAGTTATTTAATTTCTGCTGTGGATAATACATGGAAGCATTACTATATAGCTGATCTGAACATCTAGAAAGACCTTAAGTGGTTTGGGATTAATAAATCAGGTGTCCTAGTACATACGCCTTTGAAAAAGAATGCTCTGGCAAGCATCCTCAGAAAATGCATAATATGTAGTGACACCAGTGAGCACAGCTACTTTGATTAAACAACATAGCTAGAAAAGGAGAAGCTGCCTAGCTGGTATGTAAGACTAGCATTTTGAATGCTAAGCTGGGAGTATGAGTGACTGCCCCTCATGCTTCTGTTGAAAGTGCACCCAAAATGTGCTGAACATGGGAAGAAAGAGCCTGACTCTTAACTGGTTGGTAAGGGCGGGACGGGGAGGCCCATGCTCTTCTCTGTGGTCTATTTGGTTTTATGTCTGGAGGCCAGAACTGTGCTTGTGAAGTACTTGGTGCAAACAGCTATTTATATGTGTAAAAAGTAGTGTCTTCGAATTTGAATTTCGCTAACTGAGCCTACAATCATTTAACATACCTTTCTGCAATGGCCTGTGCAGCGAGTACCCCTAACTCAAAAAAAAATTCAACTTTCCTGCTCCGGCTTATTGAACTTGTCACTTTTAAAGAAGAAATTGTTGATATTAAAATAGCCTTTTGTAAAATTCATAATCACTTCCCTTTGTTTGAGATGGAAAGGCATTGTGTAGGGAAGATTGGTAAGGAGGGGAAAGGGCTTTTGTTCAGCAGAGGAGAATGAGAGGCTGATGTTGAAAATAAAAATCAGAAGTTAAAACCACAGGTTTGCACAGTGAATCTTGAATTCTTTTGCGTTAGGCATCGGGTTGCTTGCAACTCCTTTCAATCCTTACGAATTTCTCATAATGGTGTGAGACTCTGGCAGCCTCATCATACATCCAGAGTGGTTTTAACATCTGAATTTAGAAGAGTAATATTACCTCATTAATTGAGCTCTGACTTGACATAAAATCAATATTAAAGGTATTGCCAAGCCATGCTTATCTGAAAGCCTGCTACGATGATCCATCTTCTGCTAGATCCACAATGGGCTTCATTCCTGATTCCATTAAGAAAATTAAATTGGCTCTGTCCAGCCTCTGTTTGGATACTGAGAACAAGCAAAGGTGCATTATTTGCCTCTTTAGAAAATTTGCTGCAGTTGGGTTGTAGTTTGGAGGATGTCTCTGAGAGGAAATACCTGGCTGGTTGTGAGAATCTGTACACCAAAATATTGTACATCATGCTAAGCTACTTACCATTTTTGTGGGCTCCTAATGCCTGCCAGACATTCCTTTGGTGGGATGAATGGAGTTAAAAGTTTGGTACTAGAACTCCTTTAATGCAGTACTGCAATGTTTCATGGGACATAAGGGCCTCGGACTCAAAGTTGCTGAATAGCTGCCAGGTGAAACGTGTCAGTTTAAGATACTGGCCACTCTCTTCTTCCAGAAGCCACAGTTCTCCCAGCAGAGGTAGCATCATGGACAATGTGTCTCTTTCTCAACTGTGACATTTCAGAGGCTGGCGTATGGACACAGACTGCCAGTGGTTTTCATTTATTTTGATATACTGGTCGGAAACATCCAAAATATGTGGCTCATAAACCATGCAGGATTAATACGAAGCAGATAAGCAGGTCATTGTTTGCAGCCATGGGGCAGTAATCACTATGGTCCCTACCATAAAATCTAGCAGAGGCTGTGAATCGGAGCTGAGCGCTAGAGGTTCCTGGCCTCAGGGGTGTGGTAATGTTGACGATGCAGTGAGGTCTCAGCTGGAGGTTAGGCTGTAGCTTGGTGGAGGTCGTACAGCTGTGTCTCAGTGCTTGCAAGGTCTAGTATGCTTAATAGGTAAATTCCAAAGATCTGAAGGCTGTCTGTTACTCAGTGGTTCTTTGAACCAACTTGGTTAAGGCCTGTTGATCTCTGTGGCCAGCAGGATGCAAAGCTGAGTGATGTTGCAGATGTGTAGGGGCTGGGGGTCAGTGTTGACCGCTTTTTGATGCAGTGCCACAGCAGAGCAGAGTGTGCTTGTACGAGTCGCAGTGCTGGAAGTCCTGAAGCTGCACTAACATGTGGAATGGAAGTAAAACAGTCCTCTGGCTTTGCTGGATGGTAGAGCTAATGCAGTTGTGGCTTAGGGCTGAAGATTTCTGAAGCTGAATTAAATTACACTGAAATACTGAATATGTTACGATGAGGCAGGAAGCATGAGAAATAGGGTCATCTTGATAAGGGATGGATCAACTTCAGCTGAGTCTATGTGGTGTGTGTGTGGGGGGGTTGTGCATAAGACTGAAGGTGTAAGATGCGGGAGGGCATGGGAATGGATAGTAACAAACTCACCAGAGAAGGCAATATGGTTTGTTTGTGGCAGGAAGAATGAATTAGGTGGATAATCAATGGCAAGCAAAAGTGGAGAGGGTGATGAATGATGCAAGTCATCTTTGTTTTCTTGGCAGGTGGGAGATAAGGTAGTCTGTGGTTTTCACATCATGTCCAGGAGATATCCATTCTTGCTCCAGGAGTTGTCTTCTCATCTCTTTGTGGTGCTGGAGA
Organism: Nothocercus julius; assembly: GCA_013398735.1. NCBI lineage: Eukaryota > Metazoa > Chordata > Aves > Tinamiformes > Tinamidae > Nothocercus > Nothocercus julius. Next base: position 11,347,617 of record VZSV01000001.1, on the reverse strand, counting down.
AGAAAATATGGCCATTGAATGGCAGCTGAAGGCATTTCCCAAATGACAATTTACTGCTAGAAGTAGAGTCATAGCAATACATCTTGACACTGTGGCCTGGCCTCCTGCCAGCAGCTACTTTCTCCTTCTCACCCCATTGGCATTAGCTTAGTCACCTGTATGGGGTGGCAGCAGAAAAACCAGCAATATATGGGATTCAGATAGACTTCTCTCTACCCATGCATCCTTTTCAGAAGAGGGCTCGGAGCAGGGATTCCTCTGCTCCTATCCTTCCTGCAACCTGCTCCTTGCAAGATAATCGCATACACTGTCAGCTGTCTTTTACTGCCCTGTTAATAGGAGAAGGAAGGACAGTTTTAAAAAAATATTGTTAGTAATCCTGTGGAATATTTTTTTCATGAAACCTGAATGTCCTGACTCCCATCAGACCAATTTGAGTGAGGTGCTGTAATAATTCCGATAGGTTCTGATGCCTGTATCTCTTTAAAGTTAAAGTGTATGGGGCCATCTTTCTCTGAATTGCCACAAGTGTTGCACAGTTTAAAAACGTCTGCTCTCCGGAAGTTATGGCATTTGTTCTATGGAGAAATGTAAATTCCCAGAGCAATTTGTATTTCTTTGAACACCACTTCTCTTCCCTGCTTTCTGCGTGCATACTTCCTTTTTAAACTAACGCACCCTTCATGGCCAGACATTTAGTGACTGCTGCTTCCAGAACATAAAACATCAGTGTTTACTTGAGGAGATCGAGGTTTGTGCCACTGCTTGTTTCATCTTGTGTGAGCAAACAAACACAACCATATATGTGGAAGGCACATACTGGGAGAGGGGAGTCAGACTGGTGATAATTTCAGCACCGTTTTAACTTGGGAATCCTTGGGAATGATTGTTTTCATCATCAGGAGCAGAGAAAACTCAGCATGAACTTTGTCAGGCTGAACATCCCTTGTTTTCTGTGAAGTGTTGTGTTGTTAACATCCATCAGCCTATCGCCATGGGAATGCTGTCACTTCTGCTTATTACAGTCCACAATCTTTAACTCAGGGACTCTGTGGATTCCCCTGTGCTCTGCACGTCTGATAGCTCTTTGTTGTCTTCTAGGATGAAGTGGAAACCACTGACGGCCCAAATTGGACGGATAGAAAGACCTTTTAAAATCACCTTGCTGTATTCAAGCTGTGGAGCACAGGAGGCTGGGCTGCTGGCAGTGGGCTCCTTGCAGCTCAGGAATTGCTGTCATGGTATGTTCCAGAGTAGTCAGATTTGGAATAACTAAATTCAGTCAAAAAAAGTGAGCAGCACTGATAACTGTGATCTAGGAGTAGACTGGATGGGAGATAGATGATAGCTGAATTATACCCAGTGTTTCTGGTAGTGCTTTGCCTATCACAGGATCAAGGGTCATATTTGCATGGGTATTATGTATGCAAACACAGGCACGTGGATCTGAAGGCAGGGCTGAAGTTCAGAATTATAAAATTTATGTCAGTAATCTACTCTGCTTTTCAGATTTGTTTTGCATAATTTTTGCATGAGAAAACAACAGTTTGCAGTACATCCAGCAACAGGGATGGAGAAAAGTATTTGTCTAGATTATTTTGATATTGTTATTTCTTAAATAATAACAAAATCCTTCCCAGTGTCAGCAAAGCATTTTATATACTGGGGTTGCATGGTCCAGATCTATAAGGAAAAGAAGCATTGATCTGTACTCTGTGGGATCTGCTTGTTACTGCCCAGCCAAGAACTTCTGTCTAAATTGAGAGTAATTAGAATGTAATTATTTTCACCAAAGTATGGACTGCTCATCTTGGAAATGTTCAATTTTACCTGGCATTTACAGCCCTGCTGTCGATGTCATGCAAATGGTGCTCATTACCTGTGCAGAAGCCTGCTGAGGTCATTTAGGCTTCTTGGAAGTCTGTTGGCACAGGCAGCCTGCAGGTTAAAGACATAATCTCCTCCACTTCCTGGTTTTCATGCATTAAGATAATCCTGTTGCTTCTGTTTTGCAGACGGTGTAGAAAAGCCTTGAATGTAAATATATCCAATAGTGTTTTCATAGAGCTGTTTTATAATGCATCATGATACCATTTTTGATCATATTAGAGATGTAATTTTATTGTAGTCATCAATCTTTTTAACAGACGGCATATTTTTAATGCAATGTTTTTGACAGTTGTGGAGTTTTTGAGGGCATGTATGCAGCTTCAAATGCTGTGTATGCTTGTATACAACTTGAAATAGTGCTCCCAAACTGTGCCTAATTAGGGTGATGCATTTAAGCAGTACAACAAAGTGTCATGGGAAAATACTGTCCTGGACCAAATACATGTATTTCTGCAGATGGGTCGTTTTCTCTTCCTGATGGAACTGGTTACAGTCTCAGTGGATCTTTAGTGCAAAGCTCTGCTAATGGGGCTCAGGTCTAGGAGTCCTAGGCATGTTCATTGCCCGTGCCTACAGATCCAAGAAAGGCCAGGTCCATTAGGAGTGATGATTTCAAGAAATGTAAGACTCATAAATCATGTGCAAAGCAGTTGCTGAGTACCTGTGCAGCATTTGCTGGAGTATAGCTGACTAGGCTAATAAGGGCTCATAGGCCAGGACAGAAATATGCCAGCAGCACAGGTGTTAGTTATTCCTGACTCTCAGTAGGACATAATAATTATGAATGTTGGGGCCAGAACAGAGGGGGTGTCTGCCTCCCACAGCAGAGTGCCATGCAGCATGTCCTAGCTGCCTGATGGGGGCCCAGTTTTGTGCAGAGATCTGATGAGCATACCATGGCAGAAAAACATGGAGTTTTTAGCTAAGAAGAAGCTGAACATATAAAGACAGCACATAGCAGAAAACAGTGGGTGAGAGAAAGAAATGGGCAATACATTTGGTCTCATGAATGTTGAGGCAATCTGCAGGCGATCTCCTCATGCTGGAGAGAATCTTACATGGTAAATATACTATATATACTATAATAACTGCATAATAACTATATATAATAATACTTCATGATTGCTTACCTTGAATACTTTCCCAAGAATACTTCCGAGGTCATACAGTGAAGGCTGAAGACTCATCCATGCAAAAGCCTGCTTTAGACATTCTGTCACCTCACCTCTGGGCTTTTTTCCTTTTTTTTTTTTTCCCTTTAGATAAAGAAAACCAAGATCTTACTATATATGACAAAGGCTCTGCCTTTCCCTGCCTTCTTGGAGGCTGTGTCAGCCATTTGCAGATCTGTGAATTCATCAGTGATTGCCCTGTGAAAGAAAAGGAGGGAGTGAGGTGTGGTGAGTATGTAGTATGCCACTTTATGCAAATAATCATCCCACCAGGAGAATTAATTTAGAATGAAGAAAAAAAGGTTAAATTGATTCCATCTCTAGATGAATTCAGGTTTTTGTCTCCTGAATTAATTTAGCCTATGTATGTAAATTGGATGTCAAGATTATCTTTGAAATTTCATCCTTTATAGGATAATATGGATTTGGGGCTTTTTTTTTTTTTCATACTGCAGTACTGAGCTGCTTTTAATATTCATCGCTGATTCAAAGAAGGGCAAAGCCTTATTTATACATCTGCACCTGGCTGAGGAATTCCGTCTGAACCTGCCTGCAGGTGGTGGCACTGATCATCATTCTAGTGCCACCTCTGACCTGATTAGTCATGAATCTGTCCGTCCAGGATCCCAGTTCTGAGTTCTTGTTGCGTATCATGATGGATATTGCCTGATTAAGCAGAAGGCTGCTAATAAGCATCTTTTAGCTTTGTTGCAAGTCCGGTGGCAGAGATCTAAAATAGTTTGTCCATAGTCTTTTAACTGGACATAGAAACCCTTGTGGTGACTGCAATTTCATGTATAGCAGGGGCCTTTACAGATGTATGATTTATGTGATTTATCACTCCTGTGCCTGTGGCAGAGATTCTTTAGTATTTAGAGAAGGACAGAACTGCAGGTTCTCTCTGATATTTCCAGATGCAGATAGTGTTGACTTTTTGATAGTGGCTCTGTGGAAATGAACAAATAAGTCCTGATAATATTTTGCCGTTGAAAGATGGTGTGCCGTAAGTTGTGTAACTTAGGGAACCACAATGAGTTTTGACTTTTACTGCTTTTTGTTTTCTTCCATAATCAATTTTCTTCTATTTCCTTAGTTTGTCATGTTGTCTCTTGCAGACAACCTCCCAAAAGGCTCACATTGCTCTTTTGAAGAAGGTCCTTGTGGCTGGACACTGAATGGCCCTGTAGCATCCACCTGGTCTATTAGGGGCCTTACCAAAATGATTCAAGAAGCCCCATTTATAGGGTCTACCTTGCAAGCCACTGGAGGTAGGTTTCTCATAGTGCTCTTTTATTGTGTGTACATATGTGCATGTATTATTCTCTCAACTCTAGCTTTTAAATTTGATTTAAAGCTCTTGGCATCTCCACTGCCAAATTAACCTTAGTTTCTATGAACTCCTAGTATCTAGAACAATTTTGAAGTGTAAATGAAGTTAACTTTTTTATCATGAGTGAAAGCCTTACATAGAGCAAGTTCAGCTGCAAAGTTAACAGAAAATTGAAGGAGATTAGGATTTGTCTTCACTTAAAAAAAATTATATTGTGATTTACCCTGTCTCCATCCCTCCCTCTTCCTCTTCTGAGCAATTTGGAGAACTTTCCAGACTGCCAGTTGTTTCAAAGATTAGGCAGAGCATAACACATAAGTATATCCTGAGACTAAGTGTTCATGCTCATTTTGTGCTATAGGGAACTGCGATAAAGAGCTAGCATTCCCATAATGCTCAGTAAATAAAAAAGAGGGAAGCTAAACTCTTTAATATACAGGCTTAAAGTCAGAAATGTGCAGCACAGGTGGGTCTTGGTTCATGATTCCCTGTTGAAATGAAAGGTGTCCATATGTGAATGTCCTTTTGGTGTCTTGAGAACTTGTATAAACTGTTCCGGGGAACAAACACTACAGATAAGGTCTTCCAGTTCACAATTTGTCTGACTGGTTTATTTTTGATGCTCATGGTGTAAGAATAATGGCTGAAGACAGAGCTCACTGTAGATTGCTGTGAGCCTCTCTATATGGTTGCGATGTCTGAGGTTTGTGCATTCATGTTTCAGGAAAGGATTTGGGATGTTGGCTTTTGTGCTGCTAAAGTCCATCTTCCTTTAGTATTTATTATATCCAAGTTAACTGTCTCAATGGTAGATCTGCTGTCAAGCCTTTAAGTAGTTTCCACTATGTCCTCCTACTTACGTTGTGCATCAACACAGAGATGTTAAATTATTTCAAGAAAGTATAGAAAAGGGAAATATGAAACAGATTCCTTTAGCAAATTTCTCCGGAGGTCAAGTGTTTATGAATCAATATATGTGTTCAACAAGGGAACATGTAACAACAGATATTTCTTGTAGGCAGAATCTTGTAGGCATGAATGTTTTCTGATTCACTTTTTTTCTTGTAGGACACTTTCTGTACCTGCGAGTAGACAGCAATCAGACCAGTGGTACGGCCAAGGCTTACAGCACCAATTTGCCAGCTAGTATTGCCACTGAAGACTACCAGGTAAATCACTCTTCTTTTAGCACTTTTGTGGAGCTGTTCCTCAGGTTATGGGCACTCTCTAGATACGCTCCATGTTCCTCTACATGCTGTCCAAAATACTGGGAAGCAGAAGAACTGACTATACTGCCCAGCTAGCTGAGTGTTGAACACCAGAAAGGAAACATGAGGTGCGACTCAGCAAGAGAAAGGAAGAGTCCCAAGTCTACTCACAAATGAGGATAAATTCCCCAGCCTAGCTCTATTGACGATTCCTCAGAAGGGTACCCAACACCTGCAGCACATGGGGTGACCTTGGTTTTGTAGGAAAGGGAGCTGACTACGTAGGCTGTTCATCCACTCAGTTTTCTTCACAACTGCTGCTAAGACTTTTGCTCCTAAATTCTGCTGTAGGTTAGTGGCAGTTAGCACACTTGAGAGATTCACTGAGAACAGGAGCATGAAGTTAATGGGGCATCAGACTTCCCAGGAATAGATGAATGTCAATTTTTACTCAGAGTCTTCTGAAATTTTGAATGGGGAAAGCAACTAGGCATGGTAAGATTATATATGACCTGGGTGGTTGCAACAGGAAACTTAAGAGATCTGAGATGTGATTCAAGCTTTCCCATGAAACTTTAAACTAGTGCGAACTCTGAAGAGGAATGTGGTTGGTATTGTTTTTCTAAAATGTGTGACTAACAGAAGCGTTTAGTGATAAATAAGTTCTGCAGTAAAGCCTGCTTTGCTGGCTGTTGTTCCTGAAGGACACAGAAGGGAAACTGGTGCTCCCTCACCGAGGTGGCATCTGCCACAATGGATGCTGTCATTACTGCTGGGAGATCTGCACTGCAATGTGAATGCCAATTCAAATCTCCACCAAGAAAATTAGGAACAGTGATGGGCCATGAACAAACACTAGGGGTGCTAGTGGCATGTACGCTTAAACAGCTTGATCGAGCATTACAGGTTCGGTATCTCAGATCCCCAGGGAGGGAGTAGTCCAGAGTGCCACTGCCCTTTTATCAGAGGATATCCTCTGTTTTCTCTTCTTCCTCTATTCCAGGTCCAATTTTCAGTGCATATTTTTGGTAGCTACAATGGTACCATTTCCTTCTCTGTCAGGGAAGATACACAGGGAGTGCCAAACACCTTGCAGATGTGGGAAAGAGTGGGGACCTGGAGTGACCACTGGTTTCTCATCACTTTACCAATGCCAGTGCTTCAGAACTGGTGAGTCCCCAACTGCCAGCATCTAGGAATTTTTCTGGAAGTCCAGTAAGCTCTTCGTGTCTTTATTGTGAAGCACTGCCTTTATTCTTGCCTTCTTCAAGTACCATTTCTAAAGAAAATAAAATAGAGGAGTACAGCAATTCGGCTTGCTGAGGAAGCCTTGTTTCACACGTGCACATGCACATGCTCAGCTTAGGCAGCATAAGACCGCAGATGTGTCTGCACTTGCAGGCTTGGTGTTAAGGTACTGGAAATAACAAGTGGCTACCCTAGAAACATTTTACCAGTGGGAGAAAAACTGCAGTTAAGGCAATGCATCTGTCTATGCTAATTAGTGCAGCCTGGGCCATTGGAGATCATCCATTGCCACATCACTGACGCAGCATTCCCAACAAAAGGCTGTGGCCCAAATCAACCTTGCAGAAAAGTGTGTGTCAGCCTCTCGGATGAAAAAATGAGGAGTGATGTTTGCTTTATAAAACAAGCCAAATTTTGAAGATTCCAATAATTTCAGCTGAATCTATTTTAATCAGATATTTTTCCTCCCCTGTTTAGTGTCAGTTGATCTCAAGCCCTGTAACGGTGTTGGCAGCTGGGTTTTTTTGTACCACGCAAGTGATTTTTCAAGTGCTCCATTCTGCTTTTTGCTTCCTCCTCAGGAGAGCCTCTCTCACATGATACTTTTAACAAGCAAACAAACAAGCAAACAAACAAAAAGATGAACAAGCCTCAGAGTCTATTTAGTGAATATTATAAATGGAAAAAGATATGCCTAATAAGTTCAGCAAAAGGAAGAAGGGCTGGGGAATAAAAGATATGTTCAAAAATTTGGAAGGGCACTTTCTCTGCTCTCAAGTAGCTGAAGCAGAACCTGACATAGATCAGAGCTGTGCTGCCATGGAAAGTACTGCTTAGTTCCCATGAAAGGTACTGTTCCAGACTTGGGGATAACCAGGATAAAGGAGACTTTGTAGGATTTAAAAAGTTCTTCCAAGAATGTGGAAATGGCAGGAATTTAAAATTCTCCAGGATAACTGATTAAAAATTTAATGAATTTTCATGGAGATGGCAAAAAACTTGTTATTGCCACAAGACTGTCTTCCTCACACATTTCAGATCCTGACTCCAATTCTTGGCAGCACAGAGTATCCTTAGACATTGTCACCATTTTCCAGCCTGACCAAAATGATGCATCCCTGCATTGCCTTATTCTGAACATTGCTGAAACATTTGATTGCTATAAAAATTCTACCCCAATCACCCAAAATAGGGAAGTTCAACCTAAACTGGTTCAATTTTGGCAAAGTTGCAGGCTGCTGTAAACAGAGGCTTATTTTGAACATTAGTGTAGAAACTTAATACAGTTTGGCATAAATCTCTGTGAGTGACTTTTCTGTATAATTGTGGGTACTGCCAGCTTTCCTCTGTAATCCAAGTCCAGCAATGCTGTACTTTGGAAAATTTTTAGCATGGTGTGGACTGCCATGACACTTTATTCTGATTCTTTGGGGAACTACTGTCCTTTTCTTGCTGTCCCTGAGGAAGGATGAAAGGCTTTTTTTTTTTTTTTTTTTTTTCTCCCCATATTTCTTGAAGGGATGATAGTAACAAAATGCTTGGGAGGGGACGGGTTGGGAGAAGGAGAAGATGGGAACTGCAACCCAGATAGTTGGTGTAGCAAGACATTTATGTATTGGTGAGGCCAGAAGGAGAGAAGCCTTGGCAGGTAGGAGGAAGTCATGCAGGGGATTAAGGTACTTTTTGGCCTGAGCCAAAATCTAGTGTATTTATTTCTTAAATGAGGGGAAATGGAAGACAAATTACATAGCTGATCACCCTCCCAGCTGGGCATCTAACTACTTGGAAAACTGCCTTCAGTGGTCAACTAGCAAATTAATTCACTTAAGTTCACAGGGAAAACAGGCTCTATTAGAAGAAAATCAGGAAGGCAGAAGACCAGAGAGGTGGAGAGTGTAATATGTTAGTGTTAGCAAAATTAACTCAGTTAAGAGGAACACTTGAAACCCTTCTGGCTGTGCAGCACAGGATTCAAAAGGCAAATTCTCCTCCTCTTTCTGAATTTATAAGGAAGGGGAGACATACAGAGCCCTGAGAATATGGAATGTCTGTCTTTCTACCCTGGAGGGGGTCATTCCCAAGCTCCCACTTGTACAGCTAGAGCAGAAATGTACCTTCAGTGCAGTGCTGTGGCCCTCCTGCCACTCTAGCTCTATGGACCAAGAATAAAAGATTGCTGTGACCAGGATACACTGACATGTGGATCTCTAATTAAGAGGTAGACTGTGGTGTTGTATTTATTGTGTGGATCCTAGAAGTGTCCTAATCCTGATCTCCTACTGCTATGATTTCATCTTCCATCACATGGCCAGAGGAAGTACTGTTTTGTGTCAGTGGAGTTATACACAAGGCCTGAAAATGCAGGTGTTTTGCTAAATCTGCTAATAAGGAAAGCAGGTTTATGTTGGAGAAGGCTCCAGTGTCAAATTCCTCTAGTTACCCCATAGCTGAAAGAGCAGGGTGATCCAAGGCCCCCGGATTGGCATGTACTGCAACAACACTATTACTCACAGAGCCGAGTCCTGTAGGGATGAACTCTTTCTTGTAAGCATAAGGAGCCATTCTCGAGTTGAGATAAAAGCAGCTTATCCCTACAGATTTTAAAGCAGCTGTGCCCCGTTACATCAGCTGTGGATCTGGACCAACATTTGGCTGGTGGGTGAACTATACATGCATACTTTGTGCCACTAATTTGGGACAAGCTTGTTCTAGGCTGAATGATTAATATGTTAGTCAAGTCACTGCTTGATCTCCCATAAATCTTGATTGAGTTTCACCAGTGACAGCAGTAGATGTCCTCTCAATATGCTTTTAATAATGTCTAAATGGACTGGACATGAGACATCTGTTTATTTCTGAAGTTAAATCAAACGCGGTTCAGTCCTATCCATTAAAAAGAGACCCTTCAGCCTGTTTTCTTTTCTCCTTGTGAATTCAGAATGTGGCAGTGCACATGATATGTGACAGGCTCCCTAGATAAGTATCCAGCACTTGGTCATGCTGAAAAAGATGAGAGAGCCCAGAAAGGGAACATTTCAGGGAGTTATGGCTAAAATATAAAATGGCCTGGCCTTCAGCTAAAATGAATTTGTACTACTTGCTGTTACACTTACACACATGCACTGAGAATCATGTCTAAGGTGCATATCTCCTAGGATGTTGCTGTTATGCTCAGCTTTTATTTTGGCCATCTTCTTGGGAGAGGATTCTTTCTATGTTTTCGCACATGTAACTCCCTCACTACTATTAGGAGGTGAACAAGGATAATTGTCTGTGCATGAATGTTGTGAAGGATGGCAGCTTGTTTTTCTGTCTGTATGTGCACATGGCAGTGGAAACAGGGCTTTTATTCTTCCTCATGAAAAATGATATTGTCTGAATATGGGTTGGTCCTTACTGTCTGCTGATGCATGTATGCAAGTTTTCTAGCAAGTCCTTTGGGCTGCTCAGCTTGGATTGTCTGGTGAAAATGTTTTAAATGGTGATTATCATGATTGCATGATGAAGGGTCATTTCATTTTAAAGGTCCCCACCCTGCCACCCCTTTTTCTGTCTTTTCTAAAACTCTTGTCTTGTTGCAAAGGTTTCATCTGCAGCTGCTGGCAACGTGGGGCTGGAATTCCCAAGCTGACATTGCTGTTGACAACATTACATTTGGACTCAACTGTTTTGCTGATGGTGAGCCGCACATTGCAGACTCTTAAAGAATTTGGACAGAGTAATCGGCATCCCACAGGTCCAGGACAGACACATGCTGTTCCCTGTATAGAGTGTATTTGGATCATATGTGTTAGCTTTCACCACACAAGGGCATTTTATCTCAGGCCTGCTAAAGGCTGCAAATGGAGGCAGTTTTGCAGTGTGTCAGATTCTCCTAGCACTCTTTCTTAGCTCCTTAATCTGAGATAAACTGTATAGCAAAGTTGAGACCTGTCTGTGTGACCAATGTTCTCTGGCAATGGATAGCTGAAGGGAATTTATTGAACCCTACATGGCAAGTCATATTTTAGAGGTCAAGAGGAGGAAGATGGAAGTATAAAGTTTCTCACAGAAAAGTTTAGATTATTGCTGCAAGTTTATTTTACTCTGCAGGGAGATGCAGCAAGTGTCCCTGCCAGGTACGTAACAGATACATGCTATCCTTTGCTTCTTTACTGCAAATGTGATGGATCACAATGTATGCCACTAAAAATGCAGTCAGTGCTACCCTCTGAAGCATTTTAGCAAAAGAGGTGAAATTACATAGCAGACAAGCGGAAGGAACTTGCATATTTGTACCACTTGGAAATACCAGCAACTGGCTTCTTTTTGTCCCCGGAGAAAAGCCAATTGAAACCCCAATGCTAACACTTTGTCTTAAAGTCTTTTGAGAACAGTGAAGGGAGGGATTGCCCGTGACCTTTTGCGCAGCTGCCCTCCCCACTGCTGCAGTTCAGTGCTCTCCTGAGAGCAAACAGGGCCACTCGTGTAACTAGACCTCTGTGCCAGCGTTGTTGCTTTTGCCCTAGCGCAGCAGTTCAGATGGCTTGAACTGAGCACTGAGCTCTGCACTAAAATGACCAGTGCGCCCATAGGCATTTTGTTGGTCATGGGGTAGAGGTGTAAGCTTTGACAAATGGGAGAGGCGGAAATACCACTGAAGCAATGTTTATCAGAGCTCCCAGCTCCCAAGTTGCTTCTCATTTTTGATTAGTATGTCTCATTTTTGATTAGTATGAATTGGTACAGATTTACAGGAGCGGCAGCCACTTACCCTGTCTGAAGGTGTGACCCAGAGATGTGTGACTCATGCAGGAGGACAGAATGAAGGAAAAATATTTCTCAGAAGCCCTACATTTGCCACTATTCCTTGAATCCTCTTTGCGAATTGACATTTTCTCGCCTCTGAAAGCAAGCCCCTTGCATTTGTCTTCTCATGAATTTAATTCAGTTATGCTGCAGAGAAGCCTAGGAGCTCTGCTGGGTTTTCAGTAATGAAGTTATCTCTCCCTGGCAAGGAGAGGCTTTAGATGTCACTGATAGAGCCAATTAAGATCCAAGCAGTGATTTCTACGCATGGGAGCAACAGGAAGGACGTATGGCAGGAAGGAAGAATTTGCTGTTTGCTAGGATATATATATTAATTTATTCATCTATTTCAATCCTGTAGTTTAATTGCTCTACAAAATCCAGTGCAGACTTGAAATGCACTGCTTATATGTATGCAAGCCAGGAAGGAAGGAGAGGCGTTTCATACTCATTGACATCAAGCAAAGGATTCAGTAAAATTTAGGCAGAAGAAAGTGGGTAATAAGGGCAGCTCAGGGGACATTCATAAGGACAAAAAAACAACTCATCCTGGGATAGCAGAAGCTGGCATAGCATCCTCATTCCCTCTTCCACTGCTGGACAAGCTGAAGAGAAGTTCAGGAGTACTCCAGCCTGCACCAGTAAGGCAGGATCTGTGAAGGGATTGTGTACACTTTGGAGTACTTAAGGCACCTTACTCTGGTCTTCAGAGACACTATATATTTTTCACTACAGTTTCAGATTCAGAGAAGTAGGAGCTATTTACTTTGGCTCTGTTCTTGCAGGAGTTACCTATCTGTCTTCTTTACTTTTCCCTCTGTCCTTCTCCAGTGTGTAAATTAGGAGCATGTCCTGGAGAAAACGAGTCCTGTGCTCTTTAGATTTTTCTGCTACAAGTGCACCTTAGTAGAAAAAGGTCTTGCTCCCCTGCGTTCACTTAACATTCAGCATCTTGACTGTTAGAGGAAGAAGTGGAAGCAAAGATAGACTGGAGCACTAGGCCCCAGATCCCACAGCTACACCATGTTAGTAGAAAATGCCATCTTACTAGTTCACATGTCTGACAATGCATCAACCTTCTAAGAGTTCATGTGGACAGACTGACACTCAGCCTGTCACACAGCTTGTCTGCTGAGCATGACAGAGACAGAAGCTTCTTTCCAGTGTGAGAAGGTTTGAGACTGTTTAGAGAAGGAGGAAAGACTGGAAATGAAGCATTGCCTTAGGACATACTCTGTTGGGATGCTTCAGAAAAATCCATGCAGACACACAGGCCAAGTCTGTATTTCAGGGACTGAATTACATTCCTTCACTCTAGCAAAAGAAACCGGGCTTCTTGTTTAATCCTAAGCATCCGAAACTGTTGTGACCTTTGGGATTCATAATTCAGTGAATGCCTTGGGAGACCAAGCATCTTTTCTAGCTATGTGTTGTCTTTTTCATTTGGTTTTCCTTCTTGTCTTTGATCCAGATCATTTGTTTTGGGATAATTTCATTTTTTTCTGGTTTGACAGCTCTATCCCTTGAAGTTCTCTATCTCTATATGAACAAAGTGTGTCAGTACAAAGCTCCCTTTTACTTCCATCTACCAGTGTGCTTTCTGTCAGACCTGAGGGGAATATTCTCAAGAGTAAGAGCTCAGCAAGGTCACCATGCTTCAATTACTTATTTGGCCTCTCTGACACAGCTAACAAGGGTGTTAATTATCGCTACTTAGAGCTGTGGCTTTGTGGCAGGGATAATTGCGCAGCTGGAACTGAGTGAGTCTCTTTTGAATATCAAACAGCTGTTAGATTCTCACAACTGGAACAAATTGAAATACTTCTAATGTTTTTCAACTAATGAAAAATGTTCACTATTAAATTAAGCAAGGGCCCATAAAATGGAAGGAAGTCTCTCCTTTTTTTTTAACAGAAAATTTCTAATCAAAAGTCTGCATAAAGTATGTAATTTAACTATTGAAATAGGATGTTTGCCAACCATGAGGCAAAGGAACAGTTACTACTTTTTCCTGTTGTAAGGCAGCTTCGGGTTATACATAGTGTTCCTCGGCCATTCGGTGTTTTAGGTGCGTTCTTACTGCATTCAATGCTTTAGATGATAGCAAATAATTCTGAAGTTCTTCCCCTCATAGAGAGGGCCTGTTTTTAAAGGTTTGTTTCAATAGTCAGAAATGTAGCTTTTTGCACTTTTTTTTTTTTTTGTGGGGGCGGGACTCAGTGATCTCCAAAGGTCCCTTCCAGCCTTAATCACTCTCTGAGAAAGGTTTGTCCAAAGCTTCACAGCTATGTCAGGAGTTGCTGCTGCTTTTTAACTGTTCATGTTGGTGAGCTATGTCATTTTGGTTTGTATTTTCTTTTCTTTCTGTACAAGTTCTTTGGTACTTCAAGTTAGTTGGTGAGAGGGAAGTGATGCATTAGACCGGTTTACCTACCATGATGCCATTAAGAATCGGTGATAATTTTTGCAATCACTCTCCTTTGATTCAGGGATTTAACTGCCCAGCCTTGTCACCTGCCCCATGAACAGCAGGTCACCAGTACATGATATCCATTCTCCCAAGCTGTGCTTTTCCCCTGAGTTTATATTACAGGTGAGACTTCATGGGATAACATGCAGAGCTAAGCCAAGATGTGGGCCCAAAAGAATAATATAAATACATTTTCTGTACAAAGCAGTCTTACTTTGTTTTAACCAAATGGTTATACTTGGTTCAGTCGTGTGATTTTATGAATTTTTTATCTTTTTGCTACTGCCTTCCCATCTCTCATCCATTCCACAAACTATAACAGGAAGACAACAAAGCCATTTTGGTGTGAAGCGCCAGTACCCACGGGAAGTTAGTGTCCTGGATGAGCATCTCCTGAATCCGCTGGAGGAACCCTCCCTCCCAGGTAGGTCCTTCTGTACTGAAAATCTGTATTATGGCTATAAAGCTAATTCCTTCCCCATCACCTGTGTATAATTTGCCTGCCCTGCAGCAAAAGAGCAAATATGATCCATCCCAAAGATGTGAAGACCACATCAAGTAGTCCGTGCTTCGCTAGAGAGCAGCAGGTTGCTGGAGCCCAACTGACCAGTCCCTAACGAGTATAAAAGCAGAAGCTACCTGACTTAAGTGCGCATGGACAAAAATGAGGCCAGGAGGGAAAGGTGTGGAGCAGTACCAGAAGCTCGGGATGGACAGAAATTTGCTGAGACTTGGTGTGCAGTGAACTTGAGCTGGGTGGGTGGGCAATAGCAACGCAGAGATGGGGATCCAGAGAGGATGCAGGCCCTGGGTACTCACTGGCTGCAGTAGAGTCTGACACTGGAGCACAGATAACAGCTGTGTGGCTCACGGAACGCCTGAGGAGGGGAGGCTGTACTTGACCAGTCAGGGAGCCTGGGGTTGTCTGAAGAGGCACAGACAGTGTGAAGGTGGACGAGACAGGACATATTAAGCTTGGAGCACAAGCAGAAGTCTAATGAGGATACAAGGAAGTGTATTCCACCTCAGAGCCTGCAATGAAATGCAGGATTCTTGTGTCTCCAGGTTGCTGTGCTGCCAACAAATACATGCCTGTGACTGCCTGCTCAGGTACCTGAACACTGGGTCCACGGGGAAGGTGACAACTGTTACTGCTCTCAGGCTCCTCTAGTAGCTCAAGTAACAGAGTTCTGTAGTGGTGCTCCCACCCCATTGAGCAATCTGTGTGTTGGCAGGAGGACATCTGTTGGAGTATTTAGGGATTGTTTTTGTTGTGTTTTTCTTTAAATACAATTACAACCTTTAAAAAAGTTTGTGCTATTTACTATTTTACTATTTACTGCTTCTGGTATTTACTGTTTTATCATTCAGCACTTAAACAGTTCTACTGTGGCATTTCCTGTGTCACCCACTTCTGGTGGTGTGCATGCACTGTATGATAGCTTTTAGTTGCATTATCCAATAGTTGTATTCTCAGGTCCCATTACCTGTCTGGTGTCTCAGTCATCAGATAGGATGGAACTATTTGGTGCTTGAAAAAGAGTTGTGCAGTGCAAGAGAGGATTATTTGCTGCATTGTTGCAGCAATTACAAAGAGTAATGAGAGCCAGAAATAAGTTTTCTTGGAGAAAAAAAGGAATCTGGTGAAAGTAGGAAGATGCTGCCCTGTCTGTTGCTGCTACCACAGCCTGTGCAAGCCTTAGGCAAGTTGCTTAAACTTAAGCCTTTCATAGATGGTCACTAATTGTACTGGCAGATATTTTCAGCCTTTAATTCTGGATATATGCTTTGGTTCCCATCGGGAAAGCTGAAGTAATATCTCATTGTATCATACTGGCATTGAGAAGAGAAATTTGGTAATGTTTTTGAAACGCTTGGCTAAAACTCACTAGAATCCTGCAAGGAAAGCTACGGGTTTATCTACAGTCTATAATTTATTAAATAGTGTGTAAGAAATAGAGTGAGAGAAATAAAGCAAATAGTGACTCTAAGCAGACCACTATTTGTGCTATAGCTAGGATGAAGCTGGAATAGTGTGATAAAAATACTGCGTGATGATACTATTAAGGATGGTATCAGAGAGGATACCTTGCCTTAAGAGGGAGCTGCACTGAAGCTGTACAGATTAAACTTAACTTGAGAATGGACTGGCTTTGGAGACCTTACATTATAAATGCCACCTTATGCATTTTTTTGATAGTTCACCATCACATGAATGATGATTATAAGTTTAAGCATGTGATCAAATGAGCATAATTGGATTTAAAACCCTGCATATAGCAGCTGTTGCTTCAGCATGGTCTTTCTCACGAGCATCCAATTTCTGTATAAAAATCATTAACGTTGTTTGTGAATATCAGTGAAGTTTGTCATTGAATAAGCTTCCAACTTGTTTACTAAAGAAGCCTGTCAACGGGGACATTTTTTGTTGTTTTGATGACACTTGTCCTTTGGTTACATAGTTCTGTGCGTTACTGCGCATCCCTGGGAAATAAAGGGAAGCTGATGTCTGTCCCAACTCTTGCTGTATTGATCCCAGGGGACACGTCTGTTGTTCTCTGGTGGTTCACGACGTGTGGTGCCAGTGGTCCCCATGGGCCAACTCAGGCACAGTGCGACAGTGCCTACAAGGACAGCAACGTGTCGGTGGTTGTGGAGAAAGAGGGCAGCCTTCGAGGAGTGCAGGTCTGGAGAGTGCCAGCCACAAACCGATACAGGTGAATATTATTTTGTGCTGGAGAGACAACCCCTTAACTGCTTTCTGGTTGTGGAGCTGCAGCTAGCATAAGTGTGGGATCATATCTGTTTGGGTGGGTGAAGGGACCCGTGAAGCAAGAGAGAACTGGGAGCACTGGCTGCCCAGATGCGTGTCTGAGTCGCCATGAAGTGTGGAAGGGTAGCAGTGGTGACTTAGATCAGAGCAGGAGTGGTTGTGGAGGTGTGGTCAAGTGGAAATGCTGTTGGCATTTCAGCTCCAAAGCCTTAGTCTTTTAGATTTGGCTTTAACAGCTCATGCTGTTTATTCCTGAAGCCTCTGTCCCCAGTGCTCTGGCTAAGATTCAGCCTGTCCTCTTCAGAAGACATAGTGTGGACCTCAAAAAAAGGACCAGCTGTGAGATGCTGTGGAGGGGATCTTGTCTGGTGAGAATGCAGGCCGGGGGAGCTTAAAGCAGGAGTTGCTTTGGGGATGAAAAGTGTCAGATTTCTGTCTCTAACTACTTCCTTTTTCTTGCAGGATTTCTGCCTATGGAGCAGCTGGAGGGAAGGGAGCCAAGAACCACAATAAGAGATCCCACGGGGTCTTCATCTCGGCCACCTTCCAGCTGGAGAAAGATGAGCTGCTGTACATCTTAGTGGGGCAGCAGGGGGAGGATGCCTGCCCTGGGGTGAGGGCTGCACAAATGCATATGGGCAGAGACTTTGCAGAAAAAGAGTCAGCAAGATTCAGTGGGTGGCTTGGGGTTTGGCTGTACTGGTGATGAATGATGGAAATCCCGGGATTCAGCCATGAAATCCAATCAGGAGATTAGGAGGAACCAAGGAGCCAAGTTAGAAATAATCTTCTCAAAATAAATATGAAGAACTCTAAAAGGAGAAACCATCCCAAAATGCACAAACAAATACAAAACCCGCAGGAACTCTGCTTTAAGCCCCTCATGTTTAAAATAAGAAATTCTTCATAGCTTTCTTCTGCTTGTTTTATGAGGGCATCTATTAGGCAAGAGTTGTGTGCTCCTTATCTTATTTTTCTACAATCTAGATTTTTTTCTGTGTGCCAGGATTTTGGATAATTTTCTGTTAATTTCAGGAGTTTCTACGAGCCCCTGGCAGCGAGGGGGCTGCACTGTGTTACTGTCTAAGCTTAGAGACCAAGGGCTGAATCCCAAGCCTGTCAAAAGGGATTCTTCCCACTGACTATAGCAGCTCCTTAATTATATGTACCAAATGACAAAAAAAAAGCACTCAGGGAGAACAGAAATTGATGTTGTGAATGCTTGTACATATGTTGCCTAATGTTAGACTTACATTTTAAAAGTCGTTTTACCAGTTAGGCTCAAAGACTATCTCTTTTCAGCCTAAGTTTCGTTTTCCAGAAAAGCAGTCTGTCATCCTGTGCCTGGGAGCAACGCTGCTCCCACGCAGACTGCTGAGCTTGGGATGAATACACTGTTCTTGTAGGCATTGGAAGATACCCTTTATTTTACCCAGAACATATCATGTCTTACTCAGGTCACAGAATCACAGAATGGTTGAGGTTGGAAGGGACCTCTAGAGATCATCTAGCCCAAATACCCTGCTCGAGCAGGGACACCTAGAGCACGAGAGCATTATCCCTATTCCTGTTTATCCTCTCCCAAATTTTATCATGAATGAAATGCAATAATGACAAAATACAGCAACATATTCCAAAACTAGTCATTCTTCACTTGGATAGGACAAGAGTTATGTCTATCTAAGTGAAGCATACCTTTGTATATCTGCAGCCCTCACTCTAATGCATTCTTTAGCCTTGGGTCATAATCCTCATAGATGTCCTTTATTCCCTTGAATTTCATGGACTGTTCTCAAATTGCAAAGTATCTCCCTGCACTAGCTATCTCCCTTTGGCAGATGCTGCTGTTGGAAAAAAAGCTTTCCTTCTTTTTTTCTCCTCTTGGCCCAGCTTTCGCTGTGTCTGGCTTCAGAAGTCCTGCTGACTCTGTATGTTGGGTAGCAAATGTGTTTGTTTTCCTTTCTCTGAACAAATTCTGCAGCTCTAAGCCTTCTTCCCCTCCATGTTGTCCCACCTGCTTTTCCCTTGTCCTCAACTACCTTGCCCTTTGACTAAGAGGAGAGAGCAGAACAGGCGCATTACCTCTGACCTTGAGATGGGACGTGACCCAAACACGTGTGGGGAGTCCACCTGTACTGAGACAATACCTCAGTTTCTGAAGCCACCCAGAATTCACTGTCTGGATAAAGCTGAGCGGATTCACAAAGTCATTGCAGCTTGTGGAACTCACCTTCACACACACAAAAAATCTAAGACTGCCAAACAATCTTCCATTTTCAATGTCCTCTAATATTTAGTAGGGAATGAGAAGCAGGGGCTCAAGATTTCTCTCCTGAGGTAGTTTGCTGTTAACTATGTGCAGAGTACCTCTACCTACCTTGTCTTTATGAAGCTTAGAAATATCTATTAAGTGTATCAGTAAGGAAGTTCTTTAATCCATAGTTCAACTTTTTTTTTTTTGGATATAAGAAGTTGTAAATATACAAAATATGAGTTTGTGATATTGATAATGAGTTATTGCTGCAATGCTATTTTTTCGAGGGGGGAAGGGGAGAGTATTTGTCTTTTCACTTGCATGTGTAATGGAGTTTTGCAAATCAGAGGTAACAGATTCCTCCTTCAGCTCTTGGTCCATGTGTTGGTCCCTGAGCTTGCTGTCCACACAGATAATGTATATCATATGTATATATGTAAGTATATGTATATATCTCAAACAATGTATTATTATCCTGAGAGATACAGATAACTCTCAGGAATTGGGCTTTGCTGACGAAGGAGTGCGTCTCTTGTCTTCTTTCAGGGAAATCCTCAAACCCAGAAGATCTGCTTAGGAGAGTCATCTCTCATTGAGGAAGATTACAAAAAGAAAAAGGACCTGAAGGAGTGGGCTGGAGGAGGTGGGGGTGGAGGAGGAGCAACCTATATCTTCAGAGTAAGTTCTCTCTCTTTCCATCCTGCCTGGACAGTGTCCAGCAGGGCAGCTAGTTTTCACTGTCATGTTGAATGACACTCTCAGTTCTTACAAGAAGGTGATGAAGAAGGAGCCCATCTCCCTCAGTGTATCTCTCACTCTCTGCCTTTATATCTTTTCAATTCAAACTTTTTACCGCTTTGCATATCCTTGATCATACTTGTCACAGTCGCCAAGCAAATTGAGCTGTTTCCTCAGTTCTGGCAGCTCAGACCTGGGAATCAGACCAGGACCCCTCTTTAATACTGGCAGCAGTCCTACCAAAAAAAAACCCTGGTGTTTAGTGGAACAAGACCACTTTTATACACAGAAGCACTGTGTAAAACATTTTTGTAATGCAGTCAGGAAACAATCAGTAGCAATGTCCTGGCCTCAGGCCATTGTCCTTTAAGCTGCTTTCCTGCTTTTTAATGCAATGAGTTGTGTGAGTTCACATATCCAAGGGATGTAAAGTTTTTCTGATATTTGATGGGGGGTTTTCCAGCAGAAAAATGGGATTTTCGAACCTTTGCTCATCGCAGCAGGAGGAGGAGGGAAAGCCTACCTGAAGGCTCAGGAGAGCTCCCTAGATGATGCACCCCTGGAGCAGTTTGAGAACAGCACTGCAGTACCTGGAGTCAGTGGCAATACTGGGGCAGCAGGTGAGACTAAAACCAGAGAATGTCTGAGGCTGATGGCTGAATGTATGAGTTGTGCTGTGGGCATGAAGCAAGAGGCTTCTCTTTGATCCTTTGGATTTGTTTTTGTGGAAGCAGTTGTTAGAAATGTGCTGGCAATCCGTAAAGGGTGTCTTCTCATGTGGTGTGTTAGCAGGAGAGAACAGCCGGGGAAGGTGAGGAAGGTGCTGCAGGAAGGTGCTGCAGGAGAGTCTGTTTCTATGGGAGGGGCCGCTCTCCATGAAACAAGTCACAGAATGAAAATGCTGTTTTGGGGGTAGAATGCCCTCCTCCACACTGTAGTAATGGCCTTTAATCAGTAGTGGAGAGGAGGCTTCTTTCCTCTTACTCCCCCAAAACCCAGAGAACAAGTGCATTTCTGGAATTATCCCAGAAATCAAACCTGATTTGTAACTCAGTGTAGAATTCTCTAGGAGGAGATGAGGAAGTCCAGTTTAGATTTTATTTCCTCCTAGTACTCAGCTTCTCTGAGTGAGCCACTCTCCAGGGGCTGAGTTGTCCCAACCAGTTATCCCAAAGAGGACTGCTGAGTTGCCTGTTTCCCCAGTAGCCATAGAAGTTGATCATTAGATGCTTATCAAATAGCAAGTACCATAGATCCTGCACTAGATTTCCTCTGTGTTACTGTCCATAGTAAAAAGGAGCTTGTCTATATTCTTCCCTTTAAGAAAGAGTTAACTTGTGTGCTGATGTGTCTTAGGAAATGAATAAGAGCCAACCTCCATCTCTTTCCAGCATCATCCTCTCCTTTGCTTGTGCTTCCTCACCTGTTCTTGTTTTGTTCTCTCACTCTCTGTAAAGGTGGAGGTGGTGGCTGGCAAGACGTGACTCTGCTTCCTCAGGCTGGGAGGTCGCTCCTGGAAGGTGGTGAAGGGGGTCGGGCTTGTCCCCAGGCACTAGCCACGCTCCAATGGGCCACCTCTGGTGGCTTTGGTGGGGGAGGAGGAGCTTGTACTTCTGGTGGAGGAGGTGGAGGCTACAGAGGTAAGTCTGCGAAAGTAAGAGCAGTGCTGTCCAATTTTGTGCAATTTAGAGCACCTAGAATTAGGGGCTGGAGCCCTCAGTGCAGAGGAAGATTGCTCCACAAAGTGATTCATAGAGACTTCAAGCTAAACTGTGTGAAACCCTCTTATCATATCTCTTTAGCTGGGGAAATTAGGGTTGCAGAAATATGCCTACATTATTTCATATTTGGAAGGAATACTGAATCCCTTTGTCCCCAAGTTGCCTGTGGAAAGTGCTCTGTTTCCTTTTTCTGTTGAAAGAAAATATATTTTTACCTTGCTGAAGTGAGCGACAACATTGGACCACTTGACTTCACTCGTCCTAGAACTGTTTGGGTTGAGTAAGTGTTCGCTGACAAGGGCATGATGCATATTAGTATCACTGGAAGGTTATAGAATGACCCCAGGCATTAAGAGCCAGGAAAAAATGGGGCACTTCAGATGCATCCTGTTTTTGCAGCACACAGTCAGGCTTTTCTTTCCTCAGGAGGGCATACCTCTGCTAATGATGATATCACAGCTGCTGGGCAGGATGGCATCTCTTTTGTGAACCCCATTGGAGAGATCTTCTTGCATCCCCTGGCAGGTACAGTGCACTTTTTCTTCGTCCTCTCAGTACTTTTCTTCCTCCTTACGTCTTCCTCATTTTTACTTTGTATTTCCTGCTCCTTCTCCTCCTGTGTTTGCCTTTTACACATTTTACTCAGGTGTATTGCACTCTGCATGGCAGATGCTTGTGCTGCTCATTCCTGTCTCTTTCTGTCAAGCCAGGAGAGACACCAGTCACCAAGTTATTGGTGCACATCCTCAGTCCCAGACATTTTCATGTCAATTCACTTCATGACCTCTGTGCCTGCTCAAGGGATCAAATCGTTTTTTCCTCCTGACCTCAATTAGGTGTCTGCTTGTGTCCACGCTGTTGGACTGTTTGGTCTCCTGCAAAGAAAGAGACAAGTTATAGTGCCTGCCCTTTTGTGTCCTTATATAAACAAGATGGGAAAAGCTAAACTAAACCTGCCTGTCCTCTGTTATTCCTCATCCAGCCATGGAGAGTCACGGTGAGGTGGAGGTTCAGATCTACCTGAACTGCAGTCACTGCCACTCGGACAACTGTAAGCGGGACCCTGACACCAACCTGCCAGTCTGCCAGTGTGAGATAGGGGCTGTGCTAGCCAATGACAACGTCACCTGCACTGGTAAAATGTGGAGTTTTATCCTCATTGGAAGCTTCTGTATTCTTTGAATCTTCTCTCCTCCTGGTCTTTTGACAGTTAAATCAGAGTTGCAGCTGATGGCTCCAGTGAACTCAACGTTAAGAGAAATGTCTGGCCAACGAATGATTGAAAATTCCTCATGTCCTTTCTTTACACACTGAGCTGCGTCTCTGTCACCATCTCCAAAATTCATGTTTGAGTTAGGTAAAAGATAAAATATATGGAAAGGTACCCAGCATAAGTTTCCTGAATGGGTTCAGTGCGTCTGTTTGCTTTATCTGCAAATACTGAGGCACAAATGCTTCACTGGTACAATATGCCACCCAGAGCTGAGTTATTTAAGCCACAAATTACTGCCTCCCACAGCAGTTTCCTGCTGTTCCTCTTTGGCTGATGCCTGGTATTCACTCTTATTTCCTGACACAGTCTCTTGGAACTCCAAAGCATAAAGACTAAGGGAATTTCAACTTGTGAGCAGTGATTTTATCCATTAGAGGAAAACTGTGCAATGGATAAGTGGTTCTGTGTTTTATTGGTTAGATTTTATCTTTACAATATATATATTTTAACATTTTACTAATATTTTCAATCTTCAGGGCTGTAAAGAGATTTGCTATAATTTTTAAAAGGTGTGGTTGTGATTTCTTTGTCATTTTCTGAAATAGAAGTATCCTTGAAAAGGATTCATTCTTAAATGCAGCTGTGGTTTCTTCCCAATTAATGCATCTCTCTCTCTCTCTCTCTCTCTCTCTCTCTCTCTCTCTTTTTTTTTTTTTTCCTCCAGTACCCCAGGGCCCTATCCCAGAGGGACACCTGCCTCTCCCACTCCTCCTAGCTGTGGTGGCTATGATTGTGGTGCTTGGAATAGTCCTCACTTGTGGCAGCCTGTCTATCAGTAAGAAGCATCTTTCCACTTCCTCCTCATCATCCTTTGACTTGGCTTTTCCCGGTGAGGCTGGACAAAAGGAGAATGCCCAACACATGCTGCTACTGTTAATACTTGGAACCAGACTGCTTTGGTCCCCAAGGTGGATCAGAGTGACAGGGCAAAAAGAGTGAGAGGAAACATGACTACCCCACAATTAGACAGAAGTCCCAAAGAGCAAGGACTGCTCTGGCTTGGTATTTGCTAGAGAGAAGAGTCTGGAAAGTCTCTTAGCAGGCATTTCTTTAGCCACTGTTACTACGTTCGTTGAAGTCACAGTCTGCAGTTAAACGCAGAACTTGGTCAGGCAGATGTCATGTTTGATTCGCCTGGCTCTTGCCATGTTTCACTTGCTTAACTTTTGGGACCAAGTGCCAGCAAGGAGTCTTGTGGAGCAGCCTTTGCTTAGCCAACTTGCAAAGAAGCAGAGGACAGCAAAGCTTATTCTGGGTGATGAGCACTCAGTAGGGATAAGGCTCTTTGCCTATCCTATATTGCACTACTGAGTGTGGAAATGAAGAGTGATACTGGAGAGCTAAAGATACTTCTTGAGCATTTGCACTTATTGACTTGATTTCTTCTTTCTGTTCTATATGGCCAGTGTTTTCTTTTTTTCTCTGGGTGTTAATCTTGTTTGCATTTTTATTTGCCTCCATCTAGTTTATCACCTTAAGAAGCAGCAGCTGGAAGGAGCCAGAGCACGACTGCAAAGCCCAGAATATAAACTGAGCAAAATCCGCACATCAACCATCATGACAGATTACAACCCCAACTACTGCTTCGCAGGGAAGGCCGCCACGCTGAGCGAGCTGAAGGAGATCCCCCGGAAGAACATCGCTCTGCTTCGGTAAGGCTGGCTGCGGTTCTCTGGCACAGCAGGGGAGAGGCAGCCTGAAACTGAGGCGAGGAGGGGTTCACAAGCCTGCTGTATTCACCACCAAGCATCCAGGACAAGGGGCGGAGGGCCGCCTGCTTGGCTAACTGGAAGTCCAGGGCAGCCAAAATATGGCAGGTGTGACATATAATAATGATAATTTGATCCAGTAAAGAACTCAAGCAGAGGTATAAACTCATGACTCTTCTATGGACCAGTTTATGTTATCAGAGCAGAGTGTATTTCACCTCTGTGTTTTTATATCCTGGATAACAGGATATAACAAGTCCTGGATAACACCCAACACCTGGCTGTAGCTCCTTTCCAAATCTATAGCACTGTTTCTTTTTCAATGTTTTCTGTCGCATGGAAGTACACGCTAGTGCAATTTTTATGCTCCATACAATCCAGGTGATGCTGGTTGAAGCTATATAAAACTTGGAATGAAGAGCTTGATATCCTTCTTGCACCATCCATAGATATCAACTCAGAGTCTTCCTTATCTCATGTTTCCGATCTCCACCTTGCCCTGCTATTGCTACACTTCGAGACAGGGCGCTAGGCCTGTGCAGGCTGCTTTATTTGTTCAGAACTCTTGATGATCTCTTTTCCCTGATTTGGGAAGAAACTGCAAAGTTATTTTGGGAAGCTTTGAGAATAAACTGAAACAGACATCAAGTCCATCTCCTACAGCAGGGTCTAAACCTATCGTAGGCCTGGATAAAAAGAAAAGCTCAGCCAGTGCTGAATCAAGGGCCATAATAACATCTGTCTTTTTTTCTTCCACAGGGCACTAGGACATGGTGCATTTGGAGAGGTTTATGAGGGGACAGTGGTAGGCATCGCAGGAGATCCCAACCCTCTTCAAGTAGCGATCAAGGTCAGTACCCATAGATTTCTTGTACACTAATAATACCTGTAAGGGCTCTATTAGCTTATTACCATTCCAGTCAGAGAACCACTGTCCTCACATACATAACGTTATATGTGAACTTTGATTTTAAAGCTGCGTGGCAGTAGCAGCAGGTTGGAAGTAAAACATCTGTCTTGTTTGCTGCAAACTTAATGCCTCTCAGTTGTGAGCGAACTCAGATGAGAATCTGAGAGGTACAGCCTCTTCTGTAGTCTCCATTCCCAAGGCTCGGGAGACATACAGCCTTGCCCTAGATGGGAAGTTGTGCAGATTAATCACCCAAGGAGAGCATAATATTATTTTGTTAAAACAATAAATCTTTTTTTTTCCATTAGTGCTTCCCTCAATGTTCTCAATTCTTTGCTGGGGTGGTCCCCACATTCTTTCTTCTTAATAGACACTGCCAGAAGTCTGCTCTGAGCAGGATGAGATGGATTTCCTCATGGAAGCATTGATAATCAGGTACAGACTATTCTTCTCATGCTTGTAGCAAGCAGGGCATATAGGAGCAATGTAATGATTATTAGTCCGTTTTCTTGGGTTTGATAAAGAAATCCAGTCTTATTGTTTTCCACCAGATGGCAGTTTAGTAGTGTAGGAGTTGCTGGTTTCAGTCACTAGTTCATCTTGGACAAAGTGTTTCTTTTATATGGGCATCTCAACAAAAAGTTTTGCTGGTCACATTCAGAGAAGTAAAAATGTACATTCACACAAGTGTGTTCTGGGTTTGAAATATTTTTGTTTCCAAAGAATCCCATTGCTAGTTTGCTAAGTAGAAATCATACCCTAAAGCCCTTGTTAAACTAAATATTCGGGGGTGAAATGGAAAGCAGGCTATGCAAGAGGAAAGCTGAAGATTAGCACCACCTGTGCAGCAACTCAGCTGCCCAGCCTCCTCCAGGATGAACAGCAGGACCAAGGGGGTGCAGCACAGGCTGTGTGCCAGGGAGTTAAGCTTGTAGGCCTGGATGTTAGGGATTAAACTCTATTATCGTGAGGGATTTTTAGAAGAACAGGTTTTATGGCTGAAGAAGATGCAAAAAAAGCTTTTTCTGGTGTGGCTTTCATGCAGCCTCTAAGCATACGTGCAGCCTTGAAGATCCTTGGCTTTTGGCCCTTTTTCATACAAAAATAGCTGTAAGGTACTCCGGAAACTCTGTAGGGATAAGGTCGGCTCTCCTGCCTGCCAGGAACTGGCACAGACAGAATACAGCCCTATGAGAAGAGGCCACCTCTTTCAGATGTCTCTGTCTTTTGATATCTTTGCAAGCTTGTGAGAAACTCTGTAAGGTCTCATGCACAAGATCCTCTGACAGGGACCTATGAGCTATGTAAAATTTATTTGCCTGGGAAAGATCATGGATTGAGCCATTCCCATAACTACTACTGCTTCTCCTTGTCTGGCCTGGATCACATACAGATGCTTTTGTTCTTTTGTTAAAGCAAGATTCAAAAATGAATCTCATAAGGCAACTTCCCAAAATCTGCAAAAAACATGAGGGGCAGATGCTGAGGAGGTAACACTGACAGATGATTTTTAGAGAGCAATTCAATCAAATGATCACAGAATGCTTTGATTCAGTTAGAACATGACCCTTCCTCTCTCCCAAATTCCCTCTTATTCTTAGTTCCCACATCACCCAGATAATCACTATCCAAGGGAAGTTCTTGCTTTCTAGTATCTGGGTTTTACTGAGCTTGCTGACAGTCTCAGCTTTCTCAGAAGAGACAAAAAGCTGTCACATAGCTGCAAGAGGCACTAGCTGGGCTCTCTTTGGCAGACTAGATACTGAACTGAGACCACCAAGCTAGACAGCAGTGTATTTAAATATCCAGTGCTAAAATAAAATCTTCGCAGGACAGGATTTTGTTTCACAAATGTCAGTTACATTTGAATATTAGAAGTATGTGGTTTTCTTTTTCCTTTCACCTCTTCCTCTGCTGTTCAGTGTGTCTGTTAAGTCCTCTCTTGACAGACAGCGAGCTTTGTTTTCAGCTTTACACACCTTCCGAGAAAGGTTTTCTGTGGGCAAAGCCAGGGAGCAGCCTCTTCTTGGCTCTCATAGCTGGGGAGGCACTTCGATATGGCTGCAGTTGGGACTTGTTTGGTAGTCTGCGCTGTATTCGACATTCCTTTCAGTCCAGGTCATCAAGCTCAGGGCAGAACAGCGAATGCGATAGATGCCAGCCAGGTACTAATGTTGTTTCTGCCTTCCATGCTGCTGTGCTCTTGGTGTTCAGTAAGTTCAACCACCAAAACATTGTGCAGTGCATTGGGGTGAGCCTGCAGACGCTGCCGCGCTTCATTCTGCTGGAGCTCATGGCTGGAGGAGATATGAAGAGCTTCCTTCGGCAGAATCGACCTAGGGTGGTGAGTTTGCTTCCCTGATAGGCTGTTCTTAATACTGCTGGTTTTAGTTTTTGAATGGGATAAATGCACTGAAGCCAAACAGGGCTGTCTCTTGTGTCCCAGCTCCTACAAACTTTTGGACACCTATGTCTTTTTGCCTGGCCTGAGCAGATGTCAGTAAGAGAAAAGGAAATCAAGGCAAGAGCTCTAGTCTATCAGTGACTAAGGAGGAAAGAGTAAAATCCTGCCCCACCATTCCGGAGTGCGCAGTAGCTGGAACATAGGTGTAGAAGTATTTGTTCTTGCAGTTGCTGGCATCACTTTCTGTGCACTGTGGTGGTGTGTGAGGAGCTAAAGTTGCAACACTGATAAGCAGTAAAGATTGGCTGTACCTACTCGTTAGGGCTACATCAACATCACCTGCAGATACCTACATTTATGCTAACTGAAGAGCTGGACTTGCATGTAGCTCTGTGGCACAAATTCCAATTGCTGCAAATGGAATTATCTAGTCAAATGTTGTGTTTAAAAAAAGGTTTTATTAAAAAAGAAAATTGTCATGAGAGTTTTCACAAAGCAGCTGTGATTTTTGATAAAGCAGTGGTGTCACCAGGCTCAGCAAATGACTGGAATGAATGATCCTCTGTGTTCGTAGGAATAACTGAGTCCAGATATGTGCTTTTGCTTCTTAACAGTGTGTTGGTTGGCACCTCTGTTAAATAAGAACATATCTCTGCTTGAGCAAGCACTTCAGAAGAAGGTGTGTTAGGCCTGATTCTGCATTATTTTTTGTATTGCTGTGCTATATTGGCTAGAGGCAGGCACAGAGGGGACCAAGAAGAGAGTACAAGGGGACTGACTGGTGCATCCTGTCCTGCAGCGCATGATGCGGGTACAACCTCTCCACACACAGCACACACTCCCTCATAGCCCTGACAATGGAATTTCATTGTCTGTACTTCTAAGCTGTTACACATGCTGCTGAAACTTCTAGCTTATTGCCTTCCTCTTACAGAACTAAATATACCACTTACAGTGGTAAACATACCACTGTAAATGCCTTATTCTGGCATTTATAGTGAAAGTAGTGCAGTTTCTGTGAGTAGATAAAGTCTGTGAGATCAAGATGGGCAACAAAGAATAATATTCTTATTTGTACATAATGTGTAGTGGAAATGTGAAGAACAGTTACTTTTTAAACGTCATGTGAAAACAAACCAGCTACTAAGTGCGTTAATTCATAGTGAATAAAATATTTGAATTTCATCTAGTGCTCAGAGACATGTCCCTGTACACCTTTTCTGAGAACAGAATTTGTGTAACAGACCTGCAGACAAAATGAACCCCAGCAGCCCTTCCAACAGAGGGATCCCAGAGCAGGGAGAGTCTCCTGTCTGTGGTTCTATTTCTCCTCCTTGTTCTTCATTTCCTCTCTAGAATCACCTACTTCAAAATATTTCTCACTGGAGAATGTCCAAGGGCTTTGCACAATAACTCGCCTAGCCAATAAAAACAGAGCTCAGAAGCTGTATTGCAGATTATGTGGTTTGAGCATGAGAAATTACAGAGATAAGGGCACCCAGAATCAAAAACAAGTTTGAAAGGAGCAATTTATTTTATATCTTTGGGGTTTTTGATGAGGAACATAGTAATTTCTCCCCACTCTTCCCCAGAGCAATGCATAAGTTCTTGAAGAGGCAAGAAGGAACTTTCCCTACAGGGACATAAATGACTCCCTGAAAATAAGCAGGTGTCCTGGAGAAAGACTTCCTTGTTGCTCCTTGTTAGGAAAGGGCAGAGTATGAGGGGCTACTGCCACCCCAGGCCTGTAATAAAGCATCCCTTCCCCTGCTCATTCTCTGCCTTGCCTTACTCGCATGATTCTTCCTTACCAGTTTCTGTGTCCTTTTCCAGACTCAGCCATCCACGCTAACGATGCAGGACCTGCTGAACATAGCTAGGGATATTGCCTGCGGCTGTAAATATCTGGAGGAGAATCATTTCATCCACAGGTGAGGAAAAGCAGATCCCTCACATCTCTGTCCCCGAAGGCGTGCCAACCTTGTGCGTTTCCATTTGCAGTGGATGCCCAGAGTTAATCTTCAGGGGGAAGCCAGAGATTTCCCCCACCAACACAGACTCTGCTTAGGTGTCCAGACTGATCTCGCTGGCTGTTGGCAGCAGTCAAACTGTGTGCTGCTCTCTGTGCCTTGGAGAGAAAGGAATCATCCTGTTTGCAGTGAACCTTTTCAGATGTTAATTTTCAGGTGCCTACAATGGAGAAACACTTGAGATTATCCTTGCAGTCCACTAGATGGTAGTAGTCTGTTGCAAACTAAATCTGTTAGTTTGTTTTCTGATCTCCCTGTCCTGTCTTTTCTGATATCCCTGTCTTGACTTGCTATCCTGTCAGCACAGGAGAACCCAAAATGTTTCAGTCTCAGACTAGGGGAGAAAAAGACATAGCATATGTATGGCTGGAGCTCTTAAGATTTGCTTCTCCACTCTGCAGCTGACCTGCTGTGTGATCTTCAACAGCCTGTATTTATCTGTTCACACCTCTTTCCTCATTTGTAGAGTAAGAAAGTGTTGATCTGACAAGCTTCAAACATGAATGAAGTGATATAGAAGAGGCAAAGGTTATTATAGGTAGCCTTTAAAAATTCCAAGCTGGATGCTCTGAGTCCTTTGCTTCTGCTTGGAAGCTCTTTCAGCTCATGCTGTTCCCGCACACTGTGTACCACTGGATTCCTTCCCGAGCATCAAAGTCCATGCTGAGCTCAGCTCCTGGCTGTAAAGGAAGGGCGACGCCTGCATCCAGGAGGGACATACAGGCCCTGCCTCAGCCTACACAGAGGCTGCAGTTATGCAAGTAGGCAGCGGAAGCACCCACACGCTCAGGCACATGCAGTGGCACATGCCAGCACGTAGAGCAAGAGGCAGAACTAGGGTGGAGACTGGAGGAACTGAGGGAAACAAGTAGCAAGCAGCATTTGGAGCAAAAATCTGTGAGACTGAGACACAGGATATGTTAGGGCTTTGTGATTGTAACATCAGAGGCAGCAACTGAAGGGTGTGCAGTCTTCTGCCTCGTCTGCCACAGGCCTGGCCTGTGGCCTCAGTCAAGCCTCATCTTCTCCTTGCTGCCCCTGCTCTTCCATACAGACATTGTCAGATAAAGATTCAGAACCTTCAATAGGTGATGGTTAGGAGTAAGAGATGAAGAAAAGTGCCCTGAAAAAGGATTGTGAGCCTGAGTACAGAGCTGAACGGGTCACAGCGAGAGGCCTCTCTCCCTCCCTTCAGCCCCCATGAACAGCGGAGCTGGCTGGGTGCCAGAGCAGCGTGGGCTGCGTGTGGCAAAGCGCTGCTGGGGGGCTGCTGGCTAAGGATGGTTTAGAGACCTTTGGCTCTTTCCCCTCTCGCCCAACGCCTGGACAGTGGGGCTGGCTGCAGGAACTCATATTCTGTAGGAATTGTGTAAGGTCAATACTTACACAGTCGGTGATGTCAGAAGTGCCTTCACTGAACCAAGACCAAAATTAGGCATGAATCAGCAGTTAGCTGGTCTTTCCCTGGGATGGGCTTCCTGTTCCAAGAGTAGGAAAGTTGTGGCAGAGTCTGCCCAGCCTCAGAGGATCACGAGAGGCCGACATGGCGACTACAGGCGTGACCTTTTGCACAGGGCTAGCATGCAGGGAGAGCTTGGGAGCTGCTGAGCCTAAGGAGCTCCAAAGCTTGCATTGTCTCCCAAGCTGTTCTGCCTCCCAGGCAGGCTCTTGCTCTTGATAATTTCCTGGTAATGCAGGTATATATCTCCTGTGGCTCTGGCATATGTTTCATTCTGGGTAGTCAGTTTTGGTCAGGGACCTCGTATGCAGCAGCAGCGCACAGCTCCAAGTCAGGAGATCTGGCCCTTTTAGCAGAGTGCACTATTTGGACGTGTTTCTTTGGGAACGTGGTGCTTGCAGGTTTCCAAGTAAAGGTTGCTGTGCAGAGAGTGCAATCCCTGCCTCCTGGGAGCTGTAAGACCAGGGCAAGTGCCCAGAGCATGTATGGCCTCAACTCTAGACAGATGTCAGCTCTGCTCTAAGGACATTGCTTCAGAGTGTATCTTCACCCTGGAATGAACTCACTCAAGAATGACTGGAGGTGACCAGGGAAGGAAGAAAAACATTATTGTCCCATTTCAGAGGAGAAGTAGTAGTTGCTTTTCTTTACCAATAGCACATCTCTTGGAAAAAAAACACTCTGGCTCAGCTCTTTCAGTGTTAGATCTCTAGTATAAGCAACCTCGCAGCGGGCTGACTTTGCTTTAGCCAGCAATTCAGTAAGTCAGGATGGAAAGAATTCTGTCCAGGCCCTGCATTAGTCAGTGAAACCTGTTTTCCAAGTGTGTGAAGCGAGGGAGGTTGGTTGTCAGTACAGGTGGCAAGTATCTGAGAGGGCAAGGCAGCTCAGTGGGTTTGCCAAAGGACCACTGAGGGCAGGTCTTGTCACCCAGGAGTCACAGATGATGAAGGAAGAGAAAGCTGAGCTTGACTTACAAATACCGAGGGAATTTTCAAGGCTGGCAATGGAAAGAAACATAGAAGTTGTTTGAGAAGCTCGTTTTTCTTGGCAGTCACCAGGGCTCCTACAGTGCTATGATTTTTTAATGAGTTCCTTTTCGGAACAAATTTAAAATAAATGCAAACCCTTCAGTCTTGGTCACGCAGTCACATTTGTCC
Source organism: Nothocercus julius (assembly GCA_013398735.1). Lineage (NCBI taxonomy): Eukaryota > Metazoa > Chordata > Aves > Tinamiformes > Tinamidae > Nothocercus > Nothocercus julius. The sequence continues at coordinate 11,315,080 of VZSV01000001.1, read as the reverse complement.
CATTTGTCACAAGCTAAACCTGCATCCAGCAAATGGTTGCTCCCATATGCAGCTTTGTTTGGTTCCATGGAAGACAGCCAGAAGCAACAGAGCAACCATTTGCTGAACTTGGCCCTATATTGACTTGTCAAGAAGTTTACTAGGACGGCCCAATAGCATCACATTTGTCACTGCAGAGACACTGCTGAGATACCACTAAGAACACTCCTTTAAAAAGAGAGTAAAAAAGAAATGTGTGTTGTACTGTGGTTGAAGCAAGAGAGGTTGGATCTTTCCGAGGTCTGACACTGACTCTGTTTTCTGCCTTTCTGAAAGGAGATGGTAGCGGGAAATGCCTGGAGAACACTGGGTAAAAAGTGCAATAGAAACGCACTTTATTAATTGTGGCTGGTAAAAATGATGATGTGGCTAGCATTAGTTTTTGTTTTTAATAACTATCTGCTCCTCGTTTGTGTAAAATAACTAAGACTTGTAGGACCGAGTCTAATATTCTTTATTTTTTAGCTACTTTAGGGTGCAGAATTAGAAATAACTTGTTTGTTTGTTTGTTTGTTTTTTAAGGGACATAGCTGCCAGGAATTGCCTTTTGACCTGCGTTGGGGCAGGACGAATAGCAAAAATTGGTGACTTTGGGATGGCCAGGGATATTTACAGGTAAGTGGAAGGACATTTCTGTCTTGTGAAATAATGATGTATCAGTCTAAACAAAATGAGCTATCCTGCAGAACCTGAGAAAGAATCAGTGAAACTGTCCACTACATGTCTGAATTTGATTACCAGTTAATTAACTGGAGTTAATAGACTGTGAGTTAACACATTTATGCCTGTTAGCCAATACATTTCACATTGGGCCCTTGGGGATGTTGCAAACGTGCAAACACAGAACCAAGCACAGATTTACTAGCTAAATGACAACAAATAATCTGAAATTAAAAAAAAAAATCCCTAATTCTAAATCCGGGACTTGCTCCATCAGTGCCTTGTGCCAGGCATCATCCAAGTCTTGTCTGAACATCCTTAGTCTCCATCCCACTTGCAAGCAGTGTAAGATGCTGCTCAGATGCACTTGTTGTGCTGAAGCCTGTTCCCCATTTGGCTCCATTGCTGCATCCACTCTCATGCAGCAGTGTGAACTTTTAGACATCTGAGCCTGTTCAGGGTATGCGACATCCTCTATGTGTTTTATCTTTCCCAGAGCAAGTTACTACCGCAAAGGAGGAAGAGCCATGCTTCCTGTCAAGTGGATGCCACCAGAAGCTTTTCTAGAGGGGATTTTCACCTCCAAGACTGACACCTGGTAACAAATGTCATCACCTCTGCTATTCAGGGACAAGGGTCACGAAATCTGCTGCTCATGAAAGAGTGGCAGCCTTTAAAGATGTCAGATCTTCCCTGTGTCCTTTAAAAAGATAGAACAAAAAAGAGAGAAAGAAGAAAGAAAGAAATTGTTCCTCTACATTCAGTTAGCTAATTCACTTAGCAGAAGCTAAGGAATTGAGTGAGAATTAAAACATCTAGTAAAAATAGAAGGCATAAAAATAGCCATACATAAATGCAGAGTATCTTTGAATTACAAATGTAAAGAGAGGGCAGTTTAGTTTCCCAACAAGTCTCAGTGTAAAATCCAGGCAAATACATAAAATCAACATCAGAGACTTCCCTCAGCCCCCTGTATCTGCCACTCACTTTCTGGTGACAAGTCCTGCTCAAACATTCTGTAAATGGCTCTCTCTACTGCCCCGGAGACTCCTCTGCATCATTCTTCTGTTTTATACAAAACAAGAGCAGATTTAAGCAGAAGTCCTTGCTGGTTGCTGAGGAAACAGTATTTATATATCCACTCCTCATGTAACCTGTTCTTTCTTTAAAATAAGCACCCCCTCCACAGCAGCGCATGCATGCAAACGTGCCGGGGGAGGGTTGCTCAGGAACGCCTCGCTCCCTAGATGTAGATTCTTCGGAGTACAGTACCGACCCCGTCTCCTGCGTGCCACACTGACACACTTCCCTGCAGCTGTTAGTGAGGCCAGCAGACAAGGGGTAGCGGAGCAGAGCACAGCACGGTGTAGCCAATACTAAAGATTTTGAAGAAAGTGCTGCTATTCCTGCAATGGACTATGCGAGTAACGTGTGTGTACTGGAAATTTCTTCAACCTTTCCATCAGATGGTGACTCTTAAAATTCTGGCCCTCACAGAACTCCCCTTAACTTCCCTGGCACAAAGTCGTCAGTTATTTTCAGTGGTACTACTTAGCAGTCCTCTGGATGACATACGAAAATGGAGAGCAACCTTATCAATCACAAAAATTGTACTGCTGTTCAGTTTCGCTGGAGGGCTTTGCCTTGTTTTTATTTTTGAGCATCTTGTTTTCAAACACTCAAATATCTTGAGTCTTTCAAAATAAGATAGAAATCTCCGTGTGAGATCCAACGGTTCTTTCTGATCTGACCATATGTGGCAAGGCAGTGCATTTCAAGGTGCTCTTACTGTAGCAAAGAGAACAACTTCAGAGTTATTCAAATATTTTGAAACCTCCGCAAAGGTAGTTTTGAAGTCTGAGCAAGATTTTGGTTGATTTTTTTTATCAGTTGACTCACAATTATGCTAATTGCTCATTTCTGGGGTTGGCATAGAGCTCCACCAGCCAGCTGCTAGGGCTGTTGCTGTGGTGTTACCTAAACAGGTTCAAAGAGCAGAAATGACACCAAATTGGCATTGTTGGCTGCTTTCTGACACAGGTCCTTTGGAGTGCTGCTCTGGGAGATTTTTTCTCTAGGTTACATGCCCTACCCTTGCAAAACCAACCAGGAAGTGCTGGAATTTGTCACCAGTGGAGGAAGAATGGACCCACCAAAGAACTGTCCAGGGCCTGTGTAAGTATTTCATCACCTCCACAAGTCAAGAGAGAGTGAATATCAAGTTTAGGCAAAGGCAATAGACATATCCGTTCAGCCAGCAGAAACTGCCCAGTTCGTTTACAGTGTGCTGAAATCTGATACAAGCTTAAGATGTAAATATCACAAATTTGTACCCTCTATGATTGTTTCTTCCCAGGGAAGCAAGAGTGGGAGACTTTTAACTAGACAGAGAGAACTTTAACTAGACAACAGAGAAAGGTCCTACTGACTTCCTGCTTCCTTTGTGTGCAAACTGGGGGCTTCGGGTTCTGAAACTGGTAACCTGGCAACTGTCAGCATCAATAAATATACATACAGTTAACAACAGATAGCCCAGTTTGGGGTGTTACCAAGCCCTTCTGTGCTGGGAATTTCCCCACTGACAGAAGTTATCAAAATTGGAGCTTGCGCATGTGTCTCCTGGCTCCAGCTGAGAGCCTGTCTCATCAGTGCAGTGCGGTCAGGGAATGGTGACAGCCCCACCTGTGGCCCAGGTGCTGTGGAACTTCTGTTGAGCCACTGCCCTTTGTGCACAGACTTTAAGCACCATACGATTTGCTTTAAATTGTGGTTCCCCTCATGACTAAGGATCTGGAGATGCAGGAATGACATGTCCACTTTTGGGGCCTGATACTGAGTGCAGATCTTTTAAACCCATTATCTTCTCATACTAAAACAATTTTAACAATTTTGCATAACTATCTTTCTTAACTGATCCTTTTTCCTTTGCCCCAAGGTACCGGATTATGACACAGTGCTGGCAACACAGCCCAGAGTATCGGCCAAACTTCTCCACCATCCTAGAAAGAATCAAATATTGCACGCAGGTAATTGGTTCTAACAGAATGCATTTTCCAGGGGACGCGTGGCAGGACTATCGCCCAAACCCAGTGTTAGCCGCTGCCTAAAGCCTTTCCCTCTCGTAGGCGTTTCTCCGGCAGTGTGTGTGTGACAGGCCCGCGGGAGGTGCTGGGGGTAGCAGGCTCTTGCACACTCCTCTCTTGCAGGACCCTGATGTGATCAACACGGAGCTGCCCATTGAGTGTGGCCCAGCCCCAGAGGACGAAGGGAGCACGGTCGTGCGCCCAAGCATTTCCAGTGGGATAGTGCCCCTGCTCGTGAGTCCTTCTCTCACACCGCAGGCAACGCCACAGTCACTTGACTCCCCGCGTGCTGGCCGTAAGGCTGGGCTGTGTCCGCAAGAGCTGCTTGTGGAGAACCTGAGCGCCTGGGCGGCTCGAGGGCCCAGCCTTCCCTGCCTCAGTGATTTCAACAGTGGGTCCTGGCTTCAGCAGAGCTCGAACCAGAAGCTGGAGCTCAGCAACCCACCAGCCCACAGACTGAAGAACAAAACCAAAAACCTTTGGAACCCAACCTATGGATCATGGGTGCTAGACAACATCTGTCGCTCCAGCACCAGCTCCAAACTCCAAGCAACTCCAGAGCGAGAAGATTCAGGCTTTGATGGGAACTGCAGTTCTTCTCCTAGTTCCCGGGCATCGCCAGCATCTCCAAGTCGAAGCAACTGCCCTCACCTGGATATCGGTGGGATTGAACTGGTGAAACTCCAGACTTTCCCCTGCGGCAATGTAAATTATGCATACGATGATCTGTGCTATAGCACTGACCACCAGCCACCAGCTTTGCAAGGAGCCAGAGCAGCTGTACTAAGGAGCTCCAGTCTGCGTAGAGATGAGAAGTCTTTTTCTAAACCACAGAAAACATCAAGAGAGAGGGACTCTGGGCTGTCTTTGTCAGGTGACTTGAGTGTTACTCCAGTGTAAGAGAAGAGATTCTTCCAGGAACTGTGTGTGTCTGGAACTGCTTTCTGTTTCACCTACTTACTCCACTCAAGTTCCTTCAGATGGGTGATGTTCCAACATCAACAACGTTCTGCTCCTCTGTCTACCTGCTGGATCCCCAGATCTTCAAAGACAGTTGCATTTCTGTCTCTGTCCATCGCGCGTGTCCCACTGAACCAGTGCCTCTGCCTAGCTGTAGAGAACAACGGCGCTGCAGCACTGGTTCAGCATGTGAGCCCTAATGATGGGAGTCCTTTTGAATCTGCTCAGGTGAAAAAAAAAAAAAAAAAAAAAGCAATGGACCTAACATCCAACCAACAGTTGGATGGCATTAATCAACACAGGCTGTTCTTCTTTCTGACCTAAGGAACCAAAATGAATGCTGTGCCAGCAGTGACCAGCTTGCAAAGGCTGCTGTATTCCCTAGAGCGCTGCACAGGCCTGCTCACTTACTGATCATGCACATGCACTGACAGGGAAGTAAATAAACAGCAGCCACATTTGCCCCTGTTTTCTTAGCAGATGCTGTGAAGATGATGAAAATGAAGCTGCTCTTCAAATAGGAAGCAGTAGGGAAGATGAAAATAACCCAGGCTCCTTTGAGTGTGTGCTTTGAAAGTAAGCAGTGAAGAAGAAAACAAAAAAAAAAAAAAAAAAAAAAAAAAGCTGGTGTAGGTAACAAGAGTCCCTTTCACTTGTGAAGAAAATGGAATTGCAAGGAATGGCAAGCAGCATGGTGTGTGGAGAAACAGACTTTCCTTTTAATGGACATTAATTGGCTGAACTTCATTTTTGTAAGTACGTTGGTATTCTGCAGTACTCCTGTGCTAAAGTGATAAGCATTAAGCTGCAAATTTTAGGGTAACTGTGTAGCAGGTGGTGCTCTGGAGTTCTTGTTGGTTTTACTCGTATTCTTCTGCGATACATTGCACAGAGTAAGGCCAAGGAGGTGCAGAATGAAGGGGAATGTGTTTAATACAGCCACTATCTTACAGTACTCCTTATACATCAGGCAGAACAGCTCAGCTTTTTGGAAAAGCTAAACCATTAGTTGGCTTCACACACCTGAGCAGGGGTTTCTTTTTTGCCTTCCACACATACAGTCCTGCTGCTGCTTAAGATAGGTGGTGGTTGAAGAAATGTTGTTTATAAGTCTTTTTGCTGTTGTTTAGGCTCTAAACAGGTGTTTACTGGTTAAATCCTGCAAAACAAGGAGACATTTGCAAAGATGTGTCATGGGATTGAGACCCGAACTAGCTGAGAAGCACTTTATCCTTGCCCAACACCTCAATGTTCCACTGCCAGCCCACCACAGCAGGTGAGAATTGGTGGTTGAAGAGAATGGGAAAATGACAGAAAATGCAGAGCTGTGTAACCAACCAGTCAGAGATGCTAGCACTTAAGCTCCTGCATGCAAGGACCAAAACATTTTCCAGGTTATAAGCTGCCTTCACATGTGCTGTGTCTGTCTTAGGCTCTGTCTGGCCCCTCTCTGTGGAGAGACAGGCTGCGGCAGACGCTTCCTGCACAGTGAGTAGCTGCATGCACAGTCTGAAGACGTGGGCTGGCAGGAGGGCTCCTCTGAACACACCCTTCACATCCTCTGTGTCGTTCAGGACAGGATAGTGCTGGTGTGTGGCATAGAGAAGCAGTGTGAGGAGTCCAAGGCTATCTTTTGCCAGCAAAGTGTGTCTTCAGCTCAGGTTTTTGGTTTGTCTGACCATATTTGCTCCTAGCGTCCTATTCTTAGGCTTTTGGTTTTATAATGAGCAGCTTCATAAATTCTTTATTGGACCTCTCTGCTGATGATGGCTCCTTCTAGCCATGACCTTTATGGTAGGATTAAAAACCGTCACAGGTGATGACAGCCGGTCAGAGCAGAAGTGTCCCCCTGTGCAGAGGCAAATTCCAGGAGTGGTTTGAGGACAAAAGGGCTTAATAACCAAGACAGAAAAATGTTCCGTATCTCTCATCCTTCTTCCCCTTTCACCGTGCCTTTAGCTCTGTGGCTTGCCCATTGCCTAGCCTATCTCCTGGAGCTGGTACAGCCTGGTTAGCTGAAGCACAGGGAGCCAAGTGTGTCTGTTGAGTTCGGGCAGTGCCGTGTTCCAGCTGAAGAGCAGGAGACTGAGTGCTCAGTCATTCCTGTCTCTTGCAGAGGCTGCCATGCACCTTTGGACCATGTCCCTGGCTGACCAGCTCTGCTTACTGCCAGGCAAGAACAAATAAATTTATTCTTAGCAAACAACTGGAACAACACCAGCTCATCTTCAACATCTTTACCTTCCAGGTTACATCATTCCCAGGCTTTACCCGCTAGCAGCTTTTTTTTGGCCCAAAGCTGAGGTGGCGGCTCCCTGCCTGTGCACGTGCGGCTCCGCCGCCTCCGCCCTGCATTCGTGACAGGAAAGGCGCCAGCGGAGCGCAGTGATCCTAGCGCAGTGGCAGCAGCGGCTGCTCAAGGGCAGCTCCCCGCCAGCCCTGTCCTCATGAGGCTGCACGCTGAGCAGATCCGCGGCACGTGTGGCGCTGCTTTTACAGGCCAGTTACGACGCTGCAGCCAGGGCTCCTCAGCCATCACTTTGGGGGGAAATGGATGGTGAGGAGGAGGTACTGACTTGTCTGGAAGCCATGGGCAGCTGCAACCACCATCACCTGTCCTTTCACCTGGATGGCCTGTGAGGTAGTAGGCATGAGACAGCTCCTTTTCACACAACACTCCAAGATCTCCAAGACTGCAGGCAGGATCCCTGCTGTCCACATAGTTCATAGCATGAGCCAACTATGTTTTCCCCATACGTATCACTTGGCCTAATTCACAAATTTAGAATGGCAAATAGTGATAAAACTTCGTAGCACACTGGGAAGTGAGAAGAGCAAAGCGGGAACCACAGTTGCTATTACTCATCAACGCCATACGCGGGCTTGCCTGCAGATCATCTCATTTTAGGAATAAAACATGAATTCTTCAGTCCTGTGCTTTGGACAACATACATGTTTTTAACTCAGCAGTTGAGTCAAAGTACTTACAGGAAGAGGATAGGAAAAGCTGCACTGAGCCAGACGGTAACTCCATACAGCCCAGTATTTTATCTCTGCCAGTGACCAACAGACGTGTGTCTGAAGGGCAAAGATAAGAGCAGGGTGAGCATGTAGTGATTATTTCCTGTAAATATTCTCCTGCTCTACAACAGTGTCTAGCTCAGGAACCTACTGAGCCACCGGTGGTGTCTTGTAACAAGACAGAACATGGATGTGCACATACTCAATGTGCCTCAAAAGAAACAGTTGGGAAATTTTATTAAGAATTAGTAACCTATATTTTATTTATGCTCTTAACTCCCTCAGATTGAAATAAACGATCTTCTGTCTGCACAGTTATTATGCATCCTTGACCTGAAAACTATTTGTGTATCTGATCTCTTAGCTGTGTCTTAAAATCCCTCACAGTAATGAATTGTTAATAGCTATCTTGGAGGAACTAATGCTAATATTGCTCCTGTTGTGATGCTGAAATGCTGCGTGCTTTCCAAAACACACACATCTAACGAGAAAGAAAAAAGGCAACAAAATGCTAAAATGCCATATAGCACAACATTCAAATCCTACAATTCTGAGAAGTTTGAATATCACTGTTCCCACAATCACAGATTATGCACAGTGCCCAAGTTCTCGCATTTCAGAATATACTCTGCTTGAAATTTTGTCTCCTTGGTTTTTAAGGAGACACTTTTAATGAGTAAGAAAAGAGTGAACCCTCATTGTCAGGGTTATAATAAATTACATTGGCAATTGAAAGACAGTTATTTATTTTTTCCCACTGAGGAATGACAAACTGGGGGTCTATGATTAATTTAATCCTGTAATCCATGTGTAAAGTCTTACCCCATGCACAATCAGTGACCTATAGGAATATTACGATTTACTCTTCTGGATGGGTCTTCTGTGTTTTAACACAGTGCAACTACCGACCTCTTTATAAATACTGTGTGTGTGATATTTTTTTCTGGGCTTAACATTCATAGTTGATGATGCTTATACGGCCTCCTACTTGCATTTTAATACAAGCTCAAACAATAATGTAAATCTCTATTTCTTTTTCTCTGCTTTCTTTTCACTACTGTTGATATTCTGCTTCTGATTTATTTTTGTTTTTTTCTACTCTGTTTATTTTAAAATACGTTTTACATCTTCATTTTACATTTAAGCTCATTTTTTAACTGTGCACAGACTTAAAGTGTCTCCTTCTCATGAAGTCTTTTCCCAGTTAAGTTCTCCAGTAATATTCCCGGAGGCAGATCTGCACTAAGAAAGCTTTGAAGGTATAATTCATGATGAACTTTTGCAAGTTTAACGTATTCCACCTCCAATACCCCCACTCCCTCCTTTCCTTAAAGAAAATGCTCGTGGTAGGAGTATGGTTTTCCCCAAAGTAATCGCATCGGCACCGCTCCCTCAGCAGGGACTGCACCTCCTCACAGCCCTCAGCAGCAGCGCTCCGCAGGGCAGAGCTGCTGCTCTCTCCTTCCCAGGCTCACGCGGAGACCTTAGGGGAGATGCCACTTTCGGCAAGTCTGGTCCCACGACTTGTTCACTTACTGCTTTTGATTTGTCATTACCTCTGAACAAGGCAGCACTTCCTGCCAACTTACCGTTTCGGTTGACTACTATACGTAAGTAGATGACAAGCCTGCTTCTATGCAATTTAAAGTTGGACAAATGTATACTTCTATATTTGCAACACAAAATAAAGAGACACTAATGGTGGCTATTGTGTCTCTCTCTGTTGAATACTCTTTGCACTCTGCTCTCACTAGCTGAGAAATGCTGCCAGTCCTAGAGGCTGGAGCCCAGGAACGCAGTACAGCCTGTTCCTTGGCTGTACGTGGGCTGGCCCTGTGAAAGTTGGACGCTCCGAGGAGAGCAAGTGCCTTTTTATGTACTACATACACAAATATATATATAAAAAATATACATGCACACACAGTTATATACATATATATAGAGACACACACACATTTTATATGTGTGTGTGTGTGAGGTATTGCAAGACTTGGGAATTTTAAGATCAAACTTACCTCTATTGAAGCTGTCAAACACTGTGTGGATCAGGTTCTAAAACAAACACACCTAATGGATTGTGGCTTTAACATCTTCAAGCCAGTTTTGTTTTAGGAAATATTAGATGCTAAAGGCAAAGCACAAGAAATGCTGAAAGCAGTATTTTTCTTCTATAAAGTTTTTGAGGAAAAAAAACAACTCTCCCATGACCAAATCATAGTTTTTATCTTTTTGGTTTTCCTCCAGTCTCGTTTATTTAGTAGCATACACACTCTGGAGTTAACAAACACTCAACCAATACAGTCAATGTTCAAAGTGACCGTGGTCAGCATTGCATTGTAGTGTTCAGAACGGATGCACTGTGGATGATACAGGCCGTTTGACCTCAGTACCTTAAGAATAACAATAATACAGCAATACAAAAGAAGATAAGCAAGAGCCCGCTGAGATACTTAGGGGGTTGATCCAACTCCCTTGGAAATCCTTCCATATATTAGGAACTGGATCAGCTGATGTTAAGTGAATTCTCCCGCTGTGTAAAAACGAAGAGTTATATTTCATCCAAATTTATAACCAGGTGGAGCCACAGCACCCGTTGTTTTTAACTTAGACTATTGCACCATGCTCTGAAGAATCTCACAGCATCTTGCAAGCACTAATGTAGCACAGCCTCACACTATCCCCGTGAGGTAAGCAGGTACCTCCCCATCTGTACAACAGGAACAAAACCAAGGCCTAGGAGATAGTTGGAAAGGCCAAAAAGCAAGTCTCTGCCAAAGCTGGGAGACATGTGCTCCTTCTAGATTCACCCATGAATGAAGCCGCTAGAGCAGTGAGCACTGCTGCAATGAATGAAGCCGCTAGAGCAGTGAGCACTGCTGCAGCTAATGAGGGAGGACCCGGCGGCACCCCAGGCCAGGGTTGGCCGTGCAGCACCACAGCGCCTCGGGGCCGGCACGTCCCGCGGGCCTTGGGAACACAGGCACATCCCGTGTCTCCACAGGGAGGCACGAGCTGAGCTGAGGCGTTAAAGAGCTGCACGCTGGACTCGTACGCGAGCCAGTGCCTTGGTGGCGTGCATTGGCTCTTCTACGGTCAAAGTCTGGCCAAAGGCATTATGTTGACACCTCAGTAAAGGGAAGTGTGTTCGTGGTGACGAGCCCCAGTGTGAAAGGCAAGGGAGCACACGCAGGCAGCTCTGGGACATCTGATGAGTCAAAGTATCTAACTTACCCTGTGGTAATTTGCTGATAAGCTCAGAGCCTCCAGTCCCTTAATCTCTGGTCCTCATTTGGAGTTCTGCACTTGCAGTTTGCAAATTAAAAGCTCCCTCCTCTCTTCTCCTGTTAATAGCAGCAGCACATAAGATTGTGGCTTCCTCCCTTCTAACCCCACGAAAAGCCAAAGGCCATTTCAAATCAAAGATATTTGGGCTAGTTCTCATCTAGACTAAGTTTCTAGTTCAGGTCTGCTGTAATTACAAGTCTTAATTTATTTCCACTGTCTTTTGCAACTACTGCACAGGAATGGCTCATTTCCCGTGCTCTCCCACAAGATTGTCTGTACTGCAAACTATCCTTCCAGGTACTAGCAGCAGTGGATGTTTTGAAGCTACCAGTATCACACTGCATCGAGTTCTCCATTGGAACTGGACATTGTAAATGTTTCTGACAAATTGTCCTTTGATATTTAAGAATCATTTTTATATCTTCAAAATCCTATTCCCCCGCTAGAAAGAAAGCGGTTCACATGTGTGATAACAGAATAAAAGAAATTTAACTCTGGAGGTTAATTAAAAATAAACACAAAAACACTAATGAACTGTTTCACTGCAACAGTCTAATTTCTAACTTTTCTAGTTATATTTGTAATAGGACTGCTTGAATTACAGTTCTACAGTAGAGGTGTTCTTATTAAAGTCCTCTCCTGTGACACCTATTTACTTCCTATTCTCTTCAAACACTGCTAACAAATGGCTTACCTGGCAGTTGCAGGAAAGAAGGAAATTTTTAATTCTAAGAAATTCATCACAAATTAATCTGTCAGCTCATACCAATTCAAAAGTTTGGAGACACCTGGAATAATACAGGTGCTTGCTATTGAAGGATTATCTTCACTTAAAAAAAAAGTTTCTTGAAATCCTATGTTTTTCAAACAAATGTGTAGCCATTCTACAGCTCTACTTTCTCCAAGTGTAAACTCTGTGAAAGAATTAAGAGGAAAGAAAATAAATTAACATACCATGACAATAATACTGAGAGGGACTCTGTGAGGCCATAGAACAATTACTAATTTGCAGTGAGCTGCAAAAAATAATTACCAGTTTCAAACAACTTCTGTTTTAGGGTAAAATGTCTCCCCTTCTCAGTGCTTCCTACAGAATCTATCTCGTTGAACTCTGAGTGAATGGATTGACAGTATTTATATTCTGGTAGCATTTATACTGCTAGCACTTCAAGCACTGTTCAAGAGGCTAAAGGCAGAGATGCCATCACAAGAAAATGCATCGCTTTGGTCTGTCTTGATTTTATCCCATCAAACTGAATGTCCTGTGGCTACACTGAGGCCACAGCAAACAAACAAATAAAAATCGCCCACAGGTGTTCCTGGGACTCCACACAGGGATTACGGGATATGATATGTGACATTCATCCCCCCCAGCCCCCCTGAGGTAACAGCTGATATCTCACAGGAAGGATGCCTAGGAATAGATCTCACCATTAGTGTATTGTTGTAAAAGCAAAAACATTTCCCTCATGATCTCCATGTTGGTCTATATAGTCAAGTGGCAGCCTCATATCTGGGAACAGGATGAACAGGGCCAAGTCACCTCTTTCATGTGCATTAGGAGAGAATCAAAACTACAGTCTAAGAAATCACACTGGTAGCAGGGTTACTGGGGTGTATGCATAGGGCTTTTAGCTTTAAAAAATAATCAAATCTCAAAAAAAAAAAATCCTGTGTCCCACATCATGCACCAAAAGAGATTCGCTAGTGAGTTTTCAGAACTTCGGTTCAGCTGCAAGAGGCCTGCCTTGCCATGCTGGCCACTTTTTCAAAAGCCCATCCAGTTTGAAAAATCTAATGTTTTTGAAGCCAATAGGGTGATGTTCTCTCACTAGAGATCTGTAATCTCCTGAGAGGCTACGTAAAAAAGCAAAAGCTGTTCTGACAGAAAAGAACTGACGCTAGTGTAGGGAAGAGGAAGAATGGTCAACAGCAGTTACTACATCCAACCACTGATACAATCTCTGCTACAAAATGGTGTCTCCTTTTGGTCCAGGTTTCTGGCAAATATTACCAAGTCCCACCTTGTGCACACTGTAACACAGTGTAGCAGCTGTTGTTGGCCCAATCCATAGTATGCATGGGAACAAGGAGACTTGGAATTTGGGGAAAAAACACTCTTGCTGGTTTCAAAACTGTGCAGTTCCCTGAAAAAAAAAAAAAAAAAAAAAAAAAAACCAGCTCCCCCCCCCTTACCCTAAATCCCCAAGTACTTGCTCTAGTCCACTAAGAAGTGACCTACAGTCACATCTGCTTGCCTGAAATCGGAATCGGTCTGGCTTTCCCATACAGACCTCTTGACTCATGCTGGTGTGATTCCTGAGCGTGCAGATCCTGATTCTCTGCAGACCAGTCCAAAGTTAGGCTGGTGCAATACAGACCAAGCTGGAGTTGTTCAGGTTCAGAGGGCTGATGCAGTCATTTTGATCACTAACAGCTGGGCTCTGGAAGCAGCTCCCTCTGCAGTGTAATGACCCCCCAAAACTGGGAGGGAATTGAAGAGGTTTCCATCTAACTGAGTGATCCCAGTAGAGCGGAAAGTTACAAAGCAGCCCTATGAGTTTTGTGCCAACACTCATCATCTCATCTTTCAGTGATGCTTTCCAAGATGCCAATCAAATTGTCTAGTCCCAACAGGTACCCGTCTTCCCTGTTGCCTTCTTGCCAGGGAATTCTGTGATCCAGCGTCTGCCCATCAGGCAGAAGGGTCGTCTTTCCAAAATCAATCAGCCACACATTGGCATTCCCACTGTCGTCATGTACAAAAAGCAGTGAACTTCCAACGACCTGGAAGACAGATGGGGACGATGTGGTTAAAAACAAAAATAAAACGAAACAAAACAAACAAACAAAAAACCACCAAGGTCTCACTCTTCCTGCTACCATCACCTCCTCAGATGACCTCCTCATCTGTGACCTGGCAAACTTTCAGGCTGCACTGATGACCATCACATCTCTTATTTGCATAACAAAATCATTCTGTAATTTATAAATGGGTATGTAGATGGAAAAAGGGAGGGAAGAAAAGCAGTTTTTCAGCTCACTTGGCAGTAGGTCTCAGTTTTAGCGATTAAGCAAGAGACAGTGACTACTTTCAAAGAGAGACCATGACCTATGATAAAATTGCCACTAGTGACAAGTGGGAATCAACACTAACAAAATAAGATGTTTGCTCTCGAAATCTTGAGCTGTAGCAAGTAGAACTTACAATGCTAACATTGTCTTCCCTACAGGAGAACATACAAGGAGAATATATATAACAGAATTATACATTTTTTTCTATTTAAATCCTCTCTACTATTCAAACTCCTCTCTACTAATATAGCAGGCTATTCTGAATTGCATCTGAATGAACAAATGAAGCAAGAAGGCACCTCCACCCAGCCCTGCACTCACTCACTGCTCACCTCATGTCGCTTGAAGAAGTCTGAGGACTCAAGAATGACATGAATTTCCTGCAGACGCTTGAGGTATTTTTTCTGAAAGAAGAAAAATAATAAAGACAAACGTTTAAGTGGAGGATGAATTAAAATACTCTGCTTAAAAGAATCATTTCTTTGAATGAAGAAAAAGGAAGTTCCAAGCAAATGAAAAGTCTTCCAGTTCTCCACAAGTTAAAGAGAATGAAATTATATTACAGTCAAGGAGCTCTAATCATGTTACGAGGCTGGGGGGTGAGGGTGCAGGGGGTGGAAAAGACTACTGCCTAAAGCTCTAGCAAGCATTTTCAGTGTTGCCCTGTGATATTGAGCATGCTGCTTTTGAAGAACTGTCCTTCCATCACAGTGGCTTCTACAAACCACTGTAGTTTCCTTTGAAGTTCCAAGGACAGAGCCATGTTTTGCCACCTACCACATGCCTGCTGGGCTACCCTTGAATAACCTTGAAGCAGTTTACAGGAATTGCTCCTGGACCAACCCTCACACAGGGGAGCACAGTGAACCCCCAATCTCACTTCCTGACCCTCGGGCAGGTTTCATCCTCTCAAGAGTCAACATAACCCACTCTTAGTCATCAGCATCCTCCTGATACAGCACACACTTACGGTGAAGGGTCAGTAGCAAGCCACAAGTTAGTTTGTCTTGCTTCTTGCCAGCACAAGGAATGCAAGGTGAACTCATGCTACTCTGTCTATGGCGGAAGTTGCAGCAGCCGATCTTAACCAACTACTGCTCAGTCTGCCAAGGCTCTAATTCCACCTGCTGAGAGGGCCAGAAAGTTCAATCCATTTTCTGCCTTGATAGCTTCCTAGAATGTTCTTCTTCCACAGGAATCATGGCCTCAAAAGCAAGCTGAAGGAGCTGAAGATAAGTGTGCCAAAATAGTTCAGACTCACCAGAATAGTTGTGTTACCCTCGATGAATTCCACAAAAACCTGGAGAACTTGCTCCTGTGTCTTCGTAGTTTTGAAGTTTGTGTTACATGTTCCATCTGCCTTCTGCACAAAAACACACAAACACAGAGAGGGTTTGTACTGCACACATCATTCCTCTCATTCTCACTAACCAGCTGAAAGTGAGCAGCTGAACAGGAAGAGAAGATAAATGAAGCAAGAGGTGACAAAAAAGAAATACAAGGGCTGATTGAATAGCTTTAAGCAGTACTTAATTTCCTGTTGACTGCAGTTCTTTTTTTTTTTTTTTAGTGAAGATATTACCAGCCAGAAGGATTTTCCTCTCACCTCAGTAGTAGCAGTGCAAAGTTGAATGGGGCAAAACACAACAACATCTTTTCGTTGTCTTCAAAGCAGCTTGGTGCAGGCATCCCCCCAGCTGGGAGTATAAGGGATATTCTCAAATCTTGTTTTCACTAGTTATTATTTTATTTTCTCTTCAAATGGGGAAACCAAAAAATTGCAGGTCAGACTCTCAGCTCCCAATATGCCTTTGCACCTTCACATGACAGAGAAGTCATAGAATGGAAAGCTACCTGCAGAGAAGAGCTAAGGATCTGCAATGGTATCTGATACAAATGCTAGGGGCAACAAGGAATGTGGAATTTTGGCAAAGGACAGGGTGGGCATGCATCCAACTGGTCCTTCACAAATTCAGAATAATTTTGTACTAACAGCTCAACTCAATGCAGAAGCATCCTGCTACTGAAAGACAGCAGAGCCTTTGTGTCCTGGAAGTGGCCTGTCTGTTCTTTGTACCTATTCCTTCAAATGACACAAAAAGACATTTTGAGGGCATACAGATAAAATACAAACTACTCTCTGCAACAACTGCTGTATCTACCAAAAGGCTGCAAGAGCATCACATCATATTTTTCTCCATCACACTAGTCCCTTCATATCCATTATAGTAGTAAATCAAATTAGCCACAAAAATAGGTTCCTTCCTATATGTTTAGGACACTGCACCAAAACTGGATAATTTCAATCCTGGTCTCTGTAGGTGCAACACTATTTACTGAGAAGAACTCAGCCCCTGGCAGGTATATGAAACAAAAAGATAATGCCAAATTCCCCAATTTCCACAAGAGAGTGAACTGACTGAATGGCAAAACTATGCAGAATAGCCTCCCCCCTACCAGACCTTATAGCTGCAGAATAAACAGAATTTTATTCCAAAGCTGTGGACCTGATACCAGTGTGGTTTGTCAGGCTGACAAGATGTGTAAGTTATGCAAGAGGAGTTCAGCAGGCAGGCAGTGGAAGTTAGGAGCCATCTCAGCTGATGTATGATAATTCTTTACAGTATACAGAAATCTGGAATTTAGTTATTGCCTCATATCTTTTCTCTCAGGAATAACAAAATACTATTCAGAGGAAAGTTCTGTAAAAATAATTTCTCTTGTGCTCTAAATCCCAGAACAAAGTCTGGAACAACCTGAATCCCCGTCAGGAACTTGCCAACCTGCTCCTTGAAGCCGTGGCTTTGTCAGTGCTTCCACATATGTCCCTGCACAGGGAGTTGGTTGCACAGTCCAGCCAGCCGGTTGCCTGTGACACTTCTCACTAGACAGGACAGTGACTCAGGCAGTAGGGAAACACGTTTGGCTGCCCCATAAAATAGTGCCACCTCTCTCTTACACACCTAGCTCCACTTCTTCTGCGGACTTCTTCTCAAGGACCCCAGGTTAAGGCCATGACATAAATGGATTTATAACTATCTATCCAAATCTGTTTTCTCCCGGGAAAATGGCTATCCATGACCTACAGCTAAAGTAAAGTGACAAGGTGAAAAGCAACTTCAAAAACTGCAAAGATTCAATGGCAGAATGAGAAGACAGGACTCCTGAGTCTCTGCCCTGTGTGTGTGTTAGTAGCACAGTGCTAAGAGACAACGTTTATGAAGCTTAGCACCCCCATCTCTGCTAGAGAGGAATCCTGCCTTCTGAAGCCAACAGGCACAAGAGACCAAATGTCAAGTGCCAGCTGTAAGAAAAAAACGTGGTTCCACCTACTTCTTATAAAAGCAGTAGTGACATATTCAGTGAAGGAACCTGGCCTGATTTCAGGGATATGGAAGTAATTCCAAGAAAAGAGGCAGATCAACCAAAAGAGAAAAGGTACCCCACTGACGAAGGAGGAGTGCATATAGTGAATCAGATATCATTTACAGGAAGTCACCTCACTGAAGGCCTTCATGATTTCACCTTAATTGCTTCTTGCTTCAGCAGGAATATTGCTGAATGACCAAACTAACCCAGAGTTACTCCCTGTATTTACGGAGAACAACCCTCCTGCTTCCCTTCAGCCACTAGCTGGCAACACTGATCCTCACAGGCACTTCTCTCAAAATGAACCCAGCAGAGTTCTGCTCCCTATAAATATGCAGAACTGAATGTACAGTTCAACTACAGTAAAATAGCATGGGGAGTACTGGCCGGCTGTGTTGTTTAAACAACTCTTCTCTCTTCATTTCTCCATATATAAAATGGAGAGATTGACACCTACATCCCCATAACAGCACAGAAAGGGAGAGGAAAAAACAACGTAAGTATTTCAAAGTTATGTCCTGTGCTGACTAAAAGGTTATTTATTTGTGCCCTGCCTTGTACTGTTACAGCACTGTCCCAGCTGAGGGAAATGGTGCAGTTGGAGCACCATTCTGCTCCTCCCCACCTCTACAGCCAGCCTGACCAGAAAGAACAAGCCAGGAGATGTTACCGGAGCTCCCCTGTGCTTCCCTGTCTCCATCATTCTTCAGGACTCAACATAATTCTGTAAATCTATATTGACCAAAGCTCTTTCTAAGAAGCATATATAGAAGGTCTTGAGAATATCTGGGTTTCTAATGCCTTTATAGAGAGGATCCAGAAGTTTAAGTGATATAGGACTAGAACGGGTACCTTGATAACATCATGACATGTCCAAAGAGTAAAACAGGAAGAGTCTTGGCTAGAGTGAAACCAGATGATTTATCATCTAAACATTTCCTGCATGAGGGTGCCTGTATCAAACAGCTGAGACGCGGTACAGGGGCACAGCTGAGCACAGTGTACAGGGGGGCAGTACAGCATGAGCTAGAAACTGCTAGATCCTGTATTGCAGCAGGAGAATCTACAAATGAGGAAGGAGAAGATGTCATGGGAAAGCAGAGAAAAAAGGTGCGGCTAGGGCCTCTGTCAGCTTCGATCTCTCTCTTCTATCCCTTTCTTTTTCCTATGTGCCTTCACTACGGAACGAAAGAAAAATTAATCCAGCATCTTAATATACACAAGTTAAACTTCATTAGGGTAAGGATAAGCCATGCTAGCTTCTTCATAGCTGGCAAGTCATGGGGCTTCCCCTAACAAGTACTGCCCCAGGGAAATGGTGGGTTTGGACAGCCCCCATCACCTTCCACATTGCTGCAGGACCACTGCCTGCCAAACCTGAGCAAAGCAGCTTAAGGGCAGCTTCCACAGGCTTATGCAAACAGAAAGCACGCTTCTGAACCACAGCAAGTATCCGAGTCACGTGGCTGATATTCTGAGGGCAAGTCCAAATTGGTTTCTGATACCGCCACAGAGCATGACAAATATAAAAAAATCGATGACTACGGTATAAAATTGCAAAGGCTCTTCCATGGATGTAAGTTAAGCTCCTAGAAAGGGAAAAGAGGTACATTCCCTCAAGATTAGTGGATGAACTTGGTTGATGCAGAAATTTTATCTTTGGTTGTTCTGGCTTTATTCCAGCTCTATCTACAGTGAATGTTGACATGTACTTAAATGGAAAAGGGGTTTCCTCAATCCCAAGAATATCTAGCTAACGCTTTTATCCTGCTTTGCAAATAAACACAGCTGAAATAGAGCTGGCTTTACTGTGATTCACTTGGAATAAATATGTGAGTTCCCAGAATAACTCTTTGTTAAAGAAAAAGAAAAAAACATTCCATGAGGAGAGGTGATTATTCCATCAGTTCTGAATTCCTCCTTTTATCAGTTTCATTTGCATTGTACCTACACTGTACTTCTCCTTGCATCCTTTCTGCAGTGTCTCTGTGCTTAACCCTAGCATGGCTGATGCACATCCAATGACCAACTTGCTTGACACTACTCTGCTTTATCTAGAGGGGATGCTAGAAAGCCACAATACACTAAATTCAGTCATTTCAATTAGTAATAGTTTACATAATCCTTTGAAAAACTTGGCTAGTGATGCCTAGTAGCTTGTTCATTAATCAACAATCAACAAATCAGGTAACATTCAGGCACCAAAATAGTCAGAATTTGAACTATTTACCTTAATCCCTTCGATCCGGAAGCCCAGGTTGGCACTGGAGCTGATGGTTTCCCTCCACTGCATGTATCGGGGCTTGGTGACAGCATGCTGCGCATTCTCTTCTGCTGTAGGAGCAAGAGGATCCACTTCAATCATTTTCTTGTACATGTCCTTACGCAGTTTTGGTTTCTCACGGGCCTTTGTCAACTCTTCTTCTAGGTATGTCCTGCAAAAATATCACATCCCAACAAAATTGCAACAACTCGCCAAATATGTACTTTACAACTTATGACAACTAGTCTCAGAAGAGGTCAGTCACGAAAATAAGCATTACCCCAGTTTTGTGTATGGGGAAAACTGAAGAACACAGATTAATGGCTAATCAGGACTATTTAGTGAAACAAGTAACAGGAGTCAAGATTCTTGTCGTTTATTTCTTGCTCTAACTATGCCTTTACTTACTGCTATGCACTATTGCTATATCCTGCTTACAGAATGGAAGAAAACTTCCACCCTTCCATGTCACAGAAAAGTCTTTTCAGAGGACAACTAAAAAAGATTAGGTAGTTGAATACCTAATTTAAACCAGTAACTCTAAGTATCTGAATTAGTAGAAAAAGGTGAATAGGAGAGTTCCTATTTCTCTGAATTGTTACTCCAGGCTACCATCAGATTGCTATCTAAACAAGATTTGGGGACCATGGTCCAATAGTACCATGGGGATGTCAGAGTGGTCAGTCCTGTGCACATTGTCCATTTTTACTCTACAGGAAGGACCACTATCACTGAGGAGTCATTGAAGCTTTGGAAACGGGCTTTCACACTGCTGTTTAGTCATTCATACTTAGAAAGGACTATTTTATTCTTTGTTGGTTTTTTTTTTGAATCACTGTGTAAGCAAAGATTAAAAGAACAGGCAGCGAGTGAATCACGTATTTTTTTTTCACACAATTATAAGGCCATCATAGGGACAACTTGCCTCAAACCACCCCTGAAAATATCTTGATGTGGATAATTTCTGAGGCTACAGATCTTTCAGTCTCCAAAAAACATGTACAATCAGGCAACAACAGAATGTGCTCTCCTCAGGTTGTCAAGACAATTTCCAAGCCAGTAAAAGGCTGTGTACACTGAACCCCAAGGCAATGTTATCGAGCTCCTCCAGGCAGTGCACAACAACCTCCTCCCTTCCCCCACATGCATTCAGGCTAGAAAGCACAGGCTCTTTCATGCCCCTCACCTGATCCCCATCTTGCAATCCATCACACATGGCCCTTCAAAATCCGTAAGCAAGTCATCCAGCTGAATGTAGCTCTCGCCATCTCTCTCCACCACACCATGGAAGCAGGGAACACAGGAGCGCAGGGGATCTTTCATCAGGCGCTCAAAACAGTCCTTTTCATTCTCCGAGAAGCGCTTGAGAATCTTCCCGCTATCAGCTGCCTTGAAACTCCCTGGAAAGAAAATCTAACACATGCTGAGAAGGCTGACCTGCAGAAGAGGAAAACCACCTTTCCCAGCACCCTAGCCTCACCCCCATGATACCAAATAAAGATCACCCCTGAAGAGGAAAGGTAACATGCCTCTAGTAAAAAATTAAAATTCTCAGGAAAAATACAGCCATCAGCAGTGAAAATCTATTTAGATATATTTCCATATCAAAATTCATAGTTTTAAGGAGTGCAGCTGCCCTGGGCTATGTGATTTTCTTCTTTTATGTTAAACTCTTTGTTAGGATATTAAACACTGCAATACTTATTAACATGCACAGGAAGAAGCCACAGGCCAATCTGTTAATACTCTGACAGGGTATTTTAAAGCAGCATAACACTGCCGGTGCTGGCTGTGAATCCTCCCATAGGGCACATCTGTGGAGTGTGCTCGCACCAAAATAGTGCCATCAGTGACCACTGAGCAGCCTCACGAGGCCAGGAGCAAAGCACAGCTCTTCCTATGCACACACCCTTGGGGACCACACATGCCTAGAGCTCCAAATGCTGTGGCTCCTCTGGAGCCTTGCTCCTCCGCAGGTACAGACCGTAGCACAATCACTTCACAACCCTGGGTTTGAACCTCATCCAGTACAAGTGATCCAGCATATGCAGGCCAAGATTGGCAGTAGTCAGATTGCAGCCGCAGAAGTCACTCTCCTGTCCTGCAGCATGCCAGCAGCGTCAGAGGAAAGTACAGGTTTCACTCTGAGGAAGCCTTTAATCTACACAGCATAAAGCAAGGCCCAAAACAGGGGCCTAAATAAACCTAGGGCTGAAACTCAGCTTTTATCACAGCAGGCTCCTCCATATTCAGCAACTAGTTCTTCTCTGACAAACCCTAGAATCGGGGCTGCCTAAGCACAAGGGCAACGGCCCAGGTTATAGTTCAGAATGAACTTGCCATACCAGAGAAGATCAGCTGTAAGAAAAAGGATGGACTAAATGTAACTTGGAAAACTACCCGAAGGGAACTGGAACATTCTCTCTCCTTGTAAGCCAGCTTCTGGAGATCTCTCATCCCTCCTTCTCCACCCTACAAAAACGGTTACAATTACATGACCAATGTACCACTTCACGTAGATCAAGCCAAACCCTTATACAGTGTGACAGAAACAAGCAGTAAGAGTGGATCATCTTGACGCTCTGCCTGTTACCATCACCCCCACTGTGCAAGTGCAAGCGCAGCTAGCTCACTTCTAGGACTGAATAAGCACACGCCTGCACAACTTTGCACTGCACCGCATTAGCGCACTAGAACATAGAGAGGTGGTTCAGGTACTGCACTAAAGCGCTGTAGGTGCCTGCCCACGTGTACTAATAAACTCTGCACTAACAGATTAGGCACACAGGCGGCTTAGGAAATGAAGCATGAATCAAGCTTGATGATTGCTATTTGTTTTTTTTTTGCCTTACCAATAAAACACAGTTTAAATCAGGAACACACCAAGTTCTACAGACACTAAACTAGACTCAGCTAATTGAGCTGCTCCTTGTGCTCATGTAGTGAGCAATGACAGACTCACAATGCAAACACAAGGTCATCAAGTCTCTATTTCACTGTGTTTGCTTTTCACTGGAGGGTTTACATTAAGGTGTGGGTTTGGAATTGGTGCTAGAAATGCAGTACTCACCAGGGCTGAGGCACATAAAGGAACGGACACTTATCCTTTCCACTAAGGAACTAACATATCAGCTACTCGCTCAAGAGAAATGATAGGATACCAAAAGCAAAAGCAGATTGGCTGACCTTCAACTTCACTCCCCAGTCCCCCTTTTTTTCCCCTCTACCATGTACTTTACATGTACCATTTTAGCAAAGTGCATTCTGGAGTATGACCTTCCCCTCAAAGTCTGACTAGTGCTTCCTTGTTTAGCTGTATCACTTGCCCTTTTTATCTCTCCCACAGCTGAAAGATGCTCTAGTTCAGAGATTCAGACAGTGTCACATGGTTCCTTTTTAGCTAAAGGAAACAAGTACTAACCGATCACCTGCCCAGACCCCAACAGAGAGCAGCTGAAATAATTATTTTCCTCACCATTGCCAAGCCCATAAGAGAGACAAAACACTGAAGACGCTCATCTCACCTGTATGCCCGGCCAGCTGCACCCACGAGTAGCGTTTCTTGAAGGGGCTGATGACAGGTAAGTTAACCATGGTTTTAATTGTATGCCATGCCTTTTTCTGGAATACAGAGAAAAGAAATATTAAATTGGACCAACTCTGAAATCCTGACACATCACAAATGTACCACGTAGCCTGAAATTCATGCACACAGAGTTGTCCTACCTCAGTTTGTTTGTAAAACTTGTAAATGTTCAAAGGTGGAACCATAAAACATACACTGTGATCATCATTGGAAAAACACACACATCAGAACAAGAATGGAAACATTTCCTACTATCCACAGGAAAGCTGCCTGCAAGGCATAAAAAATGTGTCATGCTGTGCATGTCACAGGCCTGCTCTTACCCACACCTGACCCTCTCTCTGCCTGAGTCATGCAGGAGGCAGACAGCAAACTGGGAACCCACATAAGCCCACTAAAGTTTCTATGAGGCATGAACATAAGCAGTTTCATACTGTCAACGCTATTTCTCCCCAGAGGCCTTCAGCATCACCACAATTAACTGCTCTCACCAAGTCAACAGGTGATTCTTACTGTGAGAGAGGCAGAGAAAATATCTAATTAGGCACCTGGGTCACTCAGCTCCCCATAACACCAGCTGACAATGTGCTGTAGGATCTATTCCAGGTCATGGATTTTCCTGCTCCGATTTCTTCTTCCCAGTCCTGTTATATTTTAACAAAGTTGGGCACTGCTCTTGCCACCTTGGCTGTCCTGCAGCGCAGCTGTACAGATACCACTGCAGGCAGGCAGGGAAACACAGCAGCTGTGGGGACAGAGCCGCTGAGTGCTCTGCCACGCTGTGAGGGAAGCAGAAAAAGCCCCAGGTTTCAGAAGGGAAAGCCAGGAGAGTAAGAATCACTGGCATGACACTGGCATTCACACCACAGAACAAGTAATCTCTGAGGGCTTTACAAACGAGGAAGGCAGGCTCACTGCACCTTCTCTAGGACATGCTGCCCAGCTGAACAAGCAGCAGCTGGTGACAGCCCACAGGAGTTTTGCACAGCAATTTAGCACTGAGGGTTTTTTTGCTGAGAGTACAGATAGCTGGTGGGTAGGCTGGATTTTTAGTAGCACTTATCAACTGCCTGAACGCACTCCCACCAAAAGCAATGGGAGCCATTGATTTCACCAAGAAGAGTTTAGAACATTGCTTTCACCTTTTTAAAAATCCTGCGTTCCCTCGTAGGGACTCTGATTTAATGATTTAGATGTCAAGCCACCTAACAGCTACTGTCTTCTACAAAAGATTTAAAGAAACAAAAAATACAAAAAGAAAAATTGCAGGCAATGCTACTGAGGGGAAAATGTAGTTTTCTGATCCACACACAGGCAAGACCACCCTTCCCCACTCTTGGTCACTTATAACAGGTTTCTTGTAAAGTTCCCTTGTGATGTTGGTGAATGTGTGATGGGAAAACCCTGATGCTGTCCTAGGATTCCTCAAGGGACATGGCAACTCTAAAAGAAGGATCACTGGCTCCTGTAAGATTTGTTTCCACAAGAACATTGTAAATCATGCTGCAAATTTAAACTGACAATAACTATATAATCTCCATAAGGATATACTTATTGTAAAATAAGATTTAAAAGAAAAAAATTCTTAGTTTTGAAAGTCATTCAGGATGAACTGAAGTTACTCTTGGTCTGATATATATCCCTTGCAGCAGTAACACTT
Source organism: Nothocercus julius (assembly GCA_013398735.1). Classification (NCBI taxonomy): domain Eukaryota; kingdom Metazoa; phylum Chordata; class Aves; order Tinamiformes; family Tinamidae; genus Nothocercus; species Nothocercus julius. The sequence continues at coordinate 11,290,079 of VZSV01000001.1, read as the reverse complement.
CCGTAAACGTACAGTGCTAGCAACAAGAATAATCCAAATAAAGTTCCAGACATTTCAGAATTGTGAAAACTCTGTTGCACTTATGCAACACAACAGCTGCTGTAAGCTCTAGCTAACCTTCAGTTTAGAAAATACCTTCTGCGGGTTTAAGTGTGCCTACAGTCTACAGTGCATTTTGAATTACGTATGATTTGCCTTAAAGTGTTGCAAATTGCTCCTGTGCAACAGCAGCTGGGCTCTATCCCAAAGCTAGCTGCTTTTTAGTAGTGCTGAAGGAACTTCTTGTACATCATTTGGAAACATTCATAGCCTCCTTTCTGGACAAAAGTACAATATAAATACTGTTACTGAAGTAGAAGAGATAATAGTGTATTTAGTATAGTCTATTTGCTAGATCTAGCTGACAGTAGAATCCCTTCAGTCTGCTCTGGTGTTTCTGCTGCAGATGAACAGGGCTAAGTTATTTACAGAATACTTGAAAGTAAACCTCACTGAGAGTTAAACCATTCCCTTTGAATGCAGCCTTTGAGGAAGTTTAAGTTTTTAAAGACTCCAGCTCAGTATCCAGGGTATGACTGCTGCCTCCCCATCCCTTAAAAGAAGGGAGCAGTGCTTCACATCCTTCCCACAAAGATCCTATGCTCATCAATGTCCCTCTCTTAGCATACCATATCCTGTCTGCCTCCCAACGCTTCGTCATACTGCTATACCCAAAAGCGAGGAGAAGCACAGGTTTTCAAGGAACGCACGTCAGCTGTCAGTGCAGCACCGCACGCTAGTGGCTTTCCCACCTCCACCCGCCCACTTTGCCCGAGGAAACTGCAGTTTATATTTTTGCTGTGGGTGGGAAGGAGAACCAATGGGCCAAGCTCAGCCTCAGCTCGAGCAGCTTTGGCTGCTTGGGTTACAGCTAGGGTGGATGAATATGTTTGAATATGTCTACTCACATAATAAACACTGTCAGTTTGTTACAATCGCTTCACAGCCCTTTTTCCTTAACTCAGGAAAAGCCCAAGGCTCAAGCTAGGAGAGAAAGGACTGCTGCTTTGGACACCCGGAGCTCTCCCAGCCTGCTGCCATAAGCAGGGGTTCAGCAGATGCATTCCTCCTCCCTACAACTTCCAGTCCCCAAACTCACTCAAGCCCTTGCCAACAAGCAAGCAGGGCTGCGTGCTCTTGGAGCTGTGCTGCGAGTGGGAAGATGAAGACTTTTTGTGCCTGTTGTGGGAGGAATCTTTCTCACTTCTATTTCTAAAGCAAGATCTCTTCCTCTTTGTTAGCAATGGATTTGTGTGCCTTTCCAACCACTGTTTCATGCAGCAATAGCAGGGAGGACTTCTGCCTATGCGCAGTTGCAATCCATATCACCTGCAGACCACATTTCCTCTAGATTACTGCTCAGTCTTCCACATATATTCAGAGGAAGCTCTTGTTTCTCTCTAGCAGCACTGCCCGAATCAGATGCCTCTGACATCACCAACGCAGTTGCATATTCCTTTCAGATCCATATACTAAAGGGTTCCCCAGAAGCAGAAGGCATTCCAAAAGGCCTAGAAGTCAAACCTGAGAGATGTTAGCATTCTTTGATTCACTGTCATACAAATTACAGGCACACTTTATGTATTTTATATGTGCACACATGCATATATAGATAAAAGCAATAGAAAGAGCATACTCATATATATCGGAATATGCTAAAGAGAAGGAAAGCTAGTTTCCTGTTGCATAGCTAGCAAAAGAGCAGAATCCAAGGGGCGGAGGCTGGCAGAACTGACCCCTCCAGTGGGCCATGTTGCAATCGAGGCATTGTGGCTCACTATCTGATGTTGACCTCTTCTGTGGTGTCTGGATTACTCATTTTAATTGCTCTTCTAGATGTGATGCACAGTACTAGAAACATGTATTTCCAAGCAGGAGATACAGCAGATTTGCTCTGTGTTAGCACTGACATGTACGGACACAATGGCCAGATCAGATGTGCAACAGCATCCCCAGCCTATTCTTCCCTGGAGAGAGGTAGCTGTTGCCTTAATGTCCATCCCAACACGAAACGATGGAGATGTCAGCAACGGATAGCCCCCAGCTCCAGTGTGCACAGCTCCCCCCAGGTCCGCCCTAACAAAGCTATGACTATGCAGAAGCGCAGGCACCAGGAGAAAGGACTTGATACAAACCCACCAAACTCCCTGGGAGCACTCACATTCATTCCCCAGGGATCACCCTCCCCAAGAATTAATCTGAAGGAACTGGTAGGCTTTCCTGAAAGTCTCCCGTGAAGAGGGCCAAAACATCCAAATAGCAAAGATTGTTGAGTGGAGTAGCATAGCCATTTGATTCCCTGTTTGTTATCATTGATTTTAATGCAGTAGTATAAAATAAGTAAAATCTCCCTGAATCTACCCTATCCCCTAAGGATAACAGGGGACAGGGACCTGTATCCTTCTCAGATGAGCTATAGAAAAATACACACAGCCTCCTTATTTGAGGGGAAAATGACAAGACCTCAGTTCTGCAAATGACTAAAACACAAACAGCTACCCTCAGACAAGCACTGACAATCAGGTAACATATACAGGAATTTGCAGATCTGAATCCCAACTGAAGCAAAGTAAGCAAGCATTAAATAGCTATGGCATGTAAACTAACGTGGTGGGGAGGGGGAACCAGAAAAGCTTCTTCTCTAAAAATAAAAACTCCAAATCTCAGTCATGATGCAGCTAGCAAGTTATTTGAAATTACAGTGATCTGAGAGCAAAACAGAATGTAGAAACATAAATTAATAAGAGCTCTAAAAGCATTTGTTTTTCCATTATCATCAGTAGGGTGGAGAAGCAGTCTCTTGCCCGAACTAGTAAGTAGGTGATTTTGCTAGGCTATAGTAAGCAATGAGCCTGGGATCCTTTTTCTTCCAAGAAAATTTCAGCAGTTTCTTTATGCAGATTCTGTCTTTTTTTTTTTTCTCCCCTCTTCTGTGCACTAGTACAAGCCTACGCAAGCCTACAAAGAGCTATTATGACAGTAAGAAACAAAAGGATAAGGAGAAATTTCTTCATAACTTTTTTTTTTTTTTTCCCTAAAAGGCTTTAAGGAAAGAAAAGCGCTTAATTGTCATTCATCATAATCCACATTCTGTTAAAGTCCTTAAGCCATTTAGGTTAAATTCTGCAACTCTGGGACTGAAATGTGATCTGTATCACTGGTTGTCACTGCCTACTCAGTGTCTCGCCAGCTCCTGAAAGAAACAAGGTTCCTCCACAGGGACTTACAAGGAGTATAAAAAGCTGTAGTTATCACAAAGTTACTACATGTGTTTCAAAATAATTAAGAGCCGTGCATCCAAAATACACAAGCACCAAGTAATACCTTGTTTTGCAATCTCAGCCAACACTGTGCAAATGAGCAAGCATTTGGGAAGGTGCTGGCTCTGGGCCCCTCTGCAGAGCACAAACTGTGACAACAGGGAATGGAAAATGCAGCACCTGAGAATGCATCAAAGCCTGTGCTGAAACGGTTTTGTATGGGGGGCCCAGAGGTAACAGAAAGTGTTACTAAGGTAGGTATCAGTTCCGCGATATCCACGCAAAGCATTACGCACTCTCCAGTGGCTCACCTTTCCTCTGTGGGGCTTTTTGGTTTTTGTTTTTCTTTTTCTTACTCCTTCCTTCCTGGGTCATTCTTTTTGAGTGACACAAGTGAACTTTAAAATGTCCATGAGATTATTCACAGAGCTGTCATAAATTTGAGTGTGAACAGGTGGTATGGTCTAGTCCTGCAAAATTTAGCTCTTTGTTAATATTTGTTCTTGACAACTTGTTTCTTTTATACTCTTTGTACATTTTACAGTTTGATTATTGTATTGGCTTTATTTTTTATAGTATGCACATTCACTTCAAAACCTCAATAGAAAAAGCTTTGATGTTTTTAAAGCTCAGTAAGTTAATTACATCCACAAATTACTTGTTTTATTCACTTTAGTTTATTAAAATTGAAAACAGCTTCAAAGTTGGTTTGTTTTTAATTCTTTATGCTCTCCATTTCACTCAAGCATTTCATTCAATTTGGAAAATTAATGTATTCAGATTTGTTCTCCAACAGTCTATGGTTTTATTTTAGCCTTGACCTGACAGATCACGCCTGCACAGAGCACTTAACTACTGCTTGCAAGCAAGCAACCATACTTTTTTTTTTTTTAATAAACTAAAGCTAACCTGAACAAACTTTGTAGTTAGCTGTCTCATTGCAGCCGCTGCTAGCTGTCACCATAAAGTGCGCCCTTAAGAAATCATTCTGAGCAGACCACTACCAAGACATTTACTAGGCTAATTTAACTACTCTAATTAGATAGGCTTTTCTCTGGGTGAAAGTAATCAATAACTACAGCAACACGACAGTAATAATTACAAGTAATAAAAAATTACCAACACTGCAATAAGAATCTGCTGATTCCTCAAAACCACAATGTTCCACAGCAACAAGCTGGTATCAACATAATTCTCCCCCCACCAAAAGAGTTTTCCCGAGGTTCAGCTTCACAGCAATCAGCTTGAAAGGTGACTGCAGACTTCACTTTCAAGGGTGTGCAGCTCTGGGACTGTGAAAGTGCAGTTTCATTTGATGGAGAAATCTGGGGACTTGTGTGATATAAAAGAGTATTTTACATGATAGCAAGAGCTGCGGAGCAACACGCTATCTTTCTGTCCCTACAATTTACCTATTGAGGGACTCCTGTTTGGATTCCTTTCAGTTTGAGGCTTAGTCTACTTGTCTTTGCAGATCTGAAAGAGGCAAACACTTAACCTGGCCACAGCCAGATCCTGGAACAACTGATACTTTTATGCCTAATATAAGCAAATTATATTTATCCTTGATCCTTTTTTTTCTTGTCTCATGTATATGTGTGTGTGCGTGCACATATACACACACACACAGACAGATATGCATATACACACACATTTTAAATATCTATAGCATCTACCATAAGCTTTTCGCTGTAGTCTATGAAAATTGCATGACTTCTTTTTATTGTCCAGATCATAAAAGTTCCCAAGTTAAGGATCACTTGGTGTTTAAGTAACTTAGAAGACCTAATAAGGCATTATACTGCAATGGATAAGAAGTGAGGCACATCTGCACTTTCTCTCCCGTATTTGCTGGGGAAACAACTTAGATATGCATCACACAAGCCCTGTGCAGGGAAACAAAGCGCAAGATTTGCCCATAGCTAAAACAAAAACGCTTCTAATAACAAGCAAACCTGGATAGAAGGCATTTGCTTTCAGCAGCCTGTTTCTGTGCTTTTGCCCCTTATTAAAGGTTTCTGGAATCCTTAAACTAAGGAGATTCTTGCTGCCAAGTCTGCTACCCACTTGGTTGAATCAGATGTGAATCACAAATCAAGACAAGGATCTCAATGGGTGGGAGGTGAAAGAGCAAGTCAACAAGAAGAATGCTCCCCAAGCAAGCCCTGACAGGAGGCTGTGAGGAAACACAATCCTTATAACCAAGTTTCCAAGAGTACTTGATTCAACTCCCAAGGCAGGGTGAGGCTCTTAGAGCAAATGACTTAGCCCTATTATTACCACATTTCATCTTTTGTCACTAGACAGAAAAACAGGTTCCTGATGCACACAGGAAACATTACTCTTCACCATCTTCCCAGATGAGGTTGTTCATCACAAGGCAAAAAAATATATATATTTTGGCCCAGAATCCAAATGTTGCCCTAAAATAACTTACCCCGATAGACAGCCCAGAGTCCAGATTTTGCAATATCAACTTGAAAGAGGTTGTGCCCTGACCTAATACGAGTATGCTTCATTCACCAGACCATGAGAGGAGTTCTACCAACCAACATCCATTTACAGTGTGTGCAAATCACTGCAACTGGCCTTTTGTCAGGGCAGCTGCATTAACCCAGGTGCTTTAGCTGTCACTCAACAGGGTAAGCTATCACTGTCAACAGGGTAAGAGCGTCCTAGATCTAGGAAACTAGTGAGCAACCTCTACACGTCACACTCCTTGGGGTTGTTGGGAGTCTTAATTGTTCCCTTTTATCTGCTTTAGTCAAGAGAGTCCCCAAGGAACTAATGCTGATTTCTCACAATTGATCTTCCTGTGGTGTGAGTGCTAGCTGCAGCAGGAAAGCTCATGATCAGCGGCCAGGGAGAATGCACAATCTTGAAGAAAAGTGGCAGCATGCGTGCTGCACAAGCAACATCCTCAGCAGCATCTCCAATCAGACTGCTAGGCAAACTGCGACTACACCTTCATCTCTCTCTCACCATCCAGCCTTCAAAGCTTTGAGAAGAAACAATGATCAGCCTGTACTGAACCCTTGACGCTTCCGCTTTTGCACTGAATCATGGGTGAGGGCCACAGCTGCTCAACCAGCCTTTGGCAGGTGTATCCTCTGACTGTGGGGTTTTCATTTCCTGTTTGTACTACAGTCAAGATGGGCTGGGCTAATTCTTCAGAATCATGAGAATCACTTAATGCAATCTGTGGAAACACAAATACAAGACAGATGCCTCAGATTCCTGCATTTTCCTCTTTGTCATGCCTTACCAGGCATGACACAGTGAGACGTGCATATTCCTTGGCTTGCTCTCCTTTAAAGTACATGGTAAATCTGTTGAACACTCATTTTGATGGGACAAAAGGAAGAAGGAAAAAGAAACTGATGATCAGAATCAGACCAAAATCCTTGGGACACAAAGTGCAAAATCCCAGTCACTGCTGGATTCCATTTGTAATGCCAGGAGCACATGCCCTCTGCGGGTCAGGGAAACAGCGAAGCGCCATGGAGGGAAAGCATTGCTCGCTACTCTGCAGGAAGCACCAGTGACCAGAGTTTGCTGACTGTTCGGCAGCAGTCAGCACCGGCATTTGGCTTCTGATCATTATCACATAAAATAGCCACAATCTTTACTGCAATCCCAGGCCAAAAGCCAAAGCAGCCAAGGAACTGGATGGCTTTACAGCTGCACAGCCACAAAGGTTTCATTCACTTTTCTCACAAGGATTCTGTAAAAGCCACTTTTGTAAGAGACAATACTGCTAACTAAGCACCAGATTTTGATTTTCTCTTTTAGTAAGAAAGGGCCAGCGTTTGCTGTTTTGAGGAATACTTAAACCTCCATCTTTCAAAGAGAGCTTTAACAAACCCATATTTCCTTTGTTGCTACCTACACAACTTGTGCTGTGCTCTGATCTGAAAAACACTGTCTCTCTAATGGGATGTTCTGCCACTTACTCCGATTAAAACGTCAGTGAAACTGAGCAAAGAAGTCCTGTCCCTACCAGGGTTCTACCAGAACGCCAGTTTTGCTAGAAACTGAAATGTTATTATCCAATAGTAAACGGAAAGTTCCTCAGCATAGGAAACTTGACTCATTTTCAGAGCACAAACATTTGAGATTTATCCAGACTGTCCATCACCAAAACAATTTTGTGATAAATCAAACATCACTTTAGCAGATGGTGTGATAGAAGGAAATAAGTTTTTCTTAACCTTCAAAGCAGCTGCAATCTAATTCTTCAGAAATTTTATATGCCACAGTTCAGCAACTGTGACCATCCTCCTTACCCATTCTTCATTTGTCATGGGGCTGGGATACCTAGAAAGACCCTTCTTTTAGGATGAGAAAAAAAAAAAAAAAAAAGTGAGCCTAGTATCCTATTAGATAAGACACAGAATTACCAGTTCCAAAGAGGGTAAGTTTGGGGGAATTTCTAAAATCAAACACATACCCACTTCTCTATATACAGACCAAAAAAGAGGTCCAGCCTATAACATAAGCAGAGTTTGTCAATGCAAAGTAAACTGAGCATGACCTCAAATTCAAAAGTATTACAAAAAAATGCCAAACCACTTCAGTCAGGTGAAGCTTCTGTATAACATCAAGACAGACTGTTTTCAGGTAAGAAGCCAGGAAAGAACTTGAAGAAATTAACCTACCCTAGGGGTATTCAGCACCCCTTGGGAAGGGTACTGAGCAAGCACTGTGTCTTATTTGTGAGGGTGGTACAGACTTACCTGGAAGCCCAGCTCTACCAGGCTGCACAGCCAGGCTCACCACCAGCTTACCACCCCAGTGATTTAGTGGCCATACGGAAATTTCCAGTTCAGACAGATACCCAAGGGAAAAGGAGGAAATATTTTATGCGTACCCTTGATTACATCTCCCTGTTTCCCACTAACACATTGGTCACAAACTACTATTATCAGACAGACATTAAGACTTTGTCTATTATTCCTCGGTCAGACCCTTCTCTTCCTGTCCCTAGCAGGGTGGAATAGCGAACACATGTTGAAAGCTCACCTTGTCACAGCATCCTCACCTAGGGACCAGGATAGGACATACAGGGCAATATCCCATATCCCTTCATGACTCAGCTTGCCAGGAAGGAATGATGTGTATGGTCTCTAGCATTGTAACAACACAGGGCTCTTGTGCCATAATTCATTTATTTGGTATGAAAAGATGGAGAGCACAAGAGCAGAGATAAGGCTGCTCTAAGATCCTATTGTTACCCATTATCATTAAGCTGCACTTTGGTCACTCTTCGCTAAGAGTTTTGACAAGCTAGAAAGGAGATCAGAGACAAACAACTAACGTCACAGAGCAGAGATTGCAGGAATTGTGTTTAGCCAAAGAGAGGATTGAACTTGGTAATTTTCTTCTAATACATGGGAAGTTTTTGTGATTGGAAGAGCAGTCAAATTTTCCCCATGTGCCCTGGGAAGGGCAAGAACAAATGGCTTCAGTTTGTAAAATAAAGAGAACAGATGTGTGAGATATCTGCCTCTATCATTGTCTAGATCAGGACATTCACCACCAAGAGCGTACTGGGCCAATCCCAGTGACAATGAGCTGCAGCACTTTTAGCGGAGCTCCAGGCCTAGGCACCAAGAAGCTCATCCTCACTAGTTTAAAGATACTTAAAGTTAGATGTTCCCTTTCTGAACTAAATTTCTACATCCGAAGTAGTATGTCATCTACAAAATTAAGTATCTCCTACCAAGATTTCTCTATAAATCATTTTTTTAGAAATCACTGTATACATGCATATTTATACATACATATAAAGAGGTTACTGACAAGTACTTGTTTTTAAAATGCACTTAAATCTATTTTGTTTCTTTTCGAGCCTGATAATTCAGTGTCTAACATCCTAAAATGTCAGACACTCACTTGTGAAAGACCTGAGAAACTCTATTGCCTCAATATGGGATCTTTCTCCAGACTCATGCCCCTTCTGCTCCAGTTACAGCAAAGTGCAGGTTATAAGAGCTACACTTCAGAATAGTGTTCAACAGCTTAAGTAATTAACGCTTGTAAACTACATTAGAGGCACTCAAATACAGCACTCAAGTACCCAAATAAGAAGCAGCATAGTGTTAAGTGAAAAGCGTTATTAGAATCTAAAAATATGCCATATAAAGAACAGATCAGACGTGCAGCTACTGCTAACAGTTTCCCATCTGCTCTTCTATCACAATACAAAGTCCAGTGCTCTGTCTCCCCTCCTTTGTCTCCTCCAAGCCTACACTTCCATTCGCCTCTTGAGAAGCAAGTGAGGTCGCTGCTTCGCCTATCGGACTCCAACCTGCTGTGCAAATAAGGCCCACCCTGCGCAAAAGAATGCAAGTGTCAACACGCGATAGGGCTCTGCTACGGAGCGGGGTGTGGTGTTTACCTACAGGAAAGCCACATCCTTCAGCAATCACTTTAATAGTTCAGAGATTTAATATAGTAGCCGCAACAATATTCCAAACCACTGTATCGAAAGGAATTTTTTAAAAACCTCATATTGGGTTTGTAGGAGAACATAACAAAACATGGGTGTCTGCAAATGGAATGTGGCAATGACAGAGGAATTTAGGATTGAAGGGAAATGGGGAATCTCTACCCTCCTCACAGGAGCGAGGGAGGCTTCTGGGTCACCAGATAGTGGTTTGTTTTCAGAGCAAACCTAAGATCAGAGAAACTCTCCCTTAAGTCACCACGGAGAGCAATATAAGGAATCTGGAGAGGAGGATGACTTCTCCCTTGAGCAAAACTACAGGATCAGAAGAAAATTTCTGTGAACAGAACAGCACAAGAAAGGCAAGTTGAATTCCTCCTCCGTACCACAAGCAGATAGCCCCAGCAGACATGGGACTATTTAAAATTTTAATTTCCATAGGCGAGTCTTAAGAAAAGAGGAAAATTGAGGCTTTATATAAGCAGGAGTGACTCAACTAAAGACTGGAACTGAAACAAGGCATGTGCTTTCCTGAAGGGCCGTGGGTGTCTGAACAATAGTGTGTTGTACAGAGTATGTTTCTTCTGCCCTGTAGGTAAACAAACATGTTTACAATCAAGATCTTGGGGAATCCCACCTTTTTTTTAGAAGCACAAGCATCAGCTGCACAAGCATCAGCTGTTGATTATTAAGAATGTCACCCAACTTAAAAAAAAAAAAAAAAAAAACTCATTGCTTATGTATAGACCATTAATCCACTACAACTTTTACCTCATAGTAAAACAGAGCCAAATAAACAAACAAAAAAATAATAAAGAAAAAACACTGAAGAATCTTCTACTGTTGTTCCTAGTGACAGGATGACAAGCCAGGTTCTCCTATCTCACACAACCACCTAGACCAGTCTCCTAAAATTTGGAGCAGGCAGCATCTTCTGTGCCAGATGGGACACAGGTAGCAGAACCCAAGAGCAACTAATAATATACCAGAGCCCGGTAGATAAGGAAAAGACAGAAAACATCTGAAATGCCACTTGCAGATGGCTTACTACTTGCCGAGCATAAGGAAGAAGAAAGCAGAGAAGCTCCTTCACAAGCCAATAACAATTTTGCTGCCCTGCATGCTCTCATTTTTGTAGAATACAACACAAAAACTGGTGAATTTGTTTCATTCATTCTACAGCCATCCTCTGTCTCAGTAGCTGTGGTAGCACTGTGACCAAATGATAGGAGAAAGCATATTAAAATCTTCTCCCAGCGAATTTTCAATGGAAAGTAGTATCTGGTCTGAAATGAGAACCTCAGGATTTCATTGCTTAGTTTGCCTGGGTTTGTGAAAAAGCGACAGAAAATGTATTTCAATTTCGAAGAGGAAGACAATACAAAGTGGGTTCAATTAGCAGCCCAGAATTGTGACATTCAGTATTTTACACTATGAAAAGCAAAAGCTAGAGCATAGGAAGGTTTCCTACTTTCTCCAGGTTACATTCTCCTCTGAACAGAGTTGACCCTTTGTGGAAGCAGTGCCTCTGCTCCTGCAGAGCTTCCATGTGCAAGAGGAAAGGCTGGCAAAGGAGCCCGCAGCCAGCACAGCTTATCATGATGAGAACATGCAGGTCACCCTCAGCCAACAGCCCACTCAAACCCCACAAAAGATAACAAACAGCCTATCTGCAAGCACGAACACTCTCTGTTCACACGATTATCCTTCCTATCACTGCATCACAAGCACACAGTGGTGGAGAAAAATTCAGAGAGCACCTTCTAAAATTTGCCTGGCCTCTCAAAGGGACTCTGCAGAAGGGCAGTTCTCCAGATCAGCATTCAGCTCTGTTAATCAGGAAGTCAGTCTTTCTTTTCCTATGGTCTTCTCCCTGATTAGCTGCATGTCCATCTATTTCTGCAACACAGGATCCTGCTGAATGTTGCACTAGTCATTATGTTACTGTAACTTGCCTGTTGAATTGGTCTGAAATATAGAATAGCTGCATTTTATTTGAGAATCTTCCACTCTGTGGATCGAATACCATGCCAGCTTGTAATTAAAGACTGCAGGATATTAATGTGCACAGACTGCACAGTCACTTCAATACTTTTATTTCATAAGTTTTCAGTGCTTGTCTGCATGTTTTCCCAATATAGTTGCTTCACATTCTATCAATGTGTTTTTTTGTTTTGTTGCTGTTGAGTTGTTTTTCCCTTGTTGGTGGTTTTTTGTTTTTTTTTTTCTTCCTTCGGCAGCATCGCTTTACAAAACACAGATCATTAGAAAGTGCAGGAGAAAGTTGCTCCCCATGGTACATGCTGAGTGAATTTTTAAGAATTTTCTGCACAGGTGCTGAACTTCAGAGCATCTGAGTGCATTCCAGTAGCCAAAGGTGCTGACACCTGGCAATAATGTTTAAGCCTCAGTTCCTTTCCAAAGCACATGCTGCACAGTGCACTAGAGCTGGCCAAGGCGTTGAAGGTGCTTATGCTTACCTTTCATGGAACAGCCCTAAGCAGGTCCTCCCCAAACTCCCCTGAGGCTGGTGTGTAGGAGCGTGTGAGAGTGGTTCACACTCCTCTCTGTTCAGCTCCAATCTCTTGTGTGTGCTGCACCCAGGCTCTGAGGTGTGCCAGCAACGCAAAGATGAGAAGCAAATACATCTGATTCAGCACTTCACCATGGGAAACAAGCATAAAGCAGAGTACAAGTATTACATGCTGCCCACAGTGAACACCACTGAGAACCTCTGCAGTTTTTTCAACTAGAAAGAAAAAAAGACACAAAGAAAGCTGTGTTCTTTGTTGCAGTTCAGAGTAACAAAGGCTAAGACCGGATCATTTTATCCTAGGAAGCAGCAGAGAACAGGGGACAGAATCAGCTTTACTGACAACGAACAAGGATTTCCTACTATTGCTGGACAACAAAAACACTATCTTTCTATGCAGTATCCAGTATAATTGACCAAGAGATATAACTCTTGTAACATTAAAAATGTATGAAGGCTGCAGCAGCTTGCATCTCCTTTGATGCAACATCACCAAGCAACAAGCAAGCTAATGCCACTGCCGCTAGGCTTCTTGACTGCACAGTTCTATAGCACTGCAGGCTCCTGCTGAAGCAGTAATTGTTTCGTGGGCCAATGAATGATACAGATTTCGGTGCCAATCACATGCAGGCATAAAAATGTAGCTATCTGTGCTTATTCTTTATCGCCCATGATCACACCTCTATTATCAAGGTCCAAAGTGTGGATGAGATTAGATGGCTGATGAACTGCAGATTAAAGGTGAACGTGCAAAAAATAATGGTGGTTTTGGTAGGCTTGGTTAGGCAGTTTAAAGAGTTTGCGGTCACTGTACCACTTCATTTGGATATTTCAGCCTGAGAATGAGGAACATTCCTGGAATACGGTTTAATGCCAAGTTCCAGCAAAACAGTATCTGTCAGACTTGCTTCAGGCACCAACTAGCTTGAAGATCCTGTCCCAGGCTCCATTTTATGTCAGGTCTATGATACTGTTTCAAATGAGCTGCCCATTGGGCTTTGGCTACCCTTTTCCCTAGCTGGCCAAGGAGTGGGAGGAGTAACAGGCAATTGTAATTAGATCTGACAGGTTGACGATAGGCTTCTTTAACTGTCTCATTGTTGCATGTTTTCTAAGGGAAAATTTTTTTGTGGGAAGCTCACAACTTATAGATACAATAACACCAACAATAATGCTTGCTATGTATTGTCCCAAAAAAGCATTCTCCATTACCAACAGGGTGAATCACTTAAGCACAGGAAACAACCTACCAGTGTGACCGCTGTTCTGATGTCACATGAACAGCCTCTCCCACCTACCCTGTGCTTTACCCACTGCTCTTGGATCATACAGAATGAAATGAGAGACTAACTCCTTTCTTTTCACATTATTTTTCCCTGAGTATGTTATGCACAAACAACATTCATAAGAGAAAGATCTTCAGCAGAGAAGGTTGACGAAAATACAAAAAAAAAGCACACTGCCTCAGTCCCCTTTCTCTGTAAAACCTGTATTGAGAGATAGAGGAAGAGACAGATGCTGACTTTATTGGTGCTGTGCATAAGACAAAATCACTTCTTCCTTCTAAGGCATGCAAGGATAATATTATCTTTTCTGCTATCACATTTTATAGATAATCACCCCAAAATGAACTAGCCATGATGATCCTTAGTCCCCTGAGCTAAACAGAACAGCACCTACTACATAAATAAAATTGGCATTCTTAGCTTCCAGAAACAGTCCGACATTTGGCTGTATTAAAGCAAATGACTTTATGCTGTGACCTCTTCATCAAACTGATTCACTTTAATACACTTAATATATACTAAACCCTAGCTGTGAGTTGACAAGTTGCTTTTATATTAACTACCACCAGTTCAATAAAAAAGAAAATCACCTTCAACAAAGCTAATGGATTAATAGTGGCAGAACCCCCAAAATATAAACAGACATGCTAAACTTCCAAACCATTACTTCAGCCACTATTCCTTAACATACTGCCGTGATTTTTCACAAACAAATCTTCAGCCCTCTCCATGAATTGATGATATCCTGTGAAAAATCTGCCTGTATGAGCCCTCTGTATATAGGCACATCAACTGATGGTGGTAAGTCATTACGTCCTTTCCTGCTTTACAGCTGTGATGGACATCACAAGGAGGTTTCAACCACAGGAGTGTGCGCACACACACAGAAAGACAAATTTTTGCAATATACCTAATCCTACAAGTCCATAAGAAACAAAATTATAACAGAGTTGTTTTAATTTTAAGTTGTCCAGCAGGTATTCTTTACAATATTAAAAAGGAAAACTAGCAGGAGGGACTAAGTGGTTTAGGCAACTGACGTAAAAGAAAAAAATCTTGCAACCTGTAAGTGACCATTTGAGATCTACCCAGGGCCACAAGTTATTAACTGGAAGTATACCAAGCTCCTCTCTCTCCAATGATTTGCTAAGACCTAATTCATTTTCAACTAAACAAGTGCCTACATTATTTTTAAATGGTCTCCACCGCAGCTGATACAGTTGATATTTCAGATACACTCTACCTCTGAGCATACAGGGGAAAGCAAACCATCCTCACAGAAGGCTCCCAATTCAAAGTGGTGGTCTGGTAACTGGGCAATGTAGGAAAACTTACGTTACCACTGCTCTCTTCGCATTTGTTCTGCATACAGTAAGAAGATTTCAGTATATAGGAATGTCATTATAGATCAGCACTTTTTCAAAATAGCAAAAAACTGTTCTGATGAACCGCTCCACAAGCCACAAATGAACGAAGCCTGGTGTCCAACAGACTGGTGACCTACAGTCCTCCATCCTCATCAAAACAACCTCAGCTTGCCGCTGTGTCCTCTAGGAGCTTGTGTCAAAAAAAACTCCAATTCCTCTCACATTTTCACATCTCTCCACAATCTCCACATCTTCTCCAGTACCCTAACTCCCCTAGTGCTGTGTACATTATTTTATCTCACCAGCCCACAGCATTGCATGGTCTTGCCCATACTTTCTCCTAATTGCCATCAGGACAAGAGGCACCATGTGCTACAGCTGGCTCCCTGGCACATTAGCACCGAGTGACTGGTCAACGCACACATGCCGATTCATTGGTGAACAGGCAAAAGAGAAGTGAGAACCGCTGAACTCATGCTGCACCTCTCTCTAACGGGAGGAAAGGAGCGCACTGATTTGGGTTTCTCTCCTCCACCAAGAGGCTGATTTTTGTGGAATGCTGAAGAGATCTTGCAGGAAACTTTGTAGTCTCTATCCCAATTTGGCTGAAACCTTCTGAAGCCTAATTGATAGACAGATTGATTACACAAGCTTTGTTTCTCTAGGAAAGTAGGCTAAAAATCCATTAAGAAGCTACTTATGTCATCCCTTCATTCCCATTCTTCATTTAAAAATAACGATTCTATTCTAGTGCAATAGCTTACATAATTCTCTCCTGAGCTGAAATAGTTCAAACTTTCAGCCCATATTTATCAAGTGTGTGTGTGTGTATGTATTTTTGAACATTTTGAGGTGTTTGGTAGGAATGCAAAGTAATAGCTAGAACATTAGCAACATCAAGTAAGCCTCAATAAATGGCTATCTCCTAAACTTTTTGGCTTAGTATCACTGCAAGTGAGAACTGATCTGCTTTTTCTCCAGCAAGTTGTCAGTTGTTCTCATGGTTACAGATCTAGGAATTTGGAATGACAGGACACAGTTATGAGAATGAGTATTTGTTTGGCATGTTTCTACCTAGTAAATAACATTCTCCTACAAACAGGACAAGAGACTGCTGTACATCATCATTTTGTTTATTCTTTGCGAAGACCACTTTTCAGAGATTCCGTCACAGCAAAGAAGGTGCTAAGCAGATTTACATATTTCCTCAAATTCCTCACTCACAGAATGAGGACAAAAATACACAACTCTTGCACTCTCACTCTATTACTATAAATGGGCCAATGGGGCTTTCGCTGGAAGATCCAATGTATACATACACTTTCCAGATGGGACTTCTTATCTCCCAGTGTGAAGCAAGGATGGAAAAGCACTCTCCCTATTTTTATGCAAGAGAAGGCAAGGATGTTAATAACTGTCACAGGGCAAAACCTATTCTGTCAATTGGTTACTTAAAAATATAACCAGAAATCTTTCTGATTAACTGCCGATATTTGTAGTTCCAGATATGGTATTATGTAAACAAGACATTACATTAATGTCTTAGCCAGTGGGGGACCATGCTCTATGGCTCACTGTCCCTGGACTTTCGAAGTCTAACTAACACCAGGCAGCAAGCCCTGTAGGTGCAGTAAAGAGCCCATAGCTTTCAGTGCTTGAGACAGACAGACCCTTGGACCACCAGTGCAAGCCCACAAGATTTCCAAGACCCCATCAGGCCAACAGAAAGCTGCCTACATTTTCAGGTCCACACAGAAGGCCTACAACCAAGGCACCAGGGAGGGCCTTCTTGAGCTTAGGGCTCAAGCTCCCAAGGCTGCACATGTAAGCCTTGAAGCCCTGATAACAGCAACATTATCAGAACTTCTGCTCTCGCAGATGATGACCCAGGCAAGATGCCAAGGTCCCTGCTAGACACTGGGGAGTCTGGAAAGGCTCAACTGCCCAGCAGTCCTGCGAGTGCTGATCCAAGCTTGGTCACAAGGTGCTGGGCTACAAATTCATGTCTCACATTTCCAAAAAAAGAGCGTCTAGGAAATTTCCATTACAAGGGAAATCTCAAAATGTCAAAATTTCCCACAAGTAAGGCAAGTTTAGTCTACCTCTGGTTTGAGTTTCTTTCAGAAAATCTTTACCCTTCGTGTTCAACTCTGAGAATGAGCTTTCATTTGTAACAATATATACACTAAAAATGATATATATGAACAAAATGCGCATATTCACCTCTAAAAAGACTCCTTTACAATATGAAATCATTCCTCAAGTTATATTAAAATTTCTACAGTTAACTCCACATGCCTGCCTTGAAACAACAGCCTTCCCTTATAAAGCACAAACTTACCTATGTGGCCTCAAGATTACTAATAGAGAAGATAAATTCTACAGAGATGAAGCCACAGAGGTATTTGAAGTACACACTTCCACTCTGGCATAACATTTACTCACTGTTTCAGTAAAGAAACAGTACCTCTAAAGAGGCCAGAGCTGAATGTGGGGACAGCATCATTAAAGTGCTGTCCCACGAGGAGAAACATCAACGGCAACAAACCTGGCCTGGTGATCACCAGGTATCACCAAGGCCACAGCACAACCACCTGAGGTGAAGGGTAACGTGCCTTCACGCAAGGAAACTGCACATTCCTAAGATGCTAGCTCCCATCTAGCGAGCTGCAAGGAAGGGAGGGACAAACTGCACGAGTATGTATTAAGTTAATAGAATATTTGGCCTATTTTATTCATATAAAGTTGATATTTAGCTGTGGCATTTTAGAGTCACAGGTCCCAGTTTCAGTTTGCCAACTTGCTGCAGAAGTGAGAGTGAAATAAAGAACATCAGGCAGAACTCAGGTTCATGGCAGGCAGTTCACACCACCTTCTCCTACATGGCAGGTATAAGAAAGAAATTCTGTAATTAAAAACATGAAGCACTTGACCAACAAGACAATAAACCTCATGAAGATACATCAAACTTGGACGGCCTCCAAAAATATCTTTTTCAGAAGCTGAATTTTTCTTAATACTAAAGTTCCCGATTTCCCTGGCACCTAAATGAATAGGACACTTTCTCAGAACTTTAAGTATTTATAATATGGCTATTTTTGATTGCCTATAAATCATTTTTAAGGACTTTAAAAACAAAACAAACAAAGAAAAAACGTTTTTATATTTTTGTTCCCTGTCATTAAAAAGGCAGTGGAACACTTCAGTTTTACACAGTGCCTAGAAACTTCATAAAATTTAAAACAAAGCAGTACAAATTGAAGTCACTTATGCTGTATGTTTTGGATATGTCCAGGACAGGCTAGAGAAGAAGATATAGTTCTAACTTATGATTTAGCACTTGATAGTGCACATAATATCACTGACCTCAGAGAGGCAGGAGCAAACCCCTAAAAAAGGCCAAATGGTTCCTTTCCTGAAGGATAGTTTTGCTTCAGTCTGTATTCAGACACAAGCTAACTGAGAGGTGCTGCAGCACACAGTTCCTTGTATTGCTGAAGTGTTACTAATAAATTCTTGTTCCCTATTAACCACGCACACAGCCCAGGGTTTATCTCGGTAGAATTCATTCTCATACTCATTCGCCCACTGGAATAGCAGGGGTACTGAGCCAAACGATTCAATAGGCCTTTTCCATTTTGAACTTCTATTCTTCTGGTACCTCTACAAAATTCCCACGCACACAGCAGAGTTTAAAAGGAAAGCAATAAAGCTATAGAGCAGTAATTGTTTCCCCCCGTACCAGTTTCTATCTAAGGAGTTTCTACCTCAGGATCAAAAGGACTTTGTGCATAAATTGAGGGGTAGTATTATTGGCTCCTTGATATGGAATATGTCAAAGTACAAAACATTTTTTTTCCAAAGCTAGGCCACAAGTTGATGCAAACAAAGGCAATATTGCACACAGCATTTTAGTTCCTGTACTATGTGTCCTCCGGCATAGTAAGCCTGCAATTACCATGAGAAAGGTCCAGCTGGAGGTATCACCTTCAAGGAGCATTATTTCTTGCTTATATATTTCTTCAAAACATATGCTCTGCTTGAAAACAATTCAGTACCAATCAGCCAGCAGTATGAACAATTTAAGTTGTGGTCTTAGTAAAGATAGGAGGGGGAATTTGCTAAAAGCTGCATATTTCAGTTACAAAGCACCAAGACGCATATTATAAAGACAGGCAAATATATATTACAGACCACGGCGGGGGGGGAAAAAGGCACAAAGCGTATGCCTTTAAAAGTACAGTTTTACCGGTGAAGGCTGCCAAATTACCGAGGGGATTTGCTGAGAGGAGCATGTTGCTGCCAGGAGGGACAAAAGCAGCATTCTGCCCACTCCAAGCTCCTCCCCGGCTCCTGTCACGCTCACAGCGAGAAGCGGCTCAAAAACTGACAGCCTCAGACTTCGGGACTGGGAGAGACAAAAAGTACCTGCTGATAAATGCTTGGAGGGAAGAAAAAATATATATATTTTGAAGAGCTAGTAAAAGACAGCGGACAAAAAAATACCCAAGATCAGAAAAAGGCTCCCCTGACCATTAATAAATAAATTCTAATCTGGTGGTATCAAGAAGCACAACTTGGCAGCAGAAATAAATAAAAGCAGCGCACACCTCGTTGGGTTTCAAAGAACTAACCCTGGGGGGCCTTTTTAAAACGGGCGCAGCAGCCCGTACGCTGCTGTCGCGGGCGCCCGAGCCGCAGGGGCTGCTCCGCACGGGCGCCGCGCTCCAGCGAGGCCTGGCCATGTTGCGAGTCGCCCCCGGCTGGCAGTGCCGCCTCTGGGCCGCGGCAGCCCCATGCGAGGGGCCCGCGCCTACCTGGTTGGTATCCTCGCCGTGCTCCAGGTGCACTATGCCCTGGCTCCTGCCTTCCGTGTCGCTCAGCAGGTCGTCCTCGGAATCCTCCAGCAGGGACGAGGAGCCCGTGGAGGAGAGCGAGGAGGTGGAGAGGCGGCGGGACTGCAGGTGCGATGAGCTGTCCGTCCTCAGCCAGCCGCCTTCCGGGTGCGGCGGCGGCGGCACCCGGGCGCTGCCCTGCGCCTCCTCACTCTCCTCGGCGGTGACGGTGAGCCGCGGGATGACGGGCGGCAGGACGCCGTTGGGGGGCCGGCAACCCCTTTTGGCCGGCTCAGGCAGCTGCCGGGCGGCGGCGGCGGCCACGGCGGCGCAGCGAGCCTCGAAGAGGGAGCGCAGCTCCCCCACGCTCAGCCGCGTGCCGCGGCTCAGCTCCGGGCTGCTGTGCAGCCCCGCGCGGGGCTTCATGGCGGGCTCGGCGCCCGGCGCTGCGCTCCAGCGCAAGCGGCTCGGGGCGTGCATGGGGCAGCGCCGTCGCCGAAGAAACTTCTTTGTGGCTCAGCCGGCCGCGGCTGCGCGGAGCGCGGCCGCCACCCTC
>VZSV01000001.1:11239666-11269354 GCA_013398735.1 Nothocercus julius | reverse complement strand
CGCCCTGGGGACGGGGCAGGAGGTCGTTTTCCGCCACTGCCCGCGGTGGGTGGCTGCGGGTCGGGGGCATCTGGGCGCATCGGCACCCGCCCGGGCTGCGCCGAAGGGGCTTCTCTGGAGCCCGGCCTCCTTTCCTGAATGGATTTCCCCAAAATCCTCCCCTCCCTGTCCGTTTCTTGCATACTGAACTCCAGCTCTGTCCCAAAAACGTAACCCGCACTGAGTTGCAGCATGCATTTCAATGGTAGATATTAAGACCTTCTGAACAGGAAAGATGTCCTACTTGCGGGGTTGCATCAGCTGAGGTGACAAGTGAAATTAATAAATTTTGGAACCGACTGCTGAATCTTCAACCCGCTTTTTTGCTCATTTACCTCATTGTTTCCTTGTGTTTGCCCATCTGCCTCCAGCCATCTGCTCTCTCCTGCCTGCGAGCTCCCGGGGAAAGGGCTGAGCTCGCTCGGCACCCTTGGGTCATGCAGCAGTCACAGTAAGGATTTGTTAGCCCTCCCAAAGCCTTGCGGCTACTTGGAGTGCACTGTTTTATGGTCCCGATCCTGCCCCCAGTCTCTAAAAAGGCCCAGTTCGCCTGGCGGCACACAGCGTGCATCCCCGTGGGCCTGCTGCCGTGCTGCTCACGCGTCGCAAACCTTGGAAATGCCAGTGAGCAATGGTGAAGGAAGCTGGGCAGCTCCGTATGTGAAAATCTAGGTGTCCTTAACTGCCTTGCCTAGCCCTTAGTTTTGCTGATCTGAATTTCCAGCTTAAATTGCCACATCTTGTGGTGGATTTAATTTTGCCATGGCTTGGGGCGGATTTAATTCACGGTGTAGAAGCCCTTGCCACCATTCTCCCAAAGGCCACGTGTAAAATTGTAGTAGAACTATGAAAAGCATGATTTTAACTGATGGCTTTATAAGAAGACTCATTCACCAGGGCAATTTTTTAGAAACAGCAGAAAACAAAGTAGCTAGTTTTAAATGAGTATAAAAGATCATGTACATGAGTTGGACCCATTTAACTAATATAAGGAACTATCGCAGCTTCAGTTCTGTAGACAAGCAAGATGGAAAGAGAGTTCATTCACAGGAGAAAGTGACCACGGGCCAAACAGGAATTTCTGGAAGCGTAAAGGCAAATCAGCTTCCAGCATCTTTTAGGCATCACTGTGTGTGCTAATTTTACGATTACAGGGTTATATGTGATCCATGATGAGGAAACCTTACTTCCAGCAACTGTTCTGAGACCACCAACTCCGAGACCATCACTTCACAGTTATTAGTTAATAGCAAAATGATAAGATATTATTTAAATAAACTAAGTTTCAGCTAATCAAGATAGATATAAAGTACATGCAATACATTTAATTTTAATAAACTAATGCATATATAAAAAAGAGATGATATTTATTTCTAATAATATAAATTAGCAGTGATTTGTCGGATAGGTAAACTTAGCTGCTTTCACAGTGTCAGCCTTAAAGAACTACTGAACTCTTCAACTCTTGAAGATTTAACCTGAAGATTTTAAACACTATCAGAAGAAGTGTTTAAAGTAGCAAGAGATTCTTCAGGCACTCAGTTATGACCATGTTAATTTGTAAATGTACAACTGCTTTAACATGCAGGGTGGGGAATCCTGGTCTGGGGTTGGACAGGCAAAGAACTAACGACTCGTACCTGACACTTGGGAAATGACACGTTCTGGGCTGTAGGGTGCTATCCCCGTTCACTACTGATGCCTGACTGAAGTTAAATCTGATAAAATGCTGATATGTCTGTCCCTATTTCACAGATGGGCAAACTGATACACAGACAGTAAATTAGTTGAATACAGTCATCCAGTGAGTCAGAGGCAGAACAGAGTGCGTCAGGTTTGCTGCCTGCGACTCTAACCACCAGCTCACGTTCCCACCTCCAGGGCTATTAAGTCATGTTTATCTTCGTTTTTCTTATTCATATTGGTGTTACTTCTTAACTGCTGGGGTTTCAAGTTTCACACATGCCTGCCACAAAAATAACTTTCTGCCTTTATTTATATAGGAAAAAAAAAATCATTCCCATGAAAGCCTTTTCCAAACAGTGTTATCATTAACATATTGCCTATTTTTACTTCCTTTAGTTTGCATTCATATCAGATATCTAAGCCACGTAGAAAGACAAAAAAAGGTGCTGTGGACATTTATATCAAGTTTGAAAGCTTTCAGACAGACAGGAGTTTAAATATGATCTGGGGGGAGCCCTGGTTTTCGCTGCTTAGCACATAAAAAAATGTTTTGCTGTGCATGTGCAGTTTCTCACACAGCTGAGTGCATGTCAGCCACATGCTTAAATTCCAGTCTGAGCAAGAAGACCTGAAAAGAACCTAAGAACTAAGACGACCTAAAAAGTAGCTAAGAGTTGTGGTTCACTTGTCATTTACAGATACAACCAATATAAGCAATGTAATGTTTACAAGAAATTACGAATATTTTTTTTTCTGGGCGTTATTTTCAAAATCAATAAAAAAAAAAAAAAAAAAAAAAGGAAAACTTTTAGAAAACATGCATACCTGAAGGCCCCTTTCCAGGACTTGAAGAAAGGCGCGTGGTCCTGAAAACTCGCCTGCCTCTTCTAATAGGCTCAGCCCGTCCAAGGGGAGATCTTACCTCGCCGCCTTCAAGCTTTTCATGGGAAAGTCTGCGCTTCCCTCCAGTGGCTGAAACGAAGATTGCAGCCCCAAGTGGAAAGTGCGGGCTTCAGAGTCCTCATGGGAAGGGCGAGGATTGTAAGAATCTGTTTTTACCTCCCAAACCTAGCTTCTGATTTTTAAGATGATAATGTGGTTAGTTATTAAGATCTGAAGTGACGGAAACTATGCCTCAGCTGTCCCCTACCCTACGTGTCTTGCTCACAGTCTGTGGATCAGCATGTGCAGAAATGATTTTTCTGTTCCTCAGTCCCTCAGCCAACTCAGCAGTTAGCACCCCATTGCATAATTCCTGAGGAACCCAGATGCTGGGAAAAGTTCATGACATGTGTTTCTCTGCCAGAGAAACACAAGAACGATCATGTGGGTTTTAAAACGTGGAATAAAGTCTGTCCAGATGCAGATTCCCAGGACATGAGAGGGAGGATACAGATCCTCATCCAGGAGGGAGGTGCTGTGTTTTGGCAGAAGTGAGCGTGTTCCTATTGGACTGAGTGAGGGATCAAATGAACATTAAACTACGGAGGTCCCCTCCTGGCTGAAATTAAAATTACATTTCTAAACTCTTCCTCAACAGAAGTACCTTGAACTACTCAGATACTCACCTGTACTAGGGGAGCTGACGGTGGGCAAGATGGCTCAAGCACAATGAGGTGCCATTGCTCCCTAGGAAAAGGGCCTGCAGAGCTCTGGGACTGTAATGTGAGAACCATGGCAGTGAGCAAAGACACAAGGGCAGGAAAGGGGAGAAGGCAGTGGTCACATAGCACCTCTGCTATAAAAATGAGCTACAGTGGTCTGCTGGTATAGGGTATGGGGAAGAGGTGAAGAGAGAGGAGGTCACAAACGAGAGAAAAGCAGTGGGGAGAAAGATCACTCTTCTGCCACATCCATCGTGCCCTTTGCTGCCATATTACTGTTCTCACTGCTTTTCCCTGTGAAAGGGGAAGAGTAAGGCCAGTTCTTTCCACTTCTCTCTAGCCTATCAGCAGTACTGTCCTCCCTACCTCTCTCACACTGGCCTTGGGGCCAGTATACCCAAGGCACTGGAATAAAGAGGAGCAGCGGGGAGAAAAGTGTAGAATGGTGTAAAGAAGAGCAGGATATGAGTTATCACATACACAGGTAGACTGCTTCTATAGGTTTAATTTTACCAGTTCACCTTGCAATCTAAGGCTTAATTTGAAGAAGAAGAATTGTAAATTATTCCCTATCAGAAAAGATTAAAATGTATCTCAGCAAGAAGGTATTTCACTTTTAATAAGTCAGAAAGTATAAATTATAAAAAAAAACAGATTACTGAGAAAATGAAAAGACTGAAATAGCACAACTAGTTTAGATTTTAGCAAAGATTAAAGCAGAATCTAATGCTTTCCACACAAAGCATCACTAGTAGTATTTGTTCCAGCAAAGGATCTGTCATAGTAGCTAAATTTAAATGATCTTCTTAATGATGGTTATTTTTAGACAAATGTGGTCAGAAGTTTATACCCCAGCTGTCACAGATCTGTATTCCCCATTTACAGCGGAAAATTACTGGAAAACTCTTACAAGTTCTTACTGAGCCACACAGTGTGCTCTGCCAGTTCACTTTACAGTGCTGCACAAGAAGTCAAAAATATCCTGTAGAAACAACGATGATGCCATTTGAGTATATCTTCAGGAAAAAAAAGGCAAGCAGGAGTAATTACTAAGTAATGAAGAAGCAATTTTTGTTTTCATGTAAGGATCTCTCTTGTGCTTAGAATGTTTTCAAGGCTTTTCTAGACACATAGGTGCTCTTTAGTGTGACCTAGTTGCAAATTAGTGCCAGTCTGCGTATAGCAATGTTTGTTTTATCCTGCATGTGCATGTTGGCACACATATTTGTGCCGTTTTTGCAGGCAATGAAGAAATTGGCAGAGATTTTTATTCACAAGACTTAGTTGTATGTCACATGGAATCCACTGAGTTGCAGAATAAAAATAGAAATATAGGCTAGAATAAAAATAAAAAGGGTTTGCAAAAATATTCAGGAGGCTTCCTCTTTTTTTTTTTTTTTTAACCCAGAAAGCGAAATATTTACATGTTTCTCAATTGCTTAACAGCGGTTGCACTTGATTTCTTTACTTGAAGGAAACCCTTTACTTGAAGGATTAGGAAGCAGCAAGAGAAAGACATTGCCAAACCCGCTGCCCACATCAACTTTGTGCCTCCTTATGTAGCGGTGGGGGAAATGAGCAGGGTGCAGGGCGCTGGGGTGCAGGTGCCCATGGCAGCGCGGGCGGTTTCAGCACTTGGGACAGCTCCCGCTCCCGTGTCACCCACCCGGGTGGGAACCCGCCTCCCACCCCGAGCACAACTTTCCGATGCCCCTCTGTGAACTGCAGTCGGCTTTCCTGCGTGTGCCTTCTGAGGCTACTGGTACCAAGGCAGTGTTTAAACCAAAACAAAACTTGGCTATTGGTGCTGAGTTGCATTACTGGGTTCTGCTACTCTCCAGAAAGGAGCTCTCATATGCCGTGGTCACCTAGTCCCAGACACCACTGCTATTGCTAATGTCTGTGATTTTTTTTTTTTTTTTTTTTTATTAGATGCCTAATGATTAGATGCCTTAGACTTTTGGCAGTAAAAAGACAAAATTCATTTTTAAATTGCTGTAGCTGAACAAAAGCCATCCTCTTACACATTCTTTAACATTCAAACTTGCTTCAGGTTGTTTTCTAAAATACTCCACGATGAAACAAGTCCTCTTTTTGAGCTACTAACCTTAACATTTGGTAATGCAGAAACACAGGAGCTGCAAAGCTCTTAAAGACATGCTCAGCAATTTTTATCCTGTTCTCCTATCTTACTTCCCCTTAATGCTAAAATGAATACTAAAAAAATCACAAGCCAAGTATCACACAAATTCTCTGCCAACTGGGTGCCCTATAATAGATGAATTTAAGTTAATGTACCACAAGCTTGCGCTGACAAGATGCAGGCATTCAGATAGGCTGAGCGCTGAGCGCTTGCAGTAGGTCTCATTCACTGCCAATTTGCTCAAGGAACTGGGAGCAATAGTGTGTGCAAGGCAGGAAAACACGTCTACATAGCATATAATATTTGAGTGCTTCCTTTCTCAGACAGAACTCAAGTTAATCCCTAAAGATATTAAAAGAGCAGGGTAGGATGCCTGACCAACAATACTGGGCTTTCTAAAGAAGTACCACATGGACCATGGTCCATGCAGTGCAAAAGTATCTGTTTGGTCATGACCAAAGAAACAATTATATCCTCAAAAGTTAACTCTTGACTTTATATCTGGCTTATGCTTAGTCTACTGCTACAGACAAAATCTTGATTATCTTTTTTATACTTCAGTACTTTCATTTTTAGACAGTTACTTCCTGATCTGTCTCATCCTTTGAAGGTTACAGCAGAACATAAGCTGAAAAACCGAACTAGAAACAGAACATCTTCACAACAACGGTGTTTAAGGGAATAAGAAGGGAAGAGGGATGCAACCTCCACTTGTTTACTAGCAAACATGTTGCAGTGAACATTTTCCAACTAATGTCTTCATTTCACCTGTGAGACCAACAAACAAAATAAATTTGAGAAAATCTCTTGTACCTGCAAAGGATATGTCTGCTACAGACCATTCCACAGAAATGGGCCTGATCCTAGGGACGCTGCTCACATGAGTAGTCTCACTGGTCATGGCTACATCATTCTGTTGGATCCCTCATGAGCACTACCTCCACCAACAGGCCTGTCAGGGCTGACACAACCATCCAAGTTTGTAACGCAGACCCTTTGGGCACCTCAGGATCACTGACCTGTGTCCGCACTCCTCACTACTTGCTCCATTTCCATTGCCTGCTACAGCACCTCACAGCACCCTGACAGGGGCCTGCCAGTCCTCAGCATCTCCCCAGCTTCTTTGCCCTGAACAGATCCCCCAGTCCTACCATAACAGGACGTTATAGAGGGATACTTTATATAAAGAGACCATAAACCTTATAGAGATATAAGGGCTCCCACCCATTGCCACCTTCCCTCACCTGCACTTATCTCCTTGCACTGACTTGTTGTGGTACGTCACAATTCATGAAAGCGGGAAGGTCTGAGAAGTTGTTCCTGTTTACGAACAATCCTCCAGCCTGAGACCTGGCATGTAAAAATGACTTGACCCCGTACAGATAGCCAAGGCTATGCATGAAACTCAGCAAACAGATTCTGTCACCAGTTCTGCCACCACAGTTCTGGTCATGATCAGCACATTAAGCTAGGCAGCCATGTACCCTTCTCAGTTATTTTTCAATAATCAGGAATTTCTGCAGAAAGCCTTGTTGTCTTTTGTGTAAGCCCATAGTGAAGCCTCATTCATGTGGGCACATGCCCAAGAGTCTGTCCTGCCTGCAGGTTATTGACCTGCACTGCAGAAAGTCTAATTTTGCAAGCAGGGAGAGTTTAGATATGAGTAATTTGCCTGATCTATTTGAAGTGAATCATGAGAATATTGAGATACAGAAAGTATCCCGTTACCAGAAAGTAATGGTGACCTTGCTCATTATTTTGGAAGAAAACCAAAGATATGACATTTTTGCTACATAGATTGTTTAAGTTTTGTTTTTTAATTTCAGAACAAGGTGAAGCTTTTTTGATAATTATCTTTGATAAGATACAATCAAGTGATGATAACCCTGTAACCTTAATGATGCCAGGCAAGAAAGGATGACATCATTAGATTAACATTTTGCAAACAATTAAAATAGACAGTCTAGTGCACTAAACGTTGTAAGAGTAAATCAGTGTAAAAAGTAAATAAAAATAATACGTAAAAAGGTGTGTTCAAGGACTTTTTTCCCAAGCTTTTTCTGCGGTAATGTGTATGGTGTTCAATTATTGTTTTCTTTCAAACTATTTTGAAAATTAAGCAGGTAACAGGCTGAATGGAAAACAGTAATTTCTAATTTCTTCATTAAAGAAATGTTTTTCTCTTGATTTCTGCTGAAGTTAATGGGGACCATGAGAAAATCCACTTTCCCTAGGGCCAGGGACCTGCGTTTGTCATTTGTTCAGATCAGAATATAAATTGTTCTGTCTACTTTGATAAACTTTGAGATTTCCCATACCATTCTCCCAGTGAATCCCTTCAATCTTATTTATGACCACAAACTGTTCAGTACCCTGGTGCAAAAGCTAATGCTACTGCACCTGTGTGCTGACTTCATACTGGGTACTTCTCCTCCATGTTTAGGCCATTGCTAAGGGTGCAAAGAGTTCTCTTCAGTAACATAAACTAGGACTGCAGATCACTCACTTGGGCTTTTGTCTCTGTTTCTCTTCAAGGCAGTAGATTTCTGAAAAAAAAAAAAAAAAGAAGAAGAAGAAGAAGAAGAAGAAAAAGAGGCAGACCACTGTCTTTCCTCATCAGGAAATGTGTTACTATTTTACAACCCAGGAGTGCTCAATTTTTCACTAAATTCTTCTTAATTCTCTGACAGAATAGGCATCTCAGTAATGAAGCGTATCTCTAGCCTCTTGAACCCGTGGTGTTTTCTAATGGTTCATTCACAGGTTTGGTTTCGATGTTGCACAGTTTGTCCTAATAAACAGCAGTAATTAAATAGCCCTGAAAAAGTAGAGTATCTGGCTCAAAACCAACCAACCAAATAGAAGAAGAAAACCCCACCACAAACATGGTCTTTACTATGGTAAAAAAAACATAGCAAAAGCAAGCAAAAGAATGTTAAGAGTATTTTATTTGTGTGTCCAATATATTATTTGCCTTAGCAAGTACAATTTTACAAGGCCACATGATGACCAGACAGGAAGCAAAGAAAAAACCACATCCTCTTTGAAACTATGAGGATCTTTGCTTCCCCAGTGGGGCTTTTATCAACCTGAGGAAACACTCTGTTTTTAGCTTGATTAGGTTTTTCAGTTGGAAAAGGTGATTATTAATTATATTTACTATCTAGAACTTTTTTTTTTTCTCCAGCATATCAGCTAGAGGAATAGCGAATCACATTTCACCGGAACATTATCAAAGGACTTGCAAAAAGCTTGAAAAAAAGCCTCATGAGGACACAAGCACCTTCAGAAATGGAAATAGTGGTCTGAGATGACACTAAGAGATGGAAATCAAGGGTCTCAGGGTTTTTTGAGGGTTTGGCTTTTTGTTTTAGGAACTGCATTTCTCTCTCTGACAGATTTTGGTAATTATCATATAAACCTTTTCCATTTCCTAGTCATGCACAAGTCTATGTGCATAAAAGCCTAGCGGTAGTTTGCATGTGCAGACATAACCTAATACCTCACCTTATTTTCCAGATTGGCATATGAGGATCAGACTTAGAAAGAGATATTCATACAGGGGAAATTGCTAAATATCTGCCTGAAAAAAAGTGATGGGGATGCATCAAAGCACTCAAAATAAAAAAATCTTTTCAAATGTGGACAATTAAAAATTACTCTGTTCATAACTGTCTTTTATATTGCATTGAGGACACAAGCTGATCTCCAGTGTCAGAAGCAGGACAGCTGAAGCAGAACAGTCCTCACATTGGTTTTTGCTAGGGTGAAAGGTTTGGGGCAAGCAGGTTAATGACTTGCCGGAGTAGGGAAACCATCAGCGGCCAAGTTGAAACTGAACTCTTGGTCTAGAGAGATGGAGAAGAGGGAGAGAGAGCGAAAGAGAGTGAAGGGAGAGAGTGAAGGAGAGTGTAGAAGCATGAGAGCCTCGAGAGGAAAGACCAGGTCAAAAAAAGCATTGAAACACCAAAGACTTTGAAGTAGCTCTTTTTTCAGGTTTTAATTACATATACATATATGTATATTCACTCTTGCCTCGCCCATACTTTACCACTAGGTGGCCCCACATGAGCTTGGATGAAGAATTGCTTACCAGGCAAGACGCATTGGCATTTAAATCTGTTTAATTTCCAAGAGTGCTTGGCATCAAAAGAAAAATCCTTCAAAAGTCTGACCACATGGGGTGAAACAAGACAAGAGTTTGAATAGCTCTAAACTCAAAAGCTTGAACTAGAATCTGGGTCTCAGGTCCTGGTTCAGTCATAAACTTGGGAGGTGAAGCGCCATGTATAAGCAGGACAACGAATTCACACAAATGGGTATATGGTGTGTAACATACTTGAGTTCACGTTTTCAATCTGTGCAGTGCTGGCAAAGTCACAGGATGGCACCCAGCTTTGGGCACTTGCTTCAGGAGAGATAGAGACTATCTGGAACTGGAGGAGAGCAGCAAAGATGAACAGAGATGTACAAAATGCAGCCAATGTGGAAAGCCTAAGAAAAGTGGACTTGCTTAGTCTACAGAGGGCTGAAAGGTTGTGAAAAGCCAATCATGGGAAGCTTTGAAAAACAGGTTTGTCAGATCTCTTTCAGGAGAGCATATCAGTGATCCTGCTTCACTCACTCCTACCAAACCTCTCAACCTCGTCAGGTTTTTAGGAAGGTTTCTTACGGACTGACCACCACTACCAGGACCTCATATGGCCCCACACCATGGTTGCAACGCATGCCTGTCTTCCTTGTTAGGATTCCAAGAGATTAAGGGACTAAATCCCCTCCTCTTTCATGAGCATCTCTAAGGTGCTTGTGTATTCTTACAGAAAGTCCTACCCACTACACACTGCTGTTGCTTGCTCCATTAGCAAATGGGGGTGCGAGCGGCTGTGCCAGGCAGATGCAGACCACACACCACAGGTGCAGGCCACAGGAAAATCAGGAACTTTAGCAGGGAGTTAAGGCATTGGTGTCATAGGCCGACAAATGAGAGCAAATATATTCTGGAATAAATTCTGGAATAGATGGTCTCTTGAAACCCCTCCCAGACTCATCTTCTAAAGTTTCTAGGTGGGTTCTCTGAGGGAAGAAAAAAATAATTTAAAAAAAAGCTGCCATGGAATTAAATTACACATATCAGTAGAAAACTACTGAATGCTCATCTCAACTCATGCAGTAATTTCAACAACAACAAAAAGCCCTTCAAGAAAAGGTAAAGTACAGTATACCTGGCATTCTGAGCCATTTGACAAAGACAGGCCAGATGAATGAGTGTTCAATTCAAGAGCCAGTGAGACCTTGATATTAATCAGTGCTTATTGTGATCACCCCGCAAGAAGGCACAGCATTACCAGGGCTGTGGTCTGCAGGTTTCTTGTTTTTCCAAACATGTCCATTCCCGGCCCTTGCTGGGGTCCCAGGGACTCCTGCACACTTCAGTAAGAGATTTCCCTTTTTCGCGTGGACTTCCCATTTTCCCTCTCCTAGGTTTGAGGTGTTGTGGAATCCTCTCTTAACTCTTCATTTTTCAAAACGCAGGGAGTAAAGGAAAGCACTGTCATTATGCCCAGCAGGTTTATGCCAGATACGCTTCCATTAGTAGATTCACAGCTGCGACCACAAACTCTAGTCAATCTCCCAAAAGGAGGGTGCAGACTGCAAACAATTGTGTTCAAGAGGATAGCCCTTCAAACCTTCCATCTATACTTTGTGCACCAAAAACTTTATCAATGCATTTTCAGAGATGCTTGAAGAGGCACTTGCCCAGACTGGTAGCAGCTCCTGCCTATGCCCAGTTGAAATCTCTAGTCTGTACAATGCTGTGCTCACACACATGGAGTTATTCTCTCTTTTCAGTGTGCTCAAGGTACACCTGCCTCACAGCCACAAGGCCAGGAATTGTAAAACATAGTCTTTACTAAGGCTGCAGGACTTAAAAATAAATAAATAAATAAATAAATATATATATATATATATATATATAAAGCAGTTTACATGCAAAATAAATAATTAAAATATCTATTTTAGAACTATCNCAGCCACAAGGCCAGGAATTGTAAAACATAGTCTTTACTAAGGCTGCAGGACTTAAAAATAAATAAATAAATATATATATATATATATATATAAAGCAGTTTACATGCAAAATAAATAATTAAAATATCTATTTTAGAACTATCACTTTTTCATATTATTATAATATTAGCGAGGGTAAATACTCTCATCAGCTTCTAAGCCTGCAGGACAAGATGCGTTTCAGATACAAACAAAACCCAAAAGGCTGAGCGGAATGAAAAACTTTGGCAGAGGCTGTAACAAATGCCAAACACATAGCACGCAGTCAGCTGCCAACAGTGAGACAGGGTACTCCTGAGAATCACACGGCATGTAAATAAGAGCAACAGGAACTTAATGGAACAAATCCAAATTCTGACAGAGTATTCATCTAAGTGGGTATCTGCCTCTGTATAGCAACAAAGACTACTACTATGAATAAAAGCATTGTTACAACCTTTTGTTTAAAAAACACAAAACCCAAAAAGGATTGTA
Source organism: Nothocercus julius (assembly GCA_013398735.1). NCBI lineage: Eukaryota > Metazoa > Chordata > Aves > Tinamiformes > Tinamidae > Nothocercus > Nothocercus julius. Next base: position 11,257,339 of record VZSV01000001.1, on the reverse strand, counting down.
CCTTCAGTAATAGCTGCTGTGCTACAAACCAGAATGCCAACGCTGTGATCTTAGCCTTCCAAACAGGAGCCTAACGAACAAACACAGAAGATTGCCCTCAGCACCACATACTACTCCACCACTAAGGCAAACAAAAAATCTTTGGGATAATCATGTGTTTCTGTTAACTAGATTGATTTCCCCCTTTTCTTTGTTTCTTACCTAGGCTGTCATTCTGTAATTCTGGAACTGGATTGATCCAAAAATCAATTGTTTAATAGCAGGTGGCAGATGGATTCTCTCCTAACTTCATCAAATTTCCATGCTTATCAAAAGCTAGAAGTTTCAAGGAGGTCCTTCACATTCAGCAAAAAATGCCTTCAAAACCTCCTTGCTTTTATATTCACATCTCAGCATATAATAATATCCCCCCTGCAGAGCAGGTACCTGAGGGCCTTTCTCAGCCAAAGGGCCCGCTCACAACAGCTGCGGTGCTAATCTTGCTAAACTTTAAAATAACTCTAGGAAAAACTAGAAGAAGGACCTTGGAAGTTTAAAGCAACACAGGAAAGTGTTCTATAGTTGAGAACAAAGGTGATAAAAACACAGGTAGTGTGGAAATCGTAATAAACTGCCTCCATTTCACACACCTATGCAATACATCTGTGATGTATTACACATTTTGCATTTGTTGATTCACTGTAATTTCAGTCAAGAGACTGGCTTAGGTTTATGAGCTCTTGAGGTTTCTCTTTAAAAGAACTCCTATTGGAAACAGCATTGTAACAGTGTACCTCTGTGTACGCTCAATACCCAGTCAAAACCATCAGGAGAACTTGCTGAAATTTCAGACAATTCTTATGTAAAGACTTAAGACATTCTTGTGTAAAATATCTGCCTGCAATAATTTAGTTCATAGAAGGTATCTACATATGTATACTATTTGATTTATTAATGTTTTATTTTATAATAGAGCACGACTTATCTTATAATTCTGGGTATGAAGGAACTGAGACAAGAAATGCTGTGACAGAAAGAAAATGTGCCAGACCTACAGCACTATAGGTGGCGATTAGTATGCTTTTCTTTCAATTTCTTTTCTAGTTATAGCCGTATGACAGACAACTCAAGAAAGCTGGAGACTGCACAGCTTAAAGCTTTAGAAGTACTAACATTCTGAATAGAAAAATATAATTAGCTTTTACTTTTGAGATGGCAGGCCTCTCATTTGTTACAAGTAGCTGTGACTTGCACAGGTCATACTTTGTATTCTTGCCTATGGCCAAAGGAAGCTTGTCTTGAATTTGTGTTATTGCTCCTGTCATTCTCCCATCTGCATGGTTTATTCTCTTCACAACTGTCCCACTTTGGGAAGTTTTCTGAACAAGAAACAACTAATCTCTATTTGTTTGTTGTTCTAAGACTCACATTCAAAACTGTAAGAAAAATTAAATTAAAGGCGTCACACAATCTTTAAGTGGAGGAAAAGTCTGATTAAATGAACTATTGGTTACATTGCCTCCATTGTTGATATACACTGATTAACTCCTGGATCTAATATTCCTTCCTGAAGAAGGTATAATGTCAAGTTTGTAAATACTTGTCCTGAAAGGATGCATGCGTGGATATTCATAAATTTGGGAAGATGCTCCTGTATTTTGTAATGAAAAGACTTATAAGAAAATTTCAATTTCAACTTTGCAAGATTTTTTTCTTCTCTCTCTTCCTGTCCCATCTTAGCTCTGCTTTTCCCCAAAACTGGAATGTCCTTTAATATTTGCTAATTATTTAAACTTTTTTTTTAAAGCCTTTCATATTACAATATCTAAGCAGAACCAGTGGCTTTGAACTTACTGTCATCTAATAGCTTGTAAACTACATTATGATTTGATGGCACAGCCCTTTTTTTTAATAATAATTGTTATTACTGAGACGGATGAACAAATACATTCCTTTACTAATCCACAACGGTTTATTACAGTTAACTAAAAATGAAGCATAGCAATCATCATATTTTGGGCAAATATGATATTAAATCAGATGACTAATAGGTTCAAATGACTGGACTACCAGTGGCATAAGCAGTGGATTGGTAACCCCATATAATAATGAGATTATGGGATTATAATAATATGGGATTATAATAATGGGATTATGGGAATATAATAATATATCCATAAATGGATATATGGGATTAGACTAGAACACGTTCACTTCAGCCACTACATCCCCTTCCAGCATCTTTTTTACTCTACATTGTGAACACATGCAGCTCTTCTCAGGGCAGGGCCAGCTCCTACTCCGAGAGGAGGGGAGTCTCTCCCTACCAGCACATCATACACCTTGCTCAAAGAATGCTCTGTGATTCTGTGTTGTGACATGCAATGGTTATAATGAAGTCACAGTAGCAGGTAATTAAGGGGTTACAACATGAATAAACTTGCTTTTTTTCTTTTTTTCTTTTTTTTTTTTTTTTTGAATTAAATAGCTTAATGCCTTAAATACCTTAAAGATTTCTTGAGCACCTGTGTCTATGTTGTATTTGCTGGGTCTTCCCAAACTTGTGGAGATGGACAGGCAGTAACTCCATATGAGGATAAGGCCTGTAAGAGAATGTTACAAGGTCTTTACAAGGGAGTGGTCATTTTCCTCTCTTTCCTAATGGTTAACAACAAAATATTCTCATCTTGTATTGCCTTATAATGAATAATCTACACTGCTGTTTTGCTTATTCTTCTTTTAAAGCTTTGTTATACACACCCAGGTACACAACTCTGCTACAAGATTTCTATTGAGACTCTCTACCAGCTAAAAAGAGCAGTAAAGCCACCACTAGTGAGCAGCTATTGTAATACTGCTATCACAAATAATACATTGTCTTTAAAGAAAGGAATATATTTTATTAAACTAACATAAAAGGGAAACAACAAACCTGCCTCTCGATGCAAAACCTCCTTTAGGTCCCTCCAAAACTCCCTAAGAAGGGCTTGCCTTCCCCAAAATATGCCCTTTTCCCAAATGACATTTTCTTGCCTAATAACATTTATTGCTTTTGTACACTCCCTGCCTTGCTTATACTCTTAGCCTGAAGCATCACAGGTAAAATTGCTATTAATACAACAAGGTTAAATTCTAGAACATTTACATTTACTTTAGCAGCTGGTTGTCAAGCTGAAATTGGCAGTTTTACATCGTTCAGAAATGGTTTTCACATAGTAATCTGCAAAAAAACTTCCAAATGCAAAAAATGATGTTGTGAGGGGGAAAGAATGAACATACGTGTCAGACACACACCCATAGCCCAGGACTCCACTCCAGTTATTTTAATTTGTAGATATTATGCCTACAGTTTGTGCCTGTGGGGTATTCTCAAGCCCACAGAGACAGGAACGTGGTAACTTGGTCTGCACATGAAAGGATGCCTGTAGGAGAATGTTTAAAGAAGCTTTACAAGCTGATGGATATTTTTTTTTTTCTGTTTCCCAAAAGATAACAACTTAATTTCATTTTGTTAGTGTTATCTTGATAACTGTTTCTGTATGATATTGCTGTTTAAGACTTCTGCTGTTACATGTGCATACACACATGAACACCTTATTGTGATTTTTTTTTTTTTTTTTGAGAATTGTACCAACTAAACAGCAGTACAGCTGCCAGTGGCTTAGGAAAATGTGCTGCTGACAATTTCCTACAGGTAAACACCAAACCTGAAATTCTACCACGAAAAGTTAGAGATTTTTCTGCATCAAAAAATAGCCTTCTTTACTGACCTGTGTTTGCAATGTATGATTTAACCATCACTTTTATACTGCTGTTGGATGAAGAACAGAAGATACTGTGCAAAAGAGGAAATAAGACCCAGGAAGCCAGTCAAATGTCATAGCTAGACACTCAAAGGTAGCATCAACACAAGAGTAATGAGTAATGATACCAGAGATACCTGTCAAACATCTTCAGTATCATTTCTTCAGACCTTTCCTAGACAGCTGGAAAAGAACCAGAAAATAAGAGCATCTTTGCTGAGGCTTACAGCATGGGAGGGATCTATCACATAGAAACAGGCTTTCAGGCAAACCTCATTCTCCTCCCTCCTCTTCCTCTGCATGACGTGGTGAAAGCCAGAAGTGGGTAGCCAGAGATGGTGCCAATTCTGATTCAGGAAAGAGACATAGAGAAACCATCCCACTGCACAGCCTGAACAAAATATTACCTTAGGTTAGTTACACAGCTCCACTCATGCCCCACACTCAGGGAAGCCCCTAGTCCTCATGGTTTGCAACACACACAAATAAGGAAAGCCCAAACACCTTCCTCCTCGTGCTACCTGGCCCGTCAGTAGACCAACTGACAAAAGCTTCTGGAGAGCAGGTAAGAGTCTTGCATTCACTAAGATTTCAGATCCTGCCTCACTTCAAATATACAGTCTAGGTGCCTCTAACTACTTCTCTGAGACAGGCATTTTTCAAACACTTGGTTTCCCTCTTAGATCTGACCATAGCACTGACAAAGGTGCTGAAGACAGATTGCAAAGACACCATGAACACAAGACATGCTCATCAGAAGATTTTGAAGAGACTTCAAAAGGGGAAAGCCTGGTTGGATCACTGCCAACTATGTTTCCTCAAAGGAGAGGCTGGGCAGCTGTGATAAGAGACAGAGAGGACTATCACGAGGATTTAAGTTCTGTGTAATGCCCCTTCAAACACCTGAAGTTATTTGCCGCTTTTCTATGGGATTCATGATTGAGGCTCTTACAAAGGCTGATTTGACTCTAAACAGATTATTTATTATTTTGCAGGTCTCTTTCTAATCAAAAAAATAAAATCACTCATATAAAAAAAGGTTATAAAATATCCATCGTGAAAAGCATAACATTTCTCCACCTCTTATCAACAGAGTAAAATCTATCAGTTATAAACAATCTTCATGAAATAAACATATCCCATTAATGATCAACAGAAACAAAATCCTATCATATCATTAGGATGAAGCACTGTACAACAGATTGTTGCAGAGATTTGTTATAACGCTGCCTAGGATGAATAAAATCATGTTACACAACACCAGTACAATCTCAGGCATCAACCCATCTATAAAGCACCCACGAGAATAAGTTCTGCCCATTTTGCACAAATTAAAATGGTCCTCTTGTTTAAACTATATTAGCCTTCCATGGAAAAATAATCCTCATATTTCATACTATAGTTGAACAAGAAAAAATCCAATTGATACAATTTTTTGATCTTTTCAATTTGTTCTGAGCTCAATTGTCTGAAATACTCCAAGGTGATATCACCAGTAGTTCGTTTCTCCGAGCTGTATCTCTTCAAGCTGGGGTAGTGCATGCTCTCTGGTGCCCCAATGATTTTGAGAACATGCTCAGAATCTAAGCCTAGAGTTTCATACTTGCCCAGAACATCATATTGAATGTTGCAAGGATCACAGAGCAGAAACATTGGTTTCCAGTGGATGTCTAGAGCATTTGGTTGTTTTGTTATAATAAAGTTGACAAATTCTTGGAAACTCACTTTTTCAGAAGAATTTTTGTTTTTCCTGAACATGGCCCTAATCTCATTTGCAACAGTGATGCTATAGAATGGCTCAGAGTGCAGAAGCTTGTCCCTGTAAGCTGAAACCAGCCGTTCCAAGGGGTGCCTAGTGAACATTACTTTAGTGTAGTTGCTCAGAAACTCCTCTTGCTTTGCAGGAGGGTAAGATGTCAGCTTCTTGATCACCGACGTTCTGTGGATGTTGTCATGCTCAATTTCAGCAGCTTTCATGTTCAAATCTGCTTGGAGAAGAAAAATAGTTCTCTTCCAGTTGGAGCACCCTACCTTGGGAACTTCACAGTAGATTAATTTATGTTTGTGCTCCACAAAGAGCTGGTTTGCAACATGAAAATCCAATTTGCTTCTTGATTTAAGAAGGTTTTTCTCCAGGCAGACAGAAGCCAGTGTGTTTTTGCGATCATTTTGAATCACCAACCAATCTTCAAAGCGATCAGAAAAAGAACCTGTGACTAGCAAAGAAATTTAAACAATTAGTTTGAAAGAAACTTATATAATTCTTTTCCTCAACCATGTGACAACCATAACCTTCAATCTATCTAAGAACATACCAAAACTGATAATCAAACATGTCAAATATTTTTGCAGCATTCATCCCATACATTGCTAAGAGACCTATCACAGTGACAGGGCCTTGGATATTTTCTTCGCTGTGGTTTTTAATCGCTTGGGTTATTTATTTACTTTCCAACATATTTGAGAAGTATGGACTTGGTTCTAAAAACGTCTAAGTCTTTCTGTTAGTAAATTCCTTGCTTACCTGATAGGTTTCTTTGTCTCTTACAGAATAACCCCAAAAGAAATATCCCAAAAAGAAAATTTGGGAGGAGAAAAACTAACACCTTCTGGTTCATATTATTTTCACAGGAAGGAGGATGATGTAGTCTCTGAATAGTCTCTAAATCTGACTTCCTGTCAATGAGAAAACACAATACAGGTTAGCTTTTGTATGACTGATAAAACAGAAATGGCATAGTTATCTACAGAATGTGAGATAGCAGAAAGATCTTTCAAGCCCTAGGAAATATAGTTGTTGGCAAGACTGAAACATTCCACTATGAAAAAGATGCACCGTTATTTTACTGTTAAATCACAGAAAACAAATAATATGACCATTTTAAACAATTACAAGAACTGAAGTTCCTCCTTTTCCAGGACAAAGAACTGCGCATGAGTAAATACTACTCCCTCCTTCTCATTAAAGCTGGTGCTCATGTCAACTAAACTCTTCTGCCTCTTTGCACTGTATAACAGTAATAACCTCACTTAGGATTACAGAGATCTGCTTAAACAAAAAAAACAAAGCCTTCCTTGTTTGGAATCATGCAGTACAAACAAGTTTTGTTTACTTTGAAAGAGCCCTACTTACAAACCTATGATGGATTCAGGATGTGATTCTTATCATCCCTCCTTGAAGCTTTCCACTTTGTAAAGCTAAATCAATATTCTCCACAGTGGAAACTGTTTTGTATTTCAGTTGAGAATCCTGGCTACTAAGAAATAGATTAATTCTCTTTCTCTCTCTGTCCCAAAGACTGCAGAGTACATATCTGCCACTGTTGCTGCTGCAGCACTCAGGACTGCAGGAAATGTTCAAAAACATGCACTGTGGCAGAGGCAGAAGCAGCAGGAGAGATGATGCCAAAGGAGACATCTCATGTTCATAGATAAAAGACCAGCACAGCTACTCTGAATGCATTCCCTCCCCTTCACTCCCCTGTTCTGCCCCTAGTGCTGCCTGCAGGTAGAGCTCTCAGTTCTTCTCTGCAATCTTAGTGCATTGCCCTCGCTTAGGAAGCTCTCCATCAGCAAGCTTCTCATGCTTTTTCCAAAGTAGCAAAATTAAGTGGGAAAACCTAACTGCTTCTGAATGCAACATTTTAATTTTGTCCCAAAGGATTTGCTCTGCCAAACAAGCCAGGCAACATTGTTTTGCTTGTTCTGTGCAAGTTTTCTACCCTGAGCTTCCTTGATACTACCTAGATTTCTCAGGGATGTGACGTCATCTTTGCTGCTTCTATTTTCGCAAAGACACAACAGGACCAGGAAGTCATTTGGGGTCCTTACGGCAGCATGGATATACATAAACCCAAGTTGGAATTACAGAGACAGATTTCCTGTGTATTAGAAGGCAGCAGTATAGACATAACTGGCTATGCCACTGAAAATGAACTTGTACAACACAGTAGCTTTCTTTTGGGGTGGAGGAGAGTTATTTTACACCACATGTTCTTGCCAAGACATCTTCCGTCAAACTCATAGTTAGCAGCATTACTAAGAATCAGTCCTCTCTCAGTATAGGTATGACTTTAGAAATTAAGGGGGAAGGCTCTTCACTATTTCTGACTTGTAAACAGACATGCACAACTCCATAATTATTTACTTGTGTTTACATTAAACTCTTTTAGCATTCATTCAAACGAATGCAGTCTTTTTACCCACACTCTCCTTTATCTAGGCAATACTTTTGCTACAATAAAGGCTACAAAAAAACATATGTGTTGATCTCTGACCATTCTGTTTAACTTTTTCTTCACTGCATGTTAAGTTTTCCCCTCACTATTGACTTGCATCAAGGGCATTTTTCAAAGGCAGCTGAAGTCAGTCTGAAAGTGTTTGTTGATCTCTGGGTCTGAGATCAACTGGTATCTTTTTATTCTTTTTGAGATGTATTCAAAGGCACAGTTTCACACTTTGTGGCAAATAAAATGCATATGACATTAAATGATCCTGTACAGAGATTTCTTGTTAGACCCTCCTTTGGAGAAAGAGGTTAGGCATCAGTTACACTTAAACAGTCACCTCAGGGTGTTATCATAGCTCTGTCAGGAATCAGAAAATGAGCTATATTCTGTTATTCTGTTCAGATATTTGTATCATATATATTTGTTAATGAAATTATTTTTATAGAATACAGGGTCCACTGTAAGACATTTCATGCCGAGACATGTCAATGAGACACCAGAAAGAAAGAGGAAAGATTTGCCTCCTGGAGGCAAAGCGACTAGTTTACTAACTAGTCAAATATAGGAGACAACTCCTCTCCCAACAAAGAGACATTTGCATATTTGTGGAAGCAAAAGAATCCTTATTTTAATTCAGGAGAACGGCCAGTTGCCTCCTGGGAAGGGCAGGAATAGAACAAACTCCAGGGTGAAAGATTAAATCTGCCTGAATTCCTTAGAAGACTTCAGAGCACATACTTGCTCTCCTTCCTCCTCCACCAAGGAGCAAACTGGCTCCGACTGATGATTTGCAGAAGTTACCTGAATGTGAAGTCCCGAGGATGCTTCTGAAGGTGGTTTCTGAAGGGAGTTCTCAACAAGAAGTTATGTACAACAGAAGGACCCAATGACAAGAATCACTTAAAGGCAACCTGAGGCACAGGAGGGAAAGGAAATTCTGAAGAGGTAAAAATAACCTGGAAATGAAAGAAGAAAAAAGGAACCTTAGTGATATAAAATATTTTTCTTTCTTTTTTTTTTGCTTTCTTTTCTTTCTTTTTACAGATACTTGTGTGTCTATTTTAAATCTAATGAAATAATTTAATTTACATTTTACCTCAGCCTGCCTGGAATGGTGTGTGATTTAAGGGGGCTGGGTAACTACACAGCATTCCTTATGCAAGGTGTGCCAGATTGATTAACACAACTCCTCAGCAAATAGGCTAGTTCAGCTGCCTCTAAAGGGTAGCAGATTGGGTCCCCAAAGGCAGGACCGGAAAAAAAAAAAAAAAAAAAGCAAAATGCTCTGAATGCTTCTTTGACAGCAACATATCCCAAAGGAGGGATAATACACCGAAAACTGAATGTACAGCATTAGTCTTCTTTGTTGTCCTAGTAGTGATCATTTTTTAATGAAAAACAAAGATGTCTACTGCACTGGTGGCTTTTGCTTATTCTAACGGCACCTCATTACAGAATACCATAAGTAGCCACTGCTTAATATATTCAGCTCCGCTTATTGTGCATAGTTTAATGTCAAAAATCATGAGGACAGGATCGAGCACATCACACACAAAATGAAATTCTTCCTCCCACTATGCAGACTTATTCCTAAATACTATGTACTGGCAGAGAGGAACTAGATAGTGTTGCCTATAATAAGTATCACTAACACCCCGTTCTGTTCTTAAACTGTTAAAACAATACCTAATACCATAATTTCTAGTCCTTCTCTTGAGAACGCTGAAGCATTCCAGTTGAAAGGATCTGCAGTTTCCCAGTATTAAAAACATCAGTCTGAACAACATTTTTTTACTTTTACAAACAATTAAAAGACTTATAATTGGAAATGTTGCATAAAGGTAAGTCTGTATGTATTGCAACTATTATACAAGTATAATATACACACTCATATGTGCATATATACACACAAATACACACAAATATATGTGTGTGTGCGTGTTTGCATACACACTCATACGTGTAGTTCAAAATCACATCAATATCAGTTACATTGGCATACTGTTTGCTCCAAGTAAACTAACTAAATAGGTTGACAAGGATTTAAAGTCTCCTAGTGATAAACTTACAGAGGTGTGCCTCCAGCTAATTTTTGGTGAATTCAGACCTTGGTCACAGCTGAGTATACGGGTGATCCTCGGCACTCAGCCCCACGATAAGTAGACTTTCCAGATTAAAAAATGAAAAGGCAACAATACTTGTGTGTGTTTCTGATACACTTGAGGCCTGAGGCAGAAAACATAACAGCAGGGTAGCTCAGTGAAAGGCAGAGGAAAGCTCTGAAAATAGATAACATTCTCAGTGACTGGGTCACATTCTCTACTTAAACTCTGCCAATGCCTTCAAAAAGAAATCTGCAAATACATACATACCTGTATGTACATAAGTACATAGAATATGAGGAGGGGATGACGTGTATCAGCCCCACATGAACAACCAGAAGAAAAAAAGGACCAAGAAAAAAGCTTTGCAGAAAGAAAGCCTGACTGCGGTGTCCTAGGGGGGTCAATACCTCCCTTTAACAGCAAGAGGCCCGTTCACCCAAACCAAGGGCTTCCCTGCTCTCTGGGAAGGGGAGGGAGCACGAGTCTGAGTGGGCAGGACAGTTTGATCCACAACGTGGATTAAACTGCTGCTCATCTTCACTGCACCACCCCTTTACACCCGTCCTCTGCCTCCTGCACCTTCTCCACTGCAGCCCATGTCATCTGCCAGTCTTGCCAGTTTTTCCTTTATCTGTCACCTCAGGCAGTGCTAAAAGCTCAATCTTCTCTTCTGATCAGTCCTACCACTACCCTCCATTACTAATTTTCCAAACAAATAGCTCATACTTGCTCCTGTGGTGCCTCTCTCCTCCAGAGAAAAACAAACAAAAATTTTCTAAAACATTTCCAGAGCTTTTGTAGTTTTTCACCCAAAATTCACTCTTTAAAATCCTTTTCTGTGATACCAACAAAAAAAAAAAAAAAAAAAAAAAAAAAAGAGAGAGAGAGAAAAGAAAAAGAGAAAAGAACCTAGCAGCTAGGCTGCCAGTGTGCTAGAACTACTAGAACTATTAAGAATCAGCATGCAAAAGGGCGAGAGAAAGAAAGATCTTATTTGGGGCTGAAAAGAACCAAAGCAAGGAGAAGAAAGAGAGCATAGAAAAAGGCAGGATGGAACCTGATGGAAGAACTCCAGGAGAAGCGGGAAGCTGTAACCCAAGGAAGGGCAAAGGAGCTGGGGTGGGGGGAAGAGCAGCCTGTCACAGAACAAGCTCTAACAACACTGTGGGAAAGGGAGGCTGAATCAGGGAGCAGAAAAGTACAAAGTCACTCAATAAAGCTGCAGAAAAATAAATTTAAGAAAAAGTGTACATACCGAGATGATCTTGCATACAAAGGATATAGACAGAACAAACCAGTTAATTACCACAGGCTTTTTAAAAGTAATGGGACACATATCACTTTTAACATCACATTCACATCACACAAATCACACTCTCCAGCCCACCCCTTACTGTGGAATCTGGCTGGTCTCTGCCACTGCTGAGGCATTTTCCTCCCTGGAGCTCTATCACAGAATCACGGAATCATTATGGTTGGAAAGACCTTCAAGATCATTGAGCTCAACTGTAGCTAAAACAGTCACAAGTTTGGGTTTCTGTGAGTGACCACTTGCGCTGGACGCTGCCTGGGAGCCGTGAGGGCCAACTGCCCCTCAAGGGCCAGAGAGGAGAGGAGTTAAGGCCTGCTGCAGTCAGGGAAGGAGGCGGGAAAGGATGGGGGAGGAGGGAATTCACTTTCCAGGGGTGTATTGACAAGAAAATCTCAGAGATCTGAAGAGAGAATTATAAACTGGTAACAAAGAAAAAAGTCTCTGAGCCCTGCTCCTCTGGGACATGCGAGTCACAGGCACCAGGAGCTGTGGGACGCACAAGTGCTATGTGGATGGGAGCGAAAACAAGGTTGGGAAGAGGATCCTCTAATTCTCCTACCTCTAAGACTCGTTCGGCCTCATCACTGGGGAATTTCTTTTACATATTCTGGGACTCCAGAAGCTTTGCAGGTGCAGGTGCAGCTCCAGGATAGCTGTCATTAGCACAGTCCTGCAGTGGTAAACTGGGAAACATGCGCTACAGCAAAGAAAGTATATTTAGAAAGCTTGGATTTTCACTGACTAATGCAAAACAATCCCCTGGCTGAAAAGCCAAGCTGATCTTCAGCCACTTACTTCCTTCTTGATTATGCTCACAGGCAAAAATCTAGTTCTCAATCTAGTGGTACTGGGATGTAGGGCCTTCTTATCTAAACTCTTAATTGAAAAACCCACTTGTGTCAACTGCCATTTAAACCATTGCAAACCAGTCAAGGAAAGCACCTCTCTTTTAGGGAGTCTAGATGAGTCTATGAAATTTGAGAAGGACAAAATGAGAAAAGAGAGTAAAGCAGCTTAGAACAGAATACACACTTACTACTGTAGCAATGAACTACCTCACCTCAGGTTTATTTTATGGAAAACTCCCAACATCCCTTTGTTTGTCTTATATTGATAAATAGGGCTCTGCTTTCTTATGTGTCTTACACTCCCTTCCAAATTCCTCTCTTCTCAATTACTCTTGACAACAGTGACCGCTTCCTTGCCATTCGGGCTATCCACACCATCTCGGCCCTAGATCCCCTCTCTCCCTTCCTACTTTCCATCTTGCTGCTTAAACAGGATTCATTCATTCCTGCCTCTACACATTGAATAGAAAAATCAGAACTTTAACAGTCCCTGTTGCTCAGTACACACCCTCCAGACTATTGTTCACCTAGTTATACCCTTATTGTGGTCGCTTCACTGGTAAAATATCTGAAACAGCTCATGACAGTCACGATCACCCTCCCTATTTTTTCAGTCCAGTGTGTACAAAGTGGCTTTACTAAATTTTTTTTTTCATTTTTGTTCCCAGATTCTCCAGCTTCTTCTATCTCATCCTAGTCTAGTTTTTCATTTTTTCCTTCAGTGTCCAACCATACGTCACCCAAAACTCTACTCTCATTCACTTTTATTTTTACTTTTTTATTCCTCCTAAGACTCCTTCTGCCTAATCCTTGAACTAGTGGTTTTCTGCCTGCTCTTTTACAGAAATAAATTTCTCCTGAAATAGCCTTATTCACAAAAATGTATGTGTTCCTCCCTCTACCTATACCAATCTAGGTCTATTTTTTCCTCTCCTTATTGGTATCCTCTGTGTCCCAGGACAAGCTGTTCACCAAAAGGTTGAGATGAAATATCTATTGACTTTTTGTTTAAAGATTGAGATGTGATATTTCATACTATTTAACATTATGGTACACTCTGTAAATTAAAAACAGATTTTACTGATTAAGTTACAGATATGAATACTCAAAAATTCTGCAAATTTGACTCCAGACTCTGCTCAGGCGCCCGGAAAATAGAGAACGCACAGTATGTGAGAGCCTTGGGGAGGGTGGGTGTCCCACATCATGTGGGAATACTGTGGCAGAGAAAGAACTCAAACTCTCATCCTAACACTTACCTTGTTCATTGTGCACCTTCCCTCTCCTGGTGCAGGCACAGGGGATCCTACTGCACAGCCCTAGATATTCTCAAGAACATGTCCATCCTATGAACTGAATGTGTGAAATTCTGTGCATTTAACATCCTGTTTCTTTAAGCAACAAATGCTTACAAACTCCTACAAAATGCCCTCAGAGGGCATCACGCTTCTCCTTTGCTCCCTCCTAGCTGTGAGCCTCCTCTTTCCTAGCGGCTGCTTCTGCTCCTCAGGGCTGTTACCCAGCCACCAGCAAATCCTCATCTCACCTCTGAAAGCCATGCTCACTCTACTCCCAGGCAGTTTGCCCAGCAAATCCTGTTTTCCATTTTTTTTTCCAACTGTTTTTGCTGAAAGTTTGTTTATTTGTTTGTTTTAACATCCTGAGGCAGGTATCTAGCATAGAAAACTTTAGCTTAAATGCTTGAAATTTGAGAAAACCCTACGCAGTTGCAAACAGTATTGAAATGAGAAGAATCAAGATGCCTATCAGGTTCACCTACAAAAATTTACCCTTATGCAGTGCCAGAAGTGAATGAATGCTTCTGTCTTCTCATTTCAGATACCAGAGTCATTACAGCAACTTTTAGCTGTTTATTAAATACCTATGTTCTTAATTTAGGCATGCTAAAGGAATGAAAAAAAAATTCCAAAAATAAATACCCTTCAGATTCACTTCCTCGTGATGTGTTCCCAAGCTAAATATTATTACTGTCCCAGTTTATTTCTTGAGAGTTTCTACGGCAATTTCTAAATATATATATAAGAAAAAAAGCAACCCTGTGATACAGAAATCTCCCTTTGTGAAGATTTGACTACACTATGAAAATTGTGATATTATGAAAAGCTACTGAGAATACAATTTTACTCACCAGTCAGACCACCTCAGTGAAGATTTTCCACTTCTCTGAATGGTAGTAAGCAGGAAAAAAAAAGAAATCCAGAGAGAGAAAAAACAAGCCAAAGAAACATTTCATTTTATGCCTGGGTCTGCAGAGGAAGCAGGGAGAGGTTTTATCTTCTTCTTACCTGGACTTCACAGCTGGGCAAAGGGTTTCTGCAGCTACATAGATGCCTTCCCAGAGGAACATCTGAAACACCCTGCACACACAGGACTTATTTCTGTCTTCACTTTGATTAAGTGCCCAGCTAAAGCAGTAAGTGTTTCCCTATGAACATTTAGGTGAGCATCTCCAGTTGCACATTACTGAGCAATGTTCTGTGCCTGTCTCTGCGTATAATAAGCAGCATTTAACCACTCCCTGTGTATGGTCTACAGCAGGTCTCAGAGCCTGCCAAGTGCTTCAACAGCAGCCTGCCAAGAGGCTGCCTGTTAAGCAACCGAGAGGGAGGATGGTTAGGAATATGAGGATAAAGGTAATCTGTGTGAGAGTGACTGTAATGTGATAATGTATATTGATTTTAGATCAGGTACAGGCGGCAGGGGGTTGCTTTGCAAAGCAAACCCAATGCACTCTCTACAAGCAGAATCCAATAAACACTGGGAACTGGTAGGTAAGTTCTCTTGGGAAACGTAGCTAAAGCAGAAGGAATTTAGTAGAGTTGGCAGTTTCTTAGAGAAACGATGTTTAGGATACAAGCACAAACAATCCCACACAGTAGGAGGATAGGAAGTATGGTCAGAGACCAACTTGGCTAAGTAACAAGGTCTTCAATGACCTGAAACACAAGAAGGAAATGTACAGAAAGTAGAAAACAGGTCAAACTACTAAAGGCAAGTATAAAAGAAAACCAAAAAACACTGAAACAAAATTAGAAAGGATAAAGTACAAATTTAAGTGTAAGAAGTAATGGACATAAAGGTTAGCAAGAAAATAATCTATAAGGAAAAGGTTAAGCTAGTAATAGATCACAAGCAGAAAGTTAAAGTACACTTTGCTTCACTAAAAGGGTGATCTGCAATCACACAGCTAACATAACTAAAATCAGGAAGAAATAAGTCAACTAAAACAGGGAAAGGATTGGTCTGAGAATGACTTGGTGGGACTGCATTCACCTCACCCGAAAGTACATGCCTCTAGCAGGTCTCCAAAATAGCTCTTTTATTGGTCATTTATTGTACTGACTACATCTTTCCTGACTGTGACAGAGCACGTATAGATGGCTGCTATATAGATGGTTAAAATTAGGTGAAATAAATCTTACCAATAATGAAAGCTGGGCCTGAGGAATTGCAGGGAGATTACCTTGAGAACAGAGGGAAGGAAGTGAAGAGCTGCTAGCTTCCCCTCTGAAAACTCATGAAAGATAAGTGAGATTCCAGAAAACTGTGGAGAGATGAACACAATGCTTATCTTTAAAGAGACAAGAAATGAAGAGAGTAATCCTGGAAAAATAGTGGAATAATAACAAAAGAAATTGTTCATAAACAGCACAGAGATAATTAAAATAGTTGATAGCCAACATGTCAAGAATATAAAGCAGTATAGCTTTTGCAACATAACAGGTATCATAGAGAAATGGGTTATGCAATATTTCTTAATTCTAGTAATCTTATTAACTGATTTAACGGATGAACATTTTCATTAGTAAATTAAGAAACAAAGTGAAGCTACTTTAGTGTGAGCACAGAACTACTTGATAAAAACAGTCTTTTAGATTATAATAATTCATCTTCAGATGCAAAAAAAAAAATCTTATCAGTGAGGTTATAGCTGGGTTTGTTCTGGCCTAGGTACATTTTCATTAGTGACGTGGATTAAGGAATGGACTCTCAACCTTATAGATAAATATATGCCCAGACAAACAGCAAACACCTTGGATGGGAGGTTGAATGCTCTTGGCAAATAAGAGCACAAGGTCTGAAGGAGAAGTAAGGGTGCGATGCACTTGTGTTCACAAGTGTGCGGTTCTACGCAGGGTTGGCAAGGACCAACCTGGCACCCATTCTGTCAGAAAGGGATCATAGGTATAGTCATTCACAAGTTATACGCAAGTAATGCTACAGCTACAAAAACAAACAAGCAAACAAAAAAATGCGTATCATTACAAAGATAAACAATTTGCCTGTGCGATATATCAAGGAAGCTTCCTATTATATTTTGGGCTAGCAGAGTAGCCAGAAGCATTGTATCCTTTTGCAAGCAAAACAGTTCAGGGAGAAGGTAGACCGAGTGCAGGGAACCCAGAGAAGAGCATGGAAACCGGTCAGATGCCTGGAAAAACACAAAAGATATATTGAAAGAATTGAGGTTACTCAGTCTACAGAAGAGATGGCCAAGAGAAGACATGAAAAAAATCAGCTACATAAAAGCTACCTGTAAAAAGATAGGGATTAAATTGCCCTATCTGATCTGAAGTGGATATGAGGTAATGGGCTTAAACTGCAGCATGAGAGTTGATGTTATGCATTAGGAAGATCTGAACAGCAAAAAAAAGTAATAAAATACTTTTTTCATGTCTTAGGTATAACCGATCCTTTCTCAGAGCTTCGGAATGCATAAGAGGACCTCTTGAAGTCTTTTCCAGCCTCAGTTTTCCTAAGTCTGTGGTTCATCCAGTTGTATAATTCTGATTATCTGTCTTATATCTCTAGAGAACACATTGTTTTCAAAGTTTTCGTGCTAAATTGTACCAAGCCAGACTGCAGTTTCAACACAGTGACTCAAAGAATCAGTAAAGCCACTCTGGGGCTTACCGCTGCCTAGCCTGGCATGATGCCACCTCTGTTTTTTCTATACCATGTCCTTTGAGCACTCATAAGAAACACAGGGAGTTGTGGCCAGAGTGCTGCTATCTTCTAGTGTCCAAAGAGTGCTGTATCTGATATTGGGTGGTTGCACACTGCATTTTCAAATGTCTGAAATGTACCCATCTCCCTTCTGTGGATTCCTAAAGGAGGCTGTTAGAGAAGCACTCCTATCCATTCACACGTGCCTTTCTGGTGAGTTGCTGCAAACCACTAATAAGACATGGAGCTCACCTGCCTCAGGGGGCACTTTTGATAATGAGACATGGGAGAGCACTACACTGAGTGAGATGTGGGCAGAAAATGTGGAGACGTTGTACAATGTTAGAACACTGCAGAACCAGGCTGCTTCAGCTCTTAGAGGTATTTTCTTTATATGCTTGTTCGTTGTATTAATATAAAAATATATTA
>VZSV01000001.1:11226463-11239591 GCA_013398735.1 Nothocercus julius | reverse complement strand
TATATATATAAAATATATATCTTCACTGGACAAAAAAGATTAAATTCCTCTTGCTTTATTTATACCAAAGATGTAACTCTGCCCATGTATAGTCATTCCAGGCAAAATAACAGTATCATATTGACGCCATACCCAATGCCAGTAAAACACCAGTGTTAGTCATGACACATATGACCACTCCAATTCACTGGGACATGTTCCGGTAATTTTGTACAAAAACATATGGTCTCCTTATAAAACAGTTTAAGCCTTCCAGAAAAGTTATATTTTCATATTTTACACAGCAGTTGAACCAACAAATTCTATTTGATACTGTGTCCTGACCTTCTGAAATTCTTTTGAACTCTGCTTTTGTCTGAAATACATAAAATGATTTGTTTCTGTGAGTCACACCTTTTAAAACCAGGGTAACACACAATCTAGCAGGAGGCTTTGACTTGCCTAATAGGTATTACTGCAAGAGCCATACAACAGAAACACAGATTTCACAGATTCACTATTGTATAATTTTTCTCCATGTACTCATTACTGATCTTGTTGAATGAAAGTTTTAGAGGGATAGATATTTCCATCTGAAAAAAAAGCTGAAAAGGAAGTTATTCAAATGAACAACTAAAATATAACAGTTTATTCTACTGAAGTTCAAACATTTCATGAAGCCATTTTATGAAGGGGGAATACCCTTTCTTCTGAAGACAGCCTTTCTTTCTTCCTGCTCAGGTGTGTAGACCTTTCAGCTAAGTATGCCTGTTTAAACCCACCAGGGACTTCAGGGCCTTGACTCCACAAGTGCCAATACCTTGAAAATTCCCCTTGCGGTTGCTATCTTATTCTGCCAGCATCCACATTTTCTTTCAGTGCCTGCCTTTCTCCTAGCAAATCACTGCTCCTAGCCCACTCCTAGCCCACTGCACAAGTCCTAAATCTCAAAGCTTGAGCCAGCCCTAAGCCTTATAAATATTTTCGAAAAAGTCTATATTGCCACATACATAAACAGGATCATCTCCTTCAAATATTTTTTAGTGTCACTGGCCTGCTTGTGCCACCCTCAGCCTCCACTGCCAGCTGTACTGCCCACTGTGCTCTTGTGATACTCTCGAATACAGCTACTTTCACCATAGACAAACCTGGGTGCCGCAGGAGCTACTTCTAATCCCAGCACCTCCAAGGAGCAAGTCATTCAGCTTGCCCAGCCACAGCTCCGCTCCACATCCACATCCATCCATCCATCCACAAAGGCCTAATGCAGGTTTTTGGGTTTGGGTAAGCAGGAGTCCCGATGTGCACAGATCAAACACAGGTTTAACGTCAATGGGCACAAAAAAAGACTAATCCACCTGGTTGTGGTTGGGAAGGAAGGCCACGAGCTCAGGCATTTAATCGGTGTCAGACAACAAACTGTACAAAAGCCAAAGTCTTGGTGCAAACTCAGCAATCATCTGCTGAACTTTCTGCGTCACTCAGAGCCTATTGCTCATATTTGATATTAAAGTGGAATGTGAGCCAAAAAATACTAAGGATACCAGGCATGGAGAGGCACTTCAAAAAAAGGAGGACTAAGAGCCCAGCAAAAGGTTTTGAGCTGCTAGGCCAGGAGCTTGAAACAACACTCGCCCTGGAGATCCTGCAGCCAGCAGGTGTTGGCTCTAGGGAAAACAGGGTCAGAGCTTCAAGAATGGCTCATACGAGAACTCTGCAAACTCCTGCACTTGCACATGTAACAAGTTTGATATAAACAAACATAAAAATCCTGAAGGCCAAGGCCCAACACATGAAGCAGTGCTATCAGGAGGAAAACGTTCTGTTCCTTCAGTGATAAAATAAGCCACTGGTATTTTCAGATGGAAGACAAAGATTTTGTGGCGTGGAATGGTTTTAAAACATCAATGTGCTCTATAAGGAGGCAAATACAATTCCACAAGATGAGAGATGTTAATTTAAACCATTTTACTTAGTGGCAACAGAATCCAAAACAAAGTTGTTATTAAGATATACCACAGCTTCTACAACTCAGAGAAGAAAAAAAAAAAAAAAAAAAAAAAAAAAAAAGAAGGTAATGATAGCAGCTGGATTTAGAGAAACAGGACTCTATCACTCTGCACCGCCATAACTCGGGCTGTACAAATACAACTACCCCTATGCAGGCACAGCTGTGCCTCGGAGCTGACTCGCCGCAGCAGATACCTGACGAACGTCTGTTCGAGGGAGGGAGGGAACAGCAGCAGCGCTTTGCCTACACAACTAAACATTGCCACAGGTATCTCTTGCTTTACCCACAGAAAAGCCGGATGACTGGTATAATGTTTAGGTCTTCTTTACATTTATGCACTTTCTCAGAGAATCTGTCAATAGAGTATAACAAAATTTCTAATTAATGAAGCTCTCCCACCTAACGTTAAGTGAAACTGACAGAATAAGCAAGGGCGATCCTTCGTTTCAGTTTTCCCTTTGTTTCACATTTAGAACTACCAGTGTCTTTCAAAGGCTAACATTGTCAAAAAGATCAAAGCAGGGTAGAAGAAACAGAAATACAAGCTAGTAATTCATCTGTAATCTCAGGAAGCCTTGGTAACTCTCATTCAAATGCTGCAAGCAATGAAAAACAAAGGCAATTTAATACCCCTAAAACACTGGCGTAGAACCCATTTTATGGGCAGAGGTGTTCAAAATTTTAGAAGTTTTATTGTGAAGAATTTCCAAAGCAGCTTCAGGAATTTGCAAGCTAAGAATGAAAAGGAAAGAGTATTCCAAAAATAACTTCAATAATAAAATTGACAATGAAAGGGAAAATTTGCGACAATTTTTGTATTCTCTGCATGTTTTCAAAAAGCAAAAGAGTTATTGTGCAAAAATGTTGTGAGTATAAAAATGGATTTATAACAACCCAATAGTAGCTGTAAAAAGTCAGAAATCTGAAAAGGCAGCCAATTTTTTTCCCTCGAGAGATTTTCTAAGGATTTGCAGTGATACTGCCTGGAAAAAATATAAATATCAAAGAACAAATTGAAGGTGTTATATAAGATCATGCCCTGTTTCTTAAACAATGCAGAGAGAAAAAAATGCAGAAAACATAGAATGCAATATCCCATGAAGCTTAAAATAATCTATAAACATCAGAATTTCTTCCTTATATATTTCTTTTAAATTCTTTAAGTATTCTCTACAAAATAATTAGCATTGTATCTAATTCCTCTATCTGGTTTACACTGATATCTATACACAATATTGCTGCAGTATCGGAATTATTCAGCAGATTCACTAGATTCAATTTAGCTATAATTTTGTATATAATTTTTCCTTTCACTGCAATCATGGCAAAGTAAAACAAAACAAAACATCAAAATAGTAAGAACTCTACACATATTTCCTCTTCTAAAGAAACCTTTTAGGAAGTCAATTGCCTTTGCCATCCCGAAATCTAAAGTTAGAATTCAGTAACTTTTAAAAGACAAATAGAGAATACAAATGCTTTCATTTAGTAGAAAAGCATGCAGAAAAAGAAAAAAACATTAAAATATTCTAAGAGAAATAGAAAAAAAGGAGAAAAGTACCTCTGCCTCTGCATCTGCAGCCTCCTGTCTGGATACAGCTTTGCACAACTCTGGCTCCAGTTTACTTTCTGTTTACTTAATACCTCAGCTCAAATAAAAAGAAGGTGTATCCCTGAATACTATATGTACAGCACAATCCATTGTGGGCTTTCTCTAGCCAAAAGGTTTAGGTTTTTTTTTTTTTTTTTTTTTTTTTTTTTTTTTTTTTTTTTTTTTTTTTTTTTGTTTTATGTTTTTCTTAGCTGTGTCAGGCCACAGGAAAAAATCTAGAAGAAAATATTTGGAAGGAGAGTTTCCATCACTTTTAAAATTTTCCTTCATTCACACGCTACACACACCTGCATTGCGCAGCCTGTTGGTTTCTAATTCAGAAAGGATCTGATTCAAAGCTCACAGAAGTCACTTGAGATGTTTCAGTCACTGCTGACAGATTGATTTCTACCCACCCTGGAGTGCTCTGGAATCATTCCACTTCTAGCCAGTCTGGGTCCCAAGAACTGCTTGGCGACCTAAGGATACAGCGAGTTTTCCAAGGAGCGCGTGTGGAAGTGTGCACATTGCATTCATCCTCAGAGTCATTCACAGAGAGAGGGAGAGATCTGTGAAGGCAAAAGACCAAGAAAACAAACAATATAAAAGAAGAAAAAAATCAGTATTCCTAAATACTGTATGTCTAGAAATCTTTCTCCAGCATCCATCCTTCACTCCCTTGCAGTTCACTTGGTCAGTATCAGCAGGAAGGATGAACAACAAAGCCATTCGATGCCACCAAGGAGACGCTGCCCGTGCGCCCGGTGTGTGCCCTGCAGGCTGTGCCTGCCCCTTGTCAGGGAGCAGGCAGGGGACTGCGTCAGGCACCCGGCCTTGCTGGGCCTGCCTTGCTACCTGCTGGCACTAGGAGCAAAGTCTCCCGCTGAGCTCGCAGGAGCTTTCTGCCCGGCTTGGAGGCACAAGGGCTCCCGGGAACTCAGCGGCAGTGGCTCTGCCTAGGGCTGCCTCTTAGGTAGGTTCATCCCCATATTATTTATCTCAGAACTGGAAATCTTTAGTTTGCAATAAAATTAAGTGTTCACTTTTGGGGATGAAGGGCATACTGTGATATTAGACCAGTTTGCAAGCCTAAAGACAGATCTCACTGGGACTTAACCAATCGAAAGACTAGGACAACACATTAAGACCAAACCTGGTAAGTTCTGTTCTTGTAACATGCAACAGTAGCAGTAACATGATTACTATTAAAAGTATAAAGATGCAAGTTGTTTTCTTGATTTCATTTCTGATTTTGTGCTTTCTGCAGGAACAGTGACCACTACATTGACCCTTCCATTATGAAGTGGTGATAAACAACACCACCACCACAAAAATCACAGAACGGCTGAATGGAAGCCACCTCCCAGTGCAACACTTATTTAGCCTCATTCAACAGTCTCTGACCATCTCTTTTATCCATCTTCTGATGGACAGTTACTGCAAAACTTGGCCAGTCACCATATAACAAGTTTTTAAGACTGCATCACTTACAGGTAAAAGAGCTCCATCCTCTCAGCTGCAGCAATGTCACAACAGCAACATCAGTTAAAGCCACAAGAATATAAGTGGCGCGCTGCCTGTGCAGCCTTATAAATGGAACTGCCAACTAAAATAGCACTCACTGTGCCTGTTTATATGATGACAGTAGCTAGAGAAGAATCAGTAGATCTTTGTTCTAGTCCGCATATATGAGAGAGACAGTCCCCCAGGCAGCCAGGCAACACTGCTGACAAAAGAAACTGGTGCCAATGGAGAACTGCAGTGATCGGGTGAACCGAAGGAGATGCCTCCACACACGAGAATAAATGGGTTTTATTAGTGCTTTCTTCCTTTATCTTACTCCTATGTTTTTAATAAAAAGGGTGTAAGGGATATTTACAGTATAGTAAAGGCACACACAAATCACCTGTTCACATTCACAAATGCAAAAGGCTTCAATAAATGCTGATATTACTGCAGATTAACATGGTGCAAGCTGAAAAGAAAGTTTTAATAATAATCTTTCAATAAGTTAACTTCTCCCTCTGCCAGAACCTTTTTTACTCACTCCTACTTCTGGGTGCAGCAGAGAAAGAAAAGAAGGCACAACAGAGGAAAAAGAAAAGGTGACCATGCTTGCAATAGTGATGCTCAATTTATAGCTTCTCATAGCTCCTGTAAAGCTGCAAAGTTACGCTTAAAATACACGCAATTCTTTAAGAATTTATTTGAAAACTTCCATGACTGAAAAAACTCTTGGATTTTTGGAGCATTATAAAGCATCCAAATATAGATGTATTAAAAAACAAACAAACAAACAAAAAAACTATCCCTCTTCCTGGAACAATTCTTGTACCTTCATGGCACGAATCACAAATGTAGAAGTGGTTCTTAGTGAAATGACAGTGAGTTTTAACATGAGATCATCAATACTCCTAGATCTAATGGGCCAAGGGAATTCTGGTTATCTAGCCTAATCACCTGCAAAACTCTGGACTGAACTAATCACTACTTAAAACTCTATACATGAGCTTGAGCTTAAATGCACTTTTCAAAAATGCAGCCAAGCTCAAGTGAAACATTTTCAGTGATATGGAATCTGTCTTCAACTCCTGTATCTTGATTCACCCACCAGCTTGCTAAACATTTCCCTGGGATGATTGAACAGGCTTCCCCCATCGATCTTTGGTTCACAAGTAGGACATAAGAACGAAATTAAGCCAAGAGCAACTTGGAGGACATTGAGAGGACTCGCTGTAAGCACATTTCAAGTATTCTGATTGTTCTTTTGGTTGTCCCCAGTTTTCAACCTCTCCTCTGAAATACCAACAGAAGAACTGGAGGTGGCACTAGGATAGAGCACACAACAGTGACACACAGAGGAAACATTCAGCCTCATTAAATCAGTGCTTGAAAGGCAGTATTTTCCCTGAATTTAATATACAGGCACCTTGAAGGCCTGGCTACCTGCTCTCTACTGTCATCCAGATGACAGCTTGCAGCAGATATTAGTTTTTACACCATTATGTCTTTTAGCCTTCAAAACAATGACCTGCAACATAATATACTCTAAGTGAATTCTATTTTTAATTGCAAAAATAATAAAAATCAAGTTGATGCATTTTCACATTTTCAATCTGAACAGCTCAGTTTAGAGAAAATTGTAAGTAACAGACATTCTTACAATGGAAAGTGTTGTACAACTTTAAATGTAGGAGTATCTGTATATGCTACCTCTTATCACCATATGTGGATATACATTAATGTACACACACTATAGTTCAGAAGCATAATAGTATCAGTTACATTCAAACGGTGTATTATTTGTCTCAAGGAAACTAATGAAAATGGTGATACCTATACAAAATCTCTTGGAGATAAACTTATAAATGCAGGTGTGTCTCAGAAATGTGGCAGGGACAATTCTTGCTCACAGTCAAGCATAGGGTGATCTTTAGCACTTGATCTTGGGATAAGATTTGCCAGGTAAAAAAACAAAATGACAATAATGTCTATATGTGCTACTGATATGTTTAAGAGCTGAGGTAATCAGTTGAAATAATAGGGTTGCTCAATGAAAGGCAGGAAAAACCTCTGGAAACAGATAGCTCTTCTGCTATAGAGATTGGACTGTGTTCCCTGCATAAACTCTGTCATTCCCTGGATGGCTAATCTAGCTATTAAAATTTGATTATTTACATAGCCAACGCAAACTAGAGTTTACGTAGGCTATTTTATCATTAAATTCCTTCAAAAGTGTTCAGAAAATAACTACCGATGCCTTTATCTGGGCTTGGAAGAGATATGTTTTCTCTCCAGGTAGGGGGGAGAAGGGAAAGCAACACATACCAGCCACATTTATAAATAATAATAATAATTAAAGAACATAAAAAGGAGACAAGACATAAACAGGGAAGCCTCCTAGTCCCTCATCATAGTGCCTGATACCCATGTGGTTAATATGGCTCAAACTAGCAATCAGTTACCAATCATACTTCAGTTATTACAAATATATTTTTTTCAGGCCTTAACAAATACAGAGTTATCCTGCTATAGCCACTAAGTTTAATAGTCTGTCATGTCCTATTCACTCTATACGTCTCCTTTATGCTCTTCATTTCCGTTACATCAAACATCAATTGCTTTTCATCTGTATGTCTTGATTCTTCATTTATCGGACCCACACACATCCCTGATGACTGCTCATCTCCAGGGATGATCTCTGTTGCCAATATATTTCATTTTTAAATATTTTTTGTACTCACACTGAGTTTAGAGGATGAGGGAAGTTCCCTGCAAACATTTACAAAACTATTTCATATCTTCTTTCAAATATCTCCTTAAAATGAACATCTGCCATGACAACTGAAAAATATCACAAATTCCATCTGCTGGCATGTTAAAGCCACTGCCTATCAGACATTGAGAAAAAAATGGCTCACTGTGCTCCTGCCTACTTATATTAAGACGCCAAACGTTTTGGGGACAACAGCTATTTTCATGTTTTGCATCTGAAGAACATACATATCACAATCCAGGGAATGCTAATGCATAGGGTACTATGTCAGGCTAGGAATCGGTAGGCTCGACTGCAAGGATTATTAGCCTTTTCCCATTGCTGATTCCTGGTAAAAGGTGAAATGTTCTAGAAACAGTCATCACAAACTATTTCAGCTGTGCTATAGCCACTTTATATATAGGAGGCTCCTTGTTTATAAAGCAGCAAGCAGGCTGGATGCCATATTTGAAGTGAGACAAACACAGGTAAACCAGGTATTTGTAGTAGAAAAAGTAAAGGGTTAATCTTCACTGACCTTGAGAAGCAATTACTCTCACCGGCGTTTTACTTTGAGTGAGGACATTTTTGGTAAGAAGCAGTTTGCACGCATGCAATTGGCATTGTATCATTAAACTAACTCAAAAGAAAAGGTTGATAAAGCAGTACCCAAGGATTTTCAGTAGTTTCAGGGTTATGTTGACTTTTTGTGACTTCATGAAGGACTTTTTTTCCAACACTATTTCCTAAATATTAAAATTAGCCAAGAAAAGATACTTCATAATCAAAAACTATTACAGAGTATATATATATACCATCTCCAATATACCATCTCACACCACGCAGAGAACCTGCAGAACCAACCTGTGTTCACTGCACAGCTCTCTGACTGTGATACAGCCCAGGCTTCAATGTTATTTCTGTGCCAGGAACCTAAATAACTACATGTACTGGTAGCAAAAGAAAGATTCGAGTTATCAGCCATGACATACTCCTCGAAAAACACACCCTGCTTTCTATCCCATTTTTAATTTACTTTGTATCTTGAATTAATCTTTCTTTCCAAAATTTGTTTAAATCTGATCTATAGATGACAGTTGCTTACATCATTTGTCACTTTTACTTAAATATACATATATCACTTTTAATTCTCCAGACAGAGGGTACCATCCTTAAAACTTCATAGATTTACTTGAAACATTTGCTACAGCTCCTAGGAAATTTGGTGGTGGTGACTACCCTGACCTTCCATTTTGAGTGCACCAGTCTCACAGACTTTTTCTCCCTTTTAAGAGGTACTTTCTTCAATTACCTTTTATCAATGTGATAGAAAATGATTCAAGATCAATTTGATCAGGTCTTGAGTTGTTTAAAATTATTTTCCCTTGACCTTCATTGTATAGCAAGTCTAATTCTGTTTTTCTTTTTCCCTTTTAATTATTTCTAATAAAGCACCTTCTGCTCATTCTTTGTATACCTCTTAATACAAAAAATAGGTCACGTAAAGACCTCACGTAACACCACCACTTTCTGAAACACCCATCCCTTGACAGGCCCTAGCCTGCAAAAGAAGACATAGAGATGATCAGTGATGCCTCTACATCACTGAAGAGAAGCACGTTCAGTTATTGTAGGCCTGTATTAGACCTCAGGGCTGCCTGGGCACTGTCATCACAAGGCAGGATACAAGCGGCAGAACCTGCTCGTGTGTATTTCACATGTAGACTCTGAACCTGTAAAATCAAAAGCTTCAGCCTTTGCATTTGCAATTAAGGGGAGGAAAACTGGCCTGAAAGAGAGAAAAACAGAAGGGAAGATTTTGTTCATCTTTGGAAGTGATATATTTGGAAGGAGGATGACAGAGCCAGAAAACACAAGGTCCTTGGACATTTTTACACAGCGGGATATTTTTAAAGTTTGTGGTTGTTTCCTAGCATATCCCATAGCTCACTTCTTCCCAAATCTGTTGCCAAATATCTTGATCATGAGCTCAGTACAGCAACTACTGCATTTACTGACTTCCTTGCCTAATTACTGAGGGAGGAATCGTTCAATAACACCACATCGCAAGGGAGTTCAGCATGAAATGCAGTGTCTCTGAATTTCTTTTACATTTCCTTCTCTTTCCTTGGGAAAGATAGGAGGGAAAAAAAAACAAGCATCAGGCCCATCTGAACTCCCTGTACTAACCCAAATGAATAGCCAATGTGGTACAAAGCACTCTGTACTGCAGAAGTTGGTGGCACCGCGTTTTGCTCCAGGGGCCTCGTCCCTGCAGGCATGCTCCTTGCTGGAGTTTACTCCCAGGCTCCAGGATGCCAGACCGTCTTGTGTATGGCTTCCAAGATACTATGAATGTTATCTCTGTGGCTTGGCACTGCAAAAGAATTTTGTATTCTGAATTGCTCTGTGCCATAGGAGTTTCTGAGACAGAGCTGCAGATCAGACACCTTCAGTTGATCTGGCTGCGGCCACCTGAATATTGGGGAGCTGCGGAATAGCCATTTTTTTCTCCCCAAGTTTCTAAAAGTCTGGAGAGCTTTGCCCAAGCAGGGATAAAGGAGTATTCTCAGCAAACTCCTGGTCTAAGCAGCAACCTTCTTCCTTCACAAGCCAACCACTGCAGCAACCACTGCAGCAGAGTGAAGCTAAGTGCTCAAGCTGTTTCCCTCAGCCTGGGGCTGTGGGGCTCACAAGCAGGGATACAACATGCAGAGCCTCACACTGCCCTTCTGCCCACGCACCCACATTGGGCCGCAGCGGGTCAGAATGCAGCAAGCCTCTGTAAGTGCTCCCATCGTGTTCAGCCAACGTACTTTTAAATCTTCCGTGACACAGGAGAACTTTGGCACACATGGAGCCCTGCCTGGTACAACATGCTCAATAAAGCCATTTTCCGCTCAAATCCTATCTCCTTCCTGGGTACCTGCTGTATCACTTTTCACAGACTGTTTTGATTGCAAAATAGCTTGACTTCTTGTCTTTACATCTCTTGTTACTGAACTGTTTGGAAACCTCATTTCTTTTCATTTCCAGACCAAAGGTCTTTATGGTAGAGATTAAACATAAACACATGTTCACACTGTTCTTCAGCTAAACTAGCTCTTCTGTGCATCTGACATTTACCTCACAACACCTCTTAATCCATTCAGCCTCAGCCTTACCCAGCACGCCAAGCTGCCTTGGCTTCTTCTCATTCAATAGGCTCTTCTTTCCTTGGTTATCTTACTTCCACACTAGAGGAAGCCAGGAGCATCATCCTGTGCCACATACTGTGGTATTCCAGCCCATTTTTATACTGCTTAGAAATCACCCTGTACTGCTGCCTAGCATCACAACTCGTATTTCCACTCATGGTGCCTCCTCAGTCTGCACTATCAAGAGTTCTTTTTTTTTTTTTTGCGTGCCAAGTTCTTCAAAAGTACTAACCAAGACCAGTTTAATGTTCAAATTAAACAAATAAAACCTCCCCCTATAAACTTTCCTACTGCTTCCTCTTCTTTAACTAGTTCCTTAGAGCCCTTCCCCGACGGCAAAATTTTCCATATGACACTATACTAAAGGCTTTCCTGAAGTCCAAGTTAATTAAATCTACAGCATTTCTCTTAACTGAATATCTTTCATTTTATCAAAGATAGCAGATCAGTACAACAGGATCTACCTTTAGAATACATTCCTTTTCTATTCCATTTTATTGTCTTGCCTTAATTCTTTCCTTTAAAATCTGTTCTAAAGCTTTGCACACTGTCAAGTCAGACTAATGGCCCTATTGTTGCCTGAATCAATTTTAATGCCACTCCTGACCCTTCTTTAATACAGGTAGAATATCTGCTAGAAGAATAACTGATAGTCTTGTTATCTACATGACTTGAAACAGTGTAGTGGTCTGAGTATGGCCCATTCCCCACAGGCACCAAAACAGGTTATTTGCTAGGATCTGACTATCTAACAATTATGCTAATAGCACAGCAAGCTACAGGCTTTCCAAGGCTTATCATTTGATCAAAGCAACCAGTTTCCACTCACCAAAAAAAAGTCAAACCCGTTCTCCGAAGTCTGGACAACATCTACATCCTTTCAGAGAAAAGTTGCTTTAATTTTACTTTTAATGCAGACAAATGTGTATGTTCTTCAGTTTTGTAATTAAAAAAGTGTTTTGGTAGACTTGAAAAGAAACAAAATGATGCATTGTTTCTTTTCATTTGAACTATTTAATATCAATTGTAGATGCTCTCATTTCTGATTTTCTGTTTTATTGATCTTTAAGATAAGATGATGTGTTGGGTACCTCAGCAATGATTCTCTTAGCAGTAATATCCCTATATCCAAAGTCCTGATGTTCACCATGTATATGTACAAAGGAATTGCCATAGGTATTTGACCAGATAAAGAAGTTTCTTCCTAACAGGGATTTGAATTTAATCTTCTTTAGTAGTGACAAAAACACCTGAGTCAGTTACCAAAAAGTAACAACACGCATTTTTTTTTTCTAGTCGAGAGGAAGAGGCACAATAGGACAGAGCTGAGAATCTTTGAGAGTTTCATATATATAAGTAATAAGAGAGGAATGGCACCAAAGACTCCAGACTTGTCACATACAACTCCTCCAGCTAGTGCCTCCTTCCTCCAGAGGAATTAAAACTCTAGACAGTGAGCTCTTACAGCCTCTGCGGCCCATTCACCCCTTTCTTATCTGCTGAGATAGACCTAACAGCATCTGCAGCAAACTGATACTGCTGAATGTCACAGGTAGTGAAAAGAACATGATGTGAAATATTATCCTTGTTTTACCTGTGCAAAATATGTATTTGTCAGTTGGCAATTAGATGTGCCAGTATCTTGTACAAGCAAAGTATATTTTGCTTGTACGCCAAAGTTACCAAAATTGCATCCTGAGGATAAACTTCCCTATAACTTGGGAAATCCACATCTGAACTTGGTGTTCCTGCCTCTCTGGATATTTACGCCATACTCACATTTGTACCTATGACTCAGGTAGACTCATGCTCTTTGGTAAATAGCTTTTAGTATCTATGTGAGCAGCTCTGTCTAATCAAATAACTATGATGTTTAATGCTCCTCTAGGGCTTTCCCTATTCCATTGTATGGGATGAATGTTTCCGGGCATAAGTATGTATTCAAAACCTCATTTTAGAAAGAAGTCATATATTTCAGGGTAGCCACCAAACAAGTAGAGCAAGAAAACAGTGCCAAATATACAGCAGGAAATAGACCAGACTTAAAAATCACACATTGGACATTGTTTCAGGAAGAAAAAAAAAAAAAAAAAAA
>VZSV01000001.1:11193513-11226417 GCA_013398735.1 Nothocercus julius | reverse complement strand
AAGAACAATAAGTTCTAAGAAGCCCATGTTGAAATCCTTACACCTGAGAAAGTGGGCAAATCTGTATTTTATTCACTTCTCAAAAAGAAAAAAAATGCAATCCTCCCCATGAGCTTTTTCAATAAAACCTTTCTTTATCTTGTCTAAAACTTTTCAAAGGCTTATGAATTTTCCACATTAGGTTGCAATCAGGGAGAAATAAATTTGTCTCTGCGACTTACTGTCTTTATTTCGCTCCATAACTTCTGAGATTTAAAGTGGTCAATAATTTAAAGTTGAAAATAAGGTTATTAAAACCTGTAAAATACATATAAGTGCCTCGAGGGATTAGGATCCATGATACAGAACCAAAAACACTGAAACACCTTTGCACAAGCTTTGAGTTCAAACAGCACTCTGGCAACTAATGAGCGAGTACCCGTATTATTCTCACGGGTATCAACCTTCTGACTGCTGATTTAGGCTGAAGCACATGGATTAAAGAGCACACACAATACATATATAGTCCATCCAGGAGCTATCATTATGCAAACGAAAAGGAGACAGGAAAGAGCTATTCGAGTAGTGGCCAGTTCTGCCAAAACCTGGTACTCCAAGTACACTGAGATACAGTAATCGGTAAATAAGACTAATTTTGTAATTAGTATTTGCTGGATGTTACATTTCTTTCACCCCAAATTTCCTTGGTGGAGATGGCCTAGGAAGCCTTGCTTAGTTCTAGAGTGGTTTTACATGAAGATTAGGCATCCAAGCTCAAAAACAAACCAGGACAGACTGAAGATTCTACAGTGTTAAAATGATTAGGCTATAACCTGGAGACTTTGCATCCTATAAAAAAGTCTGCCATCATACTCATAGATTGGGAGGTTTGAGGTAAAATGCTATCTATTCTTCTTGTGGATCAAACTAGATTTTTTTTTTTTTTTTTTTTGAGAAAAATCATGTATCATTGTGTCCTAAGTAAAAATAAAAACTAAAAGGATTTGCTGATATCCTGAGAGGCTTTGTCCAATTTTGGGCAAAGCACATCTAGACAGACACCTTCAAACTAAAGAGCACTCAGGAAAGAGAAGTGAGAAAGATGAGACACCCAAAGCCTATAACTTCTCATAAAGAACTGTAAAAAAGTATGTCTAAGAATTACAATTAGAGGCAATAATTTCTCTTTTTAGAGAAGAGACGACTTAGTGGGAACAGTTTCTAAATATGTAAAAGGCACTTCTTCAAATGAAAGAGAATAATCACATCTTTGGAAAGAACAGGAAACAATGGGTCTGAACTACAAAAGGGAACTTCTAAGTCAGACACTGGAAATAAATTTGCAGTGATAAGGCTGGTAAAGCCCAGCACCATAGTGCCTGAGCAGGCGGCAGATTCCCTATACCAGGGTTCTTCACAGACCAGACAGGTTCATGTTAGGACTGACGTAAACATAATGGATCCTCTCCTGGCGCAGGGAACCTGGCGATTGAACTTGGTGTCTTCGCAACATATTTGTCTGCTTCTATTATCCAATTAGATTTTCTTGGTTCTTGATGGTTCCCATCTGCTAAGGCAGAGCTAGCTCAACCCAGTGCTCAGCACCAGCCAGCCAAACCCAGAGCTCAACTTTCCCGAAGGAGAGGGCTCTGCCTGCAGATCGCACTGTTCTCACCCCAGCCTACGCCACCACGTAGCTGCAGTACAGCCACCCCTGGACCACTGACGCTGCTTCTCCATGTAAAGGAGAAGTGTTTTGCCCTGGTAGCCCATGAAGGGCACAGACAGCCCTGCTCAGCTGTGAGCACTTACACCTACCAGTGCGGCTCCTCTGCCTTTATGCTTGAGGGGGAATAGCACACGACATGTGCATTGGCTCTACGGGCGGGCAGGAAGGAGGTCTGTCATCTTTTATGCAAACAGCTGCTAGAAAAAAAAACGAAGTCCTCCCCTCCCCCCCAAATCTATCAGTAAAGAAAACTTTACCTTTTTTACAGCTTTATGAATTATAAGCATTTCCAAATCAACTCTGCAGTCATAGACTCTGTGGAAGATCACCTGTCAATGTGTTAAGATGGTTATCTTGCTACATACCTTTCTCAGGATGTGTATGTACCGCCAGGTTTTCATTATGCAGCAGGTGAAGAAGATACATTTATCAGCTGTGGACTGAAGATTTGGAACATGCCAAATATACCTACCATGGAAAGCTCATGAACAAATAGGTCTGTCACCACCCTAGACCCACCCCTGTCAGATTCCACAGAAAACTTAGTTAGAGCTCACAGAAGGGAATACACAACAGTGAATCATTTGATTTGATTTTGCTGGTTGCTAAGAAATCAGACCAGTTTGAAATCTGCTGGCCTCCAGGGAGAAGGGAGGAGAGGTGTTTCAGGAAGGTATAGATGTAGGATGGGCAGTCAAATTCTTAAAGTTCAGCCAGGTGTGGCTGAACTGCAATGACTAAAATAGTGCTAGCACCATCAGCACATCAGCACATCATCAGATTTTAGAAAGCTTCTGACAGTGCTCTACTAATTGGGACAAACATGCAGCTATGAAAATGTGTTTGTCAGAAGTTAAGGTAATTCCCTCATTTTATTATTCCCTATTATTCTCCTACTTATTTTATATGAGCATAATGTCAGTGAATGGAACTCATAATCCAGCCTTCAGCGCATAATTTGCTTGTGTTTATTCACTGCAAACATTTCCTTGAGAAGTATTAAGAAGACAAAAGTCCTTGAGCACTGATCTGGACAACTGCACTTCTGTTCTCCAGTCTTTGTAATACATTGTAAGGAAGTTTGAGGCCCCAGAGAGGGATCCTGAGCATATTCCCAGTATGACTGCACTACATTACATTTCATGCAGCCCAGCTGCTACATCATCGAGCCTCTGATGTCATTCTGTTTTAAGAGTAACATCCACCTTTGGGTTTGTGGACCAGAACATCTCAGTGCATTCACAGGTGACAGAGCCATTGTGCTAATCCATTACATACATGCAGCCCACATTTTAGATGTCTTGGAAAGAAGATAAAGATATCTGTACCAGGTAACTTGTCTTAATCTGTCTACATCTTGCCATGAATGACTGGAAGTTTTTATAATTAACTGCATAAACAACACTGTAAATGTACATAGCATTGGATCAAACATAGCAAAATTAAATAATTTATACCCCAGTACACAGCAGGCAGCATTTACAGAGAATGGTCACTTAACTGGAAACAGAAACAAACAGGGTTGATGAAAACCATGGCGGATTAACTGAAGGAATTGTGAAATAAAAGAGTAAGAAAGTTCAGACTTCCTGAACTTTCAGGAAGTCTGAAAATAAATTAAAAGACAGGAGCTAATTCCCTTACATGCAATAAACTGCTCTAAAAACAGGGTGATACCAGAGCCAATAGGAAATAAGGAACAAGAAAAGGAATATGGTGCCACAAAACCTGGGACGAAAGAGCAGAGGGGGTTAATCTGGATGGCAACAACATATTCTTCCTTAAAAGAAATGACAAGATGAGCCAGTGCAACCCAACTAGGCATAGCAAGATGCAGCAAAAGGCTGCTTGGGCTCTGGAGGTCCTGAGAGAAGCAGCAGCAGCAGGTTTTAGCAGAGGCACTTTGTACGAATGACCCTGATGGAAATGCATGAGGCATGCACAAAAAAAGTTACAATGCATGGACAAAAAGGGCAAAATAAGAAAAGAGCAGCTTCTCATCACCCCATGGAGAAGCAGACACTAGAACATGGATATACAAAAAGATAAGCTTACTTTTCCTAGTTTTCTCACAGACTGCATAGAGGTAGCCCATGGACCAATGGAAAAAACACTGATTCATTGCATAGTTTTGAATATAATTCGCAGTGCTACTAAGTTTGGATCTAAGCTCAGTCTAGCTGAGACCTGTTAGCACTTACGGGACATGTAAGCATCCCCTTTCAGCTATAGTAGTCCACAATTGATCTTCTTGCTCAGGTGTCCTATCTTCTCCTAGCCTTGCTGGGAAGGATGTGAGGACTGAGCTTCCTGAGGAGGAAGGGAAAAGGTTCTTTGAAAGCTGATTTTGAAGAGAAGGCGTAAGACAATTTGAAGCCTCACACATTTCAGAGGGAGGAGGGAAGAAACCCTTTGAAGAGATGCAAAGGAGATGCATTTCCTCTCCTTCTATCACCAACTGTTTTACCAAAGCACAGGATTTTTGTGTTGGCATACAGAAGCCTCAAGCCTTTACAGAAGGACAGAGAAAGTAAGGGCATGGTGCAGTATAATCCATAAGCAGCTACCTGAGAAACTGTTGAAGAAAGTAGATAAAAGAAAAAAAGCTTATGATTAGTTTATTTAAAGGTATCCTCCTACAGTGATAACTGAGTTTCTCATAAGAAAAGGAAAGTTTGAGCTTTTGGTCAGAGCTCGACAAAACTTTATTTGAAGTCTCAAAGATTTGTTCACACAGGCTTAGCTACCTGCAAGCATACAACTACTTAAAGCAAACACTTCTACTGCTTATCACTTCATCTTCAGTCTTTGACAAACATTGGTTAGTTCTTAAAACCCTATGAAATAAGAACAGAAACCAAGGCCTAGAGAAAGATCAAATGATTTATCCTAAAATGTTGATCTATAGCATACAGAAAGGAGCTGGGACCTTCCTGAAATGCACACAGGCATCCAGGCACTACTAGTCTACTAATCTAATAGATTCAGTCACGTCACTGAATTCAAAAGTACCAACTGCTCTAATTTTTAATGTTTTGTTACTCTCATCAACTCTCCAGGAATGCCCTACAGAAGATCCATTCTGGGAAAACTTTAAGTGACTAAAAATCTCATGAAGATGGTCAGGGGAGGGGACTTTTTACACACCTCAGTCTTGCAAGGTCCAAATAATCCTTGTAAAATAACTCAAAAAATAACAGCTCTAGTGCTTGCATTTTCTTTAGCTTTGTAAAGATAGTCTTTCTTGAAAGTGAAACTAATATAGTGAACCTAATTAATCTTGGCTTTCATCCACTGTGGTTTTGAAGCAAGAAGTCAGTCATTTTCTAAAACAGTGAGTGGCACTAAGGGGCCTGGATACCCAACTTCAGCCTAAGCAGTTCATAAGCAATGAGTGCTGGAAGCTTAGGTGGCTACACCAAGGAAGCATCGCTCAAGGTAGCACTCTCTCTCTTCTGTCTGTATTTAAACATCAGCTCTTGGTGCTCCTAGGACAGGATATAGGGCTGCATGGAGCTTTGGTCTGAACGAGCATGATCATGCCAAGGCTTATGGGGGCAGCACTATTGATAACAGAGGTCTGCATGTTTTCCTTATATGCCCCACATACTTGACTTCAGCCTGCTCCCATCGCTTTCACTAGCAGCACTAGCAGGCCAGTCACCACAGCCCTATGTTGGTTATTATGGTCAGAAATTACTTCCCTTTTCTTTGCCAAGAGCAAACACATGTCTCCCCAAAAGGCACTTTTTTTTTTTTCCTCCTTTTTTTTTTTCTCCAACATCCTATTTTTGCTTAGAATTTTGTTTAAGTAATAATGCACAGAAAACAGTAAACAAAAAGCTCTTTACATCAGATTCTAGTTCTCCACATGCCCGTTTATCCTGAAAGATCCAAAGATTTTCCAGAAGTCTAGTATTTCCCTATCTAAAGGGATGTGGGCATTCAGTCGAAATCTGACATTTCTGGTGTGTGGATCCCACAACCATGTGGGCGGACAGTCGAATATGGCTGCATGTGGCTGCTGTGCAACACGCAGGGAACACTAAGGTCTGGTGCACTTGGACTATTATAAATTTCATCTGGGCTTGTGGCTGGCAAGGGCCGCTAGAGAGGACTTCACGGCTTCTCTGGATAAGATCCTGCTTAGTCTTGTTTTTCTACGTGATGTCCTTACTGCAAGCACATACAGATAACTAGATTGATTCCTGTGACCAAGTGTTCTCTATGCTGCTCTAAGGTGTGATGGTTGTGGGAAGTTTCCCCTGCCAGAAATCTCAGCAAGATGAAAGAATTAACCAGGCAGGTGCTCATGAAGACAGAAAACAAAGATGTTTATTTTGGTTCCAAGGCTGTCCTGGAGGGTGGGGATAGAAACTCCACACAGCAATATAGACACAGTCTATAACATTTCAGATAACAAAGATAGGTGTGTGTTTAAGCATTGGCTCTGTACTAGCCTAACTTGAAGCAATATGGCTAATAGAAACTACTACAGACTGACTATGCCACCATGAAATACATACATGCCTAAATAATCTGAGAATAATTCTAAACTAGCTTAAACCTTGTTGATTTTAAGCCCTGCCCTGAGCTTAAGATAGATAACAGACATCCAAGAAGAGGTTTTCAATCAGAAGAGGTTTTCAGTAGATCTGGTCAAGATTTCAGACTCTTTGGTAGGGATTTGGCTGAGTATGGATATGTGAAGGTGGAGGACAGATACAGAAAGAATGAAATGCAAAAGTCAGGAACAGAGGTCCCTATCCTGAAGAAAAGCTTAGAGAAATAAAACTTTGTCAGTGCTTCCTGAAAGGGATTTCAAGCTGTAAGGAGGAAAATTACCTCTCCCTTTGAATCTTCATGTATTCAAGAAGGCAAAGCTTTGATGTCTTTATTCACAGAACTATGTGATTTGCATATCTGGCTCTTTCACCAGTTTCTCTTCCTCCTACATGACTGAATTCTGGTATTTGTCTGCAGCAAAAAGTACCTCAAGGTTTTATCATCATCTACATACTTGTTTGTTGCTTTATTTCTTTGTCCTTAATCTGTAGATCTTAGGGCTGTATATTCATAATGCAATGAAATACAAACATAGGCATCTGACATCAGTTTTCCAGTGCTATGTATGACTATCTGAATTTATGTCCATAATTTCATAAACTTTTAAATTTACAGGTCAGAGGACAAATCAGGTATCAAAACTCTCAGTCTACATGTTAAGCAATCATGAAGAACAAAGGTTGCCCTTAATCTAAAAAAACAAGTCAGCCATGTATACAGAGACACTTAGAGGGAACACAGAAATGGCAGAAGACTTCCCTTAAGTGTATTACAAAGTAAGACTTTTAACCAAAGTTAGGCCGAAAGGAGAGAAAGAAGGAAAAAATTTAGAAAAACACAGAAAAATGAACGTTGATGGAATGAACTTTTTGCTTCAACAGTTAGAGCTAACTAAAACTGAGCAGTGCTTTTCCTAAGTGACCAAAAAAATGCAAGTATTAGAAAAAGGTTAGATCTAGTTTGCTTAGAAATATGGGGTCAACTTCGTGTACCTGTAATAATACAGCTTTGGATTAGATAATAAAACTTTATGGCACAGTTTAAACCTAGTACATTTGTGACTAAGTGTTTCATAACATCTTAAACATCTAACATCAAAATGTCAGAATCAGCATTTTTCTCTTTGTTATACTGCTTTTGTAATACTTCACACAATATTTGCTCTGCATTAATTAATTCATTGCATTTTGTGAAAAACATTTTCACTAAGGTCTTTAAAATCAATACTTTTGCTCAGGCTATTTGGGACTCATACTTTGACTCATTTGGTTCCCAACTCACCTCTGGTGATCAACAGTTTCTTTAAATCTATGGTTATAAGGGAAACTGGGTGCTCGAAAGGGTTTTAGGTTAGCAGCTCCCAAATCCTCTTTCTAGCCATCCTATTTCCCACTGCAGATGAGATTCTGTTCTTGCTGCAGACACATCTATCAAGTTGGCAACATTGCTTGGCCTGCCAACCCCTCAGTGAATCCTTGTGCTGTTCAGCAGAGACAAAGTAGCTCTAGGCATAGAATTTTATTCTTCATAATCTAGTGCTTCTTTATTCTGCATGTTTTATTTCCCTCCTGAGATTCTCTATCACAGGATAGATATACTGCAGGTTAAAAGATATTAATCAGCTTAGCTGCCTTTGTTCAATACAAGCCTGCCAATACATACTATTTTCTCCACATGCTTCTGCCTGGTAAGCAGGCAGAAGGCTGTCATCAAGCCATCTCCTTTCACAAGGACACCCTGATATTCACTTACAGGAATTCTCACACATTATTAGAATTGGATCATTTCTCCCATCTAAACTTTTATGAGGCTGCAATAAGCTTCAGATTATGTTCAACTCAAGGTCTTGGACTTCCTTGTAATGTTGCAGCAACTACTACACTAATGAGAAAACAGGACTTCAGTTTCCAGTGAAACATCCACGAGTTCTTGTTAGCTTGTGTGCATCATTCTCAAAAAGCAACTGTCACAATAAATTTTCATATTTGGTATGGTAACTTTAAACTCATTTGCTGAAGACAGTAAGATCCACAGTGAATGGAAATAATCATACTACTGTGCCATAACTGCGTATTTTCTTTTCACTCAGCAGAGCTCCAGCTAAATGTTAAGCAATTCAAGTTTAAATCTTTTTTTTTTTCTTTTTGTTCCTAGTCTTGATTGTTCAGTGCCTCACTCCCACTATTCTATAGAAAAAGAGGACAGTGAGTAACTAAGGCAAAAATAAGGCATATACCAAGCTGCTACAATGAATCCATGAACTCATAAAATCTAATTTCAAGCTCTGGGCAGTTTTTCTTAATTTGTTTTCTATATATTTTCGGTATATTTGCTAATTCATCCCACCAAAATCTATGAACTCCAAATCAAAAACTTACACAGGGCCCGCACAGCATCTTCCTTACATCTCACACCTGCCTCACATCAATAGCTATTTTGGATCAGTGACAATTTCACAAAAACAATTTCCCATACATCCTCATCTTCCATGACGATTAATGTATTAGCTTTTCAGAGCAAACAAGCAGTCTTCTTTGAAAGCAGTCTCTGAGCTCTCTTCTATTTCATGGCTCTTCAAAAGAGCTCCTAGGATTTACTCTCAACAATATTTGGTTCACTCTGCATCTCAGAGCGGGATGATTTTCAATAGCTTGTCCTCCATTTTAGAGTCTGAGTCAGAAACTCAGAGCTCTTCTTTCATACTTTCCCCTCCTCCTTCTATGCAATCATTAGCTGTCCACTGTTTTTTCCTGGGCATGATCTTGTTCAATAATTATCTTGTAGGAAGATGAAAAAATTTAGAAAAGTCTACAGTCTATTCCCCCTTACTTGCACTTATATTGTCTTAAGCCTTTCCACAGAACACTTCTGTTTTGCTTTGCCTGTGCATACAATGTTCCCATTTTTAATGGAAAACAGCGAGGAAGTCTGCTTCTAAGCTTTCTAGTGAATGTGTTATCAACGATAGTCCTATTTTCAAAGATTTTTATCGAGTATGATCAAAAATTTGGCCTAATTCTCTAGTCTTTTAAAAATTCTTTTAACAGGTCTGTACTGCGTCCCACCAAACCAGTAGATTGCAGATACCCTGCACCATCACGTGCTTTTGATAATCATTTTTATTATGAGAATTATCAGGCTGCAAGCCTGTGCACTTTTTGTTACATCCACTAACTTACCATATTCCGTATGTCATTGCAACCATGTCAACATACTAGACTTGGACTCTAGCATGTAGTTTTGTTCACAAGTATGCAATAAATATTTCCTTTCCTAAAAAGGATTAAGCTATTTATTTCCATTTTACATTTATACGTAAATTATTTATATAGTCAAAATTATTTCCCTACTGTATAAACTGAATTACAATTAAAAATAGGTCAGTATTCTGATTTTTTTTTTTTCTCTCCACTACCATGCATTACCTTTACACCTTGCTGCCTGACCAACCTGTAGTGGGATTTAACTAAGATGCAGATGTCCCAGTCTCTTGAAAAAGATTCGTCTTCGCTGTTTTCAAAATAATTCTGCTGTCTCTTAAGCATATTTGCTTAGCCTCTCAGTAAATATTTTCACTCCGTGTCTTGGGGCCTTGATGAAACATGTTTGCGCCTTCCACCTGTGCTCTTCGTTCCAGGCCCCAGGAGCGGCTTCACCTCCGTAACCTCCTCGTGGGCCCCGTCGTGCTGCTCCTGCCCGCTTGGGCTCACCACACTGGGCAGCCTCTCCAGGCACCCCCGACCCTCTCTCCCTACTGTCAGTTGTTTAATATCGTCCAGGACAATTTAGTCTTTTTCCATTCCAACGCTTGGAGAGGTGTTGGTTTTGTTTTGCAACCTAGTGCATTTTGTTTTCCATCTAAATTTTCCTCGGTTTTGTACACCCAAGCCCTGCTGCAAGGTGTTCCTTCACCAAGATATCCCCCGAACCGTTTCTTTTACTCAGTTGTGTTGTGAAGACGTCAAACCTATTTCTTCCTCCTTCCTTCTGGAAACCTGACCAGTTTTTCCCAACTCCATTTCTGCTTCCTCACAGCTGCCTCGCCTCTAGCCCAGTACAGTTTTATCCATTGATCCACCCTGCTCCTGCCCTTCCTTGCGGCTCCCCGGGCAGAGCCCACATCCTCCCCTGCACAGCCCCCAGCCATTTACTGCCCTCCAGCTGGAATTTCAGCCCCCCTGGGGCTTCTCATCCCCGCTTTCTCACACAGAAGCTGCCTTGGGGGATCACGATCACCCACTCGTGACGCGCTGGCCGCCTATTACCTGATGACGCCGACGCTGCCCGCACCACAGCATGGCCTCCTGCGGGTGCCAAGACCAGTCCAGGGCTGGCGCGGCGGCTGCAAACATAAAACCAAAGGGCTGTGAGAGCAGGGTGAGAGGTGGCACAGGCGTGAGGTGGCAGCCCCCCCCCGGCCCCATGGCAGCACCTCAGGGATGTGTCACCCACCGCCCTGGGGGGCTAAGCTGGGGAGAAGCGGAGGCTAAACGTCTTTTTCCGTAACTCACACTCACATCTGCGGGCGGCCGGGTGCCTTTCCCATTCCTTCCTGCTTTGCTCATCCTGGCCTGCGGCGGCCGCCTCAGCCTCAGGGTGCTCCTGTGCCGCACTGCCGAGAGGCAGGAACGCGCCACGAGCCTCCACGCGAGCGGCGTCTCATCGCCCCACGGTTTGGGGCCTCCTTCCTCGGGCCCCTTCACCGTGGGGCCGCATGTGGGGCAGCACGGCATGGAGGCCGGGTGCCCCAGCCCATGGAGATTCAGTCTCAGCTTCAATTCAAATTAAATCACACAAATCAGGGCAGTGCTCCGTTTTAATGGCAGCATTTCAGCTCCTGTGGACACACAATTAAACCTTTTGAGTTATTCATCAGTTAAATCTACTACCAGGAGCCCAGACAACAGACCCTTCTGCACCTGAGGATGGATTGGCCTCAAAGCTGCACTTGCAGCCCAGTTCTCTGTGAAACTTGGGTTTTGCATGTCCGAAACACTCAGCCCTCGTGCTAGCGCATTGAGCTTCTTTGCCTGGAGCGCAGGGCAAAGCTGGAAGTGCGCTCAGGCTCGGAGCGGCCCGTGATGAAACGGCCATTGTGGTTTACCATTGTTTGACCACCTGAGAACTGCATGACCTTTCGGTTTATTGAGAAATATTAATAAATACGTGAACATAGTGAACCATTTCTCTTTTCTGAAAGCTTATTGTGCTGTTCAGATTTTTGGAAGAGACTTTTGTAACATTTGTTTGTGTCAAAGATAAAGGACAATCCCTCCTAGCTACCTTTACTTAGCACCAATGCACACATTGTATAGCCCTTCCTGCAGAGCATGAAAAGAAACCTCAGAGACCATAAATATTCTGGGACAGAAGGGAATTTTCTGTCCCTATCATATGCTCTTAACATAAAATCAATCTGGTTTTATTCCAGGAGGCACCAGCAATTCTGCGGCCAGAACAGAAAGTAACAGAGGACGGGCTCCTCCACCGCTGCCTGCTCCAAAGGCGCTTCTGGCTGCGGGGCAGTAAGTGGCAGCAGTCCTTTCAAAGGGCCACCCCATTAAGCAGATATCCCTCATCATTGTAGGAGCAAACACTGAAAAGATCACACTGCAGCAACTCCATGCCAACTTTGTAACTATTTCATCATTTCAGTAGACGCATCAGAGCGTTATTGAAAATGGGTACCTGCAATTTGGAATGAGAAGCGTTGTCTCACAAGGCCATGGTGTTGTGCAGTGACCTCTCTCTATACATCCAGGCCTGGGAGGAGGCAGAAGCATAAAAGCAGCAGCATTATTTCTAAGACAAAAGCTTTCATTGAAGCATTGCATTTAACAAAGGAACTACTAGAATTAATAGTTAAATGGAATATTAATCAAACAATTCATGGGCTTGGTCCCATAACAACATATAACTACCTAAGACTTTCGTTTTGCTCATTTAAAAGACATCAGCACAAATCCCCAGGTTTTAAACTGAGTAAATAGATCGAGGCACTGAGGCTTATCTGGGATATTAATCTGATGTTTCTGTATTTGCTCATTTGTCTTGGTAAGATGCGAACCAGAAATACTTGTTTCCTCCAGACTACATTGAAGCCAGCAGCCAGGAGATCAGTCTCTTGGAAGTTAACCCTTATGTTCATTAACTGCTTGAGTAGTACTTGAAAAATGAACACACAGTGAAATCTTTCTTAATTACCTAAGCCAAAGAGATCTTGATTTTTTTCATATTTTTGCTTTAAAAATACCTTGATTTTAGAAAAATACATCTCTGTATCTAGTTACTTTCTATATCTAGATACTCATAAGAGCAACTAGAGTGAGTTACTACTCACTAGAGTAACTCACTAGTTATTCACAAGAGTAAAAGAATGAATGAAGAGAGAAACTATGCTGCATGTCATTTAAAGAGGAAAAGGTATATGGTATTTAAAGAGGACAAGATTATCAAAAGCTATAGAAGAATCACAACAACAATTTGAACTAATTTATTTTTCCCATCTTTCAACTCAAAATAATATTTTCACAAACCATTACAGAAAATGTTAAGTAGATTGTAAAGAAAAGATTTATGGAGAAAAAAAGTATGTGGAGGGCAACATAGTTATTTTCTTTGTAGAAGATTAGGTATTCCGCTT
Organism: Nothocercus julius; assembly: GCA_013398735.1. Lineage (NCBI taxonomy): Eukaryota > Metazoa > Chordata > Aves > Tinamiformes > Tinamidae > Nothocercus > Nothocercus julius. The sequence continues at coordinate 11,213,500 of VZSV01000001.1, read as the reverse complement.
TACTGAGTAAACATATTTAAAGTTTCTATCTGGAACTTCTTAAAGTATCTTTTAGACTTACCTGCTTTAGTTTCCTTTTCAAACACATTAAGATAGCTGTTATATAAGAAGATAGTGCTCAGGAACATTTTCTTACCATGCTGCATTCGCAAAGAACCCAGCTGCTGGAGGTGCTCCTGGGGGGATGACAACTTCCATCTGAAATGTACCTCCCAAACTCAGCGTGGGCTGCTGGAGACACCAGGCACCTTAAGAGATATTTGGCATCTTGTCCAAGGCCCATGTTTGCGTTGGAGGTCATAGTTCACATTGAAGTGATCACAGAACAGGGACTGTTGTTTCTAATGGCTTGCCAAACACTATGGGCTTAAAGTCATACCAAAATCAACAAAATTCCTGGAAAGACACATCGTAGTACTTTTTTTTTTCCTCCCCTCACAGCTACAGCCTCGCTTTCATTTGTCATCACAAGTCCATAGGAATACTTCTGAGTGCAGAAGCTTGTCTCTGTAAGCTGAGACTTGCTACTCAAGGGATATCCAATAAACATCACTGCAGTGTGAATGGTCAGAAATGCCTCTTGTAGCTCAGAAGGGAGAGTTCAATCTCTTCAACTTCAGAAGGGGTCTGCTCAAGAGCTGCTGGTGGCGGAGAAGCCTGTGCAGCCAGGCATCACCCAGGAGGTGAAAACAAAGCTGTGTTCCACAGACAAATGCATAGAAACATCAGAGATGATCTTATTTTCTAAATGATATGTAATTTCTCCAGAAAAGAACATTCACATTGGCTTTATAAGAGTTTTCAATGTCATCCAGACTGCTGTTCCACTAGGTCCTACAGATAACTGCATGCATTAGAAAAAGGAAATAGATCAGTGTGAAATAGCTTTCTGGACTCTATTTTGTATTATTACAGGCAATGGTTATAGTTATCACTGTGAGAAACTAGAAGTCTTACTCTATCAAGATATATTCTGCCATGGACAAGCACAAAAAGATAGTGTACAGTATTTGTGTGATACTCTTCCGATACACAAGCCACAGAATTTTCATTTCTGCCATGTTTTGCCCACAGTGTCTGTCTCTATTGACAAAAAAAATAATTCTAGTAAAATTGATTTATCATCCTTATTATTTTCATTACATAAAGAAGAAAATTGAGAATAAAATAACAAATTCTGGAAGAGTTTCTTCATGCTAGTGTTTTTTTTTTTTTTTTTTTTTTTTTTTTTTTTACACAGACAAGATAAAGTTGAAGGCTGCCTTCAAGCACTGTATCAGTGCTGCAAGAAGAAAGTAGTGCTTGAAGATAAACCAAACGAGAACACTTCAGAATATCACAGAACATCACACCTACAATTTCTGTCTACACACTTACACACAGTGGTATACCAACACCATATTCATGAGAGACAGGTTACAGATCTCATGAGGAAAAAGCATGTGAAGAACATTGTATGTAAATCCAAGTTACACTGCTACACAGCATGCCTATCCACAAAAACATTATCAAGATTAACATGCAGTTCTCAGTCTGTTCATTAAAATATCTGTTAACTTTGTTGCTACCCTTCATATGGTTTTGCACATTTTAACTGGTTATCTTTGAGACAATAAACAAGGACTGAGATGGCAAATATGCTTTTAAGCCTTCTATCCTTTATATATAAGCTGTGCCAGTGGCTCCCACAGGTATTGTAAAATCAGGAAACATTGCTGGATGTGAAAAATCTTTCCTCATTGCGTTATTTACAGCGGCTTGTTACAGAGGATGATGCGTTTGCCTTTTTTCCTCCTGTATTTGCTCCTTTTCCGATGTCTGTGCTCTATTTGCTCTGTGTTTTCTTCTGCATTTGAGAAATACATAAAATAATGACTAATTCCTTCTTACCTTGTTTTCAACAGCAGACTTGAAGAAAGGAAAATCTGCTTCTTCAGGCACCAGGTATAAACAAACTGGAACTGGTAGCCAAAGAGCAAGGCTCACCAAGTGGCAGGAGTCTGCATCCCTAGCCTGGCCTCTAAACACTTTTAAACACTTCCCTTTTAAAATCCTGCTGGAAATGCTCCTCAGCAATGTGCAGCACAGGCTAACCCTGCAGGAGACTGTGCTGGTGCTGAGGAGCGCGCAAGAGGCAGCTGCCACTGAAAGCAGGCAGGAGCTCAAGAACAACATGGAGAAGCTCTGCTGCCGTCCCTGCCGCCGAGGCACTCCCCCGATGGCAGGGCCGGAGGAAAAGGCTGAGCCACAGAGGCTGGAAGATGACCAGGAGGAGAGCGGAGCTTGGCTGGAGGCAGCAGGCTGGGGGACTGAGACCCTACGACACGACGTGGTCATCGAGAGCTCTGCAGAGGAACCCCAAGTGCAATTTGGGTCCTTTGAGGGTATTTGCAGAAAGCTTCTCCAGACCTGAGAAGCAGCATCTGAGAAAGCATGAAAAAAAATTGTTTGAAAGATGGTTATGTTGGCCATAGAGATTAGAGGCAGGAACATTGACTGAAAATAATCAGCTGGGTGGGGATCAAGAGCAGAATGCCTTGAAAGTAAAGGCCCATGTTTGATGCAAGCAGAGAAGCATATGTCAGCAAAGAGATCAAAAAAGTGGGGTCATGTATTATCAACCTTACTCTAAGAAATACAATTTTAAGGAAATTACCCACTAGAGTTATCTTTTAACTAAATTAAAGGAGTTGCCACATCTTGCAGACAGCATCTGACAGGCTTGGTAACAACTTCCCCACGATCTTCTCTCAGCAGAATGCTGTTCAGCCAGCTAAGCACCAGCAGCAGTGGGGATGGTCAGCAGGGCTACCTGTCAGGGGAAAGGTGCTTATTCTCCCACACCAGCAAAACATCTGTGTTTGTTTTGCTGATATCTGAGCAAGGAGCAGAGGCCAGCAGCCAGCTAGCTTTGAGCAACCAGGCTGGCAGTGAGGGTTGCTTTGTCCCTGCACTGTTCCCATTGCAATTTGCTCCCTTGTTCCTAATACAGAGGAGCAGCTTTACAAACCTTCACTGACCGTACTCACCCCAAAACTACCTGTAAAGTACTGAAAAAGTACTGAAAAGTACTCAAAGATCTGTTTACCCCAGTAAGCAGGAGCACTTTTTCACTTAGTTCCTTTTTTACCAGTTCACTGGGATAGAGGGAGAGAAAGGAGGAGAGCCAAGATTCTTCTCCTCTAGCGAAGAGCCAGGTACCTTAAAGCCTGCTATTCCACCCACACTAGACAACTCCTCTGCTAATTTCATCACCTCTTGTGCACTGCCGGCTGCAATAAAAACCACCCTAGTTTTTCCTGCCCTTTCCACCTTCCTACATATACTCTTACTAACAAATCCCAGAGACTGTTCCTCTCTCTGCATCTCTAGCTTCTGTTGCTTGTAAAAATGTACCAGTTTCTGCCACTTCCATCTTACCTGGGTTCCAGAAAAATACTGTGAACAAACCCAGACAGGGTAAGTGCATTAGCAGTTATTAAATATAATGGTTTGAAAACAACCTGTGTGTGGTTCAGAAGCCCCTTAGACTGTGGATTTTAAGAGCTAGAAACAGATACTGAAGGGAAAGAGCATTCTGTATGTGCTCGACTTCTTATTTTGCTTTCCTAATCTGCCCAGACTACCCGTTGTCCAAGACAGGGTAATGGCCCAAAGGGATATTCAATTAGACTTCGCATGGCAGTTCTTGTGCCCTTCCCCACCTAAAGAAGGAATGCGGCTTCTCCCTCTAAAGAAAGCTGCAGGAGTCCCTGGCAAAGCTTCTGACAGTCCGACTGCCTTCTCGTGGGAGCCCTTCCAAATTTCACATCTTTTTTTTTTTTTTCCCCACTTGACAGATTTTGCAGGATTTGCAAATCTCTCTTGGTAGAGGAAGCCTTCTATATTTCTCTTTTCACTGCACAATTTTACTGAAAAAAATACTGTCTTATGGAAAAGGGATAAATCATTCTTTTGCAGCTTAGATAAAATTATTAAGAAAGGAAGGATTATATATAGTCTTATGCTTGTCCCACACAGGTTCTTCTTTACTTTCTCAGATAGTACCTCAGGTTTCCATCTGTTTTAAGTGAACCCTGAATCCATTTGAAGATTGAAAACTTTCTGCAAAACTCCTCCCAGCCTGACAAGCACTTAAGGATTCCCGCTGTTTAATTTGTGGAAACTGAACACAGTGTTAGTGTCTGATGATAATTAGGTCTATACAAAGGATCATAGTCTGCTATGGCCCAGAATGAGAAATTTTACCCTAGGATTTTAGGTAAGTGCTTACTATGACAAATAAGGGCTCTTAATATTTTTCTCAGAAATACAAACAACACCTGTTTGATTAATTATACTTTGTTTCAGCTTTGTTCATGTCTTAAGGTAAAGCCTAGCATCAAGACATATGAGACAATAAGAATATTTAAGCATTTGACCAAGTGAAGCTAGAAGCCAGCTCATATTTGTTCAGTCTGCAAGTCTCCAGCTCCTTCTGCAAGCAAACTGAACCATTTCACTTGCATCCAAGGAATACGTGAGTATCCCAGCCAAGGAAGTCCCATGAAACTCATCCCTTTGCTATCCTTATTCAAAGTTAGCATTAAAAAGCAACTTGTCTTATAGCAATCTCCTTAATGTCACCAGAGAATTGGTTAAATCTTGCTGTTCCATCCATTCGAAAACAGCAGTCCTGCCCCAATTTTGTGCCCTTGCACTTCTCTTCATTACTAGCTACTACACAGTATCTTTGTCACATGCTTTTTGAGAGGTCTGATTTGAAACACAGGATTGCTGGAAAGAAGTCACCTAATTTTCTAAACCCTGAGCTTTGACCCAGTCTTCCATTTACAGCCACAAATATCAGACAAGACATTTCATCACTTTTACCTGAATTGCTTTAAGTACTAAAAAAAAACACCCCTTCCGCAACTTCTACTTGGTATTTTATTTTACTCAACACTCTCACACTGTTGGCGTGTTGCTTCCCTGACCGCTGCGGCCCCACGGGCGCTTACGGCGCGCGCACAGAGCGCGCCCTGTGCTCCGGCTGGTGTTTCCCAACGCGCTCGCCCAGGTGGACGGTTACCACAGTTACCTGGCATGGCCAAACCCTGCCTTGGCTCCTGGAACTTGACAAATAGATTCTTTTAATACTGAATAACTTTTTACAATGGTCTTTTCCCCAAGATTAATTTTCAGCTACAGTAATAAGTTGAGCAGTGTATATGCACATATATATATATATAAATACAAAATATGCAATTTTAGAAAATAATCAAAGGCAGGAGCACATTCCAGGCACATTTCTCCCCTCCCCAGAAGCTAATCGAGTACAGCTGTGTTATTACAGACTCATGCCAAGAAGCCTGAGAAGGCACTCGGGTAAGGGGGCTCATGAGCCACCCTTGAGCTAGGGGAGCAGATTTACACGTGCTCCATAGCAGCCCTCATACCTGCATCTCCTCAACTCAGGACCCTGAGGAAACACATGGAGAGCGTGAGGCAAGCAGGCAACGCCAAGCGCTGCTTGGCAAGAGCAGGTCACAGGTTTTCAGTGGCAGGCATTGAAGGCACCGCCTGTTGCCTCCTTGCTCCCCAGCGAGTGCAGCCTCAGTGCCCCTTGGGCTGGACCCCTTCCCAGCGCCCAGCCCTTGCTTCCCACAGCCTCAAAAAAGACAGCAACACCACTGCCGGTAGCAGAGGGGGAAGAGTTCCTGGTTCCTCTCCTGTCCCTGAGGCACAGGGCTCAAGTGAGTAAGGACAGCGGAGCATTGGGGCTGAACGTTGCATGTGGGTTTTGGTGTTTGAGAGGCCCATCCTTAGCCACAGAGCTACAAACGCCTCCACACACCACAGTCTGCACTATCCTCTGACAGTTTTCTTCCTCCCACTCATCCCCGCAGCCAGTCTCTCCTTACAAAGTTGAGAATCAGACCACATTTCACATCTAGTTATGTTCCTGGCACACTCTCACATTAGCCCTGTTCTAACACATGAGGAAAACAAACAAACAAAAACATTTCTACTGTTCAACTCTTGCCACCTGCTACTCTCCCCAGAAGTCAGGACAAAAATAGCTCCACACTTTGAAGAACAATGTTGGTTGGGACCCAAAACACATATAGCCAGTCTGACCAGTGAGTTATCTTGAAGGCTTTTAAGAATGAACTGGACCTGGTTTGTACCTCCAAGGATATATTAGCATCATTGCTCCCTTTGAAAAGTGGCTGCAGGAAAGAAACAGAAATACCATGTAAAAACAGAAGAAGAAATAAATGACTTCCACGTTGTGGCAAAATAAGGTAAGAAATAGGACTAGGGACACAGAAGAATGAAGAGGCAACACCAGCCTTGAGGATTTAAGTGACATCTAATTTTAAAGTCGTAGCTTACAGTTAGTAATCAGGTATCAACTAAAGATAAGAGCACAAGACTAGAGGAATTACTCAGTCTTGCCTTTCCTCGCATTCAAAAGTTTGGTTTGTTGTTCTCTGTGAAAACCTCAGCCTTAACCTTCAGTAAGCAGCATAAAACATGTACCAGGGGAACTGTCTTGCGCTATGCCTTAGCAAATGCACACCACCAAGAAGTGAAGATACTTACCCACTGGCCTTGGCAGAGTCTTCTTATCTGCTGCAACAGGAGCTAGACTGAGCCCTAAATAAACCATTATGTAATATTAGGAATTGCAAATTTTGAGACCCCTGGACATTCATCTAATGTACTTCAAGATGCAATTTATAAACTCTAATTTCTTCCACCTCACTGTCTCTCAAGAAGTACTATTTGCTGTGAACAGATGGGCTGATCCAAATAGTCATAGTGTGTGGCTGAGTGCTACCCTATTAACTCCATGCAGAGCAGTAAAGGGATTTTGGCATAAGTTTCTTGATAAAAATGATTTCATTCACAGACTTCGCTTGCTAAGCTGGACTACAGAACCCTTCACAGAAGATCTTTCCACTAGAAGCAGAACTAAAAAAGATCATTAAAAAAAAAAGTTAAAGCTGTTCTCAGCTTAATTCCAATTTAAGTTTGAAGCATCTCGACTTTGCTGTCTTCAGCTTCTTCTCTTTGATCATTTGAGGACACACTGTGGAAGTTTATACATGGAAATAACCAGTTAACATTGTTTTTGAAAACAAAGTCTTTTTTCATTTATGAGCAGAATTAATTTTCACTTTGTTTAGTCTTTTTCAGAATCAGACAGCACAAATTCAAATCTTTGCCTTAACAGTGGCAAAACTATGATTTGCATCCATAGCCTGTTACAGTGCTTCCCACTGGACAGCACAGTCACTCCTGCTATGACTGTTGGCTCACAACAACTTGTGCTGCTCCACTGCACCTTCCAGCAAAAGGTCTGGAAGTCTGGTAGTCATGCAGCTGGTCTGAGGAGCTGTTTTTTGACACAGCAATTTCACAGCTAAAAATAGCAGAAGGGAACTAACTGCTGGAAGGCAAACCCTCGAGAGAACAGAAAACCGATGTAGTAGTCAACTGTTTTTACTATTGCACTTCAAACAAATATTCCTTTGGCCCAAATGGGCTACATTTGGTACTGCATGTTCATCAATAGTCACGAAGATGAGCCAAGTGGTGATTCAAGAAAGAACGCCTACAACCATGAAGATTTCAATAAAGTTTGAACTACTTGCAAGTTTATAGCTTCTAGGACTTCATCCCACCTCATGCTTCACAGGTGACTTTCATTTGAACTTTTCCTTAAACAGGCACAGCAAAACAAGGTGTTTGCTTTAATCAGTACTACCCAGTTGCCAGTATCACACTGAATCACAAATCCTTTAAGACTTAAGGTTGTTTTAGTCATCATATAAACATAAGTTGTGCTAGAAATTTACCTGTATTCTCTATGTACAGTAAGCTGTATTTGTGAATCTTGTCTGAAATGAGATCTCTGATCAAGTTGTTAAAATCCACCTGCAATACAATTTATTATCTACACACCCTTGTATCCTACAGGCCAAGATTGTAGAGACAGCAATAAAACAAAACCTGGCTGTAAGGTGGCTGTGGAAGTGACATATGTTACTTGAGAACTTACAAAGTTTATAACCTTAACCTTAGTAAACATTGATTCACAGTCACAAGAGCGGTTAGGGTTTGAAGGGACCTCTGGAGCTCATCTAGTCCAAGGCCACTGCTCAAGCGGGGTCATCTAGCGCACATTGCGCAAGCTTGCAGCAAGTTGATTTTGAATATCTGCAGAGGAGACCTCACAACCTCTCTGGACAACCTGCACCCCTTACATTCAAGAAGTTTTTCCTCATACTCAGACTGAACTCCCTGGGCTTCAGTTTTTGCCTGTTACTTCTTGTCCTGTCTTGGCACCACTGAAAATACCCTGGCCCAAATCTTCTGATACCTTCCCTTAAGATATTTCTATAGATTGATTAGCCTGGAGAAGAGAAGACTAAGAGTTGTTCTAAACAGGTCCAGCTCTCAGCCTTTCATCACAGGGGAGATGTTCTAGTCCCCTAATCACCTTTGTAGCCCTACAGTGGGCTATCTCCAACAGTTCCATGTCTCTCTCGAACTGGACACAGTACTGCAGATGTGGCCTCACCAGGGCTGAGTAGAGGAAGAGGATCCCCTCCCTCAACCTGCTAGTGCCCAGGACACCATTGGCCTTCTTGCCCACAAAGACACATTGCTGGCTAATGGTCAGCATCTTGGCACAGATGGCAATAGTCCACAGCAGAGGACTATAGCCCAATCCATGAACAAGCCTTGGCAGTCTTTGTATGACATATCATATTTGAAGGCCCTAGTGGGCAACCAACTCCTCTAGACAAGAGGTCAGGCCAGCTGATAGGTACTTGAGACTTCTAGAAAGTGTTTTTTTTTGTTGTTTTTGTTTTTTTTCTTCTTCTCAAATGCTTTTCTTCCTTTTTCTCTCCCATCGTGATAACCAATTTCTGCACTGGCCAACAAATTTTTCCAGAACGGTATTCAAACACATAGGTCTTACATAGCAAAGTTTTTCTACTTTCTACAAATATGAAGCAAACTTGTGCAAGATACCTGATAAGTCCTGATTATTTTTTTTTTATGGGCATGCAGCTAGGTCAGGAATATTGCTTACAGGTGTTTGCATGAGTTGCCAATAAATTCCCAATTACCTTATTTCAAAATGTTTAGTAGTCCTTGAAGTTCATTGTGAAAGTTTATCAGCTCTTCTCCAAATCAAACTTCAAAAAGTAATATGCTCTTACTTCTTACTGCATAAGACTAACATCTCTTAAAGCATTCAGCCCACTCATTTCACAAAAATAAATGCCACCACTTCTAAAAAGAAAATAGTTTTTTTTGGTTTCAGAAAGATGTTTTGTTTTAGAACTGGAGATACAATGCAAATTTATTGTTACAGAATACATTCTAGTCAATGTATTTCAGGCAATGGTTTCCTGAGGATAGCTTCATGTTTTTATATATATGTTGTGTGTGCGTGTGTATATGTATACATAAAAATAAATAAAAAACACCACAACCAACCTACTAAGATTATTTGCTCTAGAAAAAGTATACTCTACCCTTCAGACTTACAATACTGGAGTGCAGGGTGGGTGTGAAATTGCTCTACACAGAACACAGTACAATTCAGGTTGGAAGGAATCTCAGCCTGTAACTAGTCCAACTTCCTGCACCAGGCAGGATCAGCTACGAGGTCAGACAATGTTTCTCCAGGCTTTATCCAGTCAGGTCTTGAAGACCTCCAAGGACATAGGCTGCACAACCTGTCTAGATAATGTATTCCACTGGCTGACTGGTCTCATAGGGGGGAAAAAAAAATTCTTATCTCTACTCAGAGCCTCTAGTTTCAACTTATGCCTGATATCTCTCATCCTCTCACCACACACCACTGAAGAGCCTGGCTCTGCCTTGCTGGTAAGTTCTTTGTAGATACCAGAAGGCTGCTATTACCCATCCCCCTGAAGCTGTCTGCTATATTCAAAACCTTCTTCATGGGCAAAGAGGCATACCAAATACAAGTAAAAACGTGAATTTATTCTTAGTATAATTGAAATAACAGTCTAATTCAAGAATTATTACTAATTTAGATCTAATTATTACAGAAAATTAAGAATAATGTAGTTATAACACTTTTAATACAGAAAAAAGTTTCTGTAATGGTACAATTAAAATTGTAACATGCATTTGGTTTCAGTTTCTTTTGCTGGTTATACTTACCCTTCTATTACTCCCCCGGATCATAAAGTCAGTAGCTTTAGAAGCTAGCAAAGGTAACACCAAATCATCAGCTAGTAAGGGTAAAACAAAGTCATCAGCCTCTGCAGTCCTTCATCAAGAGAAATATAATGTTGATTTCTTCTCCCTTTTTCTAGGATCCACTTGGAATTATTTTTGTACGCTTGCTAACAGGCTTTTGACACCTTTCTATTTCCTCATTAGTTTGCATCTCCACATTGCATTCCAATTTATGACAGGTGGTGCCCTTCATATATCTTTGTTACTGTTTCTCTGTTACCCCAAGATCAGTTTTGTCCTGCTCCAGCTCTTTATTTCTTTACCTGACTATAAATGAGTATTTTATAGCCACAGCCTCTCCAGCAACAAGCTTCTGCCTCATATCTTATCATATGCCTGTTTTACTATCATAATAGGCCTGTGTTTCTGTACACTACTTCACTATGTTAGAGTTATAAATATCTCACCACGCACAAAACAACTGCTTGCTATTGCTAGTTATACAGAACTATGGGAGTAGTGCGCAATGAAAAAGAGTAAAACAAACTAGCTGTTGACATCTGGATGATTAAAGTAATTGCTGTCACAGTCAAACCAAGCAAAACAAGGTTAAAGGCAGGTCAAGACATTTCAGACAAACAAGCCTGACAAGCCTCAATCCTGAGGCCTTACAAACTCAGTAGAAAGTTTATGGCCTGTTGCTAGCAATACTAATACTGTATTACTGGGCTACCTGGTTACATTTCTCCCTGTTGAATAAGCCTCATTTTTTCAGCCTCTCCTCAGAGGGAAAGTACTCCAGCCCCCAACCATCTTGGTGTTCATCCCTTAACTCACCTCAAGTACTTGATGCCTTTCCTTTCCTGAATGCAGACCCCCAAAACTAGGTAAGTATTCTAAACACAACCCAATATATAATCAGTTATTCTACTGTAAATACCATCAATACACTCTCCTACCTTCATAGTCTAAGAGAATTTATAAAAGCAGGTGGCTACATATCCAAAGGCTGGCTCAGCTCTTTATAAGACCAGACAGTAAGGCCACAAGAGCCTTTAGATACGCATAAAGTCATCAAGAACTCTAACAATATCTACAGGCATCCATATATCTAAGTCCAGCACATAACAGTATTGGATAGCGTATTATATGAAAAGGAGCATTTAGGCTCTCCTTACCAAATTCCAGTTGGAGTCAGGAAGCGAAGAAGTCCTGAAGCTGTGGCAGGAGGGTTCTTTATGATTAAAGACACTTCAGTTTCTCAGTCATGTGCAAACACCAAACTGCTTTCTCAAATATCCCTGCTGCAACGGATCACAATTCTCCTACATCTACAAGACACAGAAAAGTCTTCTTTTGTACAAGGGAAAACTGTACAAGAGTGACTCCTAAGTTAGGAGTTCTGTGTTCTCCTATCACCATTTTTAAGTTTTTACGTTTGTTTTATGACTCCAGCTACTGTTAGATGAAGAAAAAAAAATGTAATTCCAGAAGTTTTGCCTTTCTTGAAACCTGTTAACATCTGTTTTTTTCTGAATAATATTTTTCTACAATATCTTGCATCTAGATCAAAAACTGCAGAGCCGTACCTTTCAGAGGCAAAGAGGCAGTCGACAACTGGGTTTTAAGTTTGTCAGAGCAAGATTGTTAAAGCAATAGAGAAATTACCTGAAGATTCTATACATATACAGTATCTAGCTGCAAGCATCCGCTGAGATTATCAGCATATCCACTCTCATGGACTTTCCTCCTTTCCTCCAACCCCATGCTCTCCTACTTTTAACCTGTTTAAATTGGGCGTGCACCAGGATTAGGGCAGGGGTAGGTGTCCGCTGGAATTAAGTGATTCCTCAGGGAAGTGTCTGTCCTCAGAGGGAGGGTTTTGGCACTTGCTGCAATATAAGCCTTTCTGCCATGTGTCAGTCCCACTCTTACCAGTTCTAGATTGTCCTGGATGCAGTTCCCAGGTGTTCAAATCAGACTGCCAGAAACATTGACTTCAGCCTCCTTAAGACCAAAAGGGTTGTCAGGAAGGAGAGCCTGTCTGCACAGGCAAGAAGCATTTTTAGTTACCAATGTTGGACACAGATTTCTAAAACTCTTGCCGTTTAAAAACAGGTTCTTTTTACTCCCTAGTACGTATAACAAATGAAGCATTTCTGTAAACCCTCATTTTTAGATTTGCACCTTTCTCTCCTAGAGCATTTTCTCCTCACAGCTATCTTATTCCTTCTGAGGCACAGCATGATGCCCCTTTTTCCCTGCTTTGATTGACTACATCTTCTAAATCCAGTTAAAACAAATCGTCAACCCATCCTCAAGACTCCTTATGCTAAATATTCCAAAAAAAAAAAAAAAAAAAAACACACACTGTGGCTCTGCACAGCAATTTAAGCAATTTAAAGGATATTCAGCTAAAGCTCATCAGGATATGGAAAGCTCAAAGTCTAATTGCCCAATGCCTTCAGATATGCTGTAGGCTGAATTTTACAACCCACTCAATCAAAAAAAATCACTGAAAAGACAGATTTACTTCAGAGATGGTCCTAGCATGAACCCCAGACACGCACACACCAGATCAGGAAGCGTGTCTGGCATGTCTGTGCTGCAGAACACAGCACTGCCCTGCATGAGCCACCCAGCCGCAGGAGCCAGCTCCTGTGGGCACCATGTAGGAAAGGGATTGGGAAGAGCTTGGGTCAGGGGAAGCAGACAACACACAAGAGAAAACTGGGAAAAGCAATGTTACATTACCTAGAGCATGTTATAGGGTAATTCAGGTTAGAAGGGACCTCAGGAGAGCTCTAGTCCAGCCTTCTGCTCCAAGTCGGGTCAGCTATAAGGTTGGCTCATGCTGCTCAGTGCTTTATCCAGTTTGGTCTTGAAAATCTCTCAGATGCAGACTGAACAACCTCTCTGGCAACCTGGCCCTCTGACTGACTGTCCTGAGGGTGAAAAAAATTCTCCTTACATCTAGGCATAATCTACCATTTCAATTTATGCCTATGCTCTCTTGACTTCCCACCACTCATCCCTGGGAACAAGCTGGCTCCATCTCATTCAATAGTTTTTTTTGTGTGTGTGTGTGTGTGTGTGTGTGTGTGTGTGTGCGCGCGCGCACGCGCGCTCACCTATACAGTAAAGCATCTTTGATTACAGGCACAGCCCAGATTTCTGAAATGAACAAACTTGGTGTCTTTAGTGATGGAGCAGAAATGCAAGTGAACTAACCTTCCAACAGGCCCCACTCCATTCTAGTGGCAACTCTGGCAGTTAGAATGATTCAGAGAGTCAATAGGTCCTCTTGCAAAAAGCAGACTTATTTTTCATTATTTTACAATACTAGTATTAAAAAAAAGTTCCAGATTGATATACAAAGCATCAGTTTCTGAAAAGCAAAGTTTCCACCAACAAGCGGCCCTGAGTAGCTCGGATAAGGGATAAACAATCAACCTTATTAAACCAACAAACCAAGTTTATTTATAGAAGTCTGTACATTTGTAATGAACTATGCTAGAACACCAGTGAAACAAAGCAAACAAATCTCTCCCCCTCTAATGAGGGAGGTATAGTCACTCACCTTTACATGCACTTAAAGGAAAAAAAGATTACAGCTTTCATACACAGTTCTGTAACTATTCAAGAAAAGTACTTTCTTGATGTATTATTCTTAACATAAGAGGTTTGCATGATAACTTACTGACTGTTGCGTTTCTCAAAAACAGTATTTCAGCAGAATCCAGAGACTGAGAAGATAAGTTGGAGTTTCATAGTTGCAGATAACTAGGACACAGTCACATCATTCAAAGCTGCATTCTAAACTCCCGGCACCTCTTCCATTTTCATTATCCGCGCTAGCGGTTATTGCAACACTGTACAGATCTTGCCAGCACTTTGACTGTACAGCCCATTCATGTGTCATCAAAATGTAAAAGTCTGCTAAAATCAATGCATCGAGGACAAGCATAATAAAAATACTGAGTCCAAGCTGATTTTACCGTAAGAGACCATTTCTCACTGCACCCCCAAGCTCTGAGGCATTTCTGTGAGCAAAGCAAGATCTACGTTACATGATTTTGCTATTATTTCTGAAAAGCATCATAGGGAGGTTGCTTTGAAACTTAGTTTGCAATAGCCAGTTTTAATTTTTTTTTTTTATTACAAGTCTGTAACATCATTGAAGCTGTTGCAAAACCAAAATTGTATCAAATGCGTATCTACACAGTGGATCATGATGTTTCTTATGAAATTACCATGGCAAATTCCATAAATCCACTCTTAAAGTTAAAAGCACACATATGCAAGAGCCTACAACAACTCCAAAGAAGCTGCTAAAATAGGCCATCAAATAAAACAGTCTATGATTATATATTTACAGAATAATCCACGTGAGTCCTAGAATTATGGACTATTCAGTAAATAAGTATTGAAGGAACCCTAATTATCTGTTTACATGGTAGCTAAGAGCTGCTCCATAGGTTGATTTTCATTTTATACACAGTTCATAATATCAATCTGCGCACAATTACATGAATTTTTTTAAACTACCATTAAAAAAAGGAATAAGAGAAAGTTAAATATAAGAACTAGATTAAAATTTCATTAAGAATCCAACAAGAAAGCATCAAACACAGGTTTGAAAAAAAACCAGTGTATGATTTCAGAAAAATAGTAATGCTCTGACATAGGAGGAGCATCAGCATTTTCCCCTCTTCAGGGTCCCCCAGAAACATTCCTATCCAGTTCAGTGCTTTAGTTAACATATAGGTACTGGCCTGAGTAGGAACAAACACGTGCTTGCACGCTTACCTGAACGAGGGCCTCCGACCTGTAAGATTTCTAATTCTCTTTTAATTTAGTTCTTAGCTCCATATATTCAGTTGTATCTTGTTTGGAAAAGTTTAAATGTCACTTATTTACACTTTGATTTTTTACACCTGAGTGATAAATTGAGCTGTCACCTTGTGTCCAGTCAAACATTCCATAAAGCCATACAATTTTTGTGCTAGTGTTGCACTCCACATGTACCAGTTTATATGAAAAAATGTGCATCAGCTACTGCTCTTGTTTGTTACCCACTGACCTTTCTGCTGTTGTGTCCTTCCCCTTTCACACAAAGCAATGGGTTTAATTTTTTTGTTTATATAAACCAAGTTTAAATGGTTCACAAAGCAGGAAACAAAGTGAGCTGGAACCCAGTGAAGACAAGATGACTTAAGAAATATGTGATATTGGAGGCTTACAGAAGTTGCATCCCAACCAAGGAGCACCCCAGGTGCATCCCAAGTAGAACTACTCCACTCAGTTACAGCTGGAGACTCCGGACATGCTATAGATGACAATTCTGACATCAAGAGCTACATACATGTCTCTTCAGTTAAATGTAAGCAAAAAAAGAAAAAAAAAAAGAAAAAGAAAAGAAAAAAGGAATATGAAGTTAAACAGCTATATCAGCCAAGCCGTTTTAGTAAGAAGAATCACATTTAATGAATTTCTTTCTTGCAATTTCAGATGCTCAAGTACAGCTGGTAGAAATTCAAAACAGCCGTAAAGAACTGTGACAGACGGATACAAATAGTACTGCAGCTTAAAAATGATAAAAAACACCTGAAAAAAAGTCACACAACCCTCCCAAAAAATTTACACTTTGAACCTAAGCCAGTTTTTGAAGATTCCCTTCTCCAGAGCTAGGATGAAGGAGGAAGAGGAAGAAAGTGCAGATGACCTTCCAGCCACAAAGGTCTTGCGCCACTGTTTATTCACCGTGCCTGTGGTGGTGGGTAAGGGGAGATCACCAAGTGCTGATTCTGTGACCACCAAAGAGATTCCTATGAAAATCCAGGCCTCAGGCTAATACTGAACACAGAGTGGACCAACGAGCTGCATCAACAAAATAAAAACAAAACTCAAACTAAAAGAAATGGGAGAACCCCAAATAGCACAGATCCACATTTGTGAGGGGGGCAGGAGGAAAGGGCAAGAAGGGAGGTCTATACAGTGAATAGTTGAATGGTTTATGTTACAGATGACTGGCAGTTTTAAAGAGTCTCTTCCCAGCTCCATTGCTGCTCCAACCCAGACGAGAGAACTGAAAAGGGAGGAAGAAAAGGTAGGACATCATCATGGAGCATGCAGGATCAGAAGCAGCAGAGTGGGCATGCTCAAATAAGCCCCCTCCTCTTTTTGTAGTCCTCCAAGTTCAATGATCGCCGAGGGGCACCATCTTTTGCTGGTGGAGCCTTGGAGGTGATGGCCAGCGCCTTAGACTCTGTTAGGGATAAGAGAAGAGTGAGGACCAAAGCACATGGAAACTAAGGATTTTTAGTTCTCACTTTTGTGACAATTTCATCATGATAATACATTCAGCTTCTCTGGTAAGCGTCAGTTTAAACCTTCAGTTAAGGCAAACAGTTTACAGTTGCGTAAAGACATTCAGTTCTGACTAAATTTATTTGTTCTGCTTCCTGCCAATATACTTCCACTTCTTAAGACGACTGCTCAGCAGCACATACTGAACAATAGAGACAGAGCTTTCAGGCTGAATTCTGGGATCTCTCTTATCTCATGAGAGCAGCAAGGACAAGAGATACAGGTAATAAGGGGACAGAAATCAGACCTCCTACATGCTCTAACCAAGCCCCAGTTTACTCTCCTGTTAAGAAAGGAGGCTACAAAGTGAGATGCCCAAACGCTGTTCTGTCTGATAAAAATCAACCATATTTAAACCTTTGCCTATGCCTCTTTCTCACTCTTCTCAGCACTAGACAGACTCAGCTTTCTGGGTCTATCATTTGCCTAATTCTCAGCTGCTGTACAACTCTGATGTTCATAATTTTCACTACTCCCATACCACTTCAGGAAATTTCCTACTCTTGCCATCCTACTTTACACACTCTTAGGCCCAAAAACCCAGGCTTGATCTAGTTTGGATTTAACCCTCCTACTTTTCCTTCTTGATCTGGCTTTTAAGTATTTGTGAATTCCTACAGTAGATCAACTAAACTGCTGCCCTCCAAGAATCCTCGACTCCAATCCCTCCAGCAACACAAGGGGAAAATAATCCTCATGAGTCTAATTGCACTGCTATACTCCCATGCTTTCCCTCCACTAGAAGAGTTTGTTCAGACTCCAAACTTTTTCCCACAGATCTCAGGCCCTCAAAGTCAAGATGAAGAAGAGTATTGGGAAGGGTCAGCAAGTTCAAGCAGGAAGTGAAGGTGTGCTTGTGGTCCCCCTCAAATCTTCCTTTGAAATTATCTATGTTACTAGAGTTTGGAAGCAGCAACTTGGTATAAGCAGGTTCAAAACCAAATAAAAATATTTTATCCACATGGCATGTGGATAGACTATGGAACAAGACATTACAAACAGCAAATGCTTCAAAATTTGCCTTCAAAAGTGAGTAGATGAATTCACAGAGCAAGTATAAAGGATGATATCAAGGTAGATAGGCTTATTTAATAAGACATCAGCTGTTCCTCAAGGGTTACTTGGCCAGATACTGTAGACTAGAAGAGTATACCACACAATTCTTTATTCCTTTTCCCCCTAGGCACCCAGAGCAAGGATACTGGGATACACATGCTTTCAGTCTAACATAGCATAGCTGTTCTTGTCTTCTTAATGGATAAAGACTAGAACACATACCACCCCTCATCCCCACCACCACCCCAAAACTCAAGATACTTGCCAAGACCACAGAGTCCTTGTTCCCAACTCCAAATCCACTACTGATTTTCACCGTGAAGCAACTGAGCTCCACAACAGTGATTACCTTCCCAAATACAAGTGAAACACCTACCTGAGCTGGGAACTTGAAGATCAATCTTTACATCAAAGTCATGCACTTTAAAAAGATCTTCTGAGAGGTCACTGGCTGATTTAGAGTTCACATCTTTATCTTTCCCCTGACCCTGAAATAAAAGGTACAGGTAAATAATCAGCTCATATATGTCCAAATAAATGTCATATAGGAACAATTCCTCCCATTCCTGTCATACATGTATTGAGTTTCACTTTCTTATTGCTGAGAAATTGAATTTTCTTTCCCCAAGGGGAAAAAGAAAAAAGCTGTTCCTTTTCTGCAATAACGCTCTATAGGATACTATTTCTAGAACTGCAGTACACACATTTAGTATTACTCATAGGCTTCTAGAGTCAAATGGTGACAGTGAGGGGTGGGGAAATGCAGCAGAGATAGAAAGGGGAACTTGCCTTACTCATGTCCTTTGGAGCATCTGGTAATACACCAGATCCATATTTTGCATTTAGCTGTGCGAGGATGGCAGCTTGGACAGCAGGATCTCTGGACTGTAAAAAGAGGGAGAAGGGAAGGAAAAAAGAAGAATTAAAATAGTGAAAACTATAGAAGACTAGCCATCTTGTCAAGAAAGTGTTTATATCTATGATCTACAACCTCCTATGGTTTTAGGTTCAGTTACAGTCTTCAGGATCTTGGAGACAATTAAAATCATCCAGATATCTGTGCAATGAATTCAGTAGTGAGTACTGGATACAAGCCATCCTCCAGAGAGTCTTCATTTGAGAAAAGAAACATTACTTCTTGTTACGGTTTGTTCTTGTGACTGATCTTAATGCTAACCTTCGAAGCACGTGCTTTTAGAAGCACGGGCTTTTAGCTAGAACATTCTACTAGAGAAAAATCTTTAAGAGACTCTTCTTTTCAAGGTAATAGCTGTACACCATAATAAAGCTACACAACTGTGATTCTTCTTAATAAAGATTTAATTCAAGCATTGCAATGAAGTTTTCTATCACTTTAACCATTGATGGAGACTGATGAGAGCCAACTCAATTTTTTTTTTTTTTTTTTTTTTTTTAAATATACTGGTATCAGAACTGCATACAAGACACCAGAATAGGCTTGAACAAAGCTATATTGTTTAGAAGTAACAGTTGATCACTCAGCCTGGATATCCACCATTGATATAGGTGCAAATTGCACTAGAACTTTTGCCACCATCACAGCTAAAGCTTTTAACTACTTTACCCAGTCTCAAATGCTTAGTCTCCTCTCCTTGCCAGACCTTTTGAGAAAAGTCTCAACTAATTATAAGCAATACTCATAACTAAAGCAAGCTTTCTTCCCAATGGTAACTAGAAAAGCAAGTATACGTACAAGAGCTCACTACAGAAATACAAATTGCACTTTTTCCCTGTACGTACCCATATCCCTTACACCCTTCATGCTTTGCTAGAGAAAAATGAATGTATTACTTTCTCCTTCTTTGGGAAACTGAGATCAAGATGACTCAATTATATCTCACTCTGGCATCTGGAGGATTTATAGCACATGACAGTCAGGAATGATTACAAATATCATCTTACTGTTTTTCTCTTCTACTTTTTGCATTACATTGGTTCCTCCCTCTCTGCAAATTGCCTCAGCTGGTAATCGGTTGCCTTCAGTATTATACTCACATTAGAAACTATCGTGGGCTTACACTGCCGCCTAGTAAAGGGGTCCATTTGTTGGTTTTTCATGCTGTGACTTTCAGCCTGAAGAAAAATACATGGTTTTGCACAGTTAGTTACCTGCACCCTTGTAAATCCTCCCACAGCATATACCCACCCACATCCCAATTACATATGCCATAAAGGTCAGAGAAAAACAAAAACAAAACAAAAACCCCACAGCAATAGCATTACACACTAGAAAATGTCATACCCACAGTGCTAGGCTTTAGAGGGCAGACTGCCTTATGCAGCACAGAAAATAACTGCACAACTCAAGGTAAATTTTGGGCCTGAA
>VZSV01000001.1:11172380-11193478 GCA_013398735.1 Nothocercus julius | reverse complement strand
TATTTCCTTTACTATTTTTTCATCTTAAGTCTGGTTTCTGATTCCTTTCCCATACTAAATTGGAGGGGGAATGCTACTGTCTGTTACAGTCAATAATTACCTGATAATTATCTCCTGAGCTGCTCAAAGAGATAAAGCTATCTTCTTACAGAAATATCACTTGCTATATTGAAAGATTCTACATGTTATGAATAAAGCAGAATAACTTCAGAATACTAATATCCCTATTCATAGCGATTCATCTTTTCTTGTACAGAAATATTAATTCAGCATTATTTACCACAAGAGCCTTCTCAGACTCCACAATATTCCATTCTCTATTCCTCTGGTTGATGTAACTGCAAAAAATAGATAGGTACCATGTAACAACCTCTACAGAGCCAAATGCCTGACAACATTCTTACAGATTCAATGTGATCATGAATTCTCTAATTCTCTTATTGCAATACAGCTGCTACCTGGGGTACAGGAAAGTGTTTTTATTTTTGATGATTTAACTGAATGACACATACAAGCAAGTGGAGAGAGGAAAACACTAGAGGAGCCATCATGACACATACTTCAGAAATACATCATACAGGAAAGAGAAGTCAGACTTTGCAATTAACTCACTACTGCACTAGTTTCTTCTCACTGTGTATCCTGGCTGATACTGTTTCAAGAAAGCTCCCAGTATCTGTTCTTACCTGATAGCAGAAATGTTTTTTGTTCGTTGACGATCCAAAGCTTCTGCTCTCTCCTCAAGTTCATTAAGCTGATCTTGAATTTGTTTGGCCTTATCTTGGTCCCCCAAATCCTCAGCCATGGCCTTCAATCAAACAGTAACTCATTAGGCATAATTCTTTAGCACAGAGCTAGTTAGAGGAAATGAGGCACAGATCCATGAAACCTCTAGCTAACCTATTCCAGCTGCAAGTGCTCCACACCATACAGCAAGAACGCAACAAGGAGCTAAACTGTACTTATCGATGGAAACAAAGAAAAAGATGACCGGGGGTGAGAGGAACGAACACACACACACACACACACACACACACACACACCCCACAAGACTTTTGAAAATCCTTGAAACTGCTCAAGACTTAGCAACACCACTCCCAGCATCAATAGAAGAAATAACCAGTCAGATAATTATAGAAGAAGTTATAGCTTGAAATTACTACTACAAATTAAAATGTAATGCTGACATTACCAGCCCAGGAAGAGAGTTGCTATTTCTGCAACTGTCAGTGCCACTTACTTTGGAGAGCCTCAATCTCCCTAGTGCAACATCAGACCAATAAGAATAGTTTGCAATGCCACCTGGTGACAATGGGAGCTATTGCAATTTTCCACAACAGAAAACTTGCATATTTGTGCATAGTAAAATGGTGACCAAGCAATACAGTTAAGGCAAAGAACATTACCCCTTTGTTTTCATCATATTAGAAGTATGAACGCTTTGAAAACGGTCTGCACAAGCAAACAAGAAATGCTATACCAGTTTTTATTTCCAGAGATACTTATGATCTCTCTTTTATTTGACTTCTGGGCTCAGACTTCTCAAGCAGACTACTCTAAGCCCTGCACTGCTAGGCCTGTTCATTCCAGGAGGCTTATGTATAAGGTCAGTCCAGTGGCAAGGAAATATTTCAGTAATGTATTCTTTTCAATACAAATTACCATCCGCCACCCCTAAAGTGGCAATTCAGTCATACTGGATAAGAGACAGTTCATTGTATGCCCTCCGCCCTTTTATCTATTTATTTTTTTCCCAAAGATGAAATTGAAGGAATTTAACTTTCAGTTGCTTCTTAGAGATACCTTGCAGAAAAGTGAGTTCCTACATCAAATCAACTTAAGAGCTTCTTGTCCAAAAGACACAAAAAGGGGATAGTTGTTCATAGTGAAAGAATGTAATAGCTTAAATTGGATTCTAAGTGTTCTGAACCTAGCAATAAGCCTTGAGGTCAGCCTTTTAGCTGCATAATTAAAGTCAAGCTTACTGCTGACTACTGCCAAAATTCAGTTCAGCTCCATTTCTTCAAAAATCAGACTGCATTAAGCTTGCAGGCAACATCTCATCTCTCACCTTCTCCTTCAAAAGCTGAGTTTTCTTCATGGCATAATTTGGAGGAGCTTTCCTGAACCTTTCCTTCTCTTTCACAATCTGTAAGATGTGAAGAAAATGACAAAGATATGCTGTCATTAAAGCATTATTTCTGTATGTGGTCACTAAAAACAACAGATAAGTACCACAAAAAAAAAAAAAAGTTATTACCACAGAATTTTACTTGTGCAAATTAAAGAGGAAGCAGAGAAAAAGCAACTTGGTGATGAGTTATAGCTCCATTTCCCTCATTTATGATCATTTTATTAAGAAAATCTGACACTAATCACATCTGGTCAGTATTAAGCAAGTAAGAAGCCACAGAAACCATGATAACTACATCTGCTGTGACACTGTTAGCTTTTCAGAACTTGAAAACAAGGTCATCTGACTCAAGCTGGGAGTCCACAGCTCTGGAAGATAAGTTCCTAATGAGGGAACAGGGGGTCAAGCAAAGCTAGAGCATTGAAAAAGAGCTGCATCGCACTTGATTCAGTTACCCAACTTCATATTGAGCCTTTTATTTTTTTTTTAAGTAAGTAGATACCATGACCATTTGGCTTTGGAAGAGCTAATGCTCTGCTCCAAGTTCCTGGAGCACCTCTGAGTGCTGCCATAGCCTCACTAAAACACATTTACCTCCTCAATATCCTGGTCATTGAACTTGTAGTTGAGAGCTTCTTTGATGGACACTTCCTTCTTGTTTATTTCATCTAGTGTCGGTAGCTGCATCCCAGCAGAGAACATCTAAGCACAGGTGAAAGAGGTTACTCTCCACTTGAAATATCCTTGGCGTAAGGCTTCCAGGAAGACACTGAGTTCTGGCAAACTTACCGCTTCCTTCCACTTCATGAACTCACTTTCAGTAAATTCCTGATTTGAGACAAACTCCAAACGAAATACGCGCTGGTCACTGCCATGCCTGCAATAAGAAAACTTAGTATGTCTGATGGTAGAGCACTGTGATTTGGATCGACGGGTGGAGGGTCTGAGGAACTCAAAAGCGGCCTAGAGACAACAAGGGCACTCTTTTGGCTGATGTGCTATCTATTTCAAACAAGTCAACCATCATTTAAGAGCTTTAGACAGATACCAGTACAAACTGACAGTAAGTCTGTATCCAGTTGTGGCAGTAACAGCTCCAGGAGGAGACAAAACACACCTAAAACACCTAAACCTTACAGATCCTACTGTGTGACCCATTGCATGACCTTCAGAAACACAGGATGCTTTCACTTTCCACTTTGATCAGTGGAAGTAACCTTTAAGCACGCCTGAATTATACAATGCTGAAGGCAACCCCTATCTAATTTCACGTTCATTGGCAAGTGAAGAACCAAAAATCATTAAAGACTATATTCTGCTGAGTACTTCTTTTGGCACTACCAGCTAAATTACTACTAGCAAACACTAATAAAACTAGCTGTCATGGTGCAAAATTCAGTTTAAACACAAAGCACTCTCTCATGACAGTGCAAGCCATTAATAGCCCAAGAAGTTATTGAATATCATGATGCATTTAAGACTGTCTTCTGTCTTCTGTTACTCCAAGCATGCATCCATGTCTATTCTCTACATGTGTTCCTGCTTCACCCAAACAGTTAACCTCTTGTTAACTGCATTCGCCTGCACCTTGTGATCTTTATAATAGTTGTAAGCACGATTGAGAAATCTGATGCTAAATTCAGATTCTTCCCTCCAAAGTACTGTTCATGTTGTAACACAAAGGTGTATGTGGCTGGTTCTGATACAAGTGACACATTTCTAGCACCCAATTTTAATAATGGTGGCAGAAGACAGAAAAGAATATGGCAAAGCCCAACAGGTACATACAGATAATCCTGGGTTACCAAAGCAAATGAAGTGCCCTGATGTCAAGACAATCACAGATCCTCAAACAAGACCTGTCAATTCACTATGGGGGAAAAGGGACTTTCGAACAGAAAGTGTCATAGCAAAACCCACTCTCTTGCTTAGCTCTCATCTCCAAACCACCCATGGAACATCACATGCTTAAAAACCACCACCATCACAAACACACCGATTCATGAACTGTGAGAATTACTTTGGTATCTTACCGCAGCTGTAGTCCTTTGTTTGTCCGGGTACCACCAAGCTGGTAAACTTTTGCAGTCTCTACCACGCCAGTTATTTCAGCTACCTGTACAACAAAGAAAAACATATGAGAGAATGTGAGAGTGTTTTTGCTCCTAGAACATATTTAAGTCCTTTCACTAGGGATCAGAAAACTTAATCCAAGTAACAATTCCAACTACACCAAGGAAATACACACTGAAAAGCTGTGCTTATCAGGTACTAAATTAGTTGCTTCAAATACCTTTGAGTTGGCAAGTTATAAAAACTCCATCAAGTTTTTAGATAATATGCGTTCTCAGTTCTGACTTCCTACCAAATAATGTGCACCTTCCTACATTTCCTATTACCTTTTGAGTACACTGGTTTTGGTTAATGCATCTTTCAAATAAAATACACTCAGTGCTGCTCACATACTGAACTCAGCTCCTCTGAGCACCTTTTTGAAGTAATTTTAAAGAATACTATTGCAGGCTACAATTGTTCAGTTATAGCAAAGAACCAGAACAAAACGGCTTCTCAATCGGCATCTCTTTTGAAGAGCACAGATATACTAGAAATACTTCATAAAGTAAGAACTGAGACCATGCAAGACGAATAACTTGGGAGCATTCCCAGAAATAAGTAGTGAATGTTACTCATCCTTACTTGGTCAAAGCAGAGTCTGGAACTCTAGTTTGCAAGACAGATGAAAAGGCAGGACAGCATGAACCAGAGCTGGAAGAACAGGCTTTCTTAGCACTCTCTCTCACTATATATAGTGAGCTATCTCTCCCTCACAGTATCTGGAATACATCCCTATATACAGGAGTGTATGAATCACTACACATCACAAGCCCTCTCCTTTCTCTCTCCATACACACACACACACACACACACACAGGTAGATTTATCACTAACTGCACAGTGTAAATTGACTTGATTTAAAGGCCAATCAATCATTTCCACATCTTCATCTAGCTGGTCCCAAAGATCCATTTATTTTTAAGAACAGTCTCCTCTACTTCTTTTACATCAATCGTGCTTTTGTGTTATAATAAATCTTTTCATAATAATTAGCCAAATTACCACAGGTACTTTTCCTGAGAATTGCTAAGTAGCAAATATTATGCCACAATATTATAAAATAATGAAATTACAAAATCATAAAATTAGCAAATTTATAAAATAAATTATAAAATAGTGAAATATCTTGCAACTGAACTCACCCGATAAACAGGCTTACTATTGTGATTTCCAATGCCAATACGGACAAAGCAGCCAGTGACTGTCTTGGCAAAGAAAGGCATGTGACACCAGCGCTCCAGCTTGTGTCGTGATAATCGTACTCGGTTGAGTTCTTCAGGTAAGGACACTGGCTGGGATTTGGGAGGAACTTCTTCCTTTCTAGTTTGGGAAAGATGAGAATAAGGTGGGGGGAGGGGGAAGATGTTATCAAACAAAGGCATCTTGAGCAAGGTGCAATGTAGAGTGTCAACTACTTAGAATACTACTAAAGAGAATGCAGTCAACTAGTTTATGATGAGTCACATACACAAATTTAGCATTCATGAAAAAAGCCCAAATCAGATCCCTGGTGAGTGGACTTCTCACTCTCTGCTGCCACAAAACAAACAAACAAACAAAATTTAGATGCACCAAGGCAACTTAGTGGCAAATGCCTCAAGATACACAGGCACTGTTCCAAACTCTTATTGGCGTGCCAGGCTATGACTTGCGTGGATTCTGCAGTACTGAACTGTGGGACTACACAAACCTGTAAACAATTCCCACATATGAGTAGGAGTCAAGATAACAGCAGGGAATGAAAGTCACAAACCAGTGCAAGATATATCAGTCCTAGCTATGATTCAGAAGCCAAAGACACATCCGAACATTAGGTGTTCTGCAGGTGCCCAGTGGCAAAGCCACCGAGAAAGCGATTTGCCCCCAAATACTCTTCAAGCACTGCATGTCCACACAGGACAGATGTGTATTTTTTTTAAACACAAAATTATGGTAAAAATCACAGTCCATTGTTTGCTGCTTACTCTTCTTCTTCATCAGAAGATGAGGACCTAGATGAACGATCACTTTTCTCACTAGATTTGTCATCTTCCTCCTCCTCTTCATCATCAGAGTACACTTCACTAGTTTTTAATGGCTGTTTCTTTGCAAGCAGTTCAGCTGGGGGAGGAAAGAGAAAAAGACAGGAAAGCTGTGATTTTTGATGAAAGCTTCTTTTCAGAGATGAAACTTTAGAACTCTATAAAAAAAAGTGGGGGAAGCACAACCAGGTAACGGACAATTGTACATTCGAAAGACGTGCCACATTTAAAGTCACCTGTAAGCTAAGCACTCCACTGCATATATTCAAGTAAAGAAGCCGGAGTATCCAAAAATATCTTAAACCTCAACTGTACTTCAAATAGTTACTCAGCTTAATTGCAACTAGCAATAAAAGATGGACATAACAACTGGGTAAACAACTATTATGAACACATAGTTCACTTAATTTTGTGAGGGGAAAAAAAATAATCTGGCTAAAACAACTGAAACCCAGCCAAAAAACAGAGTTGCATCAATAGTCTGGCAGGAAGGACAAGATGATGCGACAGTGACAAAACAAGCAAATGCAGTCAGAGCAGCATAGTATATATGTAAGTATAACAAATACTGTTTGGTTGGTTAATAAATTAGATAGAAGTTTCTGTTAAGCGACTAGTTCAGACACATGAACTAAATATTACTAAGTGCCGCTCAATGTACTGCAGAGAGCCTCCTTCTCTCCCTTATGCCCCCTATCATTCCTTAGGAGAGGTGAGAAAACAATACAAATAAAAATAGACACAAAAGTGACAAATGACAGTCACAAATAGTCACAAAGTGACAAATGTGGCCACAAAAGTGACCACAGAGGTGGTCCAAGATTAGCTATCTTGGTCACAAAACCAAAGAAAACACAGACATGGAGTTCATTCACTTCAAGATGTAGCCTTAATTACAAATAGGTAGTAGCACTTTGCGAGGGGTAAAGAAGTCACAATTAAAAGCACAATGTTCTCATACCTGTTCTGTTCTTCCGTTTCTCTCTCTCTGCTTTTAGCTCCTCCATTGCCTGAGATTTCTTGTCTAGTTTCTCATCCCGCTTTGATCGCCGCTCTTTGTTGTGTGACATGACCTGAAAAATAAGCACAGAAAGTGCCTCAATACCAACACGTTTCAAAAATCAAAATTAATTAAAACTAAGGCTGTTTGCATACTTTGAAAATGTTTTGAACAGAAGTCACTAAAACCTCATTTTTGAAAGTTTTTCCCCCCCCTCCCCAAGTTCGTGTTTTTCCAGGGGCTAGGAAGTGTGAATCTCCCTGCATTATATTTGTTTTCTCTACTTAGCACTGAAAACAATAAGCTTATTTTATGTTCAGCATTCCTACTACCAAGCTTTAATCTCAAAGCTCTCCCTGAAGTTAAAAGCTGACCAGAGGAATAAAATGGAAGTAATTCTGTGAGTAACAACTAATGAGAAAAATCTGAAAAAGTATTATTCTCATAGGCTTTTCCTTCTGCAATTCTTCTCTATTTTCATTCACTAGCAAAAGAAAGTCAGGAAAGTTTAGGAAAAAAAAAAAAAAAAAAAAAAACACTCTACGTAGAAATAAATTTCCGTGCAAAATCTGCAATATGCATCCAAATCCAATATGTTGTAACCTTTTTTAATATTTTCTGTTACTGACAAGTCTACTAGAATATCAAGTGAGACAGAATGCATCTTCTACAATAAGCACTGTTTCCAGTCCTTTGAAATAAGTCAAGGTTATTTCTGGAAGGCACCATAAAATAACTTGGAATATTTTATCTACATATATAGCTATATATGCAGTTAATAGATAGCTAGATAAGAATCACTCCACTTAACAGATGCCTGAGGAGAAGAAAAAAAATAAAAATCAAGCTTTATGAGATGAATTTAAGTAGTAGACAGACCACTTCACTAGACTGATCTACTTCACTAGAGGAAAAGATGGGTTCAACTGCCCCCTGGAGATGCCCTGCTCTATTGCACAGACACACAAATGAAAATGAGTGTAAACAACCACCTAGGTCTTAGATGGTTAGTTAGGCAAGATTAATTCCTTCCCATGCTGGGAATCAAACTGTCCAAACTCTCTAAATAGTTAAGGGAGAGGTCTTAGCATAACAGCTCAGTCATTTGAAACTGCACTTCAGTTACATGGGGCTCACCCCAGAAACTGGCATTGCCCTCCTTCTATAGGAGACAGAGGAGAAAACACACACAAATAAAAACCAAACAAAAACACAACTGTGGAACTATTTACTTCTGTTTCTCCTCACACCTCTAGCAGTAGAAACTAAATATTCTTCCTACTCTATGCCACCCTGCTCCCCCAAAAAGTCATTTCTGGCCTTCTCTCTCTCCCTATCCCTCTCTCTCTCTCTCTCTCTCTCTCTCTCTCTCTCTCAAAACTTTCACTTGTAAGACCAGAGTATGAAATGTTTGAGACTAACTGCTAGAAGACTGAATAAAATGTAAGAAACTGCAGAAGCTTTCCTTCTTCTCAGATGGAAGGGTCATCACAGCAACTAGAGCTCTAGCTGCAACCTTTTTTTGCTTTTTCCCTGGAAGGAGTAATCAGTGCACCCCTCAGCAAGCCAAACATGTCAATCTCCCTAAGTGAAATAGTTGAAACATGTAAATGAACCAAAATCTGACTTGTCCACCATGTTGTTTGACCTTTCTAACAAAGTGTCATGGGCAGGGAGGGGCAGCATCCAGTTTCTATTGTAACAGAAGGACAATAAGGACAGTTTCGTCTCCTACCTGGGATTCCTGGATCTGCGTGAGCTTCTTCTTTTCCTGCTCCTCTTCTTGCTTTTTCTTTTTTTCTTTCTTTTCTTTCTTTTTTGCCGTTTTTAGTTTTTTCTTGATTTCAAACCTGGCATTAAATGTTGAAGCAAAAAGAGCGTATTAAAGAATGCTCCTGCTTCAAGCAAGCAAAGTATTATTCAAACAGGACCTCAGCTTCTGTTGTTAGGAGACTGCAAGAAACCCTCCTCTGCTTGCCCAAGAGCAGTGAGCCTTTAACACTACCTGCTACACTGGTTACTTTGCCCTCTTGAAGAAGAAAAATTAAACGAAGGGAAGCTAAGCCTAGAGAAGTGCAGGCTCACAGAAGACAGAAACTGGTCCTTATTCCCTCTCCATCACTGCCAATGTAGTGACCATGGCAGGTTGCCTCCAACTATAACAACCATTCCACATCATTTGAAAATCCACAGCTAAAAACTTAGTCATTTAAAGCCTACTATCATGCTAACCCTTTCATGCTTAAACTCTACCTTTCCACTGGGACTGCTTTGTATAAGAAAGACCACAAAGAAGCCATAGCAAGTCCCTCAGCAACTGCAGCACATTCCAGCAGACCTAGGCAGTTTCTGCAGTACAGCTTAGGCACTTCTCTTTCTACCTTCACAAGAAAGAAGTCACCCTGAGAGTCATTATATTCAGGAAAAAAAAAAAAAAAAAAAAAAAAAAGCAAAAAAAAGCAATTTGACTAGAACTATCCTGTTACAAGCCCCACTGCAGCAGGGGTTGGTCACTGCTTTAGTGACGTGCGTGCATGAACAAAACTGACTTACAAAAACTTGAAATTCAAAATATATTATCCATCAACACATTATACAATTCACTCTGAAGAACAGTCCTTTACACCTTGACAAGCTGAGGTGCCAGACTTGTTGCTCCTTGTGCCTTTAACACGCTGCATAACGGAGAGTGCAGGCACCACGTCACATCTGGCGCTTGCTGCACACAGCAGAACACATGCAGAGACTGTATTCTGAATATTTGACTTACCAGAAAGTAAATAACATCCCTTGTCCCTTAAGCTCTACGTGCCAACCCTCTACACAGGCCAGATTTGTTTCAGATTAGATCAGTAACTCAAGTCTAGATTGTTTAGCTTCTTCATATCAAATATTCTCGGACTGTTCATTTTGAAAGAAAAAAAATCATTTCCCTTGCAAATGTGAAAGCAATTCAAAAATACAATGGCCTATCTGATCTAAATGCTATCTTTCACCTAATTCTGATCCTTTAGAGGAGAGCAACAGAATGAAGAAAACTTTGAAAACGGTATTAAAAGCACAAACAGTCAGAGCTCTTATTATGGTTTGGAGAAATTTGACAGCCTGACAGTCTATTGGACTGGCATGATTCACTAGACAGATGCCAGGCCTCCAGGGAAATTTCCCAGTAAAAAGTAAAAGAAAAAGAACTTCTGAGAAATTTCTCAGTAAAAAGTAGAGAAAGTCACTGAAAAGGATGAAGTTGCAAAAAACTTGCTCCATATAAGCCACAGGTTTTCTGCTAGATAGTGGAAAGAAACATATGCAGCCACAGTGGAGCCAGCTGACAGGACAGCATCCTAACAAAGCAAACCCAGCACAATTCCAGGACAGAAACCCAAAATAAATCCTTGAAAATGATAGTCCAAGACCACTGCTCCCTCCACATTTCTCTGTTAGGTCCCCAACCAGCTTCACATCCCTGCAGATACAACCCTTGTATTGCTCTGCGCTCCACCCTTGCATTTAAAGAGTGGCACAAGCTTGAATCCACACAGCACTTGGTTTGAATCGTATTTTTCTGAAGTATCAAGAGATGACAGAAAATGCAGAGCAGGGGGGAGAGAGGGTCCTACTGACCCTGTCCTACTGACTCTCTGGCATCTAGTAGCTGAAACAGTAATAGCTGCAATTGTGGCTGACAGACACACAAGCATTCAACAGCAGAGAAGCTTTCAAAAGCCTGCTTGTGCAATACAGAAGCATGTAGCCTGAATTCTATGAAAGCTATAAGGAATATTTACACACATACAAAAATGATAAAAAACAAAAAAAAAAAACAAAAAAAAAACCCACCACACCACCACCCACCCACCCACACCACAAAGCTTGATTCACAGAGTGCTGACTGCTTGCAGCCTTTTAAATTAGGAATTAAGTACAAATACAGACAGGCTACCTGTAGAGAATTAGATCAAGTATTGTGATGGAGAATATTTATCCTAAAAGAAGCAGGACAGTCCCATTTCTCAGTCCCCTGCACTGTGATATTTATGAATCAAAAGTTGCAACATGCTAGGCGCAAGTCAAAGAAACAATAAAAAAAATACGTTTCAGACAATCATATACACAGGATATGCAATACCTCACTGTTAACGTTGCTGTAGGATTTTCAACAATATAATTGAACAGTGGGTTGAAAAGTTTTTAGTTAAAATATTGTCTACACAACAGCCTATATGAATTTCCAATCAAATATTAACAGATACAAACTCACCTTCTCTTTAGCACTTCTCTCTTCTCTATCCGGTTAAACAACTCCTGCTCTCTCTCCTTCTCTGTCATTTGTTCCAGTCGAGCTCGGTCTTCCTCATCTCCCATGAGATCTTCCCCATAGCCATCATGGAACTCCTCATCTTCAGATGAAGAATCTGAATCTGAGCTGGACGAGGAGCTGTTGCTTTCTGAGTCAGACACTTCTCCTGAAACAAAAATCACAAGAGTCAGATTTACCGGGGGCAAAGCCCAACCTCTTCAGTGTGGCATATGTACAGGGATATCAAGAATTAATTTTACACTCCTCTTCCACTGTACTAAAAGCACACTTATCATGAAAACTAAAGCCAGGAAGAAATACTTAACTCCTATAGGATGTGCATGCTCCAAAGATGGAAATAGGAAGGATAAAGAACATCGAGGCACTACATATGAACACAAAGTGGGTCACTACAAATTCTTAGGAGAGGAAGCAACTTGTGAGCCCTTTTGATTAGTGTTGAAGATTACATTTCTATGCCAACATACTTGTGTCACTCAGAAGCAGCTTGCACTTATCTAACTTTACATGTGGGCACAAATGGCAGTACAAACCCCGTCACTACTCATCAGAGCAATCCGAAGAGTTAAAGTTTGTCATCAGAAGATTGTAGCCGTATCAATTGTTTACACCCAAGGAAAGGTTGAAACAGGCAACCCTCAGAAGGGGTAAAGACAAGATACCAGGGGCACTACTGTAAAAAGTCCTTCCCCATGTACACATCAGCACAGGAAACAGCATCTCCCTGTGACTATTCAGTCACACCACCTTTTAATTTTGACCTCAGCCCAAGCGCTTCATCTCACATTACACCAAATCACAAAAGCACAGATATTGGGATTCTTTTCTCCAGTTTCATTCTAGTCACAGTATTTCTGGAAACCTTCCAGCTTTGAGATCTTATTCTGACTTCCCATGTACTTACAGGTAAAGATTCACTCACTTCATGCTTCAATCTGTCACAATTGTGACGAGTTACATAAAATTGCAGGCTTCTTCATGCTCTTTCTTATTACTTTTTAGTATCCACTGAAATAATAAATAACCACCCACAAACCTACATAGTCATGATGAAACCAGGAAAGAAAACAAGAACTTTATCCGACATAAGAACAGATTCAATGCTCATCATAAAAAAAAGAGGTATAGTCATGATTTTTCTTCTTCAATTTCAGCAAAAACGTGCAAGAGTTTTGACTCGGAGTAATCATGGAAAATTCTCTCCTATTTGCACCATACACTCTCTACACCTTTCCCTTCATTATCACAGGAAGTTTGAAAAGGAAAAGACATCAGTAGGAATAAAAAAATGCAACTCACACTACAGGTAGATCAAGCTAGAAAAAAGAATTTTCTAGTAGAAAGTCAAATAATTAAATGCTATACATTCTTCTGCTGAAGCAGTACCGCAAATTTAATGAAGTACTTACAGAAGGACTAAAGTGAATTATATACTTTGAGGCTAACTTCAAGCCATGATAAGTCTGAAAGTCATGTAGACTTCTAGTAACAAAGGAAGCTCTTTGAAAATAATGTTTGACACCACCAACTTTTTACTCTTCAATGTGAAATGATATAACTTCAGTAGAATTGCACTGTAAGTAGATGCATGTGTGTTATCTTACCCTCTTCAGGTGCCGAACTCTCAGCCGAGCTATCTTTATCGGAGCTGCCTGAAGAGGCAGCTTTGTTGGTCTGTTTTTTCATGGCTCCTTTCTTCTCTGCCTTACCCGCTTTTCCCTTCTTTTTGTTTTTAGAACCTCCAACAGTCCACTGCAAGGAAAGACATTAGATAGATACCATGAGATAGGAACATCACTCCCCTACCCCAAAACTTTGCGGTAAAAATGAGTGAGAAATAGTTGAACACATAACAGCAAAAACAAACAAACAAAATCAATTATATTGGAAGGGGAAGAAAATGAGGGTGAAGTCCGCTGGAAACTTGTCCTATGAGTAACTTGTAAATTGCTTTCATAAGCGTAAGCCAAGAGGTTTAAGGACACTCCTTCAGAAATAAAATCACTCAAAATTCACGGTCTGTAATAACCAACAGAAGAAAAACGCTAGAGAAACAAGTTTAAACAACTCCGTAACTGTATTTGTAAAAGCTTGTTTCCGTTTCCTACTATTAAACAGAAGCTGCAACAGATGTGCTTCGAAAACCAGTTAATTCAAGAGCAGATTTTCGATTTCCACAAGGGCACACTAATTACATTCAAGATTTCTTTCAGAAATCTCTGTTTTAACACAAGTAAAAAGCATCTGTATTTATGCAACAGAAATACTCGCTCAGACTGCAGTGCCACTGACTGCACCTCTGTACAGTGCACAAGCTGGACTCAAATGTCTAATCTTAATTTTCTCCTAACATCATATTCTCAGTAAGCTCAGACTGCAGCTTCCACAAGTAGCACATATACCATCACATACATGTGGCAGCAACTTTAAACACCAGGCACCCAGGAGAAGAGCCAGGGTTTATCTCAGCATGATTTCTTCCCAGAATTTTTCATTGTCCCAAATGTCCCAGAGGACAGCAGAACAGTTTAGGATTAGTTAAGCTTGATTTAAGTCTTAGAAATATTCAGTATCTCACTACCTCTCCTAGAAGTTCACCAAATTGAAAGTGTTTAGGAATAAGACAGACAGTTTATTTTTAAGTAAACATTTTAAAAATATTCTCCTCCTCATACCAGTTGTTCAAGAGTCTATTCAATACTAATTTGAACATCCTATTTATGCTATCCGAACAGCATAGTTACTCTGACTGGAGAGAGGAAAACCAAAAAGTCTTCTATCTGACTGCAAGGGTACAAGTCTCAATTCTCACCCAACTCCCTTTCTGAGGCATGAATCAGAATCCATCCCTCCAGCCAGTAATCAACCCAAATTTGCCTTTCTCTTCTGCCTAAGTAGGCACTGCCTTTAAAATATTTAGATACCAGAGTCATCTGAGGGAAACTCAGCTGTTTAGATAGAAGCTACTACTTGATCTACTGATACCATTGGATTCTACTTCTGTTCCCTGTCAGACTCAGTCTTGTACCTGCCACATTATCTTTAAGTGTCACCTGTGCACTCAAACTATTGAGTTAAAGGCCAGACAGAAGCTCACTTTTCTGAGCTAAGAATACAGCCACCTTTGGTGAGCCTTTCATTGCAATCTACGCCCTATGCAGTTACTCCAATCTGTTATGCTACATAGGATCAGTGAGAAACTCTGCAGAGAAAGCATGTGAACGCACATCAGCCTGAATTTGCAATCAAGTCTTTATTGGCTTCATGTTTTACTTGTTGAATGTTATGACATAAGCTACCCAGCTTTACTAGTATTGCCAATATTTCCAGTTAACTATGCCCAAGTAAAACAGTTAAGCTGGTATTCAGTCCAAATCTGCTCCAAGCTCAATGTTAAGGCAGAGCCCTACATGGCAGGGATTTACAGGTATTGCCTCCCAGAGCTCTACCACTTCTCTCCTTTTCACTGCTCGAGCATGGAGTTCTACTTTGCCTCAACATGCACTTTAGCAAGAAAAAGGTACAGAAAAAGCCGTGTTGCAACCCCACAATAACTATGCCACGCTGAGATCAGATGAGAATAGCAGGATTTAAATGGTTAATAAAATGTTTAATAGTCATAGGTACATGTGCCACAAATCACTGCTCTCAGTCTTTCCCTCAAAAAGAATTGGCACAAGAACTTGAAGCCCGGAACATGGGATGGAGGAGAGAAGAGCAAAACACAGCTTCTTGAATTAAGAGGTCTGCCCTAACCTCGGAAGTTTTACTTTGGTTCCTATTCAGAATTACCTCTGCCTGAGTATTTCACTGTTCTGTTTATGCAGAAAACCACTTCACCTCTAGAGTGAGATAACTGGTTGTCATCTCCTAGTTCCAGTACTAGGACAAAGCCAGTTTCTTCCCTATCTGTCTTTGGTGTTTCAAGGCGTCACACAATTCCAAGTCTTTCAAGAATACCTGGTCATTCTTGCTGCCACTACAGGACAGAATAAGGGTTGAGGAAGTCTTGAGGACAAATAAAGCCAGGACGCACAGAGTTCTGGGATCTTAGGCTCATGGCTTGCTCTGTTGCTGGATCAAGGCAACAATATGCAAGAACCATCAGGTGGTATTTGGACACTGAAAGACTGTTCTGTATTATTCAGAGCAAGACTAGCTGACATCAGACCTCCTCTTACAGCAGAGAAAGAGGTAACTGGGATTAGCAGATCTGGGAAAGAGACAACACAGGAAAGGCATGAGTTGCTTGGCAACCCACAGCCCAAATCAGTCTTGGCCCCTTCCCCATGCTCTAGTACACCAGCACGAACAAGAAAGGCAACAATATATTTGCACATCACATCAAGTGAAAACGTGCACCCAGGTATGGTCAGCAGCATTTGTTTACTCTGCTTCGCTTCCCTTCTTGCATCTCTAACACTAAACAGTAACCATAGTTTCCAAAACCTGCTCTCCACTGCAGCTTCTCCAGGCTCTCTTCCATGTCCCACATAAGCAGAGCCAGGCAACATTTCTCACATACTGTCCATGACTATAATACATCCTTTAACAGCCCCTCTCTGCAATGCTGCCTCCTTGGCCACCAGCTGCTGTTCCAGATGCAGCAAGTTAATAGACACACATGGAAGTGCCGTTAACACCACTTTCTGTTTGGTG
The DNA here is from genome assembly GCA_013398735.1 of Nothocercus julius. NCBI lineage: Eukaryota > Metazoa > Chordata > Aves > Tinamiformes > Tinamidae > Nothocercus > Nothocercus julius. The sequence goes on along the minus strand of VZSV01000001.1, from coordinate 11,177,231 downwards.
CTACCAAACAATAGTGCTCTATGGTTCAGGCACTGGAAGCAGCCAGAAGAGCATTTCAATATTCCCTCTTGCTTCAAAAGTTTGCAGTGCTAATCACCTACATGCTTCCCAAAGAAGCCCAAGTTAAGCTGCTCTACCCAGAATGGACTGCCAGTAACAAAAAGCCATTAGAAGACTGACCAATTTAAAAGTCTATTTCTGCAAGAGCAACTACCCACAATCACTGAAGAAAATCTGCAAGTCTGGAACATATTCCCACTGGGGAGATGAAGTGAGACAAGAGGGTGGGAGGGAGACAACAAACTGGAAGCTCCAATAGTGGAGAGTACAGCAGAATTGCTTTGCCCTGTTGCTCAAACAGTCACTATTTTCTGCTACTCACACAGTGTCTAAGTCATCCAAGGTTTTCCTTTGCAAGTAGCAGGTACTTCCCCAGCTTTTTCGAAGACTTATCTATCTGCAGAAATGCCCAGGTGAGGTTACCAGCCCGGCCTTACCGTAACCTTCCCTCCTGGATATGCCTTTTATAAGTGGAAGGCAAATTACAAGCCAGAATATCAAAGTAGAACAGGTCTTTTACCAATGTGCTCCTCTTCTGGGCCAGATAAACTTACCTGCCATGGCATCGTAAGGTAGAAAACATTTGGCCAGCTTGCAAACTTTCATCCACTCTTCTGCATTAATACAGAAAAGACAGAAGGCAGCCTTCCAGGCAGTCTGAATCTGCAGTTTCAGACTGTCTGAAGACAACAGCAGGCGGTACAGATATCAAGATAAGAAAGAGCTTACTCTTTCCAGAGTGTCTCAGAACTAGAACTCCAGAGACAGCCCTCCAAGAGCTACAAGTAAGAAAAGACTCTCCCACTACTACTACTACCAACCAGCAAAGATGAGCCAGGCTAACACAGGTTTAACCTCTTCTTAGATATTAGACTGTGCCTTACTTATACTATTACAGCTGGTTCCCAGCAAAAATTGGTCCCTAGGTAGAAATGTTCATTCACTGAAAACAAAAACAAAATACACAACCCACCACTTAATACTAATACCTACACCAGCCTATTTCTGCGGTACCCCACTTCACCTAAGACTCTTGCAGACTCATACCACATAGTTCATGCCCCTAGAAGTTATTCCCACCCTACCTTTCATCTTAAAGAAAAAGAAATTATTTAAAGATCAGAGTTTACACATCCTATTTTGTTCCCAGATGGTTCACATTGTTCCTTTCTGCATGTTAGCCTCCACACAGCTAACCTGCACTATTCAGATTTGCACTTGCACTTCCTGTGTGGAGGGTGGAAGAACACTTCTCTTCCATAAGGAAAGCTTTACTGCTACACATGTTAACAGTTAAAGAAAACAGCCTTCAAGAAGAGTAAAAATTACAGAACATGCAGCCTATATAGCTGCTAAAAGAAGATTAAAGAAAAAAAATAAAATCAGACACTTTTGCAAACTTAAGAAATTTGAAACATGTACGGCAAAGACCTCTCAAGCCCAGAGAACCCACTCAGTTTTGGAGGCCTAATTAAGCAGTGCTACCAAAGAAGAGCACAGAGGGAGGATGTTTACCACACTAACCTCTACAAACCCACAGAAGGCATCCCCCAAACAGACAGAAAACATGCAGTTTTCTGCAAATCTGCAGTTAGCCAAAACACTACTAACTTGAAATGCAGTAAGCAGATTCAAAGTTTTAAGCCCTTTCTCATAACAGAGGCATGAAGTCTCCCAGGCAAACTGCTCTTCAGGATCATCTTCCTCACTAGCGGCACAAACCCTGCCGACCTCTTCCTGCATCCCCAAGCTCCCGATTAGATCTTTGGCCATGCTGCTGCCTGCTGAGCCTGCATATTTGAAAGCAAAGGCCTAAAAAGATATCCTGCACTAAACTCCAGCCTTGTACCATGCACTTTTGATTTAACTTTTAATGTTCTGAAGGAATCTTCCACTGTCACCCCATGGTTCTTAAACAGCACAATCAAACCCTTTGCACCCATACAGCCAACATCAGTGCGAGTAGAAGTGTGTACCAACCTAGACCAGCTTTGGTAGCACCAATTCATCCAGGAGAAACAAATAAGACTGACAGCACTGTGTTTTTCATCCTAACCCACACAGATGTTACTGAAACTGTTGCAGATTATCTAGGTCTCATAGCACAACCAAAAAAAAATCTATCACAGAGAGTAATGATACCAGAATAAAACAGTGAGAATCCAGAATTAACCCAATACAAGTAAAGAACACACAGTGTCTCCTATAAGCAGGGAAGGTAACTTTTCAGTGCACACACAGACCTCTGGCACAACAGCCCCAGTGCTAATGGTTAACATCAAACAGGCTACATGGTGAGCTAGTCACAGCCACATACTTCATTACAGATGAAGGAATCATCTGTCTCCACATCTTTGGATCAAGTTCAGTGCATCTCTCTGGGAAGGTGATGCTTTTTACTGCAAAGCCCCATGGGCCATGCTAGTCATCTGAACAACAGTTCACAGTCAGTACAGTAACATTTGTTCCACAGATCCACTAGAACATAGTCCAGAACATCCTTCCTACCTCATTGCTCACAATTCATTTTCAGTCCCTGTGTCATGCGGCACAATTCAGACCACACATGTTCTTAAAAAGTCACATATGCCATGTGCCAGCATTGGCATCAGGAACATCTGATGTGGCCAGGGGCTTTTAAGTACATTCTTATTGTGACACACAACACCAAGATTCACTGGAATCACTTAGGCACCATCGTATAGATGAGACAAGGTTTGTTTATGCAATTATTCCATAATTCTAAAACACTATCTTCTCTACTTCCCACCCCTACACACCATTAGCAACTTTTTTTCCTGTGAAAATAACAGAACGCAGTGTTTGGCCACCAAAACAGAGATTTAGGCTCCTTTCTTGTATATACAAGGGAGGGAATACCCTGGAAGATTTAGCACTTTTCAGGAGTCACAAAAGATGTACACAGTGCAACACTGTATGGAAGGAAGTCTGTATGATCAAGTAGATTTGGCTAAAGCTGCCATTTCCATGCCTTTGCCCCTAGTCCAAATCTTATAGCAAGTCCACTAAGCTCATTTCAGCTTTCCGAATACCCCCTCACCCTGAGTGTTGAGCAAACTTCAAACCAACCACAAGAACTCTGAGCAAAACTAAAGCTGTTCCGGGGAATGCTGGGAAGGTTGTCCGTTCTGAGTACGTGTACAGCAGAATGACTAGCAGAAGCATCAGAATCCAGCTTGCCTGGCTTTGCTGTAACAAAAAGCAGTTCAGAATGTGTATTTCTGGCACAGGAATAGAAGCAAGTGCCCTAATTACCTCTTCTCTAAAACTTTGCCTCTTGCTGCATGGAGGCTAGAGGGAACAGAGTATCAACTAGAAATGATACTCTGATCTCTCTAATCTGTGTCAGTTGCATATAGTGCAACAGAGATGCTACTTCATAGGTACAGACTAGGAAGTGCAATCAGAACTGACCTAATAATTTGTCTTCCTGGTTACTTAAAGAATAGAAACATTGTCATAGTCTACATATAACAGAAAGGTAGACCTTATTTACAGGTTTGCAAACCAAGAAAAAATGTTATTTATTCTGTCAGTTTTCAGAAATAAACATAAACCATAAGACTCTACCATCAAGGTACCCTCCACGCTTAAGTCTACATTTACAGACAAGTTGGTCTCCAAGCAGCTTAAAATTAGCTGAGCACTGATAACACACCTAATACTGATCTCATTCATATTTCCTCTCTCCTTATGTCTTATAAAAGTTAATAGTTTATCTTTGCCCATGCTATTGGTTTTCAAGATGTCACAGAACAATCTTTTCTGTGGTTTAAGATGAAAGAGAAAAAAATAAAATAAATAAATAAAAAACCCCACCTCTCTGCATTGTGGGGAAAGTTCGCAGCCACATCTATAGCACTTTACGATGACGTTTTTACTTAAGGAGCTGCGTAACCAATTTGTCCATCCTCTGTTTTAATGAGTCGATTTCAGTTTTCACTTACTAATGAGAGCTGTTTTAACCAACTCAAGAACCTAACACCAAGAATATCTAACAAAAACATTTCTAACAACTAAGCATTGCTACAGAACAAATGGACAAAACCCTAGAATAAAGTAATTCTAAACTCTTGTTCTCTTTTCTTCAAAAACACCACTAAAAATACACTCTGTTGCACAGTCAGATGATCAGACAAACAGCTTCAAATAGAGTTCTTGGAGAATCAAATTAGCTAAGCAAGACAGCTTCACCACCTGTAAATCAAGATCACCTGTCTTAGTCCTTCCCTCCTCTGAGAAAGGAAGCTCTTCTAAAGCTCAAGGGACAGAGATTCTCTACTAAGGTCCAGTTTCAGCTGCCTTGTTGCATCTTCAAATAAATCAACACCAATGGCGGGTAGATCAACTGAATCATGCAGAACACAGGATTAAAACCGCAAACACTGCATTAAACAGGCAATAGACTTTGCTATAGATATTCAGACAATTCAGATATTCAGACAGTTAAAACTTTAGGCTTGTTAATTACAAGAGAAGAAAAAAGGTCTTTCCAAGTACACTTCCTCAGGGCTTAACGGGCCTTCATCTCTTTCACTGAGGACCAATCCAACTTCACGAAGTCAGCACACCAAATATACTGGGTATACTTAAATATATGTATAGCCAGAATATAATCCACAGTAAATTCACTGATAACACAACAAACTCACCTCATCATCACTATCTGATGTCTCAGAGTCTGAGGACGCTGTAGGTTTGCTCACAGGAGGCTCCTTTTCCTCAGAGTCACTGCGTTTCCGTTTGGCCAATGACAGGAGTTCCTGGGGT
>VZSV01000001.1:11156186-11169469 GCA_013398735.1 Nothocercus julius | reverse complement strand
GTAAGGAGGGAGGGCGGCGGGGCCCGACCCGGCCCGGCGGAGAGGGGCGCGGGGGCCGCTGGGAGAGGGCGGTTGGGGGCAGTTGCCGCTGCGGAGCGTGAGATCCATCTACGAGCCGCGATGTCAGAGGAAGACACCGTCTTTCAAAAATATTTTTGTAAGGCTCTTTTTGCTATTACTGCTACTTATTTATAGTGAGGGGATGAAGGAGAATTGTTTTGGTTTTCAGTTTTATTTCATGGACTTATTTTTTTCCTGTTTTCATGGGTCACCAGGGGGAGAAGACTTAGGGTAGAAATCACTAAATAAAGACCTGCACAAATGTAATATTTACAGTGGGTTAGATTTCTAGTTGATACTCTTAAAAAAAAAAACATATCATACAACATATAATTTCTTTTATCTTTTTTGTTGAAGGTAGAGATAAGCTGCAGTAACTAAAGATACCTGTGGATATCAATTTTGTCTTTGAATAAATCACAAGCCTCATAATTGCTGTGCTGGAAGAGAATCCTTCAGATTTACCCTTATGGCTCTGACATCGCTGAGCAGTGCTTTCAGACACAGTAGGTGCTGCAGGCACAAAGTCTGGTATCCTTTTCTTGGACCTCTCCTCGTTGATTTTGGGTCAAAATCATACAGCAGCTACAGGAGGCCAGGGTCGCTGCCCGAAAAAAAAACATCTTGGGAAAAGATTGATTTCAGTTTTAAGAAGGGAATAGATGCCTTAAAGACTCAACTAAAATTGCTGAAGCAGGAGGCAAAAGATCACATGATAGGACCTGAAGGCCGTCCGCTCAGTGAGTACATTTTAGAACAGACGAAGGTGGTGTGGGTCTTTCGGACTCAAGAAGATTTAAAGAAATGGGTAATTTCCTCTGATGTAGAGATTGGAGGAAAAAGTGAAGTCTACCTAACACTGAGTAGGAATAACCAGACTGCCCTGCTATATGGGACTCTCAATACTGAAGTACCTCGTGATGGGGAGACTCAATACAGTGGATACTGTAGTATGAGATCCAGACCACTAGTGGTAAGTACAGCTTAGCAGTTGTTGTTTAATCAGGGAACTCTATAATGGGAGCAGGAGCCGGGGAAGCTTTTGGTGACATTCTTACCTCCATAAGGAGAAGTGGCCAGTTTGTTGCAGTCTTCACCTTCAGGAACATTAGATTTGATGGATGTAGTTGCAAAGGATAGAGCTATCCTTTGACCTGGAATGAACTTAAAGTTTTTCTCAGATTTGGTTCTCCTCTCTTAGAAGAGGAATATTTTATGTTTAATCATCTAGTGCTGTACGGTAGGAAATCTCTTTAATACCTCTCCTCACAAGTGAAGGATCTGTAATGAAACTTCATATCCCTAATTGGGTTGATTAATATAAATAAGCCCTTCTAAATTTGAAGTTAATCGAATGTGTCATGAGAAAAAATATCCTGAGCTCTAACTCAGCCCATTCATCAAGCTCTTGGTTTAGGTGAATGAGATATTCTCTTTTTTTTTTTTTTTTTTTCCTTCATAGAGATAATAGTGTTCCCTCATAGATAATAGTGTTCTGAAATGTAGTTAAAGGTCTGATTCCTAATAGATACCAGAAAAAGCAGACTAATATCTGGTACCTCTAAATTCAGAAAAGCAGAACAAAAAATGCATGTGTTTACTATTGATACTGCTGTTTTCTTTAAAAAAAAAAAAACTAAAAGGTGAAAGAACATTTTGTCTCTGTGCATAAGATAGTTTTTTTTTTATCTATTCTGTTGTCTGCAGCTTGGTGCCAGAACACAGGTAAAACTTTTTTTTTTTTTTTAGCTAAAATTTTGAAGAACAAAGAATTTGAGCAAGCAAAATGAATGTGAGAATGAGAGGTAGATGAACACTAGTTAAAATGGCAGTGCTGATTTTAATGGCAACCCAGGGCTGAAGGAGCAGAACACTAGGCTGAATCTCATCTGAGCTAAACTCCTGGGATTGCCACTGACTTGTGCAAATATGACTCAATCTTACACCTCCTAACTCTGAAGTAGTGGAGGTTTCATCAGTACGTTTTTACAATACAGGTTGAAGTCAGAGGGTGAAGACATAAATGCAAAGTCTGGCAGGGAGGGGGTTGTTTTTTGTTATTTTTAGTTTGGGTTAGTTTTCTTGTTTAAGCAAAAAGCCTCAAAATTGGCCAAAGCATAAAATCAATACAGCCCTTGTATTAATGCATTGCTTATCATTGATCATATTTCCTGTAAAAGGAACGTTGATAGGTAGCCATAGTGCTGCAAAATAGAGGGGAAACCTCTGCATTTTTAGTGCTATTTTTGACTCGGCTTAAGTAATTTTAGCCAAGAATAGCTCTGCCACCTACAGTTGCTTCAGTGACCTCTTCTAGGACCTGCCTGTGTGCAAGTTGCAATACCAGGACTTAAGATCTTCAGTTAAAAGAAATAAAAAAAGTTGAGAATTAGATATGCCTGTAATCCAGGCACTGTTAATGACAAAAGATGTTGGAAACCTTATGCATGGTGTCAGTGCTCAAATCAATCTTTAACAAAGGGAAGTTATCAGAGGGAATAAGTTATTCCACTTCAGTTTCCTGCAGCTTCTTCTGAAATAATCTAGTACTCACACAAAATATTAAACTTAATGAACTGCAGTCCTGATCCATCATTGTAGCACTTTTGTACTTGCCTGGTAGGGAATTTGATCCTAGGAAGGAGGTCTCATTTCTGATAGTTACACTGCTGTGATTTATATTTAAAGCAAGGGCCTTTAGAGTGATTATACTGTATTTTGTGGACTTTAATACAGTGCTGAAATTCAGTGAATTCAGTGACTAGTAGGATGAAAGAGTAACCCAGTTTTCTCTGCATCACAATAGATATTTGAAATAAGGACAAGGGAAATGATCAAAGCAGTAGCACTGTATTTGTCATAATTAAAATTCCCATTTAAGGGGTAAGCTAGAATAATGCTATTTATTCATGTTTTGTAGGGATCTTTTGCTAAGAAGAAATATTTTGACTGGTCAAACTTCAATTGTCTGTATTTACGTGTCCGTGGTGATGGCAGACCTTGGATGATAAACATTTACACGGATCCCTACTTCTCCCATCACAAGGATGATTTGTACAACTACTTCATGTTCACCAGGGGAGGGCCATACTGGGAGGATATAAAGGTAAATTAATGACTTCATAAATCTTAAAAACAAAAATCACCTCTCCTGTATTTCTGTTTTAGAGACTTCTGAAACAGAGTCCAGGTATACAGACCTTGAAACAGTAATTCTTTCAACAGTCATACTTTGTTTCCATTTAAATATGTAGTCTATTCAGTAGTGCTTCTGGTACCCAATGACAAATATTCCCGTACAACAGCCAGAAACAGGCAGCCCAGAACAGCACAGGCCTGGGGTGAGCTACAAGGGTGGTACTGCTGCTGGCAGATGTAGAAAGATGGTTATTTTTTCAGAAAGGCAGGCCTTTCTGAAGTTTTTATTTTATATACTGTTGATACTAAAGTCTTTATTTTTTGTTGTCAGATTCCATTCTCCAAGTTCTTTCTCTCCAGTCGAGGAAGAATCCAGGATAACCAACATCCTATCTGGTTAGACAAGGCAAGTTTCCTATAGGTCTCATTACTCTGAAATTTTGCTTAAGACTGTTTTAGAAATCTCTGGGACATGTAACATTTTTGAACTTCAAAATGAAGAGCTTCCCCTGATATAGCGGGTGCATGGTACTTTTTTGTGTGTGTGCTTACCTTTGCCTTTAGATTATCCTACTTAGTAGTTATAGTGACAGTTATTTATTTATTTTCTTAATGAAGATAGACAAGGTCTCACAACTTATTTGGCTTTTTAAAACTTTTTTTTTTTTTTTAAACCTGATCAAAATCATTAAACAAAAACTAAAATGTAAGTTGATAAAGTACTGTCAAAATCAGTGAAGGTAAATATCTATCATAAACTTCCTTCCTGACAGAGGAGTGTAAGGGATATTAAAATGTGTTATACGAAGATATATGTAACATCAGTGACCTTGATGGTGAGCAGTAAACTGATGTATTTGTAGTAGGAACTGTTTTAGTTTCATCAGACTCTCTAAGCAAACTATTTTTTTTTGTTTTGTTTTTTTCCCTGGAACTAGGTAGACTAATTTCATTAATTAATGAGGGGAGATAGCTTGGAAGAAACTGTTCTAAATCTGTGTGGTTTGTTTGTTTCTTCTCCTCTCTATTCAATGACTGGAGAAAAACTTCTGTAGGTAACTGAGGGCAACCTACTATGCAATGGCTATCAAAAGAAAAACAATGTTAGGAAATGTATTGAGAGGAAAAAATGGCCCAGTACTTTAGTCAGTGTTAGAATCACCTATAATAAAACATTCAGTTCCCCATTATCTTAACAACAACAAAAAAAAAGAGATTTAGGAAAGAGGGCAAGTTACATAAAAGATCTATGTTCTATGTTCAAGACATTGAAGAATTTGACAGAATTTGGAATATACAGTTAGTGAAAATATAAAACATTAGGTGTTTTAAAATATTTACCAGGAGTTAAGGGGATAAAATGGTATTTGATCTAAGCACTCCTCTACACCTAGTTTTCATCCCTTATTGTCTTATATTTGCTATTTCACAGACAGAATAATTATGATTCCCATAAAAGTCATGAACTTGGTATAATATGATATATAGCTTTACTAATGCATTTTTAGAAGTATATAAGTAGGGAAAGCAGTGTGAAGTCAAAGTATATCACAGATCTTGATAAAACATCTCAGTCTCTAGTGTTACTCAGTAAAGTTTTCCCAGTATCCAACTACAGGAAACGCAGGGTAGATAAACAGGACTAAAAAGGTAGGAAATAGTCATTCTACAGGTCTAAGTTGCTTAGAGCACAGAGTCTGACTGACTTCCCTCATCATCTGCAACAAGAATAAATACAGAGATTAATCTCTAAATACTGTGCAACCTGCCTCTTGGCACATACGGCCTGAAAAGTCTGGTTCTGAGGATAAAGCAGTGAACACTACAACAATTTAGGAGGGATGTCAGTGTGTTTATTTTCTTTATTCTGTTATATACTTAGCATCTATCTGCAATATGTATTTATCCTCATTTCCTCTGGCTAAACCTGAATAATCTGGCATTTTCTAAGCATTAGTTTTCTGTATATAAAGTTCTTAAAATCATGGATATAGATCAGGCTTGTACTTCTGGCAGAACTGATGGATACGTAGAGTTAAATAGATGCTCCTCAACCAAGTTACCCAATTTGTTCTGAGAACTGATAGTGCTGGAGGGCTGTCAAAGAGGAGTGGTGGAAAGATTTCTGGTGAGGCACATGTCTGAGCTGCAGGGACTTTTTTTTTTAATGGAATTTATTATGGTTGGAATAAAATGTATTTGAATTTGCAGAGTGATGGCAGAAAACATTCGGGAAAGGCCCTCTAAGACATTCTTCTATTTCAGAATATAGAACAGTCTAGTCAGAGAACAGTGATTAAGAAACTTACCGGAGTATATAAAAAAAAAAAAAAAAAAAAAAAACAGAAGTAGCACGGGTTCTTAAGCATCTGTTTTGGCAGACTTTCACATGTATAGCAGGTATTTAATTTCACTTACAATTAAAGTTCTTTTCAATGTTTAAATACATATTTCTCATTGCAACAGACTAGAAATTGCAACAGACTTTGAAAATATTCTTGTCATGTTAACACTAGTTGGAGAGAAGTCCCATCATTAACTAAGGCTGAGATTTTAATTTTTAATAAATACCATTGCTCAAAAGAGCTGGTGCTGGAATTTTGTAAAATAGCAAAGTGTTAGACATTTTGTTTGATTTTTAGTGTTGTTACAAACCCTTTTCTAATGTCTGCATTTTTAAACTAGATCAGCACCCTTGGATTCACCCTGGGAGACAAAGTGAATGGTCCATTCCAGCTGGAGATTGATTTTATTGGCCTCATCAATGACAGAGCTCATACAGAAGAATTTGCCTATGAGAAATATGATTTGAATCCTCGAACCTGAGGTGGTCTTGGAGACCTTTGGAGTACACTTCAGCTGCTTAATTTTTGTAACTCTCCTTAATTTGCAAGATATAACAATGTGAAGACGACTGTCTAATACTAAAAAGTTAAATGCATGAGCCACTGGCTGTAGCATCCTTCAGCTGGCAAGCACCACATTCTAGCAAGACCACCCCCACATGGGCTGGAATGGAGCATAGCCCAAGGCAAGTTTTGATGCACATTTACAAAATCAGAAACATTGACTGTAAAATTTGGTTTCTAGCCTGACCATTACAGAAAATAAAACCCAAGTTTGTGAGCTTGTTCTAGCTTTTCTTTGTACACGCTGCCTTCATTTTCTGTTACGTTACACTCTTTGCAGACATCATATTGCCCCTTCAAACCATGTTTTACAATTGCAGTGAAAATCCGTACCCTAAGGAACTGTAGTAAAGTGTGACTCAGCTTCTGAAAACAGCAAAGGACAAGACCCAAAGGGGAAAGACTGGAGCCTTTAGGCTTGACACACATGAATACAAACGCAAGAGACACCTCTTGGTTCCTCTGTCTCATGTCTGGAACTTTGGGGAGGAGGAGGAGAGGCAGAGGATGCTTTTTGCTTTAGAACAGGTGATAAGAGCTCTACTTCTTTTCAACAACTTCACGTATTCATCCATCCATCCCTGTCACTTCCCTAAAATCAGGGCTTGATGACCACTGCTGCTGGGCTTCAGGGTTACAGAAGCATGGATCTGCCAAGATCTGATCACCCTTTCCAAAAAAAAAAAGGGGCAGTCAGCTGAACTCAGCAGCATTATAAAAATCACAGGCTCAGGTGGCACCACAGAAGCTCAGTACCTCCAGCCTTGAGGAGTTTGTTGACCAGTAATTGAAGACAGCATTAAACCATTAAAGTATAATTGCCAAAGAGTTTAGTTCCAGATGTTCTATAATCTTAGTCTAACGAAAACATCCTCCACAGTGTCCTTATTGAAGAGTATTTAAAACATTGAATGTACCTTTCATTTAAAGAGACCCATGACAAAGCAAGATAGTGTCCTACATTACCATTTTCTTCACAGAGTTAAGTAATGGTTTAAGAGGAAAACAGGAGCCCTGCTTACCCTTTCTGAAGTTATCAGAACACACATGCATTCCAGTTACAGGAGACAAGTAGTAAGAGAGATGTGAGCAAAATCAGTGCTATACTACAGAAGCCGTCGTGCACAATGCATGCAAGTAATATGACCACTGATACAAAACCAAGATATATACAAAACATTTATTTTTCCCCAATATAAGCTTATAAAAAAAAATTCTTGAGCTTGAAATTTCAGCATATGTGATGTGATAGAAGCCTAAACAATTATTTGCTCACAATTCTAGCTATGAGATTACAATTGCTAAGTTACCTTTTCAGTCACTACTTTATCCATAATAAATCCAGATAAATTTTCTGTCTTTTTTTCTTCCTGCTAACAGCAAAATTAACTTCAAAATGTGAGATACTACATGTGCCTCAATAATACTCTCAACATCTTTTAAGCATTATAGAGAATAATAAAGCAGAATAATTATTATATTAGCATCTGCTATTTAAGATGGAAAAGAACAAAGTCTTAACTGTTCACAAAGCATCCATCTGGTAACTTGAAAAATATCACTTTTTAATAGTAACCTTTTTTAAGGTTATACTTTAAAGTTATGCTATGCTATAAGCCTTGTAAATTCTCAGAGTTGGAGTATTTTTTATTGCCCTGGAGATTCCCTCCTACTCCACACTTAGGCCAGTTATTGACCATTTCTAATTACATACCAGAAGACTTAAGGATGAGTTTGGAGAAAGGGGCAAGCAGGCATCTCCAACTGCTTTAACTATTGGTAGAGTATTTTGAAATTTGCAATCCAAAAAATGCATTCTGGAGAGTAAGGAATGCGCTCTGGTGGGGAAGCCCGACATAAGTTACAAGGAGGCTCTTTGAGCATCTTTTCACTTATATTTTCTCCTTCACCATCTTTTAGTTGCACAGACTTAACAAATCTACTTATTGAAGATGCCTTTATTCAAAGTTAGGAGAATCCAGTCAATTCCAGAGTTAAAGGAAAATATCAAGCAAATGGAGTTAATTCTAAGCTCCTAGAAGTTTAGCTCTTCCAGCTCATTGGAAGAGTCAATCACAAAAACATGCCCGGACACACTGTAAGGTCTTATTCAAAGCTCTTTGGATTCCACTAGTAATAGCAACCTGACACACACTCTAATGCACAAATAACACAAATATTTACAGGAGAGGAACAGTATTTACAGTGAGGTCTTAGCTATTTCTGATTTTTCTCAAGCCACAGTTAGTCCTCTGCGGTTTCCGAGAGCCTGAGCCTTTTTCTTTTTTCTTTCCTGATCATGCTTCTCACGTCTTTCTTCCCTGAAAGAAGAGAAAAATAATCAAACCAGAGGTCTAAGCAGAGCCACAAGCAATCAAAAGGAATCTTAAACTAACCAAGGCTTAGTATACATTAACCCAAGCTTAACGTATATTTTATCTATGTGCTACATTAGCTATGGGACGATAACAGTTCTGTTTTAGATTAGCTCCCAACTTCAGCATTATCCCTTAGAGATACAAATCTAACAAGGTAAAAATATGTCAATGTTCACAGCTGCTTTCTGAGATTAAATGGCCAGCTGCTACCATTAATAGCTTTCATAGAATAAAAGCCTGTACCTGATTCATATCTTCCTTCCATCTTTCTAGCCTTCCTGATACTAGATGACAATTGGAGGTAAAAATTCCTTTAATATAAAAGTATTCTTTCCTGAACTATGTATTTTAAGATACATAAAAAGTCAAGCGAATTATGTTAGCTTTTTAATGAGTAATGTTGTTTAAAATAACGTTGCACTAACCTCGTCCGGAGATGTGGCTGCTTGTAATCTTTCTTGTATGAGGAGATGTTGCTGTTCACGGGCTTATTTGGGACAGTATTTTCTTTACATTCTCCCCATGGCTTTAGTCTTCCTATAATTTAGAGGCAAAGAAGCCAGTGAATTATTATGTTAGTATCAGGATGCTTAACTTTTGCTTATTCCGAATATTACACTAGCTTATTTTTCTTGTTGTCTTTGAGGTTGAATGTGAACAACTTCAGTTGTATTATCAGTTTCATCAGCCTGTATCAGGTAAGTAGTTTTCTGGATAACAGCCTTTACACAAACAGCACTGCACTGCTTTGCTTCTCCAATGGCAGTGCACTTTATAGAATAAAGTCTAATTAAAAATAAAAAGAACACTCATATTTTCCTGAGCTCATTTTTTCAGAGAAAGACAAAGATGTTCATTCATGTACTGACATGAATAAAGGTGATAAGGGTGTTTGACTAAGAATATGCTTTTCAGAGCTTCCCTATTTACAAATTTTATATCACTGCACAAAGTGAAATTTTATAGCCATTGTGCAGGAGCACAGCATTAATCAGGCGTGAGGAAAGATTGAGCAACTTTGTGCACGATGCTTCATACCACTGTGCTATGAGTGCTCTCCTACCTGGGATGTGCTGAAAGCAAATGGTACCAGATCACAGTACCTTTATGGGGCTGATAGCGAAGCGGCCTCGAGAGACTGGCTTTGAGGTCAAAGGTCTTCTTTGTGCTTGTGGGTTCTGCAGGAGTAGCTGCAAACTTGAAGGGGGTGAGAACTACAAAAAACATCAAGATGCCATAGTTAAAAAAAAAATAGCAAGATCATCCTTGTACATAGATAGCTAGCTGGAAAGTTCCTGTGACAGCCACCTTACAACCACCAAACTCAAAGAGCCAAAATGCTCCCTGCAGCCACTTTTAAAGGCAGAATTCCACAAACGCCATATATTTGGGAAAAAGGGGGAAGTTCAGATCTAGGGGAAACCAGAGGTGCAGAATAGCATCCTTTTTTTGGCTCTGATTTTAAGTAGAGTCCTCTGGCAAGCAGATGATCTACTACACCTCAAATTGGATGCAATGATTCTTAGTTTATTGCATTAACTGTATTACACGTATAATTTGCCACAGAAATGGACTATGTAAGTTCCATAATTTTATACTGAAATTTAAAGTGTCACTTATACATACTAATTCTTCAGTCGAGTGGTTCTCCAAGCATCTTAAACCATAACCTCACACTGCATTTAGAAAGTAGGTTTCTGTAAATGTTGTCCTTATCTTTTCAAGAAGAAAAGGAATGGCAAAGGCTTATTCCTGAGCTATTCATTATTCTTTAAGGATGAGAATAATTACTTTCAATAATAATAAAAAAATTAGGGTGCCACAGTACAACTTTGTAACATGACCAGGAACAGCACATATTATGCCATGTAGTTTCCTCATCCTTAAGAGCAAGTTGTTTGTTTCCTTTTTACACTCATTGGGAAAGCCAGACCTTTCACACACAAAGAACAATTTTCTGGAACACTTCAGTTCCAGATTAGCCATGAGTCTTTCCCCCCTACACCAAACTCCAGTTCCCTCAAACAGCAAAGCAATGTCACTCTAAGTTCCTGAGGTGGGCTGATGCACTTGAGATGCTAGAATGTTCGGTAGGAGAGCTCTGCTGATGCAGAGGCTACTAGCAACAGGAAGACTTTCCCTTTCTCCTAGGGTTAGGGCTCAAAGCCAGCTAGGGCTGAGGGTGATGACCCAAGCTAGAGGTCTGGTACATATCCCTTTCCTGCAAGAAGAAAGATGAGATCATTAGGAATCCCTGTCACAGAGTGGATAAGGATCTCCCTGCACCCGCTACACAAAACTTTGCATGCAGTCTGTCCAGAAAGATTTCTATCCCTTCCATCCCACTTTAATCTCTTGTAGGTGGCTAAGACCTATCAAAATCTTCACCCTTCAGTGCACCCTTAGTTCTTGGTACCCAGACATCTTAATCAAAAGACACAGGAAACTAACAGAAACTACTACAGTTTCTAAAGAATCAGTCATAAATTAGAGAAGTAAAAAAATCTGAACCTACATGAAGTTAGGATATGGAAGATTTTTAAGTATTCAACAGGAAAAAAAAGTCTTGATTTGAAAAAGAATCCAGGTATTTACCATCTACTTTTCCCTTGGATGTAGACATTTCATTATTTTTGGAATTTCTGTTGTTGTTTTTCCTACTTAAGACTTTGCTACTCTTCTGGCTATCAGGTGTGCAGACCTCCTCCAAGTATGGAGACATTCTTGATGGAGTTTTAGTAAGAGAGCGCTTGTGCTCATTATCTCTTGTGGCTTCGGAGAACCTGAAGATTAGAAATATGAAAACAAAATTAGTTATCTGTATGAAATGCAAATGATGTAACATTTAGTCCTTTTGCATTCTGTTACATTTTACAGATGCAAAGTTATAGCACAGAAGATGTTCAGAGCTAACAGCAGCTAAAAATACCTTTGCTGGCAGTTTTAACCTTATGAGCCCTCATTATCTGCAATAAATACTGCTAAGATTTACAGGATATTGATTTCCTTGATATTTAGAAGGGCAAATATAATTAAATGCAGTAAAGCTAGGAGACTTCTTCACCAAGAGATGTCGTTTACTCAACATTTGGATTCTGTTGCTAAAGCATTATAAAAAAAAAAATCTTTAGAAGTAATTTGTATTTTCAACATCAGAAGAAAAGCTAAGAGAAAAAGTAGCTAGCTGAACTTCACAATTCATTGAGAATAAGCTGAAAGCTGCAAGGTATGGAAAGACAGTGAATAAATATTGAAGAAAGCTATGTTTTGAAGCTAGAAAGTTTATGTCTAAAGTGCAGCTGCAAGACCTAGTTCAGCACATCTTGGTACAAATAGAAGTGTTGTTTTCTATTTTACGTTTTGCCAAAGAATCACATAGTGTTGCAGTGAGGAAAAAAAAAAAAAAAAAAAAAAAAAAAAAAAAAAAAAAAAGCATGATTTAATAGGCCCCTAAAGGCAGGGGGGTGGGGAGACACACACACACACACACACACACACACACACACACACACACACACATTATTCAGGGGCCTAAAGAATACTCTCCAAAAGCTAAAAACTTCTTGGCATGCAACTGTTTTGAAGCTCTTCAGAAAACAAAAGTTATCAGAAAAACAGATTATAATGCAATAGATTGAGATTAACCTTCTATTTTTAGCAAGGGAGAAGGATCAGATGCAATGTCTTAACTTTCCACAGTGACTTAAATCCAGATTAAGCAAATTGAAAAAAATAGGAATTAATACAACAACTGGAAACTAACCAAGACAAGCAGACAAGGAATTTTGCTGAAAGAAAAGCATCTGGGCAGAAAGGTATTTAGTAACAGAATACCATAAGGACTGTTCTTTCAACTGCCTAAACATTTTTGCTCAAAGTGCAAAACAATTAGTGGCAAACTAATAAGAGCTTATTGATAACAAATCCAGGAGACATTACTGCAATAGAAAATTACATTACTGTTCAGGAAGAACAAAGACCACTTTGTTTTAAAGGGAAATTAAATTAAACTTAATAGCATCAAGTATGATCTCATTCATTTAGGAATTCATCATGACTTTCTGGTATCAGTTTGCTTCCCATCTGCTAGAAACAATCTGCATATATGAGTTGATCACAAGAGCTACTTGGTAACATTGGTGCCTAAGATAACATATGTGTTTAAAAAACAAAACAAGAAAGAAAAAAAAATCATCTTGGGTATACCCATCAACATCATATGTTCTTTTTAAACACAAGAATTACCATTCACAGAGGACCATTATGAGACTCACCTGGAATATAGCATACAATTTTGCTAAGTCATCTCAAAGATGAATTAGTTCAAAAGCAAGTGACAAAAAGAAGAAAGTGAAGCATAAAGAAGTAAAAGCGTTAAAAAAAGCTGAAAGTTAAAAATCAGAAATAGTCTCAGGTGTTTCAAATTCAAAATAAAGTCATTCAAATAACAGCCAATTTTTACTGTTTGATGTATGTTATATTAAACTGCTCTCTGAGCAATATTTGGTTCATTCTTTTTTACCTGACATTCATTTTGGCTGTTGAGAGAACAGAAGGATTAAATGAAGGTTTCCTCGATAAAATACTCCGATTCGTAATGTTCGAAGAACTGCGTGGTGAGTGTCGGAGGTTGTTGGGAGTGCAGCTGGCAGAAAATCTGCCTCTCTCTGGATTCGGGCTGAATAAGAATGTTTTGCCATTGGAATGTTTCTAGGGAAAAAGCAAAGCATGAGTTGGCTCACTCCACTAAATAAATATTAGGAAGACAGCTGAAAGAAAGGAAAAAACATACACAGTG
>VZSV01000001.1:11142814-11156131 GCA_013398735.1 Nothocercus julius | reverse complement strand
ACTGAAGTTTATCTATTATTAGAAGGTCATCTGAAAACACACATACCTTAGAATTGTTATGTGGAGTGCCTTTTTCTGATACCCTTAAATGCTTAGTTTTTTTCGCCAGTACCTGCCAAAAAATAAAGTAAATCTATATACACATTGTGTCTGTCATTAAAAAAAGTGTAATATTGGGATTTTGTTGCATTGACATTAAGTCTTATTCCAGTACTTCTGACACCATTCAAGTCCACTACGTCCTGAGGAGTTTCTGTAGGATTTTCAAAGAGTGCTTTTGCGGAGATAAATTAACATTGAATTTAAAACAAAACAAACAAACAACAGAAAAACAACACACACACACTGTGAACAGTGGATGTCTTCCCACATCAGAAGTTACCTTGACTTCGTTGAGAGAACTGCTGCAGTTTTCAATAATCTTTTTTTTCCTCTCAATGTAGTCAGCAATAGATTCCATTTTCTTGAAATGAGCCTCATGTAACTTTTTGAAGTCTAAGAAGATCCAAAAATAAGAGAGTTACATATCTGATAAGAGCCTAAGAAAGAGTACTATTACATAGAACAAAAGAAACTTGCAACACCTGTCACTGGGGGTTGGGAGAAAATATAATGCCACTTTATTAAAAGTCTCTGTATCACGTGATCAAACACAAAATTAAACATCTGCTTCACCAGATGTTTAAAAAAAAAGCTTCCTTTATCCAGTGATCCAAAACATTCAAGTGCATGTCTATTTTTCACAGGGATCAAAATGAGCTAATACACGTTAATATACCACAAAAGAAATATTTACAAAGTGGAAGCTAAACAAGCAGGAATCATGGCATGCCTTCCTGCACTTTCTTGTTTTGACCACTATGAATACAAGTATTACGTCCAGAATACATCAAAACACTTAATAAATCACTTTTATTTTAGGTACACAAGTCATTTACTACAACAAAACCAAAAAAAATATTGGAAAATAAACCTCCCTGTGTAACCTTCTGGAGTGCCTTACTTAAAGAGAAGATATTTTCTTTTTCAAGATCAAAAGAAAAAATTGATTTGTAAAAAAATTGTAGGACAAGTCTCCCTTCATACACAGGCAACATATTTATTTATAGAGACAGTAGGCATCTTACTTGGTGTGGTAGCTTTCATTCCTGTTTTCCCAGACTTTGATGCACGGCCTACATATAAAGGGATCTTCCCTCCTGCAGGATGAGCTGGAAGAGCATTACCAGGGGCAGAAAGATTAGGCAAGGTGGTTAGAACTATAGGCACTAATTCAGTGTCATTAAAGCCTATTTTGTAAAGCTACTTAAACCTCAGGATATACATTAGAACACATGCTTGTAATCTCCTCAAAGTACCTCTTCGCTATGAGAAAAAGTCAATTACAACAAATTTGTCTTCAGTTTCTCAAAAGCCTTTTAAATGGTGTATGTCAGCAATGATATGTCTTGGTGAACTACAAGCCCAACATGAATCTGCAATTCAAGCTAGATTATTCTGTTTTAAATAGTTTCCCTATTTTTCCATATTGTTCCAGTTTTCCATATTTTATATGGAGAAACAGGGGGGGGGGAAAAAAAAAAGCTTGTTACAACTTTAAATCCATAAATCCACATAAGGTCTTTATCTGCTTAATAAGCTAGTGATTTTTAAGCCGTGATACCTGATAGAATAAATACATTTTGGCAAACCTTTCAGCCACTGGCTTACGTAGAGAGCATGAGTTCTTACCATTTCTGCTCTCAGGTCAGCTTTTTTTATTGTCATCTTTGCCTGTGTTTTTAGTATACTATTAACAGTTATGTTCGTATTTTAGTATTTAATTTTATTTCAAAACAGGAAAAAAAAAAAAAAGCAAACAAAACCAAATACACAAAACACTACAGACTTTATAGACTTCAGGTTGAATTCAGGAAGTAGGAAAAGAAAAATTAAGCACGAGAAAGGAAGGGTTTTTTTTTGTTTTTTTTTTTTTGCCTTTTTGCAGAGGGGCTGAGTAGCATATCTGGTTTTCCTAAGGGCACTGATCCTAAACAAGATGCAAGATTCAAATACACAGAGATCTTTTAGTGAAGGAGTTCTCAAACAGCAGTATTGTGAACTATCTAAGCTTTCCTTACAATATTAAGCAAGTACCTTAAGTACCTTAGCCCAAATTATAGATTCTTCTGGGGGATCCCCAGTAAAGTACAGTTGGTCTATCAGATCACCAGACATGCCACAAAAATCTTTGCGGACACAGAATAACAAAAAAAAGTACACCCGATTAAGGAGTACAAGTGACTAAACTTACTCTTTTAGAAGTTTTTGTTACTTACATTCAACTCCATTTTTTTTAGCAGAAATCTTCTCTGTTTGCTCTTTCTGCCCCATACCCATGTCTGAATTCTCAATAGTTCTCTTTTTAGTGACTGGTTCATCATTCTGCAATACTTTCTTTCCCTTTTCATGCTGGGGCACTTTGTTTTCTTTCATTTCTGAATGCTCCTGCAGTTTAAACATACTTTGTTTAGGCAGATTGCTCCACCTGGGTATCAGGAAAGACATTCACTCTGAGGACAGTGAGCCAGTGGAACATGCTGCCCAGGAGAGCTATAGCAGCCTCCAGCCTTGGAGCTTTCCAAGACCAGAGCAAAAAAGGCCCTGTGCAACATGGTCTGACCTCATAGCTGAGCAGGTTCTATCCTGTCCACCTGCACATCCACAGCATTTTAAAATAAAATTAATTTTATTAGCAAAACAAATTTGCCGGCCATATTATTTTTTGCCGCTGTAGTTGTGATTACTGTAGGCTTTTGCTTATTGGAACAATGCAAGAAAGACCAGCACCTAGAAACGCCTTCTCTTCTTCTCATATCCCTCCTCTAACTTTACACCATTAAAAGTTGTTCATACAGTTCTGTCTTAATTCTCCCATTACTTGCATGTGATTTTATGGGCAATGGTGGGGAAACTTACTCCAAGAAAAGCATCCCTCTCTGAATCATATTTAAAAAACACTCACACATAAAAACAACACATGCCACACACACAAATTCCCCCTCCCAGTCAGACATTCCCCCACCTTTCACTTTGAAATTGTGAGATACAAGAAACTTCCAGTCTCCTAGAACGATTAATCTGCCTTATTGGTGGTCTTTATACACAGTCCTTTAGAAAATAATTTAAGAGCTATTTTTAAAAAAACAGAAATAAAGGAATTCATATCAAAATTCTCTGAATTTTTGCTACATAGAAAAGTGAAAACACACCGATTTTGAAGGTAAGTTCTGAAGCTAGTCTAACATGCAGGTGAATACTATGATGCAACAGTGGATATATTTTGATAAATTATTTTGAATGATACATCCTGGAGGAATTAAAGTTCTTCAATTAATATTTCCCCCTTCCACCCTCCAGCTGAAAGTGCACACAAAGAAAAAGTTATCTGTTCATTTTGGAGTAGCACATAGACAAATTAGACAAAAAAAAAAAAAAAAGTGCTATAAAGCACTGAGGACCAATAACACTAGTAGGTCTGCTTACCAAAAAAAATATATGTTACCTGTTAACTGGTGGTAAAATGAAACAAAACTCTGTTTAACTTATGCTTCATACATGTGTTTGGAAGGAAGGGGAGGGAGATAGGGTGGACAATTCCAGGCAATTTTAATTACCTCTTTCTCAGCAGAAAGCCCTTTATTGTCTTCACTGCTATTAGTTTCCTCCTTGGAATTACTTTTTTTTCTCGTTGCTTTCTTTTCTTTTCCACGTCTTTTTGTAATAAAGCACTCTTGATCAGGCATAGATTCTTCCTGACTGTTCAGTTCATCTGATTCAATGTAAGCAGATGCGCTTTTTTCCAAATCCTGTATCAGATAAATATCATAACATGAAACTTATGTGATTTTTTTTGTACAAGACTGTAATTATATGTTGGAAAAAATGTGTAACATTCACGTTATTACTTATACACGTATCAAAGTTTGGTAAAATTAAACTAGCAAGGATTATAGGAAGGTTACTCCCCATGTTTTAAAATAAGTAGATTATAAAGGAAGCACTTAAAATGGATATTTTAAACAGATTCTGATTTACTTTCTGTCAAAGATAAATAAAAAACAACACATGGCCATACTCGATTAACTGTTTTAACTTACAAAAGGGAAAGCTTTCAGAAAGCAATGTACTAACAGATAATTAAACGGAACATCCCTGTTTATCTCCTTTGTTAACACTAGTAAATAAATGACAGTAGATAGAAAATGGTTAAAGATGAATATCTAGCTCTTTCATCTAGACATATTTACATTTGGTACTGACTAGCATTGGAGCTAAACAGATAAGAATTAAGATATGGTCAATGGAAACTGAAATGCTAGAGTTCATACAGAATAAATTTGCACTCATGCTGAAAAACACATTACTACTTTTGGCAGTGTAAAACAAATAAGCCTTCAATCATACATGGTCCCACTTTAAAGCCAATACCAACACACCTGTCTCATCTATATGCAAATACATTAAACTGAAGACATTATCAAAAAAATACTATTAGTTTGCACTATGTTAAATCCAATCTTCATTACATGCCATACTTTACTAGTTACAGGGGTAAGTATATCTTTCTTAAAGAAAATAGCTACTATCTCATTTTTACCATATTTTCGTTTTCTTGATTTGCTCCATTAAAGTGTTGCTTCAGTGCTTTCAACAGTTTGTCTGCCTGCAGAGAAATCAAAATGTTGTATATTTTGATTAGATAAGAGCCAAAGATTACGTTAAGTGCCTAAAGTCCTGCACGAATCCATGCAGCAATTTAAAATCAGGCCAAGACAGTAAAACATTTACTGAATACAATAAAACAAAACTCTTAAGACATGTCTAGAGCCTCATTAAAATTAGTCAAATCTGAGAACACACTTAAGGCCTAGGCTAGATTTGTAGCATACACTTCACAGAAGCACAAAGAGAGATTTCTTCAACTAGGTTTCTTCTGGTCTTTCTTCCAGTAAGTTTGATTATTCTGGGATAAAAGAGACTACTGAGCAGGCTAACTGAACACAAATGAAATTGCACTGGATTTCTGCAATAATTTTTTCCTGTTTCCACACAATACCACATGCAAAGCAGTCTTCTCATCCCTTCTCCATGTTCACAGAGAATCATAATAATAATAAAATTCACTGTCAGTGTTTTAAGCTATAAATAAAACATTTCTAAATATTTAACTGAACAGGTCAGCATAAAATCAAATCTAACTTAAGTTAGCCACAAACTAGAAGCTGCACACAAAGCAGCCCAGAACAACAACCCAAGCAGAAGCCTCAGCAACAGGAAGACAGCTAATCCTTGATCCAAACAACCACTCGAGTGGTGGATTTGAGGTTGTGTCTTTGTTTTTCAAGGCTTTGTGCCCTCTTGGCCTGACTCCTGCTGGGGGAGTTACCGGCAGCGCCTGCTGAGCTCAGCCCAGGTTGGACCACTGTCAAGTGCCCGGAGCACCCCAAGCAAAGCAGAGAAGCAGGAGCATTAACTCTTCGTTGTTAATGCCTGCCGGTAAGGCAGCAAACTCGCTCTCGCCCCTGAGGGCTCCTCGTGATTATTCTGCTCCCCATCCTGGTAACACCCGTTACCGAAGGCGGCGAGAAATAGGCTAGGGTTAAAGTACCGAGCTACCAGCCCCGTGCCGCTGCCCACACCGCCCCCGTACTCGGAAGGGACCACGGCTTCCTGATGGCGGCGACCAGAAGCAGAACAACGGCAGCGGGGTTGCCCGGGCGCGCTGCCCCGAGAGCTCCCATCCCGTCCCATCCCGTCCGCGGACGGGCGGCCGCCCCGCCTCACCCGCAGGTTAGCCTTCAAGCCAGCGCCCTTGGCTATGCGCTGAAGCTCGATGTACTTAAGCGAGTCGAGCTGCTGGAACGAGGAGAGCGCCATAGTGATACCGCCACCAACCGCCGCGCCTCGAGCCTCGCGCCCAACGGACAGGAAGCCCCACCCGCCGCCGTTCGAACGGGCCCGCCGCGCCCTCCCACTGGTGGAGCCAGCGGAGGGGGCGCGCCCGGCGGCAGAGCCTCCACCAATAGTGGCACGGACACGGCGCTGTGTTTTTTTCAAACACCATAGGCGCTCCCGGCAGGAAGAAACCCTGCCCCCTGCTGCCCGATTGGGCGTTGGAAGGAACGCCCGCCGCCTGTGGACCCAAGCGGAGGGGATTGACGTGTGCAGCGCCCAGTGGCGGCGCGGGGCAGCGCGCCACCCTCCAATGGGGAGGCCGCGGAGGCGGGTGCCGCTCTCGAACGCGAGGCGGGAGAAGATGGCGGTGCGGCGGCGCCTGCAGGAGCTTTTCCAGGATCCGCAGCTCGGCGGCGTCGTCACCGTAGAGCGGCCGCTGCCGCCACCGCCTCCTCCTCCTCCCCCCGCTTCCCCGCCTCTTCCTCCCGCCCCCGCCGTGGCGCAGTCGCGGCGGCAGGGCCCGCGCCCGGAGGAGTGCGCCGTGTTCCAGTGCCGCGGCTGCCGCGCCGTGCTGGGCGACTCGCTGCACCTGTGCGCGCAGGAGGAGCGGCGCCTCGGCCTCCTCGCCTGCCTCCGTGAGTGCTGCCGCGCCGGGGCCGCGCGGGGAGCCCGCGGGGCGGCAGTGACGCCCTCTCTCTTCGCAGGAGTCACCCGGGACGTGGCGTGCGAGGAGTCGCAGATGATCGGCCTCGAGGGAGCCCTGCTCGGCTGGTGCGTGGTTTTGCCAGCGTTCGCTGTTGTTTCGAGAGGGGAGCCCCCGAGCAGTGCAGGGAAAGCCGGGCTTTTCTCAACTCCTTTAACGCCTTGTCTTCTGCTCCTCTCTTGTAAAGCAGACATGCTGTAAATTAAAGCGTGTCCTTTTATGTGCTGAAAGTAACTTCTGCTGACATGCTCGTTAGGCAATCAGTCAGAGATAACTTCGGTAAATCTGGGGTATTCTGAGGAGAAAAAAATAAGGCGTTACTTGAAGTCTGAAAGAAACGCTACCTGTTTGCAAATTTGATGAGAACTAGGAGAATGAGTGTTGTGTCTGAATGTTATTTAGAAGGTTATTTCACAACCCACAAGGGTTAGAAATTTTTTAAAAGAAAAATTAACATTTTTTTTTTCTCTGCATGAGACAATAATCCATTTTATCAGGAGTTTTTTTTTTGTTTGTTTGTTTTTTGTTTGTTTGTTTTTTTTTTTTTTCATCTACCTGTATACCTAGAGGTTTGGACACAGGCATACTGTACATTTTTTACAGGTTAAGTCATATCTGACTAGTATAGCTTAAACTCTTTGGTGGTGATGAGCCTTGTATATTCTTCCCTGATTGCAATTTGAGTTATTACAGAAATGACTTCTTAGACAACATTCCCAACTTCTCATGTCCCCCTTCCCTCTATGGTTGTTTATATACAAAGAAAAGTAAAATTACATGTTTTGTTTGCTGCTCTGGTAAAACTGATCTGATGTCCTCCGATTAACTAGCAGTACGTATGGTTTTTAAAAGCTTTCAATTAAATGTATGGTTTTCCCTTTCTCCTTTCAGCACTTTCAATGCATTATCCTGCCGTTCATGTGGCTTGACTGTGGGCTTCGTTCTGTATTCCGCTTTCAGTGACCTGGCTTATCTGCGAGGCTTCTTCTGTTTCTTCAAGGACAGCATCCTTTGGTGAGTGTGCTCTTCTATTACAGCAAAAGACTTCACAGGAGTTTGCAAGTGATTAAAACAGAGATATTTTACCTTTGACTGAGCACGTTGGTGCACGGGTTTTAATGTTCTTTCTATTAAACTTGCTTTCATTGGCACAATTCCGTTTGCTTTGCCTTACACTTGTAATGTGTCCTCCTGTAATTTCAAGAATTTAATTTCATTGTTTGCAGTTTGAAATCTACTTCCCTTTTAGATCCACTTGAGTAATGCAAGGTTTCCAAACAGTTCCATGGTAGACTGAAGATTTGATAATAGAAACTATAAATTACATTCAGTTGATGATGAGACATCTTAAGTTTTTAAAGTAAAACTATTGTTGTTTTAAATATTTTCATAATATATTTGACTACTTTTGACAGGATTTCTAGGATTTGCTTTAAAATCATCTTAAATAATCTGTTTAAACAATGAATGCAACCGTGTTATTTAGGAAGTGTTCTTTTCTTGTCTTTCCCCTTTCCCTGCTTGTCTTCCAGTTACCTCTTAAAAAACAAAATGATAATAGAAGCCTCTAAAGTAAAATTTCCTGCTTTGAGCCTAAAGGAAGAACTTGCAAAAGTAAGGTTTTCTACATGACTTTTATGTGTATGCCATCTGTTTTTCCATTGTCTTACACTCCCTTCAAAGCACCTATTCCATCCTAAGTAAAAAATACAGCAGATGACTATTTTTAGGTGTACTTTTAAACAAAGATGAAACAGTCTGTCCAGATCTTGTCAAAAAAATAAAAAAAATCCTCTGGCTTCCCAAACTTGTAATGCATTAAATGGGAAAAAAAAGAAATATGGTCTGGCTGCTTGCTTAGATGAAAGATTTCCATGTATCTGCAAAAGGGGTTGTGCTGTTACATGTTGATCTCATCTAACACAGGCCTCCAATTCGAGTGCTAAATTTGGCTATGCTAAACAGTATACAGTATAGAAATATGCCATATTAGATACTAATGATACATTAGAGCCCAATATCATTTTCTATCTTCAAAGTCAGCAGTTTCTAGCTACTGAAGGTCTGAAGGTGGATCTTTCAAGAACCTAATGTTACACCATTTTTTCTGTTTTTTTTTTTTTTTCACTTTTTTTTTTTTAGGGAAATAAGATGTAGTATAATCTGATCTGTTTGAAAAAAAAAGTGAGCTTTTTTCTTTTTTTTTTTTTTTTTTTTTTTTTTTTCCTTCTCTTTTTTTCCTAGCTAAAAGAAAGGCTTGTGATGGTCCACATGCGTCTGGAATTGCTGATGAAGAAGCTGGAGGAACTGAATCAAAAGAATAATGTGGCAGAAAAGCAAAGCACTGCATCAGATGCAGCTGGCCTCATGCCAGGATATGCAAAAGTCAAGAACAACAAATAATTTGCCATTTTAAAGACCTACTGGAGTTGTTTCTGCATCTCTGCAGGGTTTTTTCATTATGATGAAATAATGCATCAAAAAAGGTCAGCGTCTTATCTGTCACTTATCTGTGGACAGAAAGAACTTACACTGAAGTGCTTCTCTGCAGCCTAGGGGGAACATAAGAAGATCTTAACATCCTGAAGCTGTGCTGTGAAAAACAATAGCTCACTTATACAGCACAGCACTCTCTGAGGCAACAGAACTACTGCTGTGCTTCTCCCTAACAACTTTAGGGGAAAAGCTGCCTTTGAAAAGTTGAACTCAGGAGTTTTGGGGACTGTATAAAACATATCAATACGGTGATAAGCAAGAGGAACCATTATAAATTAAACCTTACAGAGGTCTAAAATTTTAGTCTTTTCACATACATACAATGTTTATGGCAGCTAGCTGTTGGTGAAGTGGCTGTTAGCTGCATCAGGTATGGTTAACAGTTCCTGCGTTCTCTCAAAGTTTATTCTGATTGAGATGTGACACAGAATATCAACAGCTATTCTACTGAAAAAAGAGCAGGGCTCCTTCGTTAAGTTACAGTACTATATGCTACCTGAATGACTATTATTGCTAGTTTTAGATCTTTGACAGGCATGAGTGCAGAAATGCAGTGCTTTTCAATGACAGCTAAATTGAAGATATCAAAAGTAGCTACTTAATAAGCATTACACTCCTGTAAGACACTTCATTCTCTGTAAAGATAAATGTTATCCTCTTTCAAAAGAGCTCTAGCACCCTTATCCAAGGAAATGTTCTTTTTAGAGTTGTCATTGTATATTCATGTAAGGCTGGAATTGCTGTATTTGATTACTTCTTATTGAGAACAAGGATTATTTTTTTAATAAAGATACATTGTGCAGTGACCTCTGCACTAGGTTTAAGGGCCCACTGGTATTTAACTGAGGTCTTGTGACAAAACTCATGTTCCCCCATCTCAGGTGAACATTTTCAGCTGTATTAATTTCACTTTTGTCTTACTTTTTAAGTGGCAGCCCTTTTGCTGCATCACTCTAAGACACATAATTGATAACATGGCTATTTACTTTTGCCCTTTTATACCGATTCCTGCACTGGCTTTTTTTTTTTTTTACTATATACTTTACATCTACTCTCTGTAATGTAAGTAGTGGTAAAGTGTCTTGCTTAATGTTTAGTATTCTAGATGCAGGAATCATATTCACTGAATTTAGTTAAGTGTCCTTAAGTGGAAAAAGCAGCTGTCAGTTATTTGTTGTGATTTTTACCTTTACTGTTGTAAATAAGAAAATTTAAAAAAAAAATCAGAAATGCCTATTATACAGATCACGTATACTATCCTATGAGTCTTGAGTTGATTTCTTTTACTTAGGTTATGTTTGCAGCATAGATCATCAGTTTATGTTGTAGATGCAGATAGTGGCTTATTATGAAACACTGCATTCATGATCATTCCTTGCATGAATAGTTGACTTGCTTGGCATGATTTTAAGCATTTAGTATGTGTTTTTTTAAATAACACCTGGCACACTTTCTCAGGTTAATGTTAAAGTACATTTCACTAACCTTTGGAACTAGGTTTTTTGAGTCTTCCATGTCTAGTTGTCAAACAGTGCATTTCCTCAGCATCAGCTTGAGGTTCCTGTTGGCACTAACAGCACAACAATGCTGAAACTGAATTCCTGTTTAACAAACAAACCACCTTAATTTATGAAATGTAAAATAAATGCCGTTCAATTCTCAAGTGTGAGGTAAACATTTACTGTGCTACCATGTTAAGGGTGCATTCTGAATTACATGATGTTTAATCTTTGCCAGCTAGATTTGGCTTTGGATCCCTGTCTGGCCCGTATTTATACTTCTCTTAAATTACAACTGGTTAGTGAATATTTATTTTCATAGTGGACTGTAATCCCTACATAGGCAGTATGAGAGAGACAGTATGACAGCAGCTGAACCAATTTGACTCAGGAAAGACAGATTCTACTTATATGAATGCCAGCTGCTTAAAAAGCAAGTCTTGAGATCAGGCCACAACTATTTTTATTCCCATGTTTGCAAACCTGCAGCTGTCTTCTCTGGAACTCTATCCCTAAAGACAAAAGTGAGCAGGCTGCTGAAGCAACAGTCCTGCTGCATCTCCTTCACGGGCCAGCAGGAGGGATAGCAATGCAGAGCAGCAGGGACAGAAGCCCAGCCATCTTGGCACAAGGTGCCTGATACACTGTTGCTGTGCTACAGCACTTCTGAAAACTGTTCCTGGCAGCAACTGCAGGGAAAATTGTTCTGCCTCTAGCCAGTGGGAATTCGGGGAAAAGACAGCTGACGAAACAATAAACATGTATGAAGGGCTTTTTTTTCTCCAGGGCTTTACTACTGTTTAGTCAAGCTTTTATACATACAAAAGTTTTCTACTACCATCTGAAGCAATCCTTAAACCTTTTATTTGGCAAGTTGCCCATCTTAATGTGGTAAAAGTGACAATCTTCCTTAGCTGCCTCCAGGAAGTCAAAAGAAGTCTTCTGCTTGAAGTCTCCTGTAACAGCTGTACTGAAAGCACATATCAAGTGTTCGTTAGTCCAAATTGCTAAAGTTTGACCAAGTTATAGAAAGTGGCAATGTGTTTTAGAAGTAGAAGCAATTACTATTTCCATAAAGATGCAGTGTGTAGCAACTTGGTTTATTTTTCTTTTGAACAAATGACACATCAAGTTTTTAGTGCATTCTCAGCCTGTGCTGCTTTATTGCTAAAAAAAAAAAAAATGTATACAGGTGCAGAGTTTCCAAGTTCATTTTTAAACAGTTCCTCTTTACAGTGTCAAAAGAATAAAATATTATCTTGAAATCCCCGAAGATGCATAGATATAAAAGCAAGCTGCCTTTTGGAAAAACTTCAGAATTCACAGGGAGACATTCTTTTATTGTTACCATGTAAAACATGTGTGCAATACAAATACATAGTTCATAGTGATACCAGTAATTTCCTCTACTCATCCATGTGAGCACGCCCTCAGAAGCCCCCTCTAAGAAGCATTCTCTAACCTGTTAAAGTATTAACATAACTGTTAAGAATCTGTTACTTCTGTCTAATAGTTCTCTGCTGCTCCATCCTACTTTTCAAAAGGAGGAGAGCTTCACTGGAGTCCTAAAGTACTTTATTTCCCCTGGTTTTGTACTGAAGGGCATAAGCATGAAGAATGGTTACATTTCACGTGAAAGAATATATATTTTAACGGGGTTTAAGACTATGTGAAGCATTCTATATCAGCTAGGCTTTAGATGGCCATGCTTAACCACTAGGCTAAACCTGTTTTACAGTTTCCCTTTTTGATTGAAGTTGTCTCAAAGCACAATTAAAGCAATTAAATCTAGTTCCTGATACAACAAAGCAGTTATCTTTTCATATTCCTATCTTCATTTGGCAATTTTTGTGTATCTCTAGGAAGAGCATTCACAAGGAAAACATGAGCCCTGTTCTAAACCCAAATCATGGTGCTTTGTAGCTGGTGGCTAAAATGCGTGAATGGGAGTTAACTTGACGCACAATCTCCTTCTAAGATCTTACTCTTTCTATTTAAGAAAGAAGGCTGAGCCTCAAGAACACAGAGGAATATTTGCACAAGTTAAGCCCTCCTATAAAATTAAGCTAAGCTGTAAGTATGGCATCCGCAGTGGCCAAACTACTACTCTACTTGTTTGAATACTTCCGACTAGGAAAAGCATTAGTGAGATAGGCTATGCCACAGGTTCTATGATATTTTTCATACTGCCAGCTGAAATTCACTGCATCACCCACTAAAAGACTTGGGAAATAATACAGAGTATACACGGAAAGTTTACAGAAAGATGGCACCCAATTTCCCTTTTATGTAGTAAGTGAAATAAAGAAAAAACACTATATTGCAACCTGTGTTGCAAAGATAAAGATCTCCAGTGATCAAATCTCATTTTCTGTTTTTAAAAATCTCTTTGTCAAAGAACTTAAAAAATATACAAGATAACCAGTATTTTCAGGTTCATTCCTGCAGATGCCATTATTGCTGGCTGATATCAGTATGCTTCAGTACAGCTGCCTGTGTGGCTAGAGTTACCTGAAAATACTGTCTATTAAAAAGCTATTCAACACCTGAAATATATGTACTGTGCTTATTGATTTCAGTCTTCTCCAAATAATTTCACCACACCCAAGCCTTTTACCTACTGTCTGGCAAATAACAATTTGTGTCTATTTCTGTTACTGTGTTCCTTGTTTTTTTGTTCCC
>VZSV01000001.1:11115328-11128880 GCA_013398735.1 Nothocercus julius | reverse complement strand
AAAAAAAAAAAAAAAAAAAATCAAACTAAGGCTTTCTAATAGTGGTATCCTGGTATTTTAACTTCTCCAGCCAATAGAAAATAGCCAGACAGGAATAGTTTTAACTGTGGAAGGTTTATTTATGGATTAATACAATATCCAGTCTCACCATGACAATAAGGCACAACTGTGGGTTACAACTATATAGCCAAAACAGAAGAGAACAACACCTTTTAATAAGCAGATCACAATGCCCACAAAAACTTGTGTATTTCTAAAGTTAACATTGCTACATTCCTATTTTACATGACACGGTCATAAAATCAGAATGTTTCGTTCTCATACAGAGTGCAAGTTTTTAAATTTACATTTTGTTATGGACTTGTTATGCTGCAGTTTGCAAAACAATGAAGTACAGTATTTTACCTTACAATTCCTGAATTTAAAAGGAAACAAATCTCAAGACACTTGCACATTATTCTTTACCACAGGTGAGGATTAAAGGAAATGAGAAGAAAAGAAATGCATATTTGAGGGTACAGTTTGAGACTGGTAGGTGTTTACAGAAATGTTAACATGTGACACAAGAGAAGCAGTTGTAACACTGATTCTTCAGTAAAGAATCTCCTGGTGTTGTTTTACTTTGTTTGGACCTCCCAAGAAAATAGGATGCTCCAGCTGAATTGGATGAGATCATTTGTCAGTTTTACTACAGAAAATTTTGTCACTGTTGAACCTGAAGGTTCACAGCCAGTTATATTCAATACTTTTGCTGTCTTGAATTTATAAGCAAGATTATATTAATTGTATTTAATGTATACTTACAAAGATATTTGTGTACAAATACTCTGAAATGCCAGTATTAAAGTTAGGATGTACTTCCCCAAAAGGTATTTTTCTCTCCAAGCTTTCATAAATAGAACTACTGCCCTCAACACAACACTAACAGACCAGGACTTCCACACTAAATAATACAAATTTATATCCAGATTACTATGCTTAAAAATATATATATATATATATATATATAAAGTACAATGTTTCATGATACTATTACTGCGGGCAGTGACAGAACTACAAATCCAGATTTTGACACAACTAGTGTTTTTGCATGAACTATGCTGGTAAACAAGTTTACACCTTCAGAGGTGAAACCACCCTGATGGGAAGAGGGATCCTGGAGTAAAGCAACCTGAAACGGGCACTTTGTGGTCCACTGGCTGTCAAGCCTGCTAGCCACTCAAAGGAAAGAAACAAATGTCTGCATCTGCTACTAAACATTTAATGCAAGATTCATCTTTCCTTTCAGGATGCCATAGATTCCTATTCTTCCTGTGGATTGATCCCACAAGGAATAACATCTATTCACAGTACTTTAAATTATTCTGGACTATCATCATGCATTCTACTGAATCCTAGTCTTACAATAAAGCCACAGAAATTGAGAAATCCTCAAGAGAAATCAAGGAAAAAAAGGCAGCTGCACCTAGTATTTGAGCAGAACTTTTGTCTCCAGAAAGCATTTTGGAAAGTGCTGTCCTTTTTCCATTCAGATTCAGAGCTCAGAAGAATCAGTTTGTAGATTAAACAACAGTACACAGGAAGAGACTTTTTCACTCATACAGTAATACAGAAGGAGAGAGGGGGGAAAAAGAGTAAAAATTGAAAATGCAAGGAAAAGTTTTTTTTTTTTTTTTTTAAATGTTCCTTTCCAAGTTGCACTGCAGCTATTTCCCTTTGTTCCTGATGCATGGAGAATGTTCACATCGGTAGAACAAACCAGGGAGGGTTTTGGAGATGTATTTCACATGCACCAGTAGCAATGGTCTGGGGAAATGGTGGTAGGGAGAAAATTAAGTTCTGTTCCTTATATATCAGGGGTAGAAAGGAATAGGTTCTCCACCCATCAGTGAAGAAATCGAATACTCATTTTCTGTTCTACATCCACCTTCTCCAAAACCTGCAATAAAATCCAGAAACAGGTATTTAAGTTAATGTACACGAGGTATTTCTGTCCCCAAAAGATTTCCTACACTGGTAAAACAAAAGAAAAAAAAAAGGGAGATGGGCAGAAACATGGATGGCTTCCCTTTGGCATGGCATTCTTTCATCTAGACACTTCTATTTTTTTTGCCATAGATCAAGGTTTCCTTTCCAAGGAAGAAATCCTCAGCCATTATAGCTGGAAAAAAAACCTGTCAACTAAAATGTAAACACCACAGTTTTAGCCTGCCAGCTGCCCAGATATATTTAACTACTCCCAGGAAGTTGTTCCACCCAAGCATAAATAGGCTTGGGCAAATCAGTGTAAGAATGTACATCCAAGGAGACAGAAGAGAGAATGGAGGAGAGGAAGGGGCAAAAACAGTGAGCGAAGAGCCAAGATCAAAATCACAGGGTAACTAACTTAGATTATTTTTAAACATGGGTGTCAGCCTCATTCACCAAGTTGCTGTTAATGCTGAGGTAAGACAGTAACAATCTGCCTCGAGCAGCTTCAGCTGCTCAACTTCGGTACTGCAAGCTCAAAATAATACAGGTTTCAAGAGACCTCTGGAGATCTTTTCATCCAACTTCCCACAGCAATTCAAAGCAAGGTCTCGTCCAGCTGAGTTTTAAACATCTTAAGGGCAGAAGGTTCTACAACATCTTCAGCAACCTGTTCTGTCTTGGACCATCCTCATGGTCATACATTAAAGGGATGAAGCTGTCCTGCTATAGGTCAACTTTATCCACTGACTAGGTAATAACTGTTTTCTGCTATTTCTCTAGTTCCAACAGCTAATAAAAGATGCAGTTCAAAGGATCAGAGCTAGAAACTTACACACTGGTTTTAGCTGCATCACTAGTGGATAAAATCTTCAAGCAAAAACCTATTTGCAGAATTATAGTATAGGAGTTACTGTGTCACTATGCTAGTCAGGTTTCCCACATAGAAAGAAGTGGCTGCAAAAGAAAAATAATGGCGTTTACTGTAACACAAATCTTACTCCATCTCACTGCAAGCAGGCTTCGGAAGAGTATCGCCATTTCCCTATAATTCTCTTAAGCACCTTTCACTGTTCATTTAACAATCTCCACTATTAGAAGACTCCTTTCAGAATCTGTTATGTGAAGTCTTCCTATCACGGTGTGAAAGGTCTGCAAATATATTCAGCAGTGTAGCTTAGTGGAGTATGAAAGAAACATACAGACTAATTATTAATATATTGACAGAAGTGCTTTTTTTTTCTTAAGATAAACTGCCTTTATATAGAAGGGATGGAGATGAAGTAGTGAAAGGCTTGCTTTACCAAAAGCAGGTAGGAGTGCTCAAATGACTTCCACTCCTTATTTCCACCTGCATTTTCAAGTCTGAATGATCTGCCCCATTCCTGAACAATTTCATTTTCTGCTGTTAAAAGTGTAGTTTACCAACCTTTACAAACTCTGCAAAGGAGATGGCACTGTCCCCATCCTGATCAGCTTCCTGGATAGTCCTGTCAGCAATGCTGCCCAGCTGCTCATCTGAAATGTTTACACCAACCATCATCCGTAACACCTAAAACACACAGAAGTCCCCAGATGTTTAAGAAAGAAAAAAAAAAAAGAAAAACACACACACAAAAGCCACAAAACAAACAAAGAAAAAAACCCGCAAAACATTATTGATATAGTAACAGAAGCGTTCTTAGTGTTGTTCTTCATGGATTTTGTTCAGGTAATAACTATGTAAAAACAACTCAGTAGGATTTTCATGGAAGTCATTTCTATTTGACCTTGTACATCAAATCTTTCAGACAGAACAACTTCCTTCTGTAGCTATCTTTGAGGAAAAAAAGAGTCTTTTACTTCTTCAGTAGGCATTGGAACAGATGGAAGAATTTAGAAAGCATCTGGAATACAAACGAATCATATGTTTTGTTCTGAAACTTCTGTCTCTCTCAGAGTTTACTGATGTTTGATTTGGGTATCTACTGTTCAGAATTCTGCCTACCAGAATCTGGTTAAGTATATGACCAATGATAACTGTCATCACAATGCACATGCACATTTAGGAAAGCTCTTTTTTTTTTTTTTTTTTTGGTGTAGGAGTTAGAGGGCAGTTTCAGTTGAAAGCAAATCCTTGCCCTACATCAGAAACCACAAATTGCTATGTCTATTTCCCAGGATTAGTAGCATGTAATTACTCCTAGCTTAAGCCTAGTTTCATATACATGCAGCACAGATGAACTTTGATTACCTCTGCTGCAGTTTCAAAAGTTTTAATGTACTGAGATGACACAGAGATAACCAGTCAAATGACTGGTCATCTACTGTCCCTCAAGTCTTTTTATGAGCAGCTTTAGAAACTATAGAACATAGTTCTTAAGGGACTTGAGATATTTATGCATCATTTGAAAAAGTTCTTTTTAGCCCAATGCTCTAGTTTAAGTCTGAATCTAGCACCCTCAGTCTGATAAAACAATCTGAGCTATGAAAGGTTAAGGTCTCCCTAGCATATGTAATGCTTCATATTGGAGATAAGCAACTAGACACTGATTTCTTTCAAGAATTCTTTTGAGAAGATGGCCGGAACTTCCTTCTACATAGGTGTGAAGTGAGAAAGGTGGTCATGATGAGTTGTTCAAAGCAGGCCCATGCTATTTACCTGAAGAAGCTCATCCCTGGAAATCTTGTCATCTTTGTCTAGATCATATAATCGAAAAGCAACTACAGGAAAGAAAAGAACAAGCAGTTGAATTTGAATGCCACTTTTTTCTTCATAACCATATATTTATATATTAAAAAATAATAGCAGCTCTTTATAAACCATTTTAAAAGAAATACCTTAGAATTCCCTCACCATAAAATTCCTGTTCAGTTTCATGAAGTTTACCATAGATTACTGTAAGATTACCATATACAGAAATAACACTATTGTCAAGATGTAAAAATCTTCAGTACTCACTGTGATTACTTAACAGAAGCACTCTGCTTGCAGAAGAATTTCTTCAAAGCCCTGAGCTATGAAAGTGTATTTAGCACTAGGATATATTCAACTTGAACTTCAGATCCAGACATTTTTGGTTTTGTTTATTCTTCCTTGATTCTATTCTAGGTGAGGTATAAGATAGTTTCAGTGCTCAGAAGACTCTTGCCAACTCAACCTAGTGTGCAAGAGTATTCTGCTTATACACTGTAGGAAGAGTGCAGAATTGTCAAAGAAAGTACGCAGCTGAAGGTGAGCAAACATGCAGTACTATATTACATGAAAGACTAGGGAAAAAAACATTCACATCTGAAACGTGACTTCATAATCTAATACAGCTTAAGATATGAAATGTTTTTGGAAACACTTGTGTCAGGAGACCTGCCAACTCAATAGTTTCAAACAGTTCCACAGATTTCCAATGCTAGCATGAGATGATTCGTATCTCTTGCATTGTTGGCATTCTAAACAGGTCAGCTTGTAAGTTTATAAAAAAAATAAATAAAACAAGACAACCCACAATTACATTTCCACAGGCAACAACTGCCCAGAGAACCTTCACTTCTACTCTTTCATTCCCTTCCAGAAAGGAAACAAAAATGCAAAAAGTCTACAAACAAACCAACCAGAAAAAGAAAGTGTTTATATATGAAGGTTCACCATTCTTACAGTGGAGCTTGTTACTTCGGCTGTTCAGTGGTTCTGGTCCATTCTGGTCTTTGCTCTTTTCATTATCTTCTATGGGTCGGAAGTGGGCCAGAGTCCTCATGAATCCACGGAAATTCACTTGGTCCTCTCTGCATAAGTATTTCAACAGGTCTGTTAGTTGCAGCCTGGCTTAAATGCATTCTTTACTTCAGTAATGAACAACCAATGCCTAGTCTCAATTCTATGCAACCTTTTGCACTCCCCCTTCCCCACAGTTTGCTTGACTGTGCTCAAATGAGCTGTGGCTGCAACTGTAACCTGGGATCAGACTGCTGTGAGGACCCATGCAATGGAGGAAGGGGCGTGGGGGAAGCTGCAATAAGTTTTTTTTTTTTTTTTTTTTTTTTTTTTGGTGAGCTCCCCACTCTTTGCTTGGGAGCACTGTTTAAGCTCAGGCCCTCATTGTTTGTCCTTGTTCTTGCCTGAGCAGTTTTGCAGCTATGTCTGTGCCTGGCCATCTTGCTGATCTGGACCCTGACCTGCAAACTTGACACCCTTGCTTGACCTCAGACTTGCTTCATCACTATAGACTTCTCTGACAGTCACAGGACTGTGGGCTGACCCCAGGCACCAGCACAGGACTTGTTCTGCTCTTCTCATTCAAGTACTGGGCCCTTTTGTCTGTGAGGGCACTGTCCCTACCAGAGCTGCTCTTACACTTGGCTCTGGCCTCTGGTGCAGCCCTGTCGTGCTGCTCCTTGGCTGCTCCTTGGAGCTCTTTCCTCTGGAGCTCCTGTGGGAACAAGCTATGTGTCTGCTTTCCAGAGCTCAGGCTTTCCAGCCAAGAAACCTTGCCTGGTACTAACCTGTATGAGGTGCTAATTAGATGAACCGTGTACTGTCAGTCACTAATGACAAATGTGTTCAAGAACAGTAGCAGATTCCACAGAACAATCTAGATTAGCAGTAAATATAACGAAGGAAGATAGTCGACTCCAATTTTGATGGTCTCTTTGGATTCATTTAAGAGGTGTCATAGGATACAGGCTGTCAATAATCTGAAGTTTAACTAAGATCCAGATTAAAAAA
The DNA here is from genome assembly GCA_013398735.1 of Nothocercus julius. Classification (NCBI taxonomy): domain Eukaryota; kingdom Metazoa; phylum Chordata; class Aves; order Tinamiformes; family Tinamidae; genus Nothocercus; species Nothocercus julius. The sequence continues at coordinate 11,122,213 of VZSV01000001.1, read as the reverse complement.
CAAAAGCTGATCTAATAACAAAGGTACACTTAGAGGTCAAAGTGTGGGGGAAAAAAAAAAGATTGAATAAGTTAATTGTAAGGTTAACTAGCAAAAGACAGCATTGCTGTAAGTTTACTTGAAGAAATAAAGCACACAAATACTTTGGACTTTCTTCAAAGTTGTTTAGCAACATGGCAAGAAAAAACATGGGGGGGCAATAGAAAAAATAAGGGAGACAGACAGTCAGAGCTTTTCACTGAAAAAAGCTCACCAAACACTCAACAACTCAGGTTGGCAAGTATCTCTTACAACAGAAGGAAAACATGCAGGGAAAACAAATGATGTACAAAGCTCATGACAGGGCAAGCAAAATTCAAATTCTGTGCTTTAACCACAGGCCTTTCACTCTTACGGGAGGCTTCTTGGGAATGACAGATTTTGTGACTGTTCACTAATTGAGTCACAGAAACTCACCCCTCTGAAAAAAAGGCATTGATAATCCTGTCTCCCAGTGGATTGATAGCAAGCTCTGGAATCCGCTGAAAGTCTTCACGGCTAAGAAAAACAAGAACATAAAAAGTCTGCATGAAGTTAAAGTCAAAGGAGTTAACATTACTTAAAAAAAGAAATCATAGTAAAACACTTCTGTATGGTTTTATTTCAGCAGCGAGACAATTGCTGGTTTTCAAAACATAACTCTGTAAACAATTTCTCTATTACTAATGGCATAAAGTTAACTAAACGGCAATACCAAGCCTAAATTATATTATAGGCTATTGATTTATCTTGTTAACAGCACTATTCAGCTGCAAAAATTATTTGTCTGTGCTATTAATCTTCCTAAAATGATGCTGATGGTTTGAAACACCTAAGGAAAGGAAACTTCTAAAATGACTTTGAAATACAGAAAAAAAATATTTTTGATAGGTATTTTGGAGGTAAATCATTTGAATTAGAGTAACTTTTCTAGACTAGCTTGTTCCAGGTTCTGGAACAATGCTGTGTGAGTGCCACATGCCTCCAAACATACTGCAGTTGACCTGTATACTGCATACCAGCATACACATCTTAGATCAGCATGATCACAGGGTTTCTTCTATTATTAGAGCTACACTTGAAGTTTTTATTTTCTTTCAACTGATCAGAATATCTATCAGAAGCGGCATAATCTCGGTGTTTCCAGCGAAGAACTACAGGGCAGGGGGTAGATTATTCTCAGAGATTTCAGGAAACAGGTTTATTTCTGCAGTACCAGCTCCATACTCATTTAGACTCAAAAGAGCAAAGAAAACAGTGATGGAAGTAAGGCTGTAAAAGCATATACTCTTAATATGCATTATTTGAGATTTCCTGACTTTTTCAGAAATACCTGCAATTCCCTTCAAGTCAAGTACAGTCCTGTTGTTTCTGAAATTTGGTTCATAAGGTCTCAAGCTTGGTTGTTAAAAAGCTCACTACTTTTGATACCTATGCTCACTAAATGAATCAGCAACGAGACAGAGAAGCTGTCCTTAAGCAGGGAAGGAAAAAAAAAAAAAAGAGAGAGAGAGAGAGAGAGAGAGAGAGAGAGAGACAGACAGACAGGGGTAAGGAAGAACACACTTCTAAAATTATTTAAGTATACTATGCTTTTACAGTACTGAGATCTTAAAGATAGGAAAAGTCTTCAGGCAAGGAATCAGCTAACCCCTCTTCTTACTACTAGTCTAGCCTGAGAAAGAAGCAATATGTCAAATTTTAGATGCAGCCTAAAGCCCTCTTTGGGCCCTGTTACATGCGAGCGTTGCTAACAGGCCCAATTATAGTGTCTGAAACCACTTGGCCTTCTAATACAGAAGGACCTGACCATACTTCTAAGCCATCTCAGAGAGAATCACTGGTCTCACCATGTCCGAATCATTTCAACAGGCCAAGTTACCATCAGTACAGCATGATCAGCTTGTTACCAGACTCTTCAGGACAGCAGCATTTTAGGCCACAGCTGAAGGGCACCACAGACATTAATTATTTAGGCATGAAAGGCAGTGATGTGGAAAACCTGTGTCCTGGTAACAATATTTTAACAGAAGGACTTCTGTGTCAATGCTAACATTTACAGGCCAAAAGCAGCATTCTATTTAGAACAAAACCCTAATGCTTAAGCATTTTCTACTTACATATCACTACTACTTAATATTGAGCCTCAAACAATTTACATTCAGAATTTCAGCCTCTTGTTGTTCTGCTCTATAGCAGGAGATTAACAATTAACCACAAGTAACTCCCCAGGTTTCAAATCTATTTGTCCTGTCATTATCACAATTGCAGGAGGCCATTTTTGCTTGTTAAGAGCACATTACAGAGTGAGTGTTATAATTGAAATAGCTGCAACAGCCATAAAAGTAAACGAATGCAGGATGCAAGTTATTCTCCACTTTATAAACCAAGGCTTCCAAGAATCATTAGGGACCAACTTCACCTGGCTGAGGCTGGAACTTACAAGAAATTTGATGCCCTCTACTTCTTCCTCATTCATGTGCCATAGCAACAAGGCTCTTCTAATGAGATCCTTCCTGCAGGCTGTCTTCCATTAAATCCTTGCTCAAAGATAACATGCAAAGCAGTCCTTAACTGCATGTTATCATTACGCAGCCCAGCCATTTCACATATGTGCCAGAGCATTCATACTTTTTTTTCCAGCAAGGAATTCATGGATTTTAAGACAAGTATTTCCAAGCATGATGATATCCTCTGAGGTACATAGGCAAAGTCTCTTTCATTTAGAGGTTTGCTAATTATAAATGCTGCAAGAGGACTTACTGGCCACTCTTATTTTTTTTATTTTTTCCCCCCTGTTTGTGTGTATGTCTTCTTCTAGAAAATGCTGGAGGAACACTGCTCACTAAACAGGGTTAAGGAGGGTAGGGCTACATAGAACTGAGGGAAGCAGAACATTGGGGAGAAAATAACTCATATGCATAACAAAAAGTTTATCTCAATATAAACATTTGGAAATAACTGTGCCAGAGGTAAAAGGTGATAATTAGAAGAAAAGCAATAGAAAACAAAACAGCAACAAAAAAAAGCATGAATAAAAGAAAGCACAGCCAAGGAGGGAAGCATAGACTGATACAGTAGTCTGTTATTCACTCATCCAAACCATATCCTGTCTGTCTAGTCTATTTTAGGTAAAGCTAAAATAAAAAAAATAACACTTTTTTTAAAGCAAGGAAAGAATTTCACATTCAGAAAGAGCTAACTTGTATGCTTTACTTGGAAGGCCTGCAATGCAGTTTTAACTATTAAGAACGACCTTCATATTTGTTCAAACAGAAAGCTAGCTGTTACCATCTCTCAGGACCGCAGACTTGAGAAGTTCTCCAGAAGACACTATCCCATGAACAGCTTTCCTAAGTGCAAGATAACCAGAAACACCTCAAGATGCCTATCATCCTTAGGAATCACTTTTCAGAATATTTGCCTGCCTACTCTCATCTGTATTCATCTAAACCAATTGCTGTAGAGTATAAAAACAAAACACCTTCTGAACTGCTTAGCATTTTATTTCTTAATTGCGGAAGAAACCATCCTAAGTGGGAGGCTCCATGCAGAAGTTGCATAGCAGCAGTTTAAGCAATTACCTCCTCCTTTTTATAGCTCAATCCATGACGGTCTAGCACTACTTCCCGATAGGAAGTTTTGAAATTTTGGAGCCGATGTATTATGTGGTGCCATGGTCACTGGTACACTGTGGTACTGGTCTTCCAACGACCCAGACAAGACGACTCCCTGGGGCAAGTATACACTGATCCTGGTACACACTCCAGTTTCCTCATAATGGAAATCAGAATGCAAAGGAGAAAAGATGCACCCTGTTCTCCTGATGAAAAGTTAGGATATTGATATCTAAAGTGCTGAGAAGACTTTCAGTGGAACAGTTTCATCTCAGCTTTAACCTGGTTTCAGTCAGAATATGCCAGTCAAAGAATTTACCCATTTCATTTAGAAAGGCTGGAAAAAAAAAGTAAGGCTTTTCTACCCCTTTAAAGAATTGGTAGCAGTTCTATAGCAGTTTCTACTGCAGTTTAGAAGAAGCAAAGAAATATTAAAGCACCCAAAAAAAGCATATAAATTTCTACCTCCATCAATTCCCTTCTTTTATATCTCATTTATGTAGCTCTATAGTATTGCACAGGCTCTCATTCAGGCATAAAAAGATAATGAAAAGTTGGTATCCTGAAATTACATACAGGTACACTGCGTACAATCCTCTAAGAAAGATATAAACATTTCCATTTTGGATTGTATTTCCAGAATAAATTATCTGAGTTCTCTAAACCCTAGGATCTTCTGCATTAGATGTTCTTCACTTTGTCCTTTTAAATACAAAGGTAAGAACAGCACAGTCTTCTCTGTTCTTTGAAGCAGTGCTCCATATTTATGGATGTAATTCATGCCATAAGCAACTGCATAATAGATCACAGTCACGAGTGATTTTTGTCATTTATAAGTCAATGCAGTAACCACACTTACAGAAACGGTTGCTCTTGCTCACAGGAAACAAAGAGAATACATTCCTTCTAAATTGTTTGATGGTAATAAGCAGGTGGTAATTGAAACAGGTAGAATCCCTCCCTTCCCATCTCTTCATCTTGCTTGTCTCAAATTGGCAAGTTTTCTTTGATCAGCATTTCAGAAACCATCAGTTAAAAGTTTCTGATCAACAGTTCTCCCCGCTCCTCCCCTGCATTGTTTTATCAGGAAGTAGTTTTCCATTACTTAGAAACATGATTGTTTCCACATCTTGCAGGAGCCAGGACAGGATTCAGAATCCAAATACCACTCCTAAGTCAGCCACATTTGGGAACAGGCTACACTTACAATCCTGCAAGTTAATGGATCACAGCTTGATGGGATTTTCCACACGAAGTTCATTTCCTTTCCAAAGGACCAAGTGATTAACAGCAATGAAAGTCAATCTCCTCCTGACATGCAACACTATGAAACTAAACATTGTGCAACAGACATTCACATCATATTTAACTAATTATTCCTCTTCTTAATTAAATTGAGCACAATCAGTTCAAACTTTACACAACTTTTATGGATTTAATGGGCGCATTTAAAGTTGGAGGGAAGAGGTAAGGAACAGTGTGTACCTGAGAAATAAGGTTCAAATGGAACTGGACAAGTCTGGCAGCCATCATCTTTATTCATCAGCAAACACTAAACCCACATGTGGAGTTTTAAGAGGTTGTTAGTGTTCTTCTGTCAAGTAATTTAATGTCTCAACATAAGCAGTAGTAAAAAAGTTACTAGTCATTCCTGTACCTTTGTTAGCATGAAATAAAACTGCTGAGTTACCTTTTGTCTTTCTTGGCTAATATGCTACTGCAGTAAGTTTTCCTAAAGAAAGCACACTTCAATTAACAACTTTCTTTGACAAAGCAAGGACTAACTTCTAGACTTTTAGTGCAGCTTTCAATGAAAAGATTGCCTTAAAAAATTTCAAAATTAAGTCAGCATGAAATTTGCATTTCATTTAGTAACTGAATATGCCCTTGCAAATTTCACTACAATGTAGAGTGTGCTTCAATACTTCAGCTGGCTGCAAAATGAATCGCATCAAAGACATATCTAACCTTTGGAAGATTCTCCCAGGAAAATACCAACCAAGCGGTCAAAAATTGATCTATTCAACAGAATGTTACATAGAATCAGTGACTAGCTTTTGCCAAATCTGATCCAGGTTTTATTTTCCAGACACATCCCCCTGCCTAGATATCATCAGATCCGTATGTCACAAGAGCTAGTACTATAATTTAAATGATACACTGACTTCTGTGACAGAGCTGGCTTGAGAAGTTCCTGCCCAACCCAGGCAAAGTCACTTGTTTCCTCACCTACCATCTAGGTTGTCAACCATTCAACTACGTCAGGCCAGATATTTATAGGACAGCCATGCAATCTGAATCAATGGAGTCAATCAGGTTAAAAATACCCATGCACATAAAGGACGGGGCTGGGCATAGAGATTTTATTTTTCTTAAAAAAAAAAATAATTTTGTAATCCAGTATAATTCCACAATCAATTACTTAAATGTAACTGAGAAGTCAGCAATTTGTGGCACCGCAAGGATCTGCATAAAGTCAGAGAAGGAAGCTGCAGGAAGCCAATGTTATCTTACTACTGCACCTACACCTTCTAAGCAATGATTCTGGTTGTTTGGGTTATAAGGCATTCTGGGATCACATTTTACAAGGTCTGATTATATAAAACTCGAACGATTCCTGAATCCTTATTATAACAAGATCCCTTTTCCCTCCCCACTCTGTTGCACAGTCTTCCAGCTTCCCTGTGCACTGCTGATGGCACATGTGGCCATATAGTGAATGCAGGGGAAAAAAAAAAAAAAAAACAGACAGACAAAACACCAACAAAACAAACCCTCAAAACTCATTGGGTTCCTTTTACTTTTTTTTGCTGGGCAAGTTTTCAACCAGAATAGTTTCCAAAGATAAGCTTTGATCACCAGCATCAACAGAAGAAAGCAAAGGAATTTCAGTAACAAAATGGTTTTAAACCAGGTTATACCAGTAATAAAACTGTACCCTTACATGAATCATGGCTAACTTATTTTCCTTTTTTAATTATTATTAATTTACTGCAATATGTAGGCTCTATGAAAAGAGAAGACTAATAAGCAACTAAATACAATCAGAATTCATAATGAATTCACTAAATAAAGAGCAAATCAATACTAACATGCAATACTATAGCAAGAGTGGGGAAGGCTAGAAGAGAGACACAAAAGGAATATATTTTAAGAGGAATCATCCCACTAGAGTTTCCATTTCATTTGAGAATACTTTCCAGCAGGCTCAAAGCACCAAAGAGGAGGGGGAAGTCTTACAGATAAGAAG
>VZSV01000001.1:11092856-11108391 GCA_013398735.1 Nothocercus julius | reverse complement strand
CTCTTCTAAATATCTTCTAAAAAATAACTGTAATTCCATGCTGTGTGAAGGTCCTGTGACTGTACTGTGTTAAAGCTTGTTAAATAATGAAATCCAGTAAGACCAATTGAAATAAGTATGCATCCTGTGAAGGACATAAAGGCAGGTTACATTTAATGTATATGTTCTTATTTGTGGAAGACTCTCAGTAAAGGACTGCTAAGAAGTTAAATCCCTGAAAATGGAGGGTTTTTTGTTTTGTTTTGCATTCAGTCGCAGAAAGCCTCTGTGTTAACTGTCAAGAAGTTGCTTCTTGGTGCTAGAATATAAATTATTTATTTACATTACAGTGGAACTGCTGGATGAACCAGGTTCAGGGAAGGGAACTGCAACACTCTCAGAGTATGTTGAAATTTTACTTATTTCCTTCATGATAGAAGAAAGGGTGGGAATGTACTTGCTCGACCAGCCAGCACCTGTACTTCATATCTTATCAGTGTTCTGACTCAGCTATGCCATGATTGTGTTTATGTGCTCTGAAGCAGCAAGAAGGTGATGACTGGAAGGCCTCCGCTGTTCAAAAGATTCTTTAAAGTTATTGGTTATTATTCCTTGTCTCTCCCTCCCTGTCCCATTAATTTCCTAGGTAGAATAATTTGCTTTGTTTTTGTTTTGCTTTTTTTTTTTTCTTTTTGTCAGCTTGTGCTTTCAAGAAGGGTTTCCCATAAGCATTTCTTCTGTTTCTTTGCGGCTGAACAGTTAATGGACAATTGCACAAAGCGGTTAGGTTTATGCAGAAGCTTCCAAATGTATATAAATGGCTTTGGGAAGCGGTAAAAGTATTTTTCTCTACTTTGAACTCCTGCAAACCCCTGCTGTTAGATGGCTTTGCTTTGAGTCTTTTCATAAGACCCTATTTCAATAGTTTGTTTCCTGTTAAGCAGGAATGAAGCAGCGTCTACTGACGATTCTGGAGATCTTCAAGACCCGCTTGGACGCAGTCCTGAGCCACATGCTGTAGGTGACCCTGCGTGTGCAGGGGGGTTGGACTAGATGATCTCTAGAGGTCCCTTCCAACCTTAAGCATTCTGTGATTCTATGATTCTTTAAAATAGTTAGATGGCACATGTCATTGTTAAAAGCAGCAACCTTCTCCCTGGCTGCTGTCTTGTCTCCTTACTCCATAAATATGTACACTTCAGTACGCTCACTGCGGTAGCAGGTTTATTTCTGTATAATCTATTAAACAGAAGTCTTTAGATAGAGCATTCTTCAGCTATATCTAAGGGTTAGCTGGAAAGTTCTTTGTTTTACCCTATCGACATAGGGACATACATCATTGGATTAGCATAATAATAGTATGTTTCTATTATCAGCATAAAGGAATTTATATTAATAGGGCTTCCTTCCCTATAGAATATGCATGAGTCAGAATGTTCTGTTGTAAGAATGAAGCATCTTATGTGGCATGTCTCCCAGAGGTAATGTTTGTTGCCAGCTCTATTTAATCTTTTCTTGGTTGTTATATGCTACTCTTTCTATACTTATCAAATATCTTCCATTTCATAATAAAAAACTGATGTGGCTGTTTTATGTATTTGTGAACATGTTTTAAATTAATCTGATAGACTTAATATTTTTTGATTCAGTGTGAAGATTTAAAAATAAGTATGTGGTGTCTGGGCTCAGGCCATGTGCTCCATTCTCTACCTTGTTTGGACTTTGACTCTTTCATCTCTTGCAAACTTTATTGCTGATATTTGCAGCAAACATCTTTTCAAGTTCTGCTCTTACATGCTGATTTTTTTTCTGAAATCTGAAATTTTATTTAAAGTATTCAGTTGGCAAAACAAACTCTTACTGTTGGGTAACTTCAAAGATTCCCCCTTAAGAAACATGTACACTGGACTGCGAAGTTGGTTCCCATGGTTCATTGTTTAGCAGCAGGTAGATGGTGCTGGATGAAACATGTATCTTTATTGAAATATTACTGCCTGGCAAAATAATGTGTAATGTGTGGCCTTCTGTGCTGTGTATAGTCTCCTCCTTGCTTCTGCAGGTGCATGTCAGCTCTTGAAGGGAACACAGAGGCAGACACGGGTGGATGGGCATGTTGTGACCCATGGAGTTCTCCTTGCATTTCCCTAGAGAGCCAACTGAGAGCCTGGAATAGTTTAAAAAGCTGTCTTTCAGGTAATGCAGGTACTTGTTGTGCGGTGCAGTTTGTCAGACAGCTTTCCCAGAGAACAGCCATCCCTTTGCCCTCCCAGGGCCTGCCTGTGCCCTGCAGGCTGTGTTCTCAGAGCACAACAGTCGCAGGCTGGTCCGGAGCTCACGGGGCTGCTGACCAGCTGCTCGTCCTCTGCAGGCATGTCCACAATGTCACAAGGAAACTTGTCTGCTCTCCAGAATGTTTATCCTGTAGTTCTCATCAACTATATAACCCACTGAGCAGTGGAACTTACCTATGGAAGAACTCAAAGTACTTCAGTCGGTGGCATTCTGGATTGATTTAGTCTTGTGTTTGTTGCTCACGTGTTATGCAGTGTGTGAGATAAAGCTCAGTTAGACTATTGCTCTTTGCTCCTGTGCCAGCTATGAAGGTACCTGCACTGATTTGGTTGTCTGGTTCCTGCTCTATGTACTTTAAATAGTTTCAGATCCAAAGTCTGGTTGGATCCCTTGGTGTTTACATGGAGCATGACAAGAATGCAAGGCATATGTAGGCTAAAGGGAAGGTCAGCAGCCTTTACCTAGGAAGTAGGGGAGAAAATGGGCAAGAGTGATGTGATTTGGGAAAGCCATATAAAATTGTTCTTAATAATTGTTCTTTTAATTTTATACCATTTTAGAGGTTAAGAAGTTGTTGCTTCTTTTGTTTTTTATAGAGTATATGATTAACAATGGCATCTTTCCTGAAAGAAAAGAAAGGAAAAGGAGAATCCCTAATAGAGATTCCTTCTCTAGTTGTTAAGTAGACCTTGTTAAGCTATTGTTGAAAAATATTAAAATAGCCTGTCTTAAATTCCCTTCCCCTCTTGATCACTTAGCTGCCAGTGTTTTGCAGTGTCATTGTCTGTTGGTTCTGCCTTTGCTATCTTGGACATGCTTGGGAATTGAGACTTTTATTCAGATTTTTTTTCATTACCTTACAGTTTTCTTTATTTAAGACTGAAAAAAAAAAGTAATTGTAACTCTTAAGCAGTCTATTTTTCTGAAAAATCAGAATTTTGGCTCATACTGAATGCTCGCTGTGCATACTTAAAGCAGACAGTTCAGTAATCAGTGTGTTCAGGAAGTAGAGAGGGAAGAACTGAATAGCTACCCCAGAAAAATAGTGATGAACTGTAAAATATATACCTTGTGCAGAGTTTATCCATGTAGAGGAAGTTCCTAAAGGTGTGGGATTTTTCCTTCCTTGTAGGGAAGGAAGGGGAGGAGAATGTGGACTACACAGTTGTTGATTGCTTCCAGCAGAAGTTTGGCTCAGCAGTAAGTATAGAATGTTCTATGAAAAATGTTGACTTCTAACCCTCTTCCGTTTGTCAGAAGATTTGTTAGAAGATTCAAGATTGAGAGCTGCTTGTCTTGTATTGGAAAATGAAAACATTTTTGTGGAGCGCCATGAAACTTGCATCAGTGTGTGTTGCTTGCTCTTTTGGAAATTGGTGTCAACTCTGAGTTGGGATGAAGGATCTGTATTACTGATTAGTGAATGATTTATTTACTGAAGAAAAACCAGAGTTTGGTGTTTAGAGAGGGAGTTAATGGCACTGGTTTTAGAGGTGTTTTCAGCTCCAGAAATGTGTGGACCTTATCTTTGCTCTTAAATCATACACAGTAGCATCAGCAGGCATGGGGAAGACTTTGTTTCAGAACTCAGAACTGACGGTAGATTTATTATTAAACCGAATAGTATTATTTGGTTGTGAATTAAACCATCAATCCTTTGTGCCCTCTGTGCCACTTGGTTTTGGCAAGTGAGTCTCTGGCAGTATTTTTGTCTCTATTGTTTCACTAGGTGCTGCACCTAAAACAGCAGTCAGTTGTCAGTGTAGTAGCAGAAGGTGTTCATCTGAGTCGTCATGGAAGGCTTGCATGGCTTCAGGTAAGAGGCCACATGGCACATTTTCCAAGATGTGGCACTAAACAGAGGTGTAAGTGGAAAATATTTGGAGGTTAGCTTGAATTTAAGATTTACCGGCAAAACTCTTTTGATAAGAGATGTGATTTTTCTTCATGACAAATCAGGTATTTCATAAACAGCATATTATAGAAAGAATGATACCAGTATAGGGCATCCAATTCAACTCATACATTTTTAGTTGATTTAACTTATATTAGTAGTATAAACAAATACATGTACAAATATACAACTAGTATATTTGTGCATAAATATAACTTTGCTTTGCCTTCCTTATATACTTTTGTACAGTTAGGTGCTTTGTTAGTATAGGTGGTATTGATTTTAAAAATGCAATACCTGATCATGGTATTAGTATAACTAAAGGAGTAAAATTCATTTTAAGATGCAATATCTTGACAGTGAATTATCACTATTTGAAAAAGTAAGAGAGAATGAAGGACAGCATAATTTATTGGTTAGAAACAATTTTGGATTATTTTTAAATAGATCAAAAAGCAAGTGTGTTTAATAGTGAGCAAACACTTATGTGGGTGTTCGTAATTCAAACTTGAAATTCTATACAGAAATAACTGTCCGTTGAATTCTTGGTATGCCTAAATTCTTTATTAAGAAAACAACTTTAATTATTATAAATTAGAATTTTATATCCTGTTCTGCATGCTAGGATAGAAAACAATGTTCTGTAGTTCTTCTGTAGTAGTTTTTGATAATGATAGGAATGTCAGGGCCATTCCCATCAATTTTCTTGAATGGGATTCTTAAATTCTTACATCTATCATAGGGACATTTTATTAAAGTCCTGTGGATAAGATTGCCGTCTCAATGTTCTATTTAACTGTATACTTTAGATACCAGATGTGATTATTCTTAATTATTGTGAACTTCTCTGAGCATCTTTTTGAAAACCAGGATTTTTGTTTATGGGTTACTAAGGAAACTAAAGTGCACTCCTCAATATAAGTCTATACATGTGTGGTTATGCTTGTGCTCTCTTACTTTGAAATTCCTCCCTAATGTTTTCTGCAACTGAATTTATTTTAGATAGCAACAAAGAGCCAAATTTTCCTATTTGATATTTTCCTTCTGGGACCTCAGGCTTTCAAAAATGGATTACAAATGGTGCTAGAAGATAGAAGCATCTTGAAGGTAAAGGTAGAGGGTGCATGGGCAAAGGTTGCCTATGTGTGTAATGATCCAGCTGCACCAAGAAAGTTGCAGTTGAGCCCAGGTTTGTCTGACAGCTTGTTTTGCTTCAGGTCATGCATGACTGCCGCTGGATCTCAGACTGTCTCTCTCACCAGTACGGAGTTCTTCTCTCCAATGTCTTTGATACACAGGTACTCTCCAGGTATTGTGATTAGGAGCAGAAGTTTCAACAAGAAACTGCAGCCTTGTCCAGGACATCATCTCAAAAAAGATTTACCAGTGCTAGAATGTAACAGTTATCGAACATTCTATAGGTAGCATTCTATGTATATGTATTCTAACTAAAAAAAAAAATTGTTAGGCAAGGCTCACAGTGTTAATTAGAAATTGTCCTATGCAGACTAGAAAACATTAAATGTGGTTATTCATAGAAGGAGGTATTTTATCTTAGTTGAGGTGAAAAATGACTGGATATCTTCAAGTCCCCATGTTAGAAGATTATTAATATCTAATATTACCAAGAAACTTACTATTTTTAAAAATATGATAATAGGTCTTGGTCAAACTTGGTACAACCTGAGGGTATTGTGACTTGCACGAGCCAGGTAGACTTGTGCTTTCTGTCCCTTGTAATCCTTTCTGTCCCTTTCACAAGTGTAGAAACAGCCTATGGGTTTTCAGCACTAGTGAGTATCTGTTCATTCATGCAGTGGTGGAAGTGAAAAATGACAAGTAATGATGAAAAATTTTGCTTCTGCTGGTGCTGGCCCTGGTAGGTGTCTTACCCAAGAAGGTGCATGATTAGTAGGAGCTTTAGAGGCTTTCCAGGGAGAAAAAAATAACCTGATGGCTGTGACCTTTCAGAATAGGCATGGATGTATTATGCTTAGTCACACATGACTTGTTCTTGTCTATACTCTGACTTTTCATAGTATAGACATGACTGTAGTTATAGCATGACTGACTCTTCAAAGTTTAGTCTGGATTATGTCATAAGTCTTATGCAGCAAAGGTTTCTTTGTCCTTGCCCCATCTTAGATTGGTCTTCTGCCCATAAAAATTACTATACTGTTATTTCATAACAGTTTATTATCACTGTTAAGCCTCTACTGTTTCCAGGAGATCTGAGAGAAAATTTCTACCAGTTCTGCCAACTGTCTTGACTAGTTTGAGAGAAGAGCAGCAGAATGTGTAACTGATACAGTGGAAATAACTATGAAAACTATTCACGCTAGGGCCTGAGCTGAACACAAATGCAGTAGTTGCTCTATTTTAGTGTGAACTAGCATGCATGCTTCTCTTTCACTGATTAATTCTCTAGAGTTAGATTCAATTGCTCTGATTCATGATTAACCTGAATATTCCCGAATAATTGGCCTGGATTTGCAGTAATGCTACTGCTAATACACCTTAACTGCTCAGTTGGGTTTTGGGTGTACTACAGTACACCTGATATTGAGGAATCGACCTGTCTCTCTTCTGCTCTGTACAGCTCTAGAGTCAATAACTGGGGAACGCCAATGAGCAAACTCGCACAACTCCTTTTTGTGAAGCACTTCTGTTGCAATCTGTTAGCACTTAGAGACAGCTTTTTCAGGCTTGTTAAAATTGGACCAGGCATGTGCATTGTGTGCATGTGCACAAGCATCTGCACAAGTGAGACTTGGTGAATTTCAAAAGAGCAATTTGTTTACTGCCATGCAAAATAATAGGTATTTTCCTAGAGATATGTGCTGAAAGAATAAAAGAAAACTTACCTGAAACTTAGCTTGAGGTTATCCGTAAGAGAGAGATGCATGTAAGGTTTATCACAAAATGCACAAGCAAATGCTTAATTTACCCTTTTATATGTATTAGCAATATATTTTACCTTTTACTTTTCTCCATTATCAAATCTCCACATTCTCTGTTGTGGCTTAATGGATGTGCTCATTACATAACAATCCCTTCCCTCACAGGTTGCTGATGTCCTGCAGTTTTCAATGGCAACGGGTGGCTTTCTTCCACACTGCATCTGCACCTTACAGGAGTGTTTGATGCAGCACTTAGCAATATCTTCCAGATCAGCTGCCCTCATGAAGGGCAGAGAGCAGATGGCTTGGGTGAGTGATTCAATGAGACACCTTCTGAAGATTCAGCTGACTTGTGCTTTGCCCCATTCAGATGTGTTTTTAGAGACATGCAGGTATGTAAGAACTTGGTGCTACTCAGTGGTCAGATTGTTGTAGTCAAGGACATTTTGTTGCCCTGTTGTGGGAGACAGAAGGAAACTTTAGTTGGCATTAGTTCTTAAGCTAGTATCTCCTAATAGTTCACTGGAAATTGAGAACCACAAAGCTGTTAAACAGGGGACATGTCCAATGAGGGCAAAAAACATTCTGGATATTTCCAGTATATTCGACTGATTCTGAAACCTAGTGCTAGCAGGACAAGTTGGCTAAAACAATCCTGAGTCAAGTAGGGAAATGGGAGAATTCTGTGTTTGTTTTTTTTGTGGTGTGTGTTGTGTTTTTGGGGTGTATTTTTTCTGTTTGGCATGTCACTACTTTCTACTGTCCTTGTTTTTGTCACTTTCACATGGGTAAAAGCAAGGAAAAACTTAGTGGACCAAAGGCTTCTGATATCTGGGGAATGTAAATTTGCATGTAAAAATGTTATATTAAACATGATAAGGTAAACAGTGTATAAATATGCTAAGCATGGCATCTTTTTGTTGATATTTTAATCACCTGTCCTCTCTGTTATGGAAAGGAGTATTCCCAAAGAAGCTGTGGGGACGAATATATGATCTAGACACGGTGAAACCCCGCCATATAGGCAGGAGTTCTTCACCTAATTAAATCCTTCCTTTGGGTGGTGTTTTTGGTTCCTTCATACTGGTCTTTCCTGTAACTTCCAAATAAATTTGAATATTTTGCACTGTGGTGTATTTTATCTGACTTGAAAGATCTTTCTTGATAGCCCAGGTTAAATGTTACTTGATAGTGCTACAGCTTCTTGGGGGCAGTTGTTAAACTGATAGTTACTCAGTGAAATCTGTAAAAGGGATGCTGCTTCACTTTATGTAGGTTTCTGAATCCTAGTAGTGTCCCAAGCTTTCAGTTTAGAGAATCCTGTATAACAAATCTAAGAAATAACACACTTGCCTTTCATAGTTAATTTTCTCAAACTATCCTTCTGGTTTCCAGGCTAAAAAAAGAAAATAGTTCTGTATGTAGTTAAGTATGCCAGTATAGGTCACTTCATATTGATAGTTTTGCCCACAGTCATGACCCATCATGGTTATGCTCCTTAACTGGAACTGACTTACATGTTTTGCTGGTTGTAGTTGTGTGGGCTGAAGATATTGCTGTCCTCAGCTGCTTCCTCTGCTTCTGTGAAGGATTTTATCTTCCTACATCTTTCAGTTCAGCATTTCTAAGGAATCCAACTAAGAGATCCAGACAAAATGAGATGTGTGAGGATCTGCCATTAAATACTGGAATAATAAACAACAAAAATAGAAGCAATCTACCCTCCCAGCCTTCTTTTCCTAATGAACACAGACTTATACATAGATGGCCTTAGAAGCTGCAGACTTCAGTAGCACTGAAAACAGAGACCAGCATCTGTAAATACCGTGAGATGAGGGGAAAAAATATGGTGAAAAGTTTGTTGTTGATATTTTAATCAGAATGTTTACTTAATTGTTTTAATTTGCATTGGGATACACAGGAGAATCCTGATATATGGTTCCTGAGACCCTGTCCACCTTCTCTGCTTAAAACACTTGCTCTGAAGGCCATGTACCTTCTGCAGCTCCGCTCATCTCTGATGGATAAGCTGATGTCTGACCTAACAGCCCTGGTGGATGATTACATAAATGCTTTTCGGGACAAGTCAGGAGATTGCCTTGGAAGCACAAAGGTAGGCATGTCTGCTCTTATCTCAGTGCAGTGATAGGATCTCATACTCTGGATGAAGTCTGGAGAACCTACCTATAGGAGCTTCCTCCTTTGTAACTGTCCACTCTGTTTCATGCCACGTACTCCTCATGCTGTGCGCACAAGCAGAGGCAGTCGTGTCTGCAGCTGCATAACTGCCGTTCAGCTTGCTCTATGTGCATAAGCCTACCCCAGACTAATACTGTGGATGTGGAGCTGCAGTTTTCAAGGCATGGGCACATATACCTTCTGTTGGCTCTGTTTTGAGACTAAGAACCTCTGAGATCAGCAGGCCTGTGTGAGAGGCTATGGAGGGGGCAGGCAACTGTAAAGTGTTAATATCTGAAGGTGGTGGAATTTGTTTTTGAGCTCCTAGGCCTCAAAATACTTTTAAATCTTGTGATTTTTAGTGATGTTTTATGAATATTAACTGTTTTTGAGAAATATCGTCTTTTGCTGACTCTTTTTTTGGTAAAAGCACCTCTATAGTTATTTTATCTTCCTAACTTGTTCTTTCATGAGTGATCTTAAAACCAGCAAACAAAAACCTCCTGGTTACACAGAACCAATAGTCCTATCTCACAAATGCATATCCAGATGTCCTGGAGTAGCTGTTGTGTGGTGAATGCTGCTGTCCATTTTTAAGAGGGATGGTGTTTTTAGTAAAGGAACTTGACTTCTTGCCCTGATGGAAATAACAGTTTCATGCTAACCAGGACAGGCAGTGGTTGGTCTTTTTCTGTTTCCCATTCAGTGAAGAAATTTAGCAAGGGGTTGTAATAACTTTTAAGTATTGCTAGCATTAAAATTGAGTGGAAGATGGATGATCAGACATGTTCATTCACTGTGATGAGACTGAGCAAATTTTGCTTGGATCATGTCACTGCTTCATGCTTATGCAATTGGAAATATATTGAAATGTTTTAGACTTGTTCACTTTTTCTATCTTCAAGAAAAACTATTTCTCTGCCTCAGCTTGACAGTATTCAAGCACAGACTGAAACTTTGGGAATTACTGGAAATAAGCATTGAGGATTTAGGAGGAGATTAATTTAGATAACCACAAGAGGTCATTGCTGCTTCACAGATGGAAGGGATTGTATCTGAAAACCTTTTCAGTTAAAAGGAGAGCTGCCAAGAGGGAAGATTGGCAATTCAGATGTCAGGTTCATTTTTTCCCCTACAGACTATGAATAACAATATAAAACATAGGCAAAAGTAGGAGGACACAAGGGAGAAGGCCAGTGTTAAGGCAGAATACAAGTAATTCTGCTTTGCATTAAACCATTTGTTTGTAAAAGACTTTTTAAAAGTGATCTCAGGTTAATAGTTGCTAAAGCCAATACTTGTGCAAATCTACTTACTCTGTAAGATTAGCCAGGGAATTAATCTGACCCTGAATGTTTCCAAAGTGACTGACCTCCAGCTCTCCAGGTAAGGAGAAGCCTCTTTGGGGCTTCTGTTTTCTTTTTGGATTGTACTCCCTGATCGGAACAGCGGATTTCAACCCTTTGCCAAGGGGAAGCTCAGCTCTGTGGAGGTGTCTGGGCTGCTGGCCTGCAGAGCTGCTTGAGCTCTTGATACCCCATTAGAACAATGAGCAGAATGAGGCTTCCCAGGCCTGCCCTGATGCTGCCTCCTGTGGCCCCTACTGATCTTACTGAGTGACATCATGTTGCACAGCAATGTGCTCTCTTCCTTTTCCCTTTCCTCCAACTTTGGAGGAAATTATGGAAGCGTATGGCACTCCTACAGAAACCATTCTTGCAAGACAAGTACACGGATAGTTTCCCTCATGTGATTCCATTAAAATGAAGTGCAGAAGCTAGGTGAAATAGGCATCCTTACACCTTCTCACCTTTGAGTATCACATGTTAAACCTCTGCTGCTGGGCCAGGGACTACAACTTGGACTAGCACAGGAGCATCTTCCTATTCTTTGTTGGGTCACTGCCCTATCCAAAGTTCATCATGTCAATGGCTGTTGTATGTAGCAATCATTATCAGGATGTACTTGGTGAAAACGATGCTTTGGCTGGCCTGCTACGGTGGACAAGGTGTCATCTTTCATTGCATAGTACTGAGCAATGACTGCTAATGGCCAATAATGTGGAACAATTTACCTACTCCTTTGGAGTTACCTACTTCCTTCTGTCTAATTGTGGGTTTCTGCCTCCAGGAGCAGATCTGCCCAGTCCTACTGTTGCTCCTATTTTCAGAAAGAGGAGCAAGGAAAAGTGTGCATAATTGTGGAAGAAAAGCCAAGTGTGCTCAGCTGCCTTTATGGACTTCATGGGCACCTGCATCCAATAAGAGCTGCAGAAGGACAGGTGTGAAGGAGGCTGATGAATGTAACTGTCACCACCCTCCCTTGGGTTTTGTCTGCCCAGGCTCTGCAGTTTGTCTTCCAAGGCAAATAGCACTTTCTGGCTCAATGCAGAGACCCTGCTGGGGTTCAAAGTATTGTCGTGGGCTTGGGTTGTACTCTGGAGTCCCTGATTTCAGACTTCTACTTAGTTTTATGTACCTATGTATAGCTTTGTCCTTTTTTTTTTCTTGGGGAAGGAAAAAAAGCATGAGTATTGATGGGGCAGAGGGGGATTTTGGTTTAGCTTATTTCAATGAATCTTGCACTTTTTTCCTTTATATAAAGAAAAGTTTTCATAAATAATTGGAGAGATGTAAAATGCTGAGTTATGAGAGACTGGTAAGCTGGTAGAAATGGAGATGGATTAACAGTTCTCACAGCAATAAACTCAGGGCAGCAGTCCAGTATTTTGTGCAAATAGTATGTTACAGCATCTTTGAACTGCATATACTAAACTTCCAAGTTTTGTAGATTAGGTATGACACCCATCTTTGCAAGTGTAGCACCTGGTAGTAATACCTGCAAGTACCTAACAAGGTCCTTGAAAATGCAGCTGCATTTGAATGTGTATAACTTGGATTCAAAGTGAAAGTGGCTTGGCAACTTTTTAGTGTAAAGGAGCAAATCTCTTAGAAATGAAGTAGTTTCTGGTTAAAGTGATTACAAGCAGGTCTCTGGTACCGTAGGGGAGCTGCTCACCGGCATTACTCTGTGCAGCAGAGTGACCTACCCATGTGCTTCAGGTAAGCCTGCAGCAGACAAGCTGCAGTGCTGTTTCATGCTCATAGTATGCAATGGCATAAATGCCTTTTTATGGCTAAATGTTTGCATACCTGAGACAAATTATTCACATTGGCAAGTGATTTGGTGCAGCCTATAATAATGCCTATTGATCAATATGAAGGAACATAAATGCAACTAAGCTTTAAGTGGTTTAGGGCACTGCTTACCTCTCACTATAGGATATACTGTGGCGATTGGGAAGCTAAATGTAAATTCTTCTGATTAAACAGGACTGAAGGCAAGATATTTTCAAGTAAGTTCTTCCTTGTGTATCGTTTTCCCCCTCCCTGCCCTGGTAATCCTCTGATAAGCATTTAAAGAAGTTTCAGGGGAAGATAAAGGAAGCTACAAGCTGGTAAGTCAGATGTGTGAATGAAGTGGTAGAAACACTAAGAACAGAATTAATGAAAAATACAGACATGAAACCCTGAGGAAGTTATCATGGCTTTCATAAAGTTTTTTTCATGGTGAAAACAAGAGAAAAATATGGGAGAGTTCTGTTTTCCTGTGCCTCCTTTATATTCCAGTCATCAGTCGGCCCTTCAGGTTGGCTGACATGAAATGGCACAGAAATAACATGGCTTAAGAGAAAAATCAGAAGAGCTTTGTCTTTGCAGTTGCTCCTACAAGGAAATGTCAATGGCTCCTCACTCTTGTGGAGGTGCAACAAATTCATAGTGCAAAGGTCTCTCAGGAAAAACCTAAACCCTATATGCAAAGTATTACTTATCTCTTAAGATCTTAATTGTGAAGTAGCAAACAAGAAATGTAAGTTTATTTTTCACTTTGGGTTGCCTTTAAGATAAAGTGTGTGTGTGTGTTGTGCGAGGACCTTTTTCTCTTCAAGAGTGTGTGCATAAGCAGGTAGTTGCTGTATTTCACAGATAAAGTGGAGAATTGCAGACAGGTCTTTCTTTTGTTTCACAGGTTAATTACAGAAGGAACTCTTATCTGGTACCAAAAGAAGTAAAATATGTATAAGGCTTCTTTTGATTTTTCTACTTTCTCCCTATTAGCCCACTTGCATGGAGCTCCCAGAGGAGTTGCTTCAACTGACAGACTTACAGAAGCTACGGAGGAAGAAAGCAATGGAAGACTACAAGATAAATGAGAATGGTCTTTTGATCAGACCAGCCATGAAATTAAAAGAGAAGAAAGATGCACAGAAGGATGGAAGCCACAGAGATGACAGGGACTATCTTCTCACAAATAGAGGGCCATCTCAAACTACATCCTTCTATGATCCGGATCGATTTTATCAAGGAAAACATGAAAATCAAAATCACAATGGTAAATTTGTGGGAGAACCTTGACTGAAGCTTAGCCTGGCTGTAAAAAGTCTTTCTGATGAAGGCAACATGGTGAGTGCAGATTGTGTGTCTTAAGGCACCCAATGAATGAAAGGGTCTTTACGGCCCATGCAGAAGCCTCAGACCAAAGCTCCTGTTCTTATAAGGGCAGGCAAACCTATTGTTGGAGAGGAATAATTATGGTCTCTCCATTTATGGTCTTAATTCTAAGCCAATACTTGCTGTGTCTGGCTTTTTGAGATTTATTTCAGGTTTAGAGTCTACCCTTTCTCTCTTGCCATGTTGCCAGGGCTTGGAGAGTACTGCCTCGTAGCAGAAGCAGTCACTGAAGACATCTTAAGAGTTGGACTTCCCAATTCCACTAAAAATGAGTGAAGTTGCCTCAGTATTTATCTCAGTTTCTTGTTCCATTTTCTGCTATCAGGTGCCTGCACCAGTTCATCCAAGTAAATTAGAGCTTTTTTTTTTCTTGCTATTAAAATGAGGACTTTAAATTTTCTTGCTGTTGTTATCAGACCAGCATCTTAAGTGTATTGGGCCTTTTGTTGTCACCTGTTGCAGGTATGTAAAGCTCTTGCCCAATCCAACTATGTTGACAGAGTTTGAAAGAGGCCTGTTCCTTGAGATTAAAAATGCAACTTCCTTGGGGGATTTACTTGGAAAAATTAAAAATGTCTGGTCAACCACTGGGGGCTTGGTTCATACACAGATATATCTCTTTGAATAGCTCTCCAAGGGTCTTGCTGCGTGAGACCAGAAAGATGGCACTGTATGGAAGAATAATGCTTGCAAAAAAAGAGTCATACTAATAACCCCTCTGCCACGTTGGAGTTACCTTAGGCTATACTGAAAAAAGTTTTCTGCTCAAAGTGGCACTTCCGTGATTGTTTCCAGGACTACTCTATGAATCTAATGTAGATAAAGCTGTAACACTGATGTGGTATGGGCATACACATGCTACTTTCCCTTCCAACTCAGAGTACTATACTACTCAAATGGCAAACTAAGGCAGACTTTGTCTGAGTCTTGGAACATTTTTAACATCTTGACTTAGACATCTTGACTTAACATCTTGACTGTATCTTGACTTGGAAGAACAGCACTGAAGATTTTTGGTCTTTGAAATTCTGAATCTATATACATATATTTAAATATGTTTTAAATGAGTGTGTGGGAGTTAAAAATGCTTCAGAAAGAGTGGAGAGCACCTAGTGTAAGGAAGGCTCTCAGGGTTGTGATCAAGTGAACTGTGAGCACCAGTGAAGCAGAGAGCAGGTAATGGTCACATTGCCTGTTAGCAGATTGCAGAACAAGAACCACTTGGACAACAGGCTGCAGAGGTAATGAAGATAAGGCAGGTTGCAAAGGGGAAAGTCTGTGTGTCTGAGCATGGGCCAATGCTGCCTTGTTTGACTGCGGATTGCTGTGCTCCTGGCATGTCTGTATATTTTTGTTTCTTTAGTATTGCTAGGGGAAGAGTGATTTTTTTTCTGAAGTACTAAACCAGCACTATTTAAATAGATCTTTCTTTGAAACTGTAGGTAAAATGCTCCTTTTTGAGAGTGGTATCAAAAATTCCTGAGGTGATTCTTTGTGCACCATGTATTTTTTTTGAACTCTTGCTGTGTTTTGTAATTAAACTACAGAGTTCCTTTCTCGCTGTTTATTTTACAAAAATAAAATAGTGTTGAAGTAAAGTTCACCTTGAACATTTTACCTGAGTCTGTGTTTCATGGCCCCTGCCCCGAGATGCTGAGGGGCCTCGGCTTTTCCCAGTGCTGCTGCGCGGGGCCTTTCCTGTGGTGCGCGGGTGCGGCACCCACAGGTGCGCGGGCAGAGCCAGGGCCGTACGCGCCACAAGCCGCAGCCGCAGCGCCGCC
>VZSV01000001.1:11054526-11089133 GCA_013398735.1 Nothocercus julius | reverse complement strand
TTTTTCCTGAAATATTTGGACAAGTAACTGTGCTCTCCTGCTAGCTGGTAACACAGAGAATGTGAATGCGTGTGCTCCTAGCACGTGGTGAGAGAAAACATTTGAACTAGTTTGCCCGTTAATTTGTCTACAAACAGGTAGTGTGGATTAGCTGGTACCTTGGCCCCTACACCTCCCTGGTGGCCTGTTTCTTCCTGTATGCCCTGGGTTAGGAGTGTTGTTGTTATTTATTCTAATGGCTGTTGTCATCCTTAGGTTCAAAGAGGAGAAAAAATAGGCCTTGCCTGAGGGGTAGTGAAGCCACTGAGGAAAGGGGTGTGGGACAGCTAAAAAGGAGAGATTCTTGGAAGAAAAGTCCTGTTTGAAGCAGCCTTAAAAAGCTCACGGCTGGGCAGGAGCTCCGGGTTGCGGGGCTGCTGCTTGTGGGGCTGCTCTCTTAGGCTGATGCTGGTGATACTGATACTTCGCTTCAGAAGTAAGTACTTGTTTAAACTAGGAAGGTCTGCCTTGAGAGCTCAGCTTCCTCATGAAAGCAGCTTGTTTGCTGTTTAGTTGCTGCAGGGTCAGTAGGCAAAAAACTTGGAAACCTTATTACAAAACATAGCTCTGCTTTCTGAAGATGTCCTTGGAGGAGCCTTCTCCAAAGCTGAGTATTTCTTTACTGGCTACACATTGTAATGGACTGATGTGAAAAATAAACGACAACAAAAATTCCTTGGCCTTCCTTATGGTTTAAGGTGATTTAAAACAGACCGGGAAAGACCTCTTTAAAAATGAGCTTAGAGCTGTAAGGAATAGATCGTTTTAAAGGTCTGAAGGTCATTTACATGAAGCCAGTAGCTGATTTCAAACCCCTCTGGCAGTGTTTTACCTGTTCCTTTAATAATTTAAAGGGCCTCATGATACAGTTAGTATCTGTGTGAGCTTATGCTTAAGCACGAATGTTAAGGAACTGGAGGTGCCAGCCTGCCACCTAGTACTCTGGCTTTTTACATTCCAGTGCTGATTCCTAACCTGTTGCTGCTCTGGGGGACAGGAGAGAGGGGGCAAGCAACTCTACCCAATTGGCTACTGAAATTTAGTGTAGTGTAGAAGCATGTTAGTAAGGAAGTGAGGATAGCTGAACCATTGCTCAGTAGTACCCAGTTGTTTTACCACCTGTAACCTGATTATCTAAACATGACTGCCAGTAATTAAAAACCTTTTGAAAAACGAGTATTTCTGCAATCCTCCTTAAACTGAGTAGTCAACACAGTAGGTTTGCATCGAAGATGGCAAAGAAAAGTGGAGCACATGTCACTGCCATTTAAATCTGAGATGACGTCTTTGATTTCCTGGACCCTTTTACCTACTGCAGTGGATCACGCTGTTGTGTGTTTCTCGTCTGGGCAATTTTAGTCATTGGAAATCCTTGTTTTTTAAAAGGTACAATGGGGGCAAAAGAGTAGAAAACGAGATAGCTGTCGGTGAGCTTCCTTTGTTCCCGCTTTGATCAGCAGAGAAGCACTGTGCAACTGGTGGTATATAAATAAAGAAAAGGCTGAATCAAGGGCTGAACTATTCTCTGTGCCCGTATAACACTTTTACTAAATTTGTTTTGGACGTTGTTGTTACATTCAAGGCTATTGCTGAGCTTCAGGAGCTTCTTGGGAAAATCCAGGTGGAAAACAGGCAGAAGTTTCCACTTTTTCTGTGGGTAGAGTGTAAGTTACTTTTACTATGCAATCACAAGGAGCACTTTGTGAGGTTTCCTGATCTGAAAAATAATACTTAACGTAATTATTTGCTAAAAGTATGTATGAGTCGGGTATTTAGCACATCTCATAGTAGTAGACAAAAGTAGGTAGACCTAGTAGACAAAAGGAATTTAATGTATCAAAATACTGAATGAAAACTAACTTTTTACTGTTCCCTCAGTCATTGCTGGCTTTAGTAGATGCCTGGGAACTCAGTGCCATAGGAATAAGCCACTCCAGAGGAAAAGCCTTAATCTTCTAGTTAGCAAACGTGTCTGATGGTGTCATCTTCTCGTAGGTTCGTCTTACCTTGCATGTTCTGCTGGGCGTCTCCCTGCAGTGCCTCCGCGCAGAGCCGGTGCCGCAGCCGGGCGGGCGGCAGCACCAGCCCAGAGCAGCCCTTGGGCAGCCACATCTGCGCAGCTCGGAAAGCCTCCAGTTAATCAGTTTAGACTAGGAATCCGACTGTGTGTGTTCTGCCTACAGCCTGCTTGCTGTCTTGTAATTAAAAAGTTGATGTTAAATTTATCTCTTTTTTTTTTTTTTTTTTTTTTTTTTGCCTTTTATTTTTATTTTATTTTTCCTGTTAGGCTTGTACATATGATGGAGTGCAAAAGAGCCTGGCAAACCTGTTAGCTTCCCCAGCAGCAGGGAAGCCAAACGAGGCCACGTTGCTTAGTGCCCCCCTCAGGCAGGTTTCTTCTGCAGCACCTAAAGGACAAGCAGCTTTGCCCTATGCTGACTTTTTGGAAGGAGCTTTTCTACAAAGGACAGGCAGCTCAAAGATGCCTTATGGTTCTGAGCAAAACCATAAAGCATCATACTTGCGCATGACATTTTGGCTGGGAGACTAGAGTAATATGATAGTTATGTAACACATGCTAGTTCTTGTTTAGGGATATACTTTGAAATGCAGCCATAAAAGGGGTTACCATGTTTTGTTTCTAGTTTGGCTTGAGGAATTATATCAGGGCTCTTTATCATTTTTATTAGTGATCTCAGAGAACCATTTTCTTAATGTCCTTTACTATTAATGTCCTCTACTGTCCCTCCCCCTCTCCCCCTTATGATTTCTTCTGTCAGGGGGCACTAGGTTAGCACTTCTTTTCTTTTCCTAACCTCTCTACTTTCCTTGTGGTGCTGTGGGTTGCAAGGCAGTCTTTGAGTTTAGGCTTTTTATAGGTGGGTGTTAAGGAATAAAACACAAGATGAAAGCCTCATATATAAATAAAGGCTTGGAAAACACAAGTCTTAATCCCCTTTTCATAGGGAAGGCTTCCATGTGCTTTGTTCTTGCTCTTAACCTCTGCTGGAAACAGGTATTTCATAACAGAGGTCATTCATTCTATTTTTGTAAGGTGTAAGAAGATCTAGCATGTAGAAAATTCAACCTAGACAGCTTCAGTTTAAAATTCATTTTCGAATGATGGTTGATGATATCTAAAACTGACAGGCTGCTGTTTTTTCAGATGGATGGATGGATATTTCTTCCGTATTTTTTTTTTGTTTAAAAAAAAAAAAAAAGGGCTCCTGTTCAACCATAGCTCTTAGGCTCAAGGTAGTAGTTAGTTAATCCTGGCTTTTTTTTAATTTCAGGAATTTGGAAACTGATTTGTAGTTTTCAATAGTAAGAAACTTGACAAAAGCTAGTGACTGTATGCATAGACAGCTATCTGAAGAGCTTAAAGTTTATGTTTTTGCATGTATAAGCTTGAAACATTTCAAAAATTTAATATATATAAAATGCTTTGGAGTAAATAAGAGTGTGGAATCAACTTCAGTTTTTCTAGTGTTTTAGAAATTTGATACAAACTGGAAGAACACTTTAGAAAAACAGGTAATCTAACAAATCTTTCAAAAGCTGTTGGTTTTTATTTTTTGTCATTCATCAGAGACAAAAGCCTAAGCTAAAAGCCTTCATTCATTAGTAACTATTATCCTACTTAGACCACTGACAGCACTTTCATTTTTACAGTAACAGTTTTGAATTTGGAAACAAATGTATTTAACATTATCATTTCTGCTATTACTCCAGCAATCATCAAGACATCTTTTGTAATGGAAGAAAAATAGAAGTGTAGTTGACAGAGCAATAGAATGTTTTGGTAACTTTGCAAATGTGGTGGGTTGTTTTTCCTTTTCTTGAGAATCAAATCCCAAGGGCAAGTGAAGGTAAAAATCAGGAAGGTGTTTTTTTATTATTTAAATTGTACAAAGCTACTGTGATGTGTTTAAAATTTGTATTGAAAAAATGTTGTATTAGAAGAAATAGATAATAAATTGCAAATTCTTACTTTTTTCCATTAATATTGATAGTTGAATTTTAGATTGGATTTTTTTTTTTTGCCAAGTATTTGTAGCTTGCTGGTGCAACAGGTTACTATTTCTGAGTACTGTGAGAGTAACACTGCTTTTGAATCAAGGAGGGGCCTTAGACTCTATAGAGTATAAGGACTGTATAGACTAAGCTATGGATTGAATTGTAGGAACATATGATACTTTCAGTGTTCTTATTTGAAATAAATTTTATATATATGATTCAGCTTAAAAATAACTACAAGTGTTGGTTTTATATGATACATGGCTGCCCTCACTATTAAGAATGCTATTTTTAATAGTGATAAAAGTTTAGTTTTGATATTCAAGGACTGGATTTACTGTACTTTTTATTTTTATGTTGTTATTTGCTAAAGCAAATTATTTGGATTATCAAACTAGTTCAGTGCAGTGCTCATTCCATTCAAAATCCATTGCAAATTCATAAAAGAGAAGACTAAGAATCTTATTTTTGGCTACATTAATAATATGGTGGAGTTTTGATGTGAATTTCTGTTTGTTCAACATACCATTAACTGCAAACCAAAGCTTGTGGACGGGGACTTTTTTGGTCATGCGTTCTGTGAAGTATTTAGCACTTGGACATTTAAAATATAGGCAGTGGGTATTGTCTGTTCACCTAGTTCTTTCTTTTCTAAGGTGGTGATGGTAGTGATATTTCTTGTTAACAGTTGTACATTTGGAGGCATCTGTGCATGAGGAGAAGTTTGTTCTATGGCCTCAGAGCTGGATGCCAGGGAGGATGGCAGCTGCTCAGAGCTGGCAAAACCCCTTTATCTGCAATACTTGGAGAAAGCTCTGCGGTTGGATCAGTTCCTGCGACAGACCTCTGCCATCTTCAACAGGAGTATATCTAGGTACCCAAGACTCTTCTGCTTTCGGTTGGGAATAATGAGGAAAGACAAGCATATTTTTAGCATTGTTTCAAGGCAGCACTCTAGTAAGGATTTTAAAATGACTTGTTCATTTTTAAATATAAAATCTGTTCCTGTAAAGATTTTGTACTGTTCCTTCTCTTACCTCATATTGATATCTCCGAATGTTGCCAACCTGAATGCAAATTAGCACAGTCTTCTAAAGCTGTTTTACATAGTTGAGTGGCCAAAAGTTTCTTCATCTGCAGAAAGCAGGATGTACAAGCATTGTACAAGTTGATCTCTCATGGAACTGGCACGTAACCATAAGTGGAATGCAAACACCACTGTAAGATGTAAAATTTATGTAGAAGAAAGTAAGTTCTGCCATTGAGAAATGAGTCATCGAGGTGAAGTTTCTGCCCTGAAACAATTTACTTTCAATTTCATTTACGGTAGAGTTGCAGAGCTGAAAACTGGATGAAGGGTATGTTACAGGCACACAATAAGATAAATGCAAAAATGTACATGCTGTATGTATTATATATACAGTAGTGTTGAGACTGGCAATATTGTGCTTTGGTTTGACTGAACACTACAGTTTATTGCTTAGTTCAGACTTCTTTAAGTACCTTGTTAGAGGCTGAGGATGTGGGTTGATAACGTAGCCAGACTGGCCTTATTTTTAACTGCCACTGAAAGGGCCTACCAGGAAATTATTACCAGCAGTATTTCCAAAGTGTATAATTGTACCTGTGACCTTCTAAATTCTCTAACCTTAGAAAAATGGCCACATGTAAGAAAGTATCATAGAAATCTTCTCTTTTGAATATTTCCCTCTAATTTTGACTATATTACGTATCTTATTGCAGTGATGAAAGTGAAGATGGGCTGGATGACAATCCTTTGCTGCCTCAGTCTGGGGATCCCCTGATGGAAGTTAAGGAAGAGCCTCCAAACTCTTTGCTTGGGGAATCTTCTGGAGCAGGAAATTCTGGGATGCTGAACACCCATTCCCTGAATGGAGTGTTGCAGCCAGGTAGACATGCACCAGGTTAAATCTCTGCTTATTGTGGGATAAGGTGGGAACAGTGTAATTTCTTAAGAAAATTGATTTTTTTTTTTTTTCCCTCTGAACAGAACCGAAGTCTGAAAAGGGGAACTTGTATAACTTTTCCAAACTGAAGAAAAGCAGAAAATGGCTGAAGGTAAGAATATTGGGAAGAAATGTAACTTTAATAAGTGAGTAGACCCTTAGTAATACCCTTCAGATGGTGCTAAATGAGTAGTTCCACGTTGTCATCCCTTGCGAATCATACAGATCCAAATGTTTAAGAAAGGAGACAGCAACAAGAAAAAGCATTTAGTTCTGATCAAAGTATTATCACAAATATAATTTTGAAATACAGTAATTTTTTTATGATCATTTTGATAGCTCTTTGATTTTATTTTATATTTACTACTGAGAACCTAGAAAGCTAGCCATATGTGTTTAAGAGCTACCTGAAGATGATGTGGTGTCATCTTAACTGGTGCAAAATCTCACATTGAAAAAAAAAAAATGTACAAGCAGTTATAGAATCATAGAATGCTTAAGTTTGGAAGGGACCTCTAGAGATGATCTAGTCCAACACCCCTGCCCACGCAGGGTCACCTACAGCATGTGGCTCAGGACTGTGTCCAAGCGGGTCTGGAAGATCTCCAGAGAAGGAGACTCCACAACCTCCCTGGGCAGCCTGTGCCAGGGCTCTGTCACCGTCACTGTCAAGAAATTTTTCCTTAAGTTCCTGTGGAACTTTTGGTGCTTCAGTTTGTGGCTCTTTCCTCTAGTTCTGTGAGTGGCCACCACTGAAAAGAGGCCAGCCCCATCCTCCTCACTGCCTCTCTTGAGGTACTTATAGACACTGATGAGGTCCCCTCTCAGCCTTCTCTTCTCCAGGCTGAACAGGCCCAGCTCTCTCAGCCTTTCCTCACAGGGCAGATGTTCCAGGCCCCGGATCATCCCTGTAGCCCTGCGCTGGACTCTCTCCAGCAGCTCCACATCCCTCTTGTACTGGGGAGCCCAGAACTGCACACAGTACTCCAGGTGTGGCCTCACCAGGGCTGAGCAGAGGGGCAGGATCACCTCCCTCGACCCGCTGGAGGCGCTTTTCCTAATACACCCCAGAAGATGTTATAGTGATGTAATATTTTGTAGGTCGCTGAAAAGGCCTTCAGACGAATTCTTTTCTCCTGCCCAGAGCTGGACTATTTACTCCACTTTTTTTTTTTTTTTTTTTTTCCCTCTCCTCTTCTGTAAATGTAACTAGCAACCCTTGCTAATAAAGGCTTGCTTTTATATATATTAAAAACACCTACCAGAAAAAAGTGTTCAAAGGCCTCATCTTGGAAAGGGAAAGAAAGAGTATGTGACAGTGGATAGTAAATACTGTATTAGGTCTTGCAAAGAACAAGATAAAATTATAGTCTCTGTAGATTTGTGGCTTTCATTTCCATTGTGTAACAAAATAGACAGTAGTCTTTTCTGTTTTGTGAGCAGCTGTGTTTTAGTTAAGTTTCACAATGAGTACACGTTCAGAAAGTAGTTTTTGAAGTAATTTTAGTACACTGTAAAAACTAAAATGAGCTATTATTAAATATATTACATGGATATACAGGACTCAGTTGAATATTTGTTTCTAAGTTGAACTCAGGACAAGGTCCAATGAGGAAGGAAGGACAAAATGGAATAATGGCTTTATCCAGCTTTGCATCTTCATTGTAATTTTGCCTCTTCTAGCTGAAATTACATTCTCTTGAAGAAACCATGTTGACTCCCTGTGGTCCGCCAAGCTTTTTTTTTTTTTTTTTTGTTAGCAATAAAAAAGGCTAGGGTACAAGGAGGGGAATTCTGTGATGTGTGATTATATGCACTTTCCTATCCCCTTTGCATTATTTGTCCTGTTGTTCTCCCACTTCCAGCTGCATGCCATGCATCAGTTCTGGCTCTTGTCTGACCTCTTGGCAATCCGTTTTAGCATTCAAAACTGAAAGAGAAGTAGCTCCCCAGCCACCAGAAAATACCTGTGTTAGATTAACTGTTATACAGTACTGTATAGCAGTGAAACTGTTTGATACTTGAGGCATTTCAGATGGGAGAAACATTGTAAATGCTAAGGCCTGTAGCCCTTTATTATGTGAAGGCTCTAGTATTCTGCTTAAATAAACATTTTGATATAGGACTTGGGACTGTTAAATTTGTCTTCATTTATTCTTCTCAGAGCATCCTTCTGAGCGATGACTCCAGTGATACAGATTCACCAAGTGATGAGGATGGAGAGGAGGAAGAAGACTTTTCTCTTTCAAGGGAGGAGCTTCACAATATGCTGCGATTACACAAATATAAGAAACTGCATCAAAGTAAATATAGCAAAGACAAAGAGGTAAATATCCAGATTGTTTGTATTTCCTTGATAAGTGCTTTTTTTGACCGCACTTAGATTTTTCTGGAAAAGTTGTAGTGTTTTATGGACTGGAAACTATCCAGGTTTTTTCATAGTCTAGAAAAGTCTAGCATAAGTTGAAGACAAGTGTAATTTAACTAATTACATACAGTTTAGAAAGTTACCGATCCCTTATGCTGACAATCTCTCAAGTTACATAAGCAGTACTGGTGTGTGTGTATATCTTCCACAGTGCTTTGCCCACTTACTGGAGCAAGAATGCAACAATAACATAATGTATGTGAAATGCTGTAGGTAGTAGTTACCCTACTCAAGACTGAAAATGGCTGTTTAAATCTAAAGCAATACACTTACATAATCATTGGGGGCAGTAGTAAGGTGATGCTTATCTTATTGAAAGGGAGTTCCTAGTTTTCTTCCTGCTGTTTTCTCTGAATATTTTGGGTTTTCTATGTCTTCCTGTTTTTCTTTCTTACCTTTCTTTTCTGTTTTAGATTTTCCTTTCATATTCTCATTTTCTTCTCTTCCTTACAAGAAAATTTCTGCTGATACATTTCTGCATTTTTTTTTAGTATCAGGCTAAGTTTCTGGGGCTGTTCTCTATTCCTTCTTACTGTGAAGGATTTTGCCAACATTTTTCTTGCTGTTTTGAATTTCACCAGAAAGTGAGACTCAGGTGAAGGAAGTCATTCTATTTGTCTAACAGAGGATAGGATACTTCTGAAATGTATATTTGCCTTCTTATCTCATGTTCCTTGAAAATTTCACCAGAAGAGTGAAGAAATAGAAATTTCCCATCCAAGTCTTTGCTTCTGTCCACATCATTTTGTTGTTTACTCATTAAAATGTAAACACACATTGTGTTAGCTTCTTGAAATTTTACATGATTACAAAAATATTCATATATCCAATTTTCACACAAGTTAGAGTTTTTGTTAGATTTTACATTGATGTTTACTTCTGGACTGCTGAGAAATATCTAGTGGAAGTAGCCGGAGTGGTTTCATATCAGTAGTATACATTTAGAAGAGAGGGTAGGGGAAACACATCTACCTAAACATTTTTTTTATTAATAGTTTACTCTGTATGCTGATATGCTTTTCAATAATCTGTTATTAACTTAGCAGTGTCCTCAGTTGTATAAAGTTAATTAAAGAGACCGCAATTCAAAAAATTCCCTGTTTATGTGCAACTTGTTTATTGTTCTTTAATATTTTATTGAATAATGCTTGGAAAATACCATTTTTAACAGTTGCAAAAAAATATTGGAGTCTGTACTTTTCCTTGATAACTGAATGTTAAAGTTACTTGCTCCCATGAAAGTGCTTTAAATGCCTTTTGTCTAACCCAGTGCTCTCACATCCTCTGATATGATAAATGGAGCAGATATGTCATATGGGAATGCAAGCAAAACAGAAAGTCCTCAGCTGGACAACTGCATGTACTGTGCTTCTTGCTGGGTAGCACCCGCATGTTAAGAGAGTGAGTGGTGTGATTTGAAACTGTAAGGTCAGCTGCCTGCTCTGCCTCTTCTATTTAACTTGGTGGGTTTGGTTCCCTCTGTAAAGCTTTGGGGAGTACCTCTGGGTCATCGGGTTCACTTCGGGCACTTCATGATCCTTGATAGCAAAGCTGGATACAGCAGTTTTTGATCTCTTAGTTATGGTCAAGATCCGAACTTGTTTATTTGCTATCTTTGTTATCTGCTATGTCTGTTTTCCATTATCATGCTATTTATATCCACCTCAGTTGCAGCAATATCAATACTACAGTGCAGGATTGCTCTCCACACATGATCCTTACTATGAGCAGCAGCGCCATCTGCTAGGGCCCAAGAAAAAGAAGTTCAAAGAGGAGAAAAAAATAAAAGGTAAAATTATTTTCTTCGTGTTTTCCTTCCAATAAACTTAACTATTCAAAACCTTTTGGTGACAAATGGAAAGCTAATATTCACCCTGCCAAATTATCAGAAAACACTGTGCTATTCTTGTGGTTTCTAGAAAGTGAGGGTGAACAAAATAGTGTGACTTCAGAGTTCATGGCTTTAGAGTTTCTTTGCAGAACTCTGGATCTAGAATGAGAGCATCATAGCATAATCACTTTGTAGCCTGCTTCGTTGCTTGGCAATATTTTGGAATCCACAGAAGCTGTTGTGTATCATCATCCATTTGCTCAAAAGTTTTTAAAATGTGAAAGCTCCTTGAAAAACACAAGAAATTACTCAATACCTGATACAGTTATTCCTGGATTCATGATTCTAGTGAACAAGAAATGATAGGGAGTGAGACTTATTTTCTGGAAATGAGAGAGAACTGGAAATAGAATTCCAATATGAATTAAAATAGAATTACTTCTATAACCTCTCAGCTGCAGTTTCTCAGATGTGTATTTGTCAGGAAGTACAATTTCCTTTCTTGATCAAGCTGGCAGCAGCTATAAATCTGTAAGGAAGTAGAAAGAGAAGGTTGTGAACTGTTAATATAAAATGAATTCTCTCCAGTGTAACTACTTAAAGCCTGAGCTGTGTTTTAAGGAGACTATTTTGAGCTTCCTTCCTTCCTATATTCCTGCAACTTCCTTTAACTGTGTATATTTTTTTTCGTCACTAATCTTGTAGCATCCATAGTTTTGCATACTCTCAGAGAGTGTTTTTAATATGGTACCAGTATCTCATAGTTCTTTCTGAAAGTGAGTAGCTGTAGTAAGTGATAACACAGAGTGCACTCTCAACTGATGCTGAGTTTGGTTTCAAACTTACCTATTAAATGCTGATCTTGTTACCTTTAATTATTTTTAAGTAGAATTTTGCTACAGAGCAAGAAGCATTATACCAGATCACAGATATTTTAACTTGCACAAGCATTTTTCCTTGCACAAAAGATTTAAACTTTGCCACTCTATTCATTAAAAAGAAAATAATTCAACTACAAATACTGAGGAAATCATTTTGTGTGATAAATGAATGGTGCCAGAATTGGTGGACATGGATAAGTTGTTCAAATTTTTTCCTCTTTTTTTTTTTTTTTTTGTTCCACATGTAAATTAACTAGGACAGCTTAATTAGGAAAGGCAGCTGACTAAGTGTGAAAAAAAAATAGAAAAAAGCTTCTTGAATTTGGAAAAGACTCTTATTTTGAAATAATTGTTCCCATGCAGGCAAGTTGAAAAAAGTGAAGAAAAAGAGGAGACGGGATGAAGAGCTCTCTTCGGAGGAATCACCACACCGCCATCACCACCAGACCAAAGTTTTTGCCAAGTTTTCTCATGATACTCCACCACTAGGGTCCAAGAAAAAACATATGAGCGTTGAGCAACTTAATGCCCGTCGACGGAAAGTGTGGCTTAGCATAGTGAAAAAGGAGTTGCCGAAGGTGAGCTTGCCCCGTGGCTCTGGATCGGGGATGTTGGGGAAAAAAAAAAGTGAAATGAAGATTAACTTAGTGAGGTATTAACATGTGGAAAAACAGAGTAAAGTGAGACATGATTTTCTCTTGGACATCAATGGCCAAATGGATGCGCAGTAATCCATAAGCAAAGGGCCATTCAGATCACTTATCACCAATGATATCTGTGTGGGTCATGTAGTGCTTTGCTACTGCTTTTGTTTAGCTCTCCCTATGTTTTCTGTGAACAATACAGTGAACTCCATTAGGTACTGACCTTGCAACATAGCAATGTAGAGCAACTCAATATCTAGGTCTTGCCTCAAGTTCAGGCAAGGATTGTTTCAGTATTGACTATTTTTGAAAGTTTACGCTTCAGAAGCTGCCTAGAGAAAGCATTATTTGGATCATTTACAGAAGGACCTTCAGGCATATTTGAAATAGGGAGCTGTGTTCACTGTCATTAGTTCTCTGAGAGGTGATCAGCGTGGATCCTGTGACCTTTTTGAAGTCTGCAGTAACACACTTTGAATTTTTAGAAAGCTGAGTATCAGTTGATGGCTTTATCATTCTTTATGAACTCGTAAAGCAAGCAGAGGCTATGCCCAGTGTGATACACCTTCCTTTTTCAAAAGACTAATTTTGATCCCATGAGGAACATGAATCTCAACCTTTCTGGAAAACATGTAAAATTTTTTTTTCCTCAATCATAATAGCAGAATAGGAGGCCACTGCTTTGCAAAAGCAGTAATTAAATAAATCATCCTGAGAAAGGAGATATTTAACATACTTCCTGTAGAAGTTGAAAAATGTTTAGCTTCTGTCTTCAGTTATCAAAGATGAAAACTGTTTCAGTTGAAACAGTTAAACTGTTTCAGTATCAAAAATACTGACAGTACATGTACTCAGTTATACAGTATGTGCATCGCTGAGGTTGGCACATAGAATTCTAAAGACTGAATAATCTTTTAAAATATTTTGAAGTCATTATTCTTGGAGTGATTTTAAGATGGTGTTCTTTTATAGGCATTCAAGCAAAAAGCCTCAGCACGCAACCTCTTCCTAACGAACAGCAAAAAGGTAAGCATTGTTTAGCTTTTACTTGTGTGGGATATAATAAGCAAACAGTAACCTCTTCATGTTTCTTTAGTTGCTTACTGTACTGCTTACAATAGCAGGGCAATATGGGAGAAAGCACTGTGTGAGTATGTGGAAATAATTTATCAGTTAGTTAAGGTTTTTCATTTTTTAGATGTATCACTGCAGCATATTTCATATGCAGTAGATGAAATGGGAAACATGAGTTTCTTCCATGAGATTCTTTTGGCTTTCAGAAGATTTAATTTGCATGTTTTTAATTTACTGATCTTTAATACAGTCTTTGCACTCTAGCTTTTAGGAATTTTTTGGCCACTTTTTTGTCAGTATTCTTGAAAATACTAAATGTATTCATCTATGTAATTATATATAGGAGCAGAGATTAAAAGTAGAACAATTTTCCACTTAAATTATTGTAAAAGGATTTATATCCTTATTGAAGTCTTCTCTGAGATCTCATTGCTTATACTTAGAAGGCTTTGCATTGGGAACATTTGGTGATGGCTTTCTGAGCATTTTTTTAAATGTTACGCTCAAATGCCCGACTCATTTATATGACTAATGAAAAAGTAATGAAGTATATGGTTGAGAATCATCAGAGACAAGAAGATGTAGTAACCTTTCATTCTATATATACATTATTGAGAAAGGGAACATTATCTGAGAAAGGAATGCAAAAAATAGGGCATGCATGTGTGCATCTGAGAAATTCTGCTCTGTGTAGGTTCCCTCTTGCACTCCTCCATAGCTAGCTGAGATGAAATTTCTTTGTGATATCTGGGCAAACAGTCTGTAATTATTGTTTTTGTAGGTGTCATAAATTGTGCTTTAGCAAGTGAGTGAAGCAGCAGACTTAGAAGCTATAAAATTCTTCCTATTTTTTCCTAATTTTCATTTTCTTTAATAATTTGAAATTTTTGTGTGGCAGAATTATTGATGTGCAAATCTTACTGGAAGAAAAAAGACTGTCACAAACATCACAGCCAAATATTTATTGGAACATTGTGACAATAGCTTTAATTTATTTATTCCAGAATGAAAAATTACACTGTATTATGTTGTGAGATGCTAGGAAAATTGCAGGTTACTCCCACATTTTTCAGTGTATTAGCATGTGAATAGGATTACACTAACACAACAGTGTTACACTAGTTGCCACTGCTGCAGCTGGTTAAATCAGTGAGAGCGCAGAGTTGCTACAGAAAAATGTCTGGAACAGATGAGTCAAGAATTGGAAGCAGGGCTTCAGCTCTGACCTCCTGAATCCTTTCAAAGAGCTACTCACCAGTGAACGCTAAAGAGTACCGAGCCACTGAAATTCATTTTAGGTCTTACCTCCTGCATGCATTTCAGGAGGTTTTGGGTAGTTGATGTTCTCTCACCTCATTTCAAAAGTGCTAAAGCTGGGCAAAGCATCACAGGTTTTGTCTTTTAAAGGATCAGATTTGGCAGTTATTAAATGATGACTTGGTGGATTTCTTTAAATCTTTCCATTTTTTCCTCCGTATACGAACCTTATTTGTCCCTAGCTTGCCCATCAGTGCATGAGGGAGGTTCGCCGAGCTGCTCTCCAGGCCCAGAAGAACTGTAAGGAAACTCTACCACGGGCACGTCGTCTCACCAAGGAGATGCTTCTCTATTGGAAAAAGTATGAGAAGGTCGAAAAAGAACATCGCAAGCGAGCTGAGAAAGAGGCTCTGGAGCAACGCAAGCTGGATGAGGAGATGAGAGAGGTACAGCAAAAATACAAATTACTGATAATTCGTCTATTGAGAAGACAAAGGATTGTTCAAATCATTTCTAAATTTAGTTAAAGAGTTTCAGATTTTTACTTTGTTTCAGTGGTTTTCCAGTTACATTTTTTGCTATCTTCAAATTCTTTATACAATTCTTCTTTACACAATACAAGCTAGATGTAATAGCCTTCAAGCTGTGTAAGTTCTTTATAAATGAATGAAAATGGTAGAACTAGTTATCCAAGTAACACGTGTCTCACTGGCATGCATATGTAAGAGTTAGTAAGGGCCAGCCTTTTGTGGTGGTTTCTTCATTATTCTGGATTCAGAATGTTTTAATTCACGCAGATTTTTTTTTTTTTTCCTGCTGTGTATGTAACTTAATTTGTACCTTCTCTGAGAGTGTTCCAGAGAACATTAGAAAAAGTGTTGGGGCGTAAAGAGTGGGAAACTTTTCTGTGATCACTTTTGTGTTGGCCGTTTAAAGGGCACACTGACTGCTTTGTGGATTCTCTTATGGGAATGAGGGATGAGGGAATCCCTCTTAAGGGATGAGTTTAAGAAAGAAAACCTTTTCTTGCCAGAGTTCTCTGGCAAGTTGTTGCCTTACATTTGCATTGATGAGATGAAATTGAGCTTCAGAATACCTTTGATTTAGTTCTGTATTTAAATCATGCCCTTGTTTTACTCCGTTCTCTCATTCTTACCAGCTCATGAGCATTTTCAGAAGATTTTAACTGCCTTAGATTAATGCACAACTTTTTCTCTAGTATTTTCAGAGTTTATACCACGTGCTCAACACTGAACATTCCACACTGCTCATAGTATCTTAACTGGGGCCATTTTAAAACTATTTTTAAACATTTTAAAACACTGGGGCCAACTCCAGAGTTAGGGGAAAAAAAAAAAAAAAAAAAAAAACTTTGTGTATTACATCTTTATATTTTAGTATTGGTGATACAGGTGTTTTGGGGCGGTAGTTGATGTTTTTATGAGCAACCAGTAATTTAGCATTCTGATATCATAGTAATGCACATAATACAATCTACATAGATTAGTTGTTAGTATGTTTTCTTTAGTTATAATTTAAATATCAAACCTTTGTCTTTTTTTTTTGTGTTTGTGTTTTTTTGTTTGTTTGTTTGTTTGTTTGTTTTTTGTAAATTCTCTTTTAGGCTAAGAGGCAGCAGCGAAAACTTAACTTCCTGATCACACAGACTGAATTATATGCTCATTTTATGAGCCGTAAACATGATATTGGACATGATGGAATACAGGAGGAAATCCTACGCAAACTGGAAGACAGTTCTACTCAAAGGCAGATTGATATTGGTGGAGGAGTAGTGGTCAATATCACTCAGGAAGATTATGGTAAGCAAATTATCTATGATGCTTCCTGTGCTCTGGCCTGCAGTTTACTGTACTCTACACATTATTGGTCAAGCTTACAATTTCAAGCACAAAAATTCTTCTGTGTAAGAAGCCCTATTTCTGTCATTTATCTGTGTTAATCTGGGTGGTTTCTACTGCAGAGCTCTAACATGGACTTACTGTTTTCAGATAGTAACTACTACAAGGCCCAAGCGCTGAAGAACGCTGAAGATGCTTTCCAGATTCACCAAGCTAGGGTATGTATTTTTTGGGTCCGTGAAAGAAGGTGGAAGGCAGAGTAGTAGGGTCCTAAACCTGTAATTATTCATAGTAACCGATTCAAGTCACTATATATTATCACGGCTGCAAGCTGCATTGACCCTTTCTGTGACAAACAGCTGGAAAAACAATTATTTGAACTATAAGAACAGGCTTATTTTCCATTGGTTTATGGCAGACATCCTACCTTTTAATGTGAAGTGTAATATCTTTTGTTACAAAGTTTCTTGATAAGTTTATATGTTCATTATCTTATGCATATTTTTCTCTCACTGTTTAGACCAGATCATTTGATGAAGATGCAAAGGAGAGTCGGGCAGCTGCTTTACGGGCTGCTAACAAGTCTGGTACTGGTTTTGGAGAGAGCTACAGTTTAGCAAACCCGTCTATCCGGGCAGGAGAAGACATTCCCCAACCTACCATTTTCAATGGCAAACTGAAAGGTTATCAACTAAAAGGCATGAACTGGCTGGCCAACCTGTATGAACAGGTATCTTAGTACATCTTGCAAATATCTAAAACTTCTAGGATAATTTAAGTAATCTTGGTCCAAAATATATTGTTAGTTTTAAAGTTAGACCATGCTTGCTATGTTTGTAATGTCTTTTTATAGAGAAGAAAATATGCAAAACACCTATCATTATTCTTGACTTATTTGGGAAATAACTTTGGATCATTTACCTCAAGATTCGTTATGTGGGTGTTTATGCAACCATTTACCAGTTTAGGTCACTCAGAGGAAATTTTGGCTGCTCAGAGTTTCATGCGATTTCAGACTTTGGTGAGCCTGTTAACTGCAGGCAGCCTTTCCCATAAGCAGGTTGCAGTGTGATTGCCAAGTGCAGGCAGGTTGAGGCGGTGAAAAAATCAGGCCTAGAAATGAAGGTTCAGTTCAGGGGACTTACCTCTTGATAGAAAACTTACAAGCTGATAAAAGTGCTTCAGATTTGTTGCGGTGGGTCTGCTTCCACTAAACTTGGTGGCAGCTGTTTTGTTAGTCCTGTATGGATGAAAAAGTGGCAGGGCAAATGTATTCTTTTGGGGCTCTTTTGCAGGGCATCAATGGCATTCTGGCAGATGAAATGGGTCTGGGTAAAACAGTACAAAGCATTGCTCTCCTTGCACATTTGGCTGAGGTAAGTGCATTATGGCTTCTTCTTGGTCAGCCTGCTTCATAGAACATGCATATTTTTTTCTGCATTTGACTAATTACAGGTTATGAAGCTTGAATATCTTAAGATACTTTTTATGCATAGTATTTCTTTTTGTTTTAAAGCTGCATCTCCAAAAGGATATATGTGTATGTGTGTGTATCTATACATACATGTATCTTTATGTATGCAACTATAAGTATACTTACGCTTAGGTTAACTATAATATAATGTATAAATATAAGATTATTCAAAGCAGCACCTTTTCATTCACTCTTAATGTGGAAGTCTGATAACAGAGCAGATTGCAGACATTATAGTTCCGAGTTTACAGCTTACCTGTAGAAGTGAAGCCCAGTTCTGAAGGTTTCCACAGGCAGGCTGTGTGGATAACATAATGCTTATTCTGTGCCATAGCAGACAAAGAAAGCAAAAGGCATGAAGTGGACTACTTCTTGCAAATACATTAAAAAAAAAAAAAAAGGGGGGGGGGGAAAATGTCTTGATTGGCATCCAGTCACTTGCCTAAAATAGAAGACATTGGTCAGTTGGACTAAGAACTGAACTATTTATAGTAGTGACTGAATGACAGTTACCTACATCTGTTTATGTTCTTTCCGATACCAGTTAAATGCCACTGTCAAACAGAATATCAGAAGTCCTTGCAGCACCCAAGGCTGTTGAGCTGATCTGTGTGGAGGAAATAGCTGATAGGCTTGGCTTCCTGCTGCATTGCAGTTTGAGTCTTTGGAAGCTTTTACTTTTGCTTGCTCTCCTTTATGCACCTTTATGACTACCAGTATGCTGGTGACTCAATTTTGTTTTTCCCATCTAAAGCAACGTGATGGAGCTAAGGTTTCCCATGCCACTGGATGACATTTCATTCACATAATGGCATGGGCTGTTAGTAATGTGAAAGCAGCAATTTCCAGAAACAAGAGATTGAGACAAAGAGTTGTTATGGGGACAACTTTGTTGTTGCGAAAGAAGTCTTAGTTAAACATTAGATCTACTCTGAGTGATTATTTCTCACCCTGCTGGGCTCCTGCAAGTTTTCATATGTAGTGTATATGCAGGCACTGCCATTTAGTGGTTGTAATGCTGTATACACCAGTCTCTGTGTCCTTTGCCCCATTTAATATATGTGTGTATTTTAATGTATACATTTCAGAGGGAGAACATTTGGGGACCTTTTTTAATCATTTCACCTGCCTCTACTCTCAACAACTGGCACCAGGAATTTGCCAGATTTGTTCCTAAATTTAAGGTAATGAACATGTACAGTAAAGTTATTTCTGTTGTCTCAAAAACAAATTGTTTTGTTCTCTTGAGTTCTTTGCCACATCTTAATGAACTAATTAGCTTGAAATTTGAAGTTTTGTAGCTTCTAGTTCTGATTTTGCAATTTCTTTAATGATCTTGTTTTTCTGGAGAGTTCAGTTATCCTGGGCTTAGAAATGTTATTCCTGTGTCACATGAGGTCATTTTAGAACAGCTTAAAGACACCTTTCTAGTGAGAAATTGAAGTTGTGCAGGTGTAGACGTTCAGCTGTACTATAAGGCTTGGAAACAGCCTTACATGCCTCAAGTTTAGAGCAGTGTTTTTAGTTTTTCATAGTAGTTTGAGTTAATCGGAGGATCAAGATTTTATGTAAACAAAAACAGAATCCTGAACAGACTAGAAAAAATATAGTTGTTATTAAGGAAAAATAGAAGAACCATAAGCATGTAAGTAGTAATCAAGAAAAATTGACACACAAAGAGAAATAGAAGTATTTAAATTAGTGTAGATTTACCTTAATTACCTTAACAACAGCAAAAACAGAACTACCACTGATTTCCCATTGCATAGCCAAAAGCAATAGAGACTTGTGTTGAAACCCTGGAAGAGAAAACATTATTAGAACAGTTGCCCATTCTGCCCATTTATTTTCTGTAACTTGTCTACCTAGTTTATGGCATAAAGTAGGTGAGCCTTTTTTATATTTTCTCCTTCTCATGAGTGAAATATGGAAGAAATTTCCAAATATACAGTTAGGACACTTCTGAAAAGATGATTTTTCACTTTTTTGATTTAAAAAAAATAATTGTCTTTGTTTCTCTCATTATGTGGCTGTTTTAGGGTGAGGGGGGTGTTTCCATTATGTTTAATTATTTTCTAGAACAAAATATCTTGTAAAAATTAATAATGATACTATGCTATTACCTGTAGGCATATAAAACTAACCATATGTTTTATCAAGTTTTTTGAACCAGTTTTGTTCCTTCTTCCATTCATACAGTTACATGTATATTATGTTTGCAGTAAATCACGAGTTAATTTATTTCAGTGCACAACAAAATATGTAAAATGAAAGACAAATTACACTTTGATTAATTTGGTATTTCTTAACTAGTATCCTTCTTTTAAAGTGGTTGAAAGAACATCCAGCCAAAGGCACTTCATAGTGAGCCTTAGAGCTCATGGGTTGCAGGGTTGGAAGCATTTAAGACCTTTCCTGGCTTCAGAAACCAGCATTCAGTACTTCTAATCCTGCTTCAGTGTAGTTCTTTCATTAGACAAGAGATGGCGATATAATATTGTTAACTAGAAACTCTGACCTATTTTGGTTCAGTGCAAACTATCAGATCCCTGTTCTGAGTAAAAGGACCCGTAAAACTCAGAGCTATAAATTGATCAACAAACTTCTCTGACAGTAGCGCTTTTATTTTTGTACTCTTATAAAGTATGTCAAGAGTAGATGCTTTATCTCAGAGTTTAGGGACAGTTTCCGTGTATAAAACCAACTGAATTGGTGTGGTTAGGGACAAAAAGTTAAATAACAGGAGAACAAGTTCTGGACAAACTTCTTTCTGAAATAAACAAAGTATCAGTTGTGATTTTGAAAATATGTCTGGAAAGGGGTGCTTCTGGACATTTTGAGATTCTAGTACAGAATGATCTACTCTTTATACTTGGCATAAGTTGCTTGATGCTTTTGTTTGGAATATTCTCAGTATTTTTAAGTCCTTTCTGATTTTTCTCTATGTTTAAAAAAGAAAAGTCAATCATTTTCCCTTTTGGTTGCTTTGGTGAAAGCAGTCTTGTTCATTTTGTAGAATATAATTCTGGTAGAGGTATGTCTGTAACGTAATGTCTTTGTACTTTTGGGCTATTCCAGGTGCTACCTTACTGGGGAAATCCCCATGATAGAAAGGTGATCAGGAAATTTTGGAGTCAGGTAATATTGACGTTCACATAT
Organism: Nothocercus julius; assembly: GCA_013398735.1. Taxonomy (NCBI): domain Eukaryota; kingdom Metazoa; phylum Chordata; class Aves; order Tinamiformes; family Tinamidae; genus Nothocercus; species Nothocercus julius. The sequence goes on along the minus strand of VZSV01000001.1, from coordinate 11,068,503 downwards.
GCCTTGTATACCTTTATGATTTGTGCAGAGTGGAGCAGGAATTGCAGATACACCCTATCCAGCTAAAGAATGTGTGTATGTAGAGTTTTGTTTCTTCGTCAGCGTAGTAGTATTTTTCATTAAGGTAACAAAGTGGAAAAACTCCTGTACAGGGCAATTTAGGAGAGTACAGAGTTCAGCTGAACAAACGACAGCACTGGAGATAAATAAAGCAGGCGATCTCTGTGTCCAGAACTGTGTATTCTGTTTGAGTAACCTAACTTGGGAATCCCAGTGTGCCTGTCAGCGTGTTCCCAATTTATGTGGGTAAAAAGTATTTATAGAGCTCAATTCCTGGTTCTGGTCTGGCATGTTAAGAAGCATTTGAAATTGTTCAAGGGCAGGTGGGCTGAAGTTCACATTCACCAGCTGAATAGTCTTTTGTGATTACTTAGAAAGTAAGGTGGAGAACAGAATACAGTAGGAATGAGAAAAGATTTTGAAAAGATTATGAAAGAGTCTGAAATCACAATATATGCTAGTGAATTCTTCACAATCTGTTTACCTCATGTGGATTTTTGTCTCTTATTTTGTAATTATAGAAGACGTTGTATACTCAGGATGCTCCTTTCCACGTGGTGATTACCAGTTATCAGCTAGTCGTGCAGGATGTGAAATATTTCCAGCGAGTAAAGTGGCAATATATGGTGCTGGATGAAGCACAAGCACTCAAAAGTAGCTCCAGGTAATAAATGAACTAGAAACAAAATCTTCCCTCATCCATCAACCTTTCAAAGATACACTAAGAAAATGTCAAAACTGCACAAGTAGATACAAGTTAAAATTAATATTCACAAAAGCCTTTAAATGTCAGACCCACTTAAGTCCCTACATGAATCCAACTCTGTGAAATTAGAATGATCCAGTATTTAGGCTTTCCTGTCCAAAGAAGTGAAGCATAACTAAAAAGTGTGACAGAAATATGTGTAAGATAGAGGACAGTGAAATAAAATGGTGTGAAGTACTTTTTAGCTTCTTCTTTCGTAATCAGTCGTGTAGTTGTAGTGAACAATCGGTAGCCTTTAACAAATGTGTATTGCTTCTGTTGCCTCCATTAAATTAGTTATTTTGATTCATTCTTCAGTGGCATCTACAGATACCAATAAAGGTCAGAACCTGTAGATACTGCAGGCTGCAGGAAAGCCCACTCTTTGTCTTAGAACTTTTGTTTCAATAAGTTTTCAGTGTATTTTTTCCTAAGTAACAGATTTTTCCATCTTTACTTTTCTACTTGCTTTGTTGTTCCCTTTCCCATGATTGCCACTGTACAAGTCAAATCTTCATTTTCATGAGTTTAGAACTGCAGGGACATTCATTCAGACCTAAGTCTGCCTCCTCAGCATTGTTTGGAAGCTGCCATGCAGAGCTCAGCACTCCTTCCACAGCAGGCTATACACCTCCAAAAGTCACTTGGGAAGGTCACTTGCAGTGTTTGCTTTTAAAATTGCTTTCGTTTCATACTCCTTGTACAAATTCAGTTTTAACGGTTTTCTTGATTTTATTTAATCAGTGTCCGTTGGAAAATCCTACTACAGTTTCAGTGTCGAAACAGACTGCTGTTGACTGGGACCCCAATCCAGAACACAATGGCTGAGGTATTCAGAAGCTCTCAAGAGCTGCCTTTTCTTTATGACTATAATATATCCCATAAGTTAGTGAGCTGTTGAGGAATCTGTTTTATTTGAGTAGCTGTGGAATTCCGTTTGTAGCAGACATTGGCAAATAAACATGGGGTCAACTTTCGGAGGAGAAATTTGGGTATATGCCAGGCATTTGAATAACAATATGAAGATATCTGGTTAGTTGTACCTAGATATCAGAATAAAGTATAACTTTTTTTTTTTTTTTTTTTTTGTCAGTTGGTCAAAATCATTGCCCTGTGTTTGTCATTGCTTTCTGATGGTGTTCTGATGGGTTGATACATCTGGCATTTGTCCAGTGTAAAATGGAAAAAAAGAATATTTTTAAATTTATGTATTGTTTATTATATCTTAAGACCTTTTAAAGTGACTTTGCACATGAGGAGCTGCAGTAAGATTGGGATTCCTAAGAACTTGTCCACAGCAGGATGATTTTTGCTGAGTTGCCATGTTTTCATTTTCTTTTTTAGCTATGGGCCCTGCTGCACTTTATCATGCCGACATTGTTTGATTCCCATGAAGAGTTCAATGAGTGGTTCTCTAAGGATATAGAGAGCCATGCAGAGAACAAATCTGCCATTGATGAGAGTAAGTGCCATGTATAATTACAATGGATAAAAAACACTGTCTTTTTAGGCTGCCAGTGGATAAACTTCATCTACGATTTCATATATGAGGGATGTCATGTAAAGCAGAGAGTATATTGGGTTGGAATATTACAGACTGTGTAGTTTGTATGGAAGTTTTTGTTTCTGACTACAAGGCAGCATGCTTTAGGAAGGAAAAAACATAAAATTGTCACATTGGGGAAAAAAAAATGTAAACCTATATTTACATACATGTAAAATCATATCTATATTATAAATGTAAATATACATATATTGTTATATGCGTATATCATATATACCCTTTTTTAACAGAAGCAACGACCCTGTGCTTTAAGGACTCATATGAGCAGAAATGGTTGAGCAGTAAGAGGCTGAACAGACTTTTCATAGTAAAACTCAATACACTATTTTTCCCCTTATTCTGCCTTTCAGACCAGCTGTCCCGCTTGCACATGATCCTGAAACCATTTATGTTGAGAAGAATCAAGAAAGATGTGGAAAATGAGTTGTCAGATAAGGTGAGGGAAAAAAAAACTTACTTGGAATGAGTATTTCATGTAACTTTGTCGCAGCTTAGTGCTGTGTTTTATAAATCCATTCATTAGTGTGCATACCTGAAATTTGATTGTAGACCTTTCACAGACCATCTATTTTCAGGACTGGACTCTGTCAGATGTGAATGCAATTGAAGAACCTGTAATTAACAAAACATTTTATTAAGAGTTATTTTAAAAAAAAAAAAGAGCAAGTTGATAGAAATGTCACTAAATGAAGTGAAGGACAAGTAATTGGGTTTTATGAGAAGATATGAATTCAACTGCCGTGTATGTTCTTTGAGAAAATTATATGTGCTTTCCCGAAGATACATTTATCTCTGGCTTATGTGTACTCATATGTTCTTACAAGGGTTAACATTTCATTACTGTTTTGCAGATTGAAATTCTTATGTACTGCCAACAGACAAGTCGACAGAAGCTATTGTACCAAGCTCTGAAGAACAAAATCTCTATTGATGACCTGTTGCAGTCCTCAATGGGCACTACTCAGCAAGCACAGACTACCACTAGTAGTCTCATGAATCTAGTCATGCAGTTCAGGAAGGTAAGAATATTTTGTGTTTGTTTCTGTTTTTTCGTTCCTACGTATAATCAATCATTAGTTCAGAATTAAAGTGTGACTTCTGGAAAGCACCATCTGAAAAATGTTTCTGGCATTGACAAGTAAATTTCTATGCAGTTCAGCTGTGTTTTGATGGAGTATATGCAATGTTTGTGTAGAAGAACTTTTGCCAAATCATGCTTCTGCTAACTGGGTTAGTTACAAATTGATTGCTGAAGAGAGCATTCACCTGTGAGTAAGAGCACAGTAGGGATGATGCAAGTAGGAAAAGGTAATGATGCAGTATTCAAATTTGAATGGATATGCTAAAATAGCTATGTAATACTAATCGATATTAGAATTCGAGTGATCAGTAGTCTCAGTTGATTTGAGATATAAATACAGCATTGGGCTAGATTTGATCCTCCCCAGTGGTTTACGTGCTGCCTTTCTTATAGGTGTGTAATCACCCAGAGCTGTTTGAACGACAAGAAACCTGGTCTCCATTTCACATCTCCCTAAAGCCATATCAGATTTCAAAGTTCATCTACCGTCATGGACTGATCAGGGTCTTTAACCACTCACGGGACAGGCAAGCCAACTCAACTTCCTCTGCAGCTTAGCATTTTTAGTAGTATTACTTAGGCTTATTTTTAAGTGCTAATTAACCTCCTTACTTGATGTTCTTAAATAGCACGGGTCAAGCAATGCATTCCTAGTTTCCTTTCGTTTATTCAGCTGATGAGTGTCTGATATCTGATGCTCGCTCTTAGTGGAATCCTGGTAATCAAATATCCCTTTGGTTGAAAGGAAAAGTCAGGAAAAGGAAAAGGAATTTAGATTTGTTGCTGATGATGTGTAATAGAATTAAGCTTCAGTAGAATTCTTTAAAAAAAAAAAAAAAAAAATCGTTTCCCTTCAGTGGCTTTTCATGTTTAAGGAAGCTATCAGTATGTCTTCGTTGTGACATGAATAGTGTGAGCACCTACTGCTGCCATGGGAGCTTGTAATGCTTACCTTGGATGAATAAAAGCAGCCTGAGTGTAGTCTGCTGTTTTCCTTGTTTGTGGCAGTTCCTGATTAATCAGTTTTGCCCTCAGTTATGAGAAATTCCATTGGCAGCCATGAGAAAATCATTTTTGAAGATAAAACTAACTGGTTTGCAACATAAAATGCAGTTCTAGAACAATGGTGTGTTCCAGTTTAGAATTAATAATGGTATGGTGCATCTGGACAGATGCTTTTTATCAACTGCTATGCAGTTCCAGGTACTTTGCAGTTCCAGATATCTGAGGAGTTGAGTTGCTTACCATTAAAAACTGGACTATTGTTCTGCTTTGGGGGCATCACAATGTTTTTTCTGTCCATGTGTTTGAACATTGTTTTCATAAGCATTTTCTTGAGGTTTTGTTTGTTTTGTTGTTTTTGTTTTCAGGTGGTTACGGGTTTTACTTTCCCCATTTGCACCAGACCACATCCAGCAGTCTCTCTTCCATAGAAAGGGTAGGTTTAGAGTTTGCAGAAGTCACTTGTGTTGCACATTTGTTTATGATACTGTCCTCTGTTGATGGGAAGTTGTCACATATATTTCATCTTCCCAGTATGGGAAGGATGGTAGAAGAATATTCTATAGAAGACTTGTTTATTCACCACTTAATCTGTTCCTCCTACCATGTTTTAACCTGCTTTAAAGAATTAATGCTGCTTTTGTATTCTTACATGATTTTTTAACAGAATCAATGTATGGAAATCTTGGATTAATTTTAGTTCATTCTGTACTGCGTGCTAAACTCCTGGTTTCTCTTTCGAGTAAAAAGGAGGAGAATTAAAATGACCATGGATATAATTAATGAGAAAAATCTGTTTATACTTACAAATAAAATGTAACATTATAGGTAGCATTTGCTTGCTAAAAGCAAATCAGATTGCTCAGGTGCTGGAGTAGGGAAAATTTTGGGAAAAAAGGCACAAGCCTATAATGGCTGCATTGTTATGCTGAAACCTGTTAGCCTGGACTGGTTCACCTACACAAAATTTTCATCAAGTAAGAAGAACCAAGCATGCAGCAGCAGGAGTCTGTGCTTGTCTGTAATGCTCTTGTTGATTATTGTGGTCTTCATTTGTTTCAGTATTCATTAACTGGCTTTTTGGAGGGGAACTCTTTTTGACATACCCTAAAGGGAAAATATTTGGGAGAATCATTAATTTGGGATGTTTAGTTTTTCTGTGCAGTTGTTAAATAAAGAGGCATGAGTGATATTCGGGATACAGAGTGCGTTCTTGATTAACAGTTAAAGATACCTTTCCTGCTCCCCTCCTTCACTGCAGTGTTTCCATAATCCTTGCTATTTTTATTGTATCTTTCCCCCTTTTACAATATTCCTATTGCCCTCCCAATCCCAGTATTTCCTAGAACATTTGACTCCCTGGCTGGATGAGAGTGCCCATTTTGGGCAGGCTCTTCTCCTGTATGTGTGCCCTGCCAGGCTGTCTGGGAGATGCACGTTCTGATTAACAGACACACTGTTCGTTGATTCCTGGTAGGACAAATAAACTACATGTTTTTGTTTTACTGGCCTAGAACACGTCCATCTTTCTTTGTCAATGTCCTTCTCTTGCCCAGATTGGAAATCGAACAGCCTGGAAATTCAGTTGAAGCTTGGAGTCAGGGAACAGCAATTAAGACGAACTTTTCAGTATTTCTAAAAAGTCTAGATTAAATTAGAACCTCCATTTTCTTCCCTTAGATTTATGTTAGAGGATCTGTGCCTCTCGAATAGAATTTACCACAGTTGGTGAAGTATGCTCACTTTTTCCAGTGTTTTTCACGTTTTCATGTTTTTTCATGTTTTCAGGCATGAGTGTCTGAAATGTCTGCCTTAACTTTAGTATTTCTGTGACATAGGTAACAATGAAGAAAGCTGTTTTTCTTTCCTCCGGTTTATTGACGTGTCTCCAGCAGAGATGGCAAACCTCATGCATCAGGGACATTTAGCCAGGTGAGGACCTTCCCCCATCCCTGCTACTCAACTTTTAGTGATTAAAGGAAAAGTACTAGTGATATTAGATTAGAAGCATCTCTGTAAACATACGTTTTCTGTTTCTCTCAGTATTTATTTCTTACCTGTCATTATTTAATGTCATAGTAACATCTAGAGTGTTCTTCCAGGTATAGGTTTCTGTTACAGCTTTTATGCCTCTGATAAGAAAAAAAAAACTGTATTACAAGATTTTACATCATTAGAAATACATAAGACAATCAAAAGGTCAGAGAAGAGTTTCCTCTGGAACACGTTATAGGTTGCTGGCATCGTCAAACACAAAATTCATCTCTAAGCCATATTGTCACATTTCCACATGTCCCGTTTACAATGTGTAATGGAGTTTTAAAACACAGCCTTGGGAGGGTGGATGATTTAATGCTGTAAAGTGCCTTATCTTGGGAAAGGAAGTGATCTATTTAAGTAAAATACTCTCTGCAACTGATGTTAGATAGTAACTGCTAGTAACTTAATCTTAAAAGAAAACCTTATTAATAAATAAGGGTGCTCTTAGGGCTTTTTAAGTGTCAGATTCTTTCATGGTTACAGTTATTTTTGTTGCAGTACTGTTTTGCTGTGTTTACTAACATAATACAATTTTCTCTTGATCTATATGAATGATACTTGAGATATATTCTGCATTCATCCTGCATGTTATAGTGAATAATTAATGTATGGAGCAATTTACAGAGAAATCAGAGTGCAGTGATAGGTAGTAGTGGCAGATTCAGGCTTGACCTTAAAGTGCTTCACCCCCTTGAAGTGAATCTTGCACTTCTGAAGTGTTTCAAAGTGTATTCTGATTTCATCCTTAAGATTAAATTAAGCCACCTTAGGAAAAAAAAATAGAAACCAATATAATTGGAAAATGTCTGACAAAAATGACTTCCCTCAGGTCAGGTACTGTAAGCTAGAAATTCTGAAAAAAAAGTGTCAAGTGGAACTGTGCTGCTAAATATATTAAATACTTTTAATTTCACAAAAGAGTTAACAAATATGTCTAATGCGGGTTTTTAGTGTGTTTTTTTTTTTGTTTGTTTGTTTGTCTGTTATTTTTTCTTGTTTGTTTTTTCTTCAGGTGGTTAGCTCTTTTCCTGTCTCTGAAAGCATCCTACAGGCTCCATCACTTGCGCTCATGGGTGGAGACAGAAGGGGAGAATCAGCAGGGGTCACATTATCTGAGAAGCAAAGATTTCTTGCTTGATGTAAATTTACCGCTCTCTTTTCCCAACTTGCACAGCTGCACTTTGCTGCAGGTAAGCAAAATTTCTGTGATGTGCAGACATTAGCAATCCTCGTGAGAGAAAACAGAAGAACACACGAACTTGGAAACAGGTTGGCTTCATCAGTGTGCCCTCTTTGCCTGCTGTATTAGAAACACAAAGTTCAGATTGCTAAGCAGAAAAATAGACCTACTGTGTAATAGTTCATTACAAAGCTTGCTGTACAATCCATAGGTTAGTTGGATTAGAAATCTCAAAAATAATACTAGTGCAACAGAATTAGACTTGTGATTTGTCATGGATGGGCTCTTAAGCATATGAGCTTAAGATATGTAGAAAAATCAGGAGAACTGTGGGTTCTGTTGTCTTCTGATTGTTTGAAACCACCTAATTTTTAACTTAAGTATTGATGCAGCAACTGAGATAAGCACACTTCAGTCTCACAATGTTTCAGAATTGATAGATGAGCATTGTCAGTGGTGTCTTTCTACTCTGAAATTTGCTTTTTGTGCTGGCAGACAGATTCCAGATGTGTTCATCTGTGTAATACAAGGTCATTTTCCTTAAGCTTTTCCGTGCATATAGACGAGAATGTTTTGTCTTCATAACTAAATTGCTGTTAATTTCCTTTGCTGAACCATAGCTTCTTCAGTTTGTTTCACTGGAAAGTAAGAGTTCACAAAATGGCAAGCATACAGTGAGAGTACAGCTGAAACTGTTCTTTAAGGGGCAGCTAACATAAATGCAGTGAAAAAATCTTTTTGAAGCAGTAAGATCTTGCTTGGGTAAGCCAGATTTCTCTAAAGATCATTGCTTCTGTCATGAGTGTGGAAAGGGAAAGGAGATAGCCAGAATTTAACTCAATAGCGTGCAGAGGAAGTTGAAATTGAAGATGCGTAAACAGTAGGAAACCAACCTGGGGCTTGGTGTCATGTTTTGCAGTGTCAACAGTAAAGCCAACAAAGAGTCCTAGTTATCAAACGAAGAGCAAGCCAACTGAGTGTGCTAACTCTGTTAGGCTGGTTAACTCTGGCTGTGCTGCTGTTTTAAGTACTGCCTGTCTCCATATCTTGCTTGGTAAAATGTCTACTGTATGTTGATTTGCTCACAGTAAATTTTTCTGATTTTTATCTTCAGCCATTTGTGTACTGACTGTGTAATTCTTATCTTTGAAACGATGCTCTAGCTTGGTCTTCTCATTTTTATGGTCTAAGGGAATTTTTGTGTTCTTACAAATGTTGCAGCCGAGCAGTAGAGAAGTAGAAGGTAGTGTAATCATGAGCACAGTTGTATGCACTTAGAGGAAGGTAGAAATCATGTTTGCATATGTAGAAAGGAGATCTACATATGCAGATCTTGTACGTGCAGGTCTGTATACAGATGCATGCAATCTATATGCAAATGGTACGTATGCAAGCTTTTATACAGACTAGTTTGTATAAATAATGAAATGGAAATTGATATCTCTTCTTGAAGAACAAAAGCTGAATTTGCATTATATGTGCTACATGTGAAATGTGGAATGCGCATGCCCAGCTTTTAATAATAGCAGTGGAATGAAAAGCTTACAGAAAGACTATAATCCCACCTGTACTACAACCCAGAAAGACCTGAATATATATTTGGTTTCTCCAAACTATCTCTGTTTTTCAGGAAGCCAGTACTTGTGTCTCTGGTGGCCCCAGTGCTGTGAGTGTTTTAACTTGTCTAACTAGTGGCTCATACATAGCAAAGAGCCTCCTGAGGAGCAAAGTTCAACACTGTATGCAGTACAGTGTGCTTGTGATAACCCTAGTAAATCTAAAGGAAGTTTAGCTGAAGGAATCTTTCAGAACTTTTTTTCAAACCTCCATGATAGACAAAGTTACCACTTTAGGTCACTGTAAAATGTGTTATGTTTGCAGGATTTTGCCTACATGTAGGGCATCTCATCCAAAAACAAACAAATGAAAAAAGCAAAATGAATAGTTGAAAATGAGCTGCCCTTCAAATATCTTTTAACAGCACCTATTATTCTGAGTTAAAATAGGGGCACTTTCTTTTAGAACTTTTTCATATGAAATTTCCTGAGGCTTCATCTACAGTTTCGTAAGATAGTAATATATAGGAGTGGGGAGGGGAAAAAACAGAGGAAAAAGGAAATGGTATAAATCTGGAAAGGCTTTTCTTAACTCTTTGGACCAGTGTTTCCGATGTGAGACACAAACTATAAAAATAAGTCTGTAAGCAAACAGACAAAAAATATATTCTTTTAATGTATCTTTCTGAAATTAGGGTAGTATCTCTCTGAAGATACTATGAATTTCTTCATGTCATCAGAGAAATTTCTTGCAGAGTGAATGCCATTCATCTCCTGTATTCAGCCTCTCCACAGCATCAGTGTTAATTTGTATGCATCTGTTTAATATAAAATCTGATCTATTGAGATCAGATTTCTCCTCTTCTCGCCTTCACTTTCCTTGTTTTCTATCTACAAAAAATTAGGAGTGTCAATGAACTTCGGACTGTGCTGGTACCCATTACCTGTATTTCCTCGCAGTCCTATTTGCAGTATGGCAGTCTCTTTCAGTGCTTATTTGGATTGCGTCTTTGCAATGGATGTGTACATGATTGCTTTTTAACGTACTCTTCTTGTGTTCTTGTACTAAAGTTGTTGTGCTAAAGTGCATGATCCATTTTAGAGCTGTGTCTGTTTTCTGTTCTATAATCTTAGCCAGTCTTTTGCATGTAGATGACTGATGGGAAGCCAGTCTCTGCTGTCCCTCATATCTATTTTCTGCACTGTTCATGGATTGTTAATGGTTATATATGTTGTGGATTTCAGGGGATATTTCTCATGTGACTTGCTCATGATTTGTGCACAGAAAGCATGGAGCTGAGAACTAGACTAATGCCCATGTACAAGAATGCCTTCTAGTACTGTGTATACAAAAATAATGTATTTTTTTTCTTCTTTTAGTTACCTTCTAAGAAGTTTTCCCTATGTTTTTTCCTGTATACTTCTAATTGGGCTGAAGCCATCTTTGATGACTCTTTGATACTGGCTTCCAAAAGAGAGATAAATAGCGGAGCTGCATTCCTTTGATAGATTTGGAACTTCAATTTGTTAGCTAATTGTTTCTGAATAATGGCCTATAAGAAAGTGAAATTCCTCTCTTATCTATCTCCTGTGGCCTCACTTTCCAGGAAATAAAGTTAACAAAACTCTTTAACAACCAGGCCACAATCAGTATGCCAACCCTCACTGTCAACAGACATAACTGGAAGCCTCATGTCCCTGCACACAACACTGATTGCTCGCCATAAAATCAACTGTATCCTCAGGTTATGAGCCTTGGGGGGGCCTTTTAAGATAAAGGAGTTGTTCTGAGTCAGTCTTACAGCTTTCTGTTTCTGAGAGAAATCTCACTTCCACTTTGGCACTCAATTTCTCTTCTTTCCTCCCAGCCACTGAATCCCAGCCCCTCTGATGTGAGCGTTTACATTCTCAGATCCTCTCCATGAGAAAATGCAGAGTATCTTCTAGGTTATGTCTGTTGAAGTATTCTCTGGTTATACATGTGGCTAAATGTGCTTGAGGAGTGGTCTGAGCTAGCACAGAAACAGCACAGATATTCCAAAATTCTCTTTACCCATGCAGAATAGATAAAGGAGTATCTTGAAAACTGTGAGAGTAGACCTAATAGGCATTCATGTACTCTCTGCATCATAAAAGCTAAGATGAAAAGGTCTGAAGAAGGAAAAACTTGTTGCCAGTTCCAGCTGAGCATAAAGACTAAATGAGACTGTTGGCTGTGCTGTTTTCAACCATGTTAAAATTTGACTGTTCTGATAATTAGACAAAGATGCTGTACAGTTTCACTGCAGAAGATGTATAGAGTTTCCTCTTTCCAAGGGAAATATTTGGTGAATGTTCGTTGTCATTTTTTCACAAGAGTGGTTGTATGATTTCATAGGATTTGCTCTTCATGGGCATATTAACTTCATAATAGCTTTTAACATAATAACTTTTAATTTTGTTTTTAGAACTTCGTGTTCAGTAGCTACTGTAAAGCAGTTACTGGCCATTCAGATCATGTCATACACCGAAGGAGATCAGCTACCTCATGTGTACGGTGCTGCCAAGTGACTGAGCTGCCATCCTTCCTGTGCATAGCCAGTCCGCGGGTAAGTCCAAGTTAAGTTGTAAATTATGTATTTTCTATTGTGTTTTAAATCTTCTGTTAGAATTGTGTCCAAGGAACAGAATGATCTACTACTTTCTTTTGATTGGGTTAAAATGTTGTAAGGATATCCTTTTGCTACTGTATTCTATAGAGCTTTTTGTCATAGGGGAAATGATTGTGATGTGTATTGATGGGAAAAAGGAAGCGGTAGTAAGATGCTCCCAACATGAGTAATTTGGAGATACCTAGATTTCACTTTCTCTCATAGAACCAAAAACTGTAAAATTATAAAATGGATGGCCAAACAGGTCATTCACATGTAATCTGAAGAGGATGTAGGTAAGGTATATAAATAGGATGGGGAGATTTTTTTTTAGCAGCTGACTTGACAAACTGGGCAGAGGAGGAATCCCTTTTTGAAGAACATTCAGTCCCTGTCATTGTGTCAACTTATGCTCCAAAAACGAAACATCAAATTTGAAGATGTGAGGATTATTTGAGCTGGCATTTTCTAAATTTTTTCACTATTAAGTGGCACTGCTTTGGGTTATCTGTTCACTAGTAACTGAATTTTGAAATTATTTTAGCTGAAGTTTGTTGGACGGACAGAAGGCACCTTCACAAGTGTATGATTGTTGTTTTCATTTTGTTTTACTACATCTTGGTGAAGTTGGGCAAAATGTACTCATGATTCAAGTCTGGGCTTGAATCTGCCATATGTGACCTCGTACTAGATAAGCAGACCTATGGAGAGTTTCCATCTGCAGAACAGCCTTTTGTACAGAGGAGGTTCTGACCCAGGCTTTTGGCAAAAGGTGGACTATTGAATATTGTTCCTCCTAGTTGTCTGGATGAACTTCAGTTTTGAGGAAGCAGCTAAAAGTAAGATAAACATGCTGTTTCTGTAGGATGATGGGTGAAGTACAGAGGTAAAATTCTGTAAAAACATCTCTGCTAGGCACATCCTTTTGCCTGTTAAGTATGAAAAAGCTGAAGCCGTGCATCACCAAGTAGACAGTGCATAGTCAATTTAGTCATCTTGAATATTTTCTGTTTGTTTGTTTGTTTGTTTGTTTTTGCTGTGTAGTTCTTTGTTCTCAGCTTAGTAAATTGAAGATGAAGAAATGTAAATGAGAAACTGAAAATCAACAAACAATAGCTAATATGATAGACTTGTCTTGCATTGCTTTGTTGTCCAATAAAATATGAAAAACTTCCATTCTCTTGCAAGGAATAATTAATTTTATATTTATGAAAATTTCCATAGTCCCAGTTAGTCATCTTCTCTTGGGGAAAAATCCTACCTGAAATATAGTGAAAACTTGGCATCAGTGAGGCTAAGAATGAGGACATCTGCTTACAGTTGCTTTGAAACAATAGCAGGCCAATAAAATCCCCATTATTTAAAGAGCAATCTTAATAGTGATTCCAAAATAGGCTAGTAGTAGACTTTTATTATGAGGCCACACAGATATTTTATTCTTTAATCAGTGTTGATGTTACTTGTGTAGGCTTGTTTTAATGCAACTGTGTAGGCAATGGCACATTGGCCTCTGGAGAAGGGAGGATGATGGATAGCACCTCTATGATGCTCCTTGAACAGCATATATATGTGGGAAAAGATTATATACAGGAATAGCATATCACCTCCCCATCTCAACATACTGTCTGTTAAGGAGTCAGCAGTTATTCTGAAAGTAAACATGACCCCCCTGCTCCTTCAGATTCCCTTAGCCTGGGGCTCTCGGTACCTGGAGTTGCACTGCCCAGGAGGATATGCCAAATACTTCCTCTGCTTTAGAAAATCAGAAGGGACTTGAGCGAAGAGGCTTGGGTGGTAGTAAGGGAAAGGAGAAGGGAGAACACATCTAATTTTTGTTCTAGTAAATAGAAGGTGTTTGTTTTGGCTTGGCTGATGTATAAAAATGATTAAGTGGAGACATGTTTTTTTTTGTTCTAGGAATAGAAATACTTAATTTTACGCTTGCTGGAAACTCTTGGCAGGAAGGTATGAGACCTGAAGCAGCAGAAAGAGCACATATGTTTCCAGTGTTTCCAGAAAGTGTAGCCTTCTGTTGTTGTTTGACTTGTGATGATTTTGGGGAAGTTAATGGAGCGAATGATGGAATAGGAGTGTAGGGTGGTTTTTTTTTTTTTTTTTT
>VZSV01000001.1:11012587-11053747 GCA_013398735.1 Nothocercus julius | reverse complement strand
GTGTGTGTGTGTGTGTGTGTGTGTACGCACACGCATTTAAAAAACAAGCAAAACCCCCAAAAGCTTGCAATAAAGATAGTCATGTTCTCAGATGCTAGTCACTGTTACTCAGGTGTTTTTCCTGTGTGGCAAGATTTGTTTCTGCTAATAGAGGGGCTATTCTGAAGCACACAGAGGGGTTATTCTGAAGCACACACAACATTCATCTCAGGACTGTCTTCTAATAGCTCTTCCTTTAGGTAAAGCATTACTGAAACATTGCTTGTAGAATTTTGCAATGTACTTTTATTTTTCTTATAAAACTTCCAGTATACAAATCTCTATGTTGTTTTTATTAGATTGGCTACATTTCTGTATTATCTATTAGTTTGCTCTGTTTTGTGTGTGGTGGCTATCACTCCTAGGTGTCCTGGAAATAAGTTTAACTGATTGTGTGTGGTTGTAAATGTTTGTTCTAGTCTGTTCACTACAGAAATGTGAACAGAAGTCTGAGAGTTAATAGCGTCCCTTAAAAGAAACGATACAAACGGCTACCATGGTTTGCATTGGACATCATTGCTTCAGGCAGCAAGATTTTAACTTTTAAATTGTGAGAAGCGCTGTGCGCTTCTGCAGAAGACTCTTTAGGACTCAGTCCCGTGCTTTGACTGCAGGTGGCAGTGCAAGATAGCGTGAACTCTTAATGTGTAGTGAATTAGAGTAAGTAGTGAACTTGTGTACAAAATCTTGTTTATTCTGGTTCCTTTTGCTTTGCAGTATTCCACGTGGTACTGCATATAGACCTGTAAGCTAGTTTGACTTAAAGATAACAAAAACATATTTTTTTTTCAGCTGCAATAGATAATGTTTTCTCTGTCTTTAGTGATGTAAATGTCCCATTATCAAACAAATTCCCACACCTTTCTAATTCTTCAGAAACTCAGCTGTTCACTGTTCACCATCCAAGCCTACAGACTTCCCTTATTTTTCTCACTGTGCAGCTCTGCATCCTTTTTTAAAATGTGAAAACTTTAGCAAGTTGTTTTCATCTGTGTTCCGATTTTATTTTTTGCATTATTTTTTGTATTCCTTTAGTGAATGTGTTCATCCTCCAGACTGCTAGGATTCATGATAATGCTTCTAACATACATGAATATACATGGATGATAATCTTTTTAATTCTACTTCTGAAATATAGAAACTGTATAAAGTAGTGATATATTTGCTTTTTTAATTATTGAAAAAAGCTACAAACAAAGCATTGCAAATTCCTAACTTTCCTCTGTTTTAAGTATTACTATAAAGTTAATTACTTCATACTAAATTATAGGTTTATTTTTTAATTTAAGTAAGTTTACAATATATTTCTAAGTCTCTTGATAGTATGTGAAAGTTCCTACTATCTTTTGCAAACTGGGTTATAAATAGCTTTTGTAAACGCCTCCCTAGAACTCTGGCCTAAAGCAGACCTATATTCAGAAAAGATAGGGAGAAGTTGGCAATCTGCCTTTAATTGTAAAGAATTTTGTGTTACAAGGTGAATTGTATATGTGTGTATGAGTGAAAGTGCTGTAATTGTTCCATTTGCTTTGGGCTATATGGTTTAACTCTTGGTAAAGGATCTTAAGATGAGCCCTGGAGAACAGACGGTCCTGATACGTGTCAGAGCTTTTGTTGGTTGCTTTTTTTTTGGTTTTCATTACTCCAGTGGGTTGGAGAGAATGGAAGAGTTTTAGAGGTCATTGTGCCTAGAGATCTGTTTTTTAAGCTCCAACCCACTCCCTGTAATACAAGAAGAGATTGTGTAGTGCAGCATTCCTTGTCTCTCCTGGCGAGATGCATCCTTGAGGAGAGACTTCCTCTGTTCATCTTGCTGCTTTGCTCTTCATTGGCCAGTCATCAAAATCTGTGTGCTCTCTACTGTTATCTGTAGCACAGGATGGCATCTTGAAGTTGCCTGTTACCTGGTAAGGGAGAGATAAGAGAAAACTATGTAGTGTGCAAAGGACAGCGTTGTCAGCTGGAACAGACTCTTTACTCAGGGACTTCACAGCCCTCTGGGCATACAGATGTTTGGCTAACATGTACCTTCTACTGGAAATATTCCAAGATAGCTCATATGGCATAAAAACAGATTTCCTGTGTTTGCAACACTAGCCTGTGTAGCTGGGTTGTAAGTAATGAAGTAGGTAATGGGGCGAAGAATTTGTAGAATGGTATTAAGAAACAGGAGATGATCCTGTGCTCACTGGCTCTGTTTCTGGGACCCACTTTTGTCCAGGTCAGCATCACTGCTCAGAAGTGCTCCTGCACGGTATGGCTACTGCCCTGTCTTTTTTTTCTTCCTAGCTTATGCATCTTCTTGATTTTGAATTATACCATGAGTTTTTGCCAAGGACAATTTGTAAATCTCATTTCTGCTCAGTAAAGATTGATTGTGAAAGGCAGAAATTAAAAAAAACAAGTCTGGGCAAAATGACGTGCACAGCAAAGATAACGTTCTTTACTCTGAGCTTTGCCATCCGTTGTGTAGCAGTTGACACAGGGCACTGTTTATCAAAGGAGAGAAGTCCACAACTGATCGTTCACAGGGCTTTTTTGTGCAATGCTGAGGTGTCACAGCTTTTCTTATTTTAATTCAGTCTATAATTGTTTTCCATTTGTACATGTCAGTAATGATTTAGCTTTTAAAATGTAAACTTTTGGGAAAGCAATTGAGCTGGGGGATTTGGAGAATGAGGGTTAAAGAGAGCTTGTGAACAAGAGAATTGATTGTTATTTAACTTGTAGGTAACTGCTGTGCCGCTGGAATTCTATTGCAATGACCGAAGTGCAGAATATGAGCGCAGGGCACTAAAGGAAGGAGGAAGCCTAGAAGCAAAGCAGTGTGCGTTCCATGGAGCCCCCGAATTAGCCGCTGACTGGGTGAAGCAGTGTTCCCGCTTCTTCCCAGAGTGTCCAGGAGGGCTGCTGGGAATCACACCTCAGAATGGCTGGTCTTTTATCAGGATTCCAGGTAAGCTTATAGTCTGTTAGATAAGGACATCTGCTCTTTGGTGGTCACAGTGTTTTGGGGGGGGGGGTCTTTTACTTCATGAGTGAAAATTAACCCTGTCTTAAAATATGCTGTGACTTCATATCCTTTGCTGTCTGGGATAAAGCTGTCTATGAAGACTGATCAAGTCTGATAAAAATGTTTATCTCCTTCCCTCTGTAGTGGTCAGCTCTCAAAATAACTGTAAGGAGATGGTCTTACCTATTAAAAGAACACTACTGTTAGGTTGGAGAGGGAAGGATTGCAAGAAAATTAACAGTCTCCTTTTTCTGAACAACCTTGGTGGTGACCTAAGAATTCTTCTGTTGGCTTTCCTAGTGGAAGGGTAAACACTACTTGCAGACCTCAGAAAGAAGGGTTTGGGGCTCAAGGGAAATTTGCCTGGAAAACAAGGCATAAGGGATTTACTGAATTTCATCTGGAAAAAAAGACTTATTCATATTTCTCGGTAAAGCTGTAAAAGATACCAGCGTAAAAAAATGAAGTGTGTTTTCTTTATTATTCCTCTTGATATTAGACTAAAGTAATCCAAGATCGGTTAGAATTTGGTTACCAATACTGCAATGACTTTCGTGGGCTGGATGCACTCTAGTTTTGTCAGAAGATGGTCCTGAGCAGTGAACTGAGTTCTGCATAAAGCTCTATAGATCTGAGAGATAGCCAAGAGGAAAAACAGCTTACACTGCCAGATCCTAAGTTATTCCCAGACCCTTTTGGGTCAAGGATGTTTGGCGGGGGAAGTGAACACAGTAAAAGGAAAATGGCCTTTTGCTTGCTATAGTCCGGTTTGAGAAGATACCTCAAGTATTTGGAATCATTTGAAGAGGAACTGTTTTTGCTGAGCTTGTGCTAGATTAATGTTTAATGATATTTGATGATTTTGTATAGTGCTCTTTCTTTAGGAGCACATTGGGTACTTTACCAATTCTTTGGAAACAGAAGATGAATTACTAGAGGGAAGTTGTGAAGGATAAAATAAGGTAGAAAGCGTGGAGGGAGGAATGAGGAAAATTGGAAATATTTATGGCTGGCATTAGAGTAGAGAGAGGGATGAAATCTCCTCAAAACACTTTTCAGTTTTAGGCTGATGACTTTATTATCAGCAAAAATTTATAAAGGAGTAAAGATGGGTTGCAAGAAACTTACAGGGATGAGTGAATAGGTGCAGGGAAAGATAAACTGCCACAACTCAATGCAGAGGTTCACTGAAAGTATGGTTGGGATGACTGCTGTAAAAGCTGGTGGGATTTGGAGTGTGTTGGAGTTAAAAGCAGATACAGAAGTAGATTGATACAGCTGTGTTTTAATTAGGTGGGAAACAATATTCAAACCTAAACCTATTCTGAGGGGAGAGGGCAGATGGCGCAGCAGCACAGCTGTGTTTATGTGTGCAGAAGCAGGCACAGCGCATCATAGACAGTGGTGGAAGAAGCCATTTGCCAGACTGCAGCCCAGCAAGTGTAAAATGAAGCTGTAGGTGTGAAGGTGTGTGGTGAATAGGTGACAGGAGCAAAGGGGAAACCTCTCTCTCTTAACCCTGGTCTATCCTTTCTCAGACTCGGCGTTCCCAGTCCCCTGGCAGCAGGCTCGCTTGCGATCACTGTGGGAATCTCTTGAGGCTTTTCCTGTTCTTTGAAAGAAAAATGGTCCTGGATTAAATGGCAGGAAGCGTCTGAGTCCTTTTAGCATCGATAAAAAGCACCGGCCTCACTGGCTGTTTACTGTGAGAGCCAGTTAGCTCCTCACTGACCCCATTGTGCTGCGGGCGGCCGGGAGGGAGAGGGGTTCTCAGCTGCTCGTGCTCTTTATCTCCTTTCCCTTGGCTTTTTGCATGTCCAGAGGCACTTTCTCGCATTCCCCAGAGATCCGTGAGCCCAGCTCCAGTCATGGGCCAGAGCTCCCGGCTGGGGTTATTTTGAGTCATAATCACTTGTGACTATTCTTCCCAGGCCATAGTATCCCGGAGTATCCCCTCGTAGGTAATTTATGTCCATATCCCTCCCTCCGTGCCTGGAGGCAGTTTTTTTTTTTTTTCCTCTACTCCTTTCATCTAGTCAAACTTGCCAGACAGTGTTACCATAAAGGGAGTTTGGTTCCATTAAAGATTAATAAATGGCTGTGTGTTTTGATATCTAAATTTTTTTTCAGTAGAACATTTTTTTTTTTTTTTTTTTTCTTCCCTTCCCTCCCCAGACTGAAGCAATACAATGTGATTTTACAGCTCCTGACTCTCTGCTCTGGTTGTTTCACATTTTTCACATGCTGTGCTGCAGAAGAACCCAAGGATTGCATCCCACGGAGAACTTGCTTTGCAGCCTGGGATCTGTATCTCACGACTTGTTGAAAATTTTCAGTTAAAATGATATTCCTTCAATGATGCTATTAAAAAGAAAATCAAAAGACATTGTCATTGGAATTGTTCAGTGATAATTAAAAAACCAAGAATACAAAATTGCAAATTTTTGAAGTGTTGTTTAAAATCAAACGAACAACTCCTTTTCCTCCCACAGTAAAAGGGAAATAGCAATGAGAGAAACTGGAGATGGAAGATGTGTGTGTGTTTTTTTTTTTTTTTTTCTTTTTTTTCTTTTTTTCTCCTTTCCCTACTAAGTGTCCTGTTTTCTGAAGACAGCTTCAATAAATAGGTATATTTTCTGTAAGAGTTTTACAGAATTTGTCATTTTTAAGCACTAGGTGGCAGGCTTTAAGCACAGAAACGCTTCTGAGCTTAGAAAACACAGCAGTGTCAAGAGAGCAAACTTAAAGATGCCAGTCTAACACTGAATGTTTTTCTCTTCTGATAATGATAAATCTTTTTGGATAGTTCTGTTTTGTTTTTCTCAAAAATTTTCTCAGAAATTCTGTTATGCCATCATATCTGACAAAATGTTAACAAATTGCTAACTTTCAGGGCTGTAAAACTTGTCTGCAAAGTCATCCTTTGGTTGTAATTTGAATTATAGTACTATTTAAAAATAGTTACTTATACAGTGGAGATCAGGCAGCAAAGGACACGCATCATTTCCAGTTACCAACCTTTCATTTTACCTATTCATGGTTATAAAAAGAGTATGTGAGAAAAGCGGAAGGATCTTGCTTTTGGAAACTTGCTAGTATGTTTATCTGAGTCGGTCTACATTGACTTTTGAACAGCCTCTGCTTGTTGTCTCTTTCGCCTTCCATTCAGATGGCTTTTGGTTAATATCTTATTAGTTTGTTACATGTACCTAGGCTTTTCATGTTACATTGCTCCTTTTATTTTATTTTATTCTGAATTACAAGCTCGCAGATCAGAACAAAAGAAAAGTGTGGTGACTTATCATTTAAAGATTAAAATCACATTTAGTGAGGAGCATAAAGATTCCTATTTTGCAGACTTTCTGATATAACATAAATGTATTTTGAAACCAAATAATCCTACATTATTTCTGTTATCATTTAACTGTGCAAGCTCAAAATTTGGCCTTCCTTAGAAGAATTCTTCAAATTGTTAAACAGGTCCGTGTAATTGAGACTATATTACATTTTAGAGGTTAGTGTGCCATTGTATGTTATGTTGACTCTAAAATAAATGTGCACCTGAATTGTGACCTGGAGTTTGTCTTGCAGAATCTGCTTGGCTTGACTCTGTAGTAGATGGTTTCCCAAGGGTGGTCGCTAGTGATTCCAACAGTGGTTTATGGTGCTCACCCCTGGCAAGGCAACAGCACCGCTGCGGGATGAGATCTGTATGGAAAAGGGAGAGCAAAGCACTGAATATCCCAATAAGCTGACCAGCAAAACAGAGCAGAGCTCTTTTGTCTGGCTTTTATAATTGATAAAGTCCAGGAATACTGCTCTAAATTTACCCAAGGAGAAAACATTCACAGTGTTAGTTTACAGCGCAAGTATAATCTCTTAATAATTTTAAGCATTTCTGATAGCTCATGGTTTTGATGCACAGAAACCTGTACTGTGGCAGCATCTTCTGAGAGAATAAGAGAATGGTTAGAGAATGGTACCTGCTAGACATGTTAAAAATATTTGGATTCTGTACTAGCCACTACACCATCTGCAGTTGTCAACTTTCCGTTTTGGCTGCAAACCTACATTCAGGCATCCCAAGGAATAAAAAATCACCAGAGGCCTTTCCAACACATAATTTTTGGAAGTAAATTTCTCTTCATCCTCCTTCAACAGTAACATATTGTTTACTGAAGTTTATGTACAGAATGTACAAACAGGAAGCTCTCCTTCCTGAAAAATAATTCATGAGCGGTGCTGAAATAGAGAGGACATGAAATGTAAGATACAGAGTGGCTTAAAAGATTGCCATTGAGCAACATTTCTTAAAACAATCAGAAAATGGAAAAATAGAGGACGAGGGGAAAAAAAAAAAAAAAAGAGTAAAAACAATTAATGCAGCACTGTTGAGAGGCTGTTACTTTACAGTGACCTATAGAATTGTTTTCATTCTGTGTTGGTGCCAGGTTTGATCTTGTAACTGAATCTGTGAAGAATAGGTCTAAAGCTCAGTAAAATGTTAACAGGAAGTGCCCAAAAGACAACATTTCATGTTTAAAGTGGGGGGGAAAAATTTTTTTTTTTAACTGCCAAATTAATATGAAGGCATGTTGTGGTTGGTGACATGGTCAGGTTAACCCTTAGAAGGAGGAAATAGCTGAAAAATGGAAACCTGTGGTGGGATTTTGCCAAGCAGGTATGTTCCTATGTTCCCAGTCCAGCTAACAAAAGTTGCTGTCAGCAGTGTGATGATATATATCGTTATAAAGGGATCTTGTAGCTTCTTTCATCACAGCTCATCACATTAAGGGTTATGATGCAGTGAAGTCCTACTAAACTTAGAAGTTGGTTTGTTACATGCTGCTGTTTGGGCTTTTTTACTTACCTGCTTTTTTCCCGTTTCCTCTTAGACAAAGAGAGTCTGATCACTGATAGTGGGAAACTTCATGCTCTTGATCTTCTACTGACACGTCTGAAATCTCAAGGACACAGAGTTCTTATCTACTCTCAGATGACACGGATGATTGACTTACTGGAGGTAGGAGAACTGTTGCCTACCAGAGGCAAATTCTGAAGCTGCAGATTTAGCAATAATATTTTGGAGAAAATGCTGTAATTTGGATGCAGTAAACCTGATGTAAAATTACTGTAACTAGGGATACCCAGTAAATGCATTGACAGAAGTGAGAATATGAAAGTTGCCATACAAAGTCAGACAAAAATTCCAGCCGAGCGTCATGCTTCCACTGGTGTACAAAAGCAGATGTTTAGGGGAAGATGTATAAGAATGGTGATATTTCCTGATTATTCCCTCAGCCTCCAGCAATTTGCAACTCAAGGACTTTGTGAGCCAGCTGTGGTTTCTGTATATTCAGTAATCCTAAATGGATTCCTCTTCTACGAAAGTGTTCGATTTCCTCTTGAATTTTTGTACATTTTTGTAATTTCGACTACCAAAATCACAAGTCCTGTAAGAGCATTTTAAGTCCAGCAGTTTGTATAAGCTCAATTATAAACTGCTTTGTGTTTTGTTTTTCCCTGCTACGAGAGAAAGCAGAGAGCTTGCATGGCTGCCATTCTGGATCTTGGTTCTTTGCCTAGCATTGCTTCCTGTGCCTCCTCTTTTTTTTTGTGACAGGCACTGGACATGTTGCAGATTTGTTGACACCCTGCATTACACCATGGATCCCATAAGGCCGAGTGTTTAGTGTTGCTGTCTTTTCTGTTAGCATTCCATTTTAAAGGCTTGGGAGCAAATAGTTTTTCCTATAGTATCTCCTGAATGCTTAACTTCACTTGTTGACTTTTATTACCCAAATAAGTCAGCTACTAGGTTCTGTTTTTACTTTCTCCCCCACCGTGTCCCAGATGCTTGAACTAAGCCAGCTGAAAGTCAAGTAAGGACTCGGGTTGTGAGAAGACCTTTACAAAAGTTGTATAGCAACAGATTTCTTTTTCTGTACAGAAGTATCAAAATTCATCCTCTTAATCTACTTAACTATGAAAGACTATAGGATGCCGTGTTTCTTTTGACTGTATTTTGACTGTGTCAGTGTAACAGCTACTATATCAGCCTACTCTATACAGGCCAGAGAGCACAAAATACATGCTTACAAAGTCGTAAAAGTAGGTTGGTCTGATTTAGCTTTAGCTTAAGAGCTGCTTCTTTATTCAGCCGTTACAGAACAGCAGATATAAATACAAGGAGGAAAATGATTTTGTTTCAATAAAATTTTACAAGTATAATTTCATTATTATTATTTCATGCAGCTCTGTATTACAAACTATTGCATGCTTTTTAGATTAATGTCACATTTATTTTTTTTCAGATCTGATTGTTTTCTCCTGTATGTAAGAGTAACTGCCAGTGATTTTGGCAGGGTTCACATTGCATTCATCTGATGAGGGGTCAAGTTATATTCTACGTTCAGTAAAATGTCCTGGTTATATGCTACCAAAATATGCATAATTTTGTGTTAAAATACGCAGAACTTGATTTGGATAATGAAATAGGAAAAGACATTTTATGCTTTTTTGTGTCCGAGGCCAGAAGAGTACTTACCTTAATACTGCATTAACCCTGATGGAGTCATTCTTCCTTGCTTGTTTCTTCCGCTGGTGCTCCACAGCCAGGGTTAATTCCATTATTTTTCCTGTTTTAATACTTCTGGTGTCTTGCTGGCTCCTCTGACTAATAAAGATCATCAGCTGAATTTTCAAGCAAGTCTAATGTAAGTGTCCCCATAAGATTAATCATTGACTTTTAAAACTAAAACTTTTAAAACAATTACAATGGTTGCTGGTTTTGTCGTTCTCTTACCTCTTGATGTGGTTATTGTCGGTTCTTCATTTTGTCTCAACTGTACAATCCGCACATGGCGGCATGACCTCAATCCTTCCAGATGGTCCAGGATTAGGTGATGCTTTACCTCCTCGTGTTCTGCGTTTTCTTGATTTTCTACCATTTGCAGGGAATAGAAAGATAGGCAGTGATCAAGTACATCAAGTATCCAACTGAAGTTAGGGAGCAAGTATGTTAATTCTTGAGTAGTTTCTTTGCTCTGAGTGCTCTTTTTTTTTTTTTTCTAAAGCTGAAAGCATATCTTTTCTGACAGTGATCAAAACACAAAACTACTGTGAAGTATAGTATAAACTGTAATACAGTTTCTTTTTCTGAACTGAAAGTGTACTAATAATATTAAAAAAAAAAATGTTACTGAATAAACATACTAAAAAAAAGTTTTCACAGGAGCGCTGTTAAAACCCTGTGAGATTTTCTTTTTGATCATAGGAAGGTGGAGAGTGTCAGAGCTTACAATCTTTTAAGCAGGGAATTGAAGGAGGGTTTGGCTAAATGCGAAGTTACTAAGCTAATTTTATGGAAGAAAAACATGTATTTCAGTTTTGAAAGTATAGAATAGTTTATTCCTTTGTAAATTGTATCATAGTGGAATTAAGGTCTGGGATAAAGATACAAGCACTTGACGGAATGGAAAATGTCTCTTTCTATTTGCAATGAAGTTTGGTTAGGAGATATGCTAATGAAGAGATGGTTAGTAGTCAGATGAGGGAAGACTGAATCAAGATGTTAAAAGATTGAATCAAAATAAATGCTGGTAGAGACAACAGGAAAGAAAAGGCTCTTGTGATGAAGAGGATCAATCAAATCTCTGAAAAAGGTCACATAGTGCATAATTGACAACTATATCCTTGTGTAGAAATGGAATAAAACGGTAGTAAATGAGGGCCTAAGTGCCTGGTTAAGCAGCTCTTCTCTGCTTTAAAATTCTATCCCTCCCCCCCGCTAAAGTTCTTTCAGCTGTGAGCTATATTCCATAGAGGTAGACCAAGTGTGACTTACCATCTTTTTGATAGTTATTTTTTTTTATTCATCTGTATTTTCCTAATTCTTCTGTCTTAAATTGAAGCTTCTTTTCAGTTAAGCAGTCCTTTCCCCAGGTTCCTTATAGTGTGGCAGCCCTTTTTACTTCTCTTGCATTAGTGAAGTAGAACAAAAGAGGGAGAGGAAGTGTGAAGGACAACTGGAAAGGATAATGGAGCGTGGCATTGTCAGGAGGTTCAGTAGAGTGCAGGCAGCACCATGTCTTCTCACACCACATCAGTTCTTGATCTGTTGAACATTGGAGCTTGGAGCAAGATGAATCTAATAGTTCTTACTGCTGAAGCACCATCTGTTCCCTTTCTGTCTTCCTGTGCAGTCACAGCTTCTCAGAAAGAGATGCCTATACCAGTAGGATTTACATCCAGCTAATGTAACAAATAGGAGTTAGATCAGCAAAGGATGTCAGTGATAAGATGTTAGAAGGTATCTTCTCAAAGAAACTCTGTGGATATCTAGGTAGCCTAGAGATCCATCTCTGTATTTCAAAAATCGTTGATTTGTCGCAGTTACCAGAAAATACTAGGCACTTCAAAGCATGAAAAATATCTCTCATGGAAGAAAGCCTTTGCCTACAGCATTCCTGTTTGGTGCCATTTGATTCGTGTCCCAGGCAATGGTTTCAGTTCTGCCGCTTGGCAGGAGCTGTGTGTTAACACCAATTTCAAAGTGTTCCTGTACTCAGTGAGATTCACAGGCTCTTCACGAGGGAGATAAAGCCTGGGTGGGCGTTGCTGTGCAGTGCAGACTTTTTAAAGCCACTAGTCAAGTTGTTTAAAATCAGCAGAAAACAGAAATGTGGCTATCTTGGTTTTTTGTGTGTTTGTTTTTGTTTGACTTGGTCAAAGTTTTGATTATATGAAAGCAAACCGTTAAAGAAGTTAGTGATTTTTACCTGTTTGTTTACTTACAGAAGAGGAAAAAAAAAAAAAAAAAAATCATGTATCTTAATACAGTGCATCCCCAGTTCTGAAATGCTGAAAAGAGAATTGTAAATGAATAAAGACTGAACTGATGTAATTACTTATTCCTTAGCTTGTGTGAAATGCAAAAAGTAATTAAGAGATGATTAAAAGTAGTTTTAATTTCTAAACTTCTATTATTACAAAGTATTGCTTACATACCCTTAGAGCATATTTAGTTAGGATATTTCAAGGTTTTCTTTCTCATCAGTGTGAATTGTATTTTATAGCTTTTTCCTGAAGAATCAAGACAGAGCAATTTAAAGAGCAACTGTATTTTCTTTTTTCTGATTTGTGTTCTTTGCAGGAGTATATGGTTTATAGGAAACATACTTACATGAGATTGGATGGCTCTTCGAAGATTTCTGAGCGAAGGGATATGGTAGCAGATTTTCAGAACAGGTAATGCATTTAATAAGGCATTTCTGTGCTAAACCGTGTGTGCATGCAGATTTGGTCTAAGATATAATAGAAAAAGAAATAAAATAATGCTTGTGCTTAAGTTATGCTTTGTGATTTCAAATTGACTTTATCTCAAACATTCAAGGTTTGCTGTTGGTGATTTGCCGACGAGGATTTATGTCTGTTGAATCCAGTAACATTCAGGAATTTGTAATCTGTGAAACAGAGTATCAGAAGCAAATTTTAGTGAACTCAGAATTCTGTTTCTTTTCTATCCCAAGTATATTATTGCTTATAGACACCTCAGTGGAAAGGGAGCAGATGTTTGTATGCTCTGAGGACTGACATTCTGA
Organism: Nothocercus julius; assembly: GCA_013398735.1. Classification (NCBI taxonomy): domain Eukaryota; kingdom Metazoa; phylum Chordata; class Aves; order Tinamiformes; family Tinamidae; genus Nothocercus; species Nothocercus julius. The sequence continues at coordinate 11,041,093 of VZSV01000001.1, read as the reverse complement.
AGATGAAATAGAAAATTGGGGTATGATGGAGCTTTTGAAACTGACCTGGATACCAGTAAAACAAGCCATGCCATTTAAGCATGATTTCTGGGAATAGCAGTATAATTGATTAATTTTATCTTGAGTGTAGCAAGATTTATTTAAAAACCTTAAACTAATATACTAATGATAAAATGTTTTTTATTAGATAGTGAGATATACTGACTAGTTCAGTTTAGTAAATCAGAATGGTTTCTTGCAACTTTCAGTACCATATCAGAAAAGGAAGTTACTTATTCATTATAAATTCTTATATTTTAATCTAGCTTTGCTTGCCCTGAGGTACATGATTTATTATTGAGTTTATGGCTATTGAGTTTCCTTTTGATCTTTAGATACAGGATGTTGCTTTGGTGTAGTAGTTGAGTCAGACTGTATGATCCATTAGCCAGGTTACCCTTCCAAGTTGATGATGTGACCTTTAAAAACATGGTCACTTTGCTTTCAGAGAAGTAAGGATGATGGATGATTGCTTACTGCAGGGTGAGGGCACTCATTTTAGAACAGAGAACAGTCCCAAGGTATTGTGGTTGAAGACTGGAGGGAAAGCAATATGTAGTCTTTCAGGACACTAGTTCATAAGCGACTTGAAGAGCTGAGGGACTGTGTGCAATGAAGACCCTGCTCCTCCTCTGAGCAATAGAACTGGAAACAGATTGCGCCCAATACCTGAAGCGAGAGCCCTTTGCAGAACCTTTCTGCCTGTTTCCAGCTGTCAGAAACAGGTTCCTTGGTGGTTACGTTGTCCTGAAATCCTGATGCTTCTTCCTGTAAGACCGTTTAACCAAAAGAAGTCAAAAAGTTGTTTTTATTCACCAACACAATTTATTTTTATTAATGAATAGAACAACTAAAGAAAAATAATCGTTTCAACAGGAAATCCCTTTGAGAGATAGGTCAGCCAGTCAAAACAAGAATTCCTATTAAAATGTTATTTGAGTTCCTCTTAAACGCAGTTTACTTATGAGAAATATTTCCAGGAAAAAAAGCATGACTAAGAGTAAACTATCCCACAAAGTGCCCTTGCAGGGTGCAGAAAATATGTAACCATGGAATAGTGTCTGTGGCACTATCTTATTTCTTTCAATATGGCACTTCCAGGCACATTTCAAAGCTGGATGTTCAGGTGACTGTCTATATGCATGTACCACTGTTGTTGTAACAGTGAGGAGACTTTCTGGCCAAGGATCACCCCTCATGGTCAATGTGCCCTTGCAGACCGCTTTGGCCTCAAGCGTAGAGCTTGACAGTTTTGTTTTAGTTCCTCCCTACTGTCCATAACGCAAGATAGATTTTCATATTACTAGATTTCAGACTGCCAGCACATTTATATTCTAGTTTCAGACCTCCTGACTTTTTTTTTTTGGTGTTAATTCCTAGTTTTAGTAATGTTTTTTTCTTGTCTATTGGCAGTTTCTTGGAGGCGTGGGGAAGGAAGCTTAACTTGGACCAAAATGAGTTATTTCAGAGCCTGCCTTTTTATGATACAACCTTGCCAGTAGTTTTATTGTGCTTGAGTTATACTAACGTAAGCCTGATAGTATGCAATATACCTGCACTTTAAAAAAAAAAAAAAAAAAAAAAAAAAAGGTTTTATGGTTGGACTTTCAGTGACAAACTACTTTTAAAGGTACTTGTCTGGTGTCCTCCACCTTCCTCAGTTACCTAAAGGATTTACTAGATTTAGAAGATTACTAAGAGTTAGGTTTCGGGATGCCGCAGGTCTACATCAATGGCCAACATCGGTAACACTTAGGCAAACGAGTAACCATCAGGGCTGATGCTCCTGTTAGGAATTGTGGGCCTCCTAAGGAGGGGCTCAGAGATGGCTTTCCCAAGCTGCGTTATGGAACGATGGCTATATTCGCCCCACTGAGGCATTTTGTCTAGGGAGCCTTGTTCACCTCAAGCAACTGAGGTGTGATTGACTTTATTAATGCTATGTGAGGAATCCCAAGTAATGTAAATGTCATAGATTTAGTACAAACTGGGAACTTATTCATGCCTGTAGGCCCCGGGCCTTTTCTAATGTACCTCTGTGTTTGACAGTTTGTTTTTATTACTAATAATATTCCCCCCTACTCTCCCCAGGAAGTTGGGTTTTATGCAAGGCACAGAGTTTAGAACAAAACTTGCATCCACATAATTTCAACATCTATTTTCCTTTCTCTATCAATTGAGCATTGTTAGGGCAACGATTTTTTTTTTTTTTCTCTCTAGTGTTGATCAGTTCTGTGAAGGTATAAATTGTTCTTTGTCCAAATGAAATCGTAATTTCCAATACAGGCAAGATAAGTAAACCCTGGTTTCTTTTGGTAGAGAATAAGAAGCTGCTGTTGCAAACTGAATGGTTATGCTTACAGATCAGGGCTACTGGAATATTAACTGCTTTCACTCTCTTATGTTTTCTTTCATTTCTTGTCCATGAAAAACACAAAACATTCTGAAGTGTTTTGAGAGAGAAATAACTTTGATCACTTCTTTGGGGTCAAAAAGTTAACTTCTGTGGTTACTTCTTGTTCATCATGTGCAAAATAAGTGGTTTTTTTTTTCCTATTTCCTTTTCAGGAATGATATTTTTGTGTTCCTGTTAAGTACAAGAGCTGGTGGCTTGGGGATTAACCTTACAGCTGCAGATACAGTAAGTGAAGCTTAGCAGGGCTCACAAAGCCTTATACAGCATAAAAATTGGCTTATTAATGTTTAATTGTCAGCTTAAATATTTCCTTGCTTTTCATATCTCATGTGCCCCCTTACACCCAATTTTCCCATGGTGCTCATCACCTGCTTCCAATCCCCCCAATTTATTTAACAAAACTGGTCTTTCTCTGTGAAAGTCTTTCAGTTATGTTATTTTTTTTTTTTATTTAGTTGATTTTTAATATACCATCAAATTTTGCTATCACTTAGAAAAGTATCTGTAGCATGATCAGAACTGCAAAGCAGTCATGACTGAAAATGTTTCAACAGAGGGAATAAGTGGAAATACATGCATAGTCCTGCAGGTTCCTTGCATGACCAATCTTAGTTCTCAGTTATGGTGACTTTCTGAATGCTTCTCTTTGCCTTCAATTTCTTTTAATGTCTGTGCTTTGTGTTTACTGTGCATATTGTTGGAATAACTGGGCAATATAAATTTAATGTGTTATTTCATTTTTTTATAGTAAGAGCATTAGAAGATGAGATTTTAATCAGTTTTGAAAGAAAAAAATATTCTTGAACTGTTCCTGTTTGCATGAAATTAAAATTTGGTGCAGCTTTTTAACATAAATAACACTCTAAAATGGATTCATGGCATAATTAGTTTTAGGCCAGTCACATGACAGTGATTTAATATGCTAAGTAACTGCAGAAATTTGGGCCTCCAAAGCAGACTTCTTAAAAAAATAAATAAAATAAATTCTAATGACATTTTATAGAAATTGAAACATTCATAGTGTTGAGGAGTTTCAGTGCATCTGAAATGCAATGAAAAGGTGGTTGGAGTACTGTGCAAGGCTAGGTGAATTCAGCCTGCAGTGAACAGATAGCTCTGTGGATAATATAGTGGAATTTTAATTTTTCTCAATTATTTTTTTTCTTTTTTTTTAGTTCTTAATCACCATGTTCTTAAGCATGTGGTTTTATTTAATCCCTTCTGTTCTGGTGTTCTTTTCCAGGTAATTTTCTATGACAGTGATTGGAACCCAACAGTAGACCAGCAAGCCATGGACCGGGCCCACAGGCTGGGTCAAACAAAACAAGTCACTGTGTATCGCTTGATATGTAAAGGCACCATTGAGGAGCGCATCTTACAAAGGGCCAAGGAAAAGAGTGAGGTAGGAACAAAGAAATCAGGTAGCAGGAAATGTGTATCAAAATGAATTAAGAAACAAGAAAATTTGGTGGCAGGAGCTTGAAGGGAAGCCAGAAGTTACTATATTTGCTAAGAAAAAACAAGAACAACATCTGTGCCCATACCACAGCAGCACTACAGCTGTATTATATAAAGTAGGAAGAAGCTAACTGTTAACACCATGTCTTCATGAAACCTTTCTTATGACACACTGAAACTACAGAGACCTCTTCAAGGCTAGAGCCTCTACCTGTAACAAGACTCAGATGTTGTGGATGTTCAGAGATTTCTTTTAACCTTTTTCATAGTTAGGCAGTGGTTAGCTTTTCTTTACTTAGCATTTAATTTACAATTTAGCAATTGAAGCGTCTCCAATTGAACGTGCTCATATTTCCCCTGCTGAATCTCATCTGTTTTGCTCTGGGATACTACAATAGAGTCACCTGCCATTAACCTGAAAGCAACAATGTAGTCTTTCTGCTGCTAATACAAATAATTTAAACTCACAGTAAAGCTTCTGGTCTTGAATTGTATAATCTCTTTTCATACTTTGCATTCTCTCTTTTTTTTTTCTTTTTTTTTTGTTGATGTTGTTGAAGCTATAGAAATTGAGAAAGCTGCTTAAATTGGGACTTAGATTAAATATGGAAATACAGGTTTTCAGACAAGGAGACTGAAAATTTTATACCTTTTACATGAACCTCTTTGCAAATTATTTATGAAATAGGACTGGTAAACATTATGAAACATTACTTCAGAAAGTACTGCTTAATGTTCAACAGTATCTTAATACTATTGTTTTTGTTTTATTACACTTTGCTTTAGAAGCATGTGGCATTGCACAAGGAATGGCAATTTTCTGTTTTCTAGCTCAGTTGCTGTCTGTTTTGGTAGTTATACTGTCAATAAAAATCTCTTTAACTTTTGCTAAGAACTTAAGTATGATTGAGAAGTTGAGACCAGTCCGATTTTCATATGCTTGCACTTACATCTTTTTCTGATTGGCTTTTATTCTAGATCCAACGAATGGTGATTTCAGGTGGCAATTTCAAACCTGATACCTTGAAACCAAAAGAGGTGGTTAGCCTTCTACTGGATGATGAGGAACTAGAAAAGAAATGTAAGTGAAATTCATATTGCAAGATTCCAACCATCTTCTAGTTCATTAGCTCCCTTTTTTTTTTTTTTTTTTTTTTTTTTTTTTTAATCTCTACAAACACATGTATTGCTGATAACCACTTCTGTTTCCTGGCTCATTTTGCACTGCCAGCTCTTGTTAGTACAAGCTGGTTTCATATCACTACAGAGCTGAGAGGATAAGTTGTGTTAAAGAAACATAATGATATGATAAAGTTTTTATTGGCACTTGTTCAGGATCATTACATTGTTCCTGAATGGCAAAGTTTTGAAAAGAATGATGTAGGTCATAACAAACAAGTATTAATAAAGAACACTGTTTTTCATTATACTTTTGAAATTAGGCATACACTTCTATCTTGAAAGAAGATTTCTGAGGAAGACGTTATAGTAATTTGGATACAAAGAAAACTATATATATTATTTCTTCTTTGAGCCTTTCAGTGAGTTTTAGTAGTAGGTCTGGCTTTTCTTTGCAGCCCTATTTGAACTAAAGTTTCTCGTATTATTCACAAAGGGATATAAAATAACATGCCAATGATGACGGCTTTGTACTTTTGTTCTGACAGTGCGTCAGCGTCAAGAAGAGAAGCGACAGCAGGAAGAGACAAATCGTGTGAAGGAGCGTAAACGTAAAAGGGAAAAATATGCTGAGAAGGTACTTTGATACAAAGAGAGTGCCTGTTTCAGGGATAGAGACTGAAAAGCTTCAGACATATTATTACATACTGTGGAAACATCTTGTGCAAAAGCAATCTGATGAATAAGTCCTACTTCCATTCACCATTGAGCATCAGTTGATGGCAGGGATATTACAAAATATGTACTGTGTTTTTATTTGTCTTTGTAGATTCATCAGTAGGCTACAGACAACAGTTGGGGATTTATGCTTGAAAAACATAAATGATCAGGTGGTCATTTTGTGCATATAAAATGGATAATTACAATTTCTGGGACTATTGACAAGGGAATGTAAATGTAGCTGTTTGGATTTTATTTGTGTTTTGTGATTCATGACTTGTGTGGAATGAGGGAAGGTTGTTTAAAAAAAATGGTCATTAAAACTAGCTCAGTAAAATTAGGGATTTTTTTGAATGGGGAGTTTTATGTTAATTGCAGTTCAATATCATGGTAAAGAATTTCAAGTTCACATAAAACAGTAATGGAAATCAAAGTAAATCTGTAAGAGGAATTCTGCAGCATTCCAGCTCTTTTATAGGGGGGAGGACTTTGATCTAAAGAAGCAGCCTCTAACAGATCTGTACTCTGAGCTTCAGAAGCTGTTCTGGTTAATTCTGGACAGGGTGATCCTTAAGTTGTATTGCATTAGTTGTTGGGATTTCAGTTAGCTTGTTCCTTTTCTGCCTATTTTATTGTATTTTTCATTCCCTGTATTGTTATATTTATTTCAGAAGAAAAAGGAAGATGAATTGGATGGGAAGAGAAAGAAAGAGGGCATGAACCTGGTGATCCCTTTTGTTCCCTCAGCTGATAACTCCAACCTGTCTGCTGATGGTGATGACTCCTTCATTAGTGTAGACTCTGCTATGCCCAGCCCTTTCAGTGAGGTAAGACTTGCTGCTGCTCTGAGCTACACCCCATTTCAGTAGTGGATTAATAGCCTGTAGGATTCTTCCTTTCTGTGTTTGTGTGTATTTGTTTGTTTGTTTTAAAGCTAATACGGAATTTCAAGTGAACACAGGTTTTCTTAAACCTCTCTTGAGCCCAGTAATCTCCAACTTCTTAACATATCTTTTAATCGGTTGAAATGAAAGAGCACCTAGAAGTCTTTACTGCTGCTCAACCTGTAGACAGATGTGATGTGATTAGGCAGGTTGTGAAACTGAGCAGTGTGATGCATAAAAAAAGACAGAAGAATTAACTACATCTGAGTGTGTGTTCTTTGAAGGTCCCATTGTGTTTGTACCCTTCATTCCCCTTTCCTAACATGAGAAGCTAGTGGTTTCGTTCTCTGTTGTGTTCAGATATCCATCAGCAGTGAATTACACATGGGCTCTATCCCTCCTGATGAGAGTAGCAGTGATATGCTCGTGATTGTGGATGATCCAGCTTCCTCAGCACCTCAGTCAAGGGCAACAAACTCTCCTGCTTCCATTACTGGTTCAGTTTCCGATACCATCAATGGTCAGTACTGCCACCTTGACTTACTAATAACATATCGTTAAACCTTAATTTTTGTACGCCTAGGTGATGCACTCTCTGCATTTTAATCACAGTATTATAGGTGACTGGCAAGATTTGGAAAGAGGTGAAAAAATGAGAAAAATGTGACTTTCCACTGTGATTTTACTTCAGATTTGGTAGAAAATTTCCTGTTAATAGTCTGTTATCCATCACACTTACGTTTCCTGTGTTACTTAGAGTTTTGTCATTTGTCCTGTGTTAGAGAGAGCTTTCTTTGTATTATGTGCCTTTTGCCAAATTACAGGCATCCACAGAAATATTCATCTCAGACCATTTCCTTGAATTTACCATGGGACTGATAGTCAGCTCTCTTTTTCTACTGGATGATGGAAGCAGCTGTAATTTTACAGAATGGGAAATGTTTTTAACTACCATAGTTTTAGAAACTGAAGTAAATAGACCCATAATTCTGGATAAATTTATTTACAGATAGCAAATGAAAAAAAGAAAAAGTATCTTCAAGTGTGAAAGTACTTCATCCTGAACTAGTTAAACCCCGGAATCCTTCGCCTATCTGTGGATTGGATTGATGATAATAACTATTAGTTATAGCTAATGAAATGTAACTAATGAAGGGAGAAGAGTGTTGTGACCAATGTATATATTTTGTGTGCCTGAACCAGGGGATCAGTGCTTGCTAGCAGCTTAGTGTAGGTGGCAGGTGGTTATGACAGTGTGTTCAGCCGTGAGTCATCTTATGTGCTACTTACAAGTAACTGTTTTAATCTCCTCCTCTTGTTAAGGTGTTTCAATGCAAGATACAGCTCTCTCTGGGAGAGGCCAGTCAAGTAGAAACCGGGGTCGTCCCAAAGGTGCAAACAGCGGATCCAAAAGCACTGGGAAAAGCAGAAGCCGTAAGTCGACAGCAGGAAGCGCGGCCGCGATGGCAGGTGCCAAAGCAGGAGCAGCGGCCGCCTCTGCAGCAGCATACGCAGCCTACGGGTACAACGTCTCCAAAGGTATGTGGGGAAGGGGAGGAGCAGCCTACCTAGAGCAGAGCCGACCACGTGAATCCGACTAGATTGTTTGTTTACAAGCCTGTTAAAAAGTAGATCGAACTCCTGTCTGGTAGTTTGTGTTTGATCTCTTCTGAAGTCTGGGCAATTGACAGTGTGACATGGTAACAGAGTGACAGATTAGCTTGTTTCACGCAGATTAGCCGGTTTCACCACAGAGGAAGTCTCATCTGCCTTTTGAATTATCTCCTACATTTTTTTTCTGGTGTCCAGGCAAATATAGTGTTATTTGTCTCAGGAGTATAGCTGTGTTTTTTTCTATATTTTTGTCATGTTGATGTTACAACACCAGGTCCCCAAGTGTTCTAAACTGACAGTGATGGAGTTTCAGCTTTATGCCAGCTAAAGGTTGCACGTAGTGTAAATCCAAAATAAATTGTACGTCCCTCTTTGTTAAACTGTCCGAATTTATGAACTGACAGAATTCATGGTGGTGTTAGGAGTAATTGTTAGTGTATTGACACCATTAAAGTTGTTTTTATTTGCTGATAAAGAGGAACAAGTGGAATAATATGCTCACATGGTATTTGATTCTCTTTCCATTGCTAGGTATGTCTGCAAGTAGCCCTCTACAAACAGCAATTATTCGGCCTTCTGGACTTGCAGATTTTGGACCTTCAAGCACGTCTTCTCCCTTGAGCTCCCCTTTGAGCAAAGGAAACAGTGTTTGTGGGACCCCCAAAAGCTTAAACCTGACCAGCAGCCTCATACCAGAAACTTCAATTCGGAAGCAAAGCAAAGGTGCCCACACCTCAGGCGGTCGGTAGTAATTTTGAACCCCCAAAGCTTGTCTGAACTGTGTTGGCTTTCAGAGCAGACCACCCTGCCAGCTGAAGGCATGAGATGAATGCCTTGTTGCTGTCCAGCGTGTGTGAAAAGAAAATCAAAGCACAATGGGAATGGGTGGTTTATGTGAGCACTTTGATTATGTGTATCCCAAAAATTTGTCTTTGCAGACACTGCAAGAAGGAGGGGCGGTCTGGGGTAACCGAGAGTGTGTCAGATTCCCTTTTTTGTGTTTGTTTAATTCAATGTCTGACAAAGATTACTGAGAAGGCATCCAGCTACTCTGTGCTGTGTGTTCTTGAGGTCACCCCAGTGTACTTTCTCTCCTGTAGCCTGAGCTGGAACCCAGCTTTCGTTTTGTTCTATGAAATGAACAACTGAACCCCAAGGTTGTCCTGCAGAGTCAGAAGACATTTCCGTGCTGGGGACTGGACAGCATACCTGTGGGGGAAATTGGGTGCTAAGCTGAGCATGTTGCGTGATCCAAGAATCTCAGATTCTTCTAGAGTGGTTCTCTGAAGGTCTGAAATTCAAAGGAAGGTGTCTCAGATGGTTTCTGGGGAGTGGATCTCTTCAGCATCGCTTGCCAAGAACAGGTTCAGAGTCTCAGAGTAATGAGAACAGGAGCAGGCTTAGTGAGGAGTACGGTCTCCACTTCATAGAAAGGAAGGAGCTACAAGCCGGCAATTTGCATTTCAAAGTTTGTCTGTCAGGAAGAGTATCCACTCTGTTAAGAATGATTTCTCTCATTTTTTGAGGTGTGCTGAATTCTTACAGGCTTAGAAACAAAATCAGGCTGCACTTTTACAAATCTCAAGAAGAGGGAAGGCTGAAGTGCTGAGGAAGAGTTTGCTGCTGTTCCTCTCACTGTGCCATAACCGAGCGTGGTCCTGCAGCTGGCAGTGCTGTGAGCAGTGAGAAATAGGACTGTGCCATTCCCCTTTCCAGTCAGATCGTGGGAAAAGTTTAAGTCTCATCCCAACCATCCATTATTGACTGTTCTTCTGGTGTGTTTTCCCTTCATCCTTGTGATTGTCACACACAGCGTAGAGTTCATGGCAGCATGCAGGTCCCGAAAGCTGAGTCCCGTCTGCGTGGCAGGAGGCAGTGCTCCCGTGCCTGTCTGCGTTCTCCTTCTCCGGTCGCTCCTTCCCCATCCTCACTGTGCAAGATCCTTCCGTAGCCCCTCGCTTGGCTCTAAGCGTTGTCTGCATTGCACTGAGATTGAGATGTGGGACAGTTCTTCTGTCTGGCACATTCAATTAAATGGTTGTTCTGCCGGGGCACTTTCCCTCAAGAGAGAAGCAAGTTCCAAGTTACAGGTCTGGGCTGTGACAGCAGAAGATGACTTTTTTATTAATATAATTTTTTTTTTTTCCGACCCCGAATCCTTTGCCTGGCGTCCTACAGTGTGGAGCGAGTGCTTCCTGTTGGCTCTGCCTCTAATTTGCACACCTGAAAATAGCAGAACTGAGCTTAGTTAGATTGATTTTTAAACAGATTTGCAGGGGATAATTGAGGGGGGAGATGGCGTTTAATTAACTCATGAAGACTTCCCCCTTCCCCTCGTATTAACATGTATATATGATATTTAGAGGGAATCAGACAAATGCCAAGCCTTTTTTTCTCTTTGAATGTGCTGTCTATTTTTATAACTGAACTGTACATATGTATAAAGAGAGACACATCTTCCTTTTACTAACTGGAGAAGAAAATCTTAAATAAAAATGGAGTGAGATAATTTTATGTAAATCAGTGTCTTTGTGTTTTTTATGCATATAACTGTACAAATGAGAGGATTAGTGCTGAGAGCACAAGGGTGTGCATCTGGAAATGCATCTATGGACATACGCTCCTCAAAGCAATGCTCTCGAGTATTTGCCCTCTTTGGAATATCACATGCTGTAATTTTCTCAGTTGAAACCGTGCAGTTATCATCTGTCTGTATTCACTAGCTATTTGTGGTCTACTTTGGAGTACATATGCAATAGATCACAAGGAAATTTATGCAAGTATAATATGGAAAATTATATATGCGTCTAAAGTATGGCAGTTGAATACAATAGTTTATTTCTTCGGGGGATATCATTCCCCATGATTTCTTTTTTTTTTTTGTGTGGTTTTTTTTTTTTTAGTAGTATTTTAAAATACTCTCTTCTATGCAGTGTTGATTTTCAGACTGCTACAAAGTTGCATCAGAATTTGATAATAATGCAAAGTGGAGAGAAAAAAATGGTTTGTAATCTGAAAAGATTGGGAAAATATGTACTAGCGCCTGCTGCTGTTTTGGAAGATTAAGTGAATTCAATTATATTGTAAAAACTTTGAGAATATCACTTTTTATATATATTAAAATCATTTAATCTTAAAAAGAAATACAGAGTGACATGATAAATTGTGATGAAAGTAGTGATACCCTAAATGCTTGTGAAACTTAAGTTAGACTAGCAAGTTCTGGAAGACCTAATGTAGCGGTGAAATAAAGAAATGAGCTGCTAGAATGTATCCATCTCAATTTCTGTAAATAGTTAAACTGTTCCATTTTTCATTTTGTGCATGATAGAAGATCTGTGTTTCCTTGACATTAAACAAGGAATTGGGATTTTTTTTTTTTTTTATGGAAGCTGTTTTATTCTCATGCCTTGATTTTAGAATTCACTAGTGCTAGAAAGGCAAACACAGTTGTGGGACTGTTAAGGAGGCAGAGGAAAGTTTTATATAAGGGAAGTTTTGTGATTGGCAATATGGAATTGAGTAAAATGGACATGCACACTGAAACTTCCTTCTTTGAAATTCTGGGCATCTTTTTGCTCAGACTGCACTGAGCAATTCTCTCATGCATTAATGGCAGAGAGCATCATTTTGAAGGACAGGGCTAGTTTGTGGGACAAGAGAGTGGTCAAATAGAAATTAATGTTTTGGGGGATATTGGAAATTTTGTGGGTTGCTCATGCCATTTGATTATAGCATCTATGTCCTTACTCGACAGTTACTGTAAAACTGTTCAATGTGGACCACTGATTAGTATTACTTTTGAAGCTATTTCAGTGTGATATTTTTCTTAGGTCATCGGGGAAGATCGGTCTAAAAGAGCATCCATTTGCCATCGGGTCCCATCCGCATCCACACATCTCTGTTTCCCAACTAGGGCTGTGTAATTCAGAAGAGGCCCCAGAACATCCCTTCCCCCCACTGCCACACACCGTCATTAGCAAAATCTTCCTAACCAGGGACAAAATGAAGTCCTAGAGACCAAAAAGTGCAGCTGTAATGTGCCTTTGGAAGACAGGAAGAGTAACTGAAATCAGTGTCTTTTCTCAAAACATAGGTGGGGTAGCTGCAGAGAGGAGGAAGCCTAATGATGACTCTTGAGTGTGGGCACCGCATAGAGGCCAGGCCTCTGACAGCAAGCAAGACTAGGAGCACCAGCGTAGTCTGCCCTAGATCTTGTCTCTGGTTGTGGTTAATCTGCAGCATCCCAGAAGGTGGCAAAAACAAGCAAGCAACCCAGAAAGAAAGCAAACAAACAAAACCCTGCAAAAGCCAAGAAGCCAAGTTATGCATTAAGGGAGTGAGCAAAGAACTTGCTGCTCACCACAGACAAGTTGTGAAAGCCAACACGTAGCACTAATACTTTATAACAACAGAGCACTCTAGTCCCAACTTCTCTGCAAAACCATGTACATCAGATAGCCAGGGACCTGTATCATGCTGTCGTCAGAAATTTTCCTGTTTAGCTAAACAGTCCCTTCCACACTTGATTGCATGATATTTTCGAAATTTTTCTAATTTCTGTTTTTTTTTTTTTTTTCTTTTTGTAAATAACCGAGGTTCTCTCATTCTAAATTAATGGTAAATTAATAACCCTGCAAGGCACTTTCCGCCTCTATCCTGGATCAAGCCCGTTTTCCTTGTTCAGTCAGCCAGGAGGTCTCCCCTTTGGGCTTTGTACAGGGCCAGGCAGGTTGCTGCAGGAGGGTTTCCGCCCAGAACTGCTCTAGTTTTAATTCCAAGGGGTGCGTCCCGCCTTGCCCAAACGGCTCCTGGTGTTACTCCCCTGCCTTCGCCCTCTCTGTTGCATGCTTTCCTCGCCACAGTGTGTCTGCTGTTGTCCATGTCTTGTTTGTGGAACGCCTTCTGCCTGCCTAGGGCTGTGTTTTTGTCTGTTTGCCTGAAAGATTTCCATTAGCAGCACTTTCCAGTGGAGGCGGCACATGAAGTGCTCGGCAGGAAGAGATCTGGGCAGAGAGAGTAGGAATGTTACTTTCGTGGGAGCTGAAGAGCAGGTGGCCGAGTTGCAGCTGGGAGGAGGGAGGAGGAAGAGCGCAAATAATCCTGTCATTTGGGGGCAGGATGTGGATCAACATCATTTGGGAAATGCTGAGCACAGCATTGCCAACCCCAATCTCCCTGGCCTGCTTCTGCTCCCGGATACGCTTACGGGCTCTTCCTCTCACTTCTACCTCTATTGTTTATTTTGTTGACTCTTCAGTCTACAGTGCCCATTTTGCCTATGAAGGAGCATTATGGGGATGCCCTGTGCTCCCATCCCTGCTCCGGGAGTGGTGGCTGTGGCCTGCGCGCTCTCCTGAAATCTTCGGGTAATCGGATTGAAACTACCCTTAGCTCTACCCAAAGATGTGCTGCTTGTGTGCTGAGTACAGCTCAGACATACACATAAGAATAAAGGCAATCGCATGTCTGCTTCTAGGTACGAGCACCCACTGAATTTTTTGCTTTGCAGCGTGAAGCAGGTGGATAGTGGTGAATGAGGGGGTACGTCAGCATTTCACACAGGAGCATCGTTGTTAGGATGATACAGATGGCTCAGCTCAGATTCAACCAGTGGGTCTGTACGGTAAACAACAGCTTTTCTTGTAGCATTCGGATTAGCATTTGCTTCTTTGAAAAGCCTGCAACAAATACCTTGTGAAATGGACAAATGTGTGACAAGTTGAGTTTCCTCCAGCTTTACATTTCTATTATGTCCTGCCTCTCCCATAAGGAAAGTTACCTCAAAACTAATGGATCTTCCAGACATTTTATACCAAGCTCGATTTACACGCTGCTCTTCTAGTGGCATCTGAGGCCATGAGTTTGCATCCAGGCATGAGGAAGTGTTTCAGTGCTCAGGTATGAAGTGACTACTCCTTCCTGCCTTAGCTGATGAGCATGATTGATAGAATGAGGTAGGGGAGGAAAAATTTAAACAACACTTTCATGCCCTCTTGAGTTCCCCTGCGGACTGCCCTTCCTTCCAGAGCACCACTCATGTGCTAAATCCTCTGCTGTAGCGCAGGAGCAGAAAAGTGTGCGATCTCCAAAGCATCCAGGGAGCACCGGCTCTGTCGTTGTCTTTATGACATTTGTTTGTAAGCACCTGGTTTTGCCTCCTGCTCCTTAGCCTCATCTAACTCATTTTGAGACCCTTGTGTTGCCTTTAGGACTTTGTGTTATCAGGAGTACGGCTTCTGTTTACAGATGTCAGCTTTTAAACATAGGACCTTATAGCCTTGCAGCTCAAGGTTATGAAAACTGAGTTCAAGTAAAGCTAAGAGTATGTATAGCGCGCAGCATTGTTACCTTGAATAAACCTTCACCTTGCAAAAACAAGAAGCCTCGTTGTTGCTCTGAAATTACCACAATCTATTTGAAAGCTTAACTCCCGTTTTGGACAGTCACACAAAATTGATATTAAAATAATTCAAATTTCCTTATTCACAGCTAGAAATAGTGACTTTTGTGTTTAACAAAATCACATCCTCCTCTAATTCAAGTCACTTTGCTCAGTAGAGAAGCTTAAGCTCAAGCCTAAACTGATATCAAAGGAGGCCTAAAAGCCACTTGACCTTATCACTGAGAACTGAATGGGATAAGTGTGGTTTGCACTGCTTTACGGTGGTCTGACTGCTTCCAAGAAGTCACCTTTGGTTGTCCTGAACCTTCCTGTCTCAGTCTTAAATTGCAAAGCACAGATTGGATTTCTGTATTTCACCGAGTCGATAACTTTTTTTTTTCCTAAGAGTGGATGGTCAGCAAATTTCAAGCTTGGTTTGCTGAATATTGCTTTCTATTATGATTTTTTTAAAAAAACACTATTTTTTTTGTGTGTGGTTTTGCCCTTATCTTCTGGCCCATTGGTGGAGTGTGTTGCTGGCTAGTAAATAAGATGGAAGGCAGCTGGACACCCCCTCGAGCGCCGCTGTGCTACCTGTGCCAAAGCTCCACGGCTTTGCCTTGCAAGCAGGGGAAACGGAAGAGGTCTCCCCAGCATTGGTACCAATCTCTGCATTGATAAGAAATGCAAGAAGTAACGTTCAAATTTCAGATTTAAAACAGAGCTCGTGTCTGTGATGTTGCAGGAATAAACGGAGTTTGGAACCCTGCAACAGCGAAGCTAAGCTGTTAGCCAAGGAAGCTTGTGAGCTTACAGCTAATTTGAAGGATATTTAAAGGAGAAGAAAAAAAGAACAAAAATAAAACACAACCACTTAAAAATGTTTCTTTGTCAAAGTTAATTTTATGCTGGCAAATAAGTATTTTGCAACGTTAAGTATGTGAAGTTTTAAGAATACTAAGAGCAAATTACTAAAATTGCAAAAACATGGATTCAAATTAGACAATGTCAAACATCAGGGTTTTCATGAAAAAGTAGTTCTTGTATGAATGCATCAAAGTGCAGTCCTGATTTCATGAACACACTGTATCTTTTTCCCACAGGGTGTCTGAAAAACTACAATAGATAGATACTTGAATACCTACGATAGATAACATGTGGTTCCAAGTGCTCCGAATAATGTCATTGCTTAATGTTTCACCCTGTGCGAAGCCAGGGCTCACTTCTGAACTTGCATTCTTGATCTTGCACTTCTCCATCTGTAAAATCAAAATTATGCTGCTTCACAAAGGTGCTGTGAAGACGGATTAAAGTTTGCAAAGTGATAGGTTGTTACAATGATTTGCTAGAGAAAAGTCAATACAGGAAAACCTATATGGGGATCCGCTTGCATTCAGAGCAAGGTAAGTAAGTGAATGTGGGAGGACTTATTAAACAAGAGGGCAACAAGGAAATGAACTTCTGCTTGTATATTAACATCCTTCATGAGTGAAATGAGACAAGAATCCACTGGAAGGAATAGTGGGTATGAGACTGAGAGTGGTCCCACTGTTATTTATTATCTTCAATCTAGGACTGATCTGTCCTCAAGTTACCAGATGTATTTCCAGGAATAGCTGCAATATATATGCGGTTTGGCGACGCAAATGCTTCCAGAATCTACTCTGCTATGCAGAAGCAAGAGAGACTATTTTATCTGACTCAAGTGAGGTAATGGAGCGCGTGAGACTGAATGTAAAAGCGAAAATAAAAAACTGTAACCACCATAGCTATAGGGAGCTGGGCATTCCTGCCCTTTTTTCAAAAGGGTACTGTGTGTTGGAGGAAGATTAAAGTCTTGGAGAAAAGCATACTGTCATACAGAAGACCGAAGAGCGAGTAAGTGTACAGCCTGAAAACTAGCTAGCTGTTGGAAAGGTACATTTCCGAAGGAAATGGGCACTTCACTGAGGAAAAAACAGCAGCAAAGTGAGAGGTTCCAGCTCGTGATGGGTGTCCGAGTGGCCTGAGGACAAGGCTGCGGACCCGGCCCGCTGTAACAGTATCGGCCGCCGCAGCGCCAGCAGCCGCTCGGCATTTGGTTGCGGTCGCCGGGGGTCACTTGCAGCGCTGCACTCGGACAGCTCGCGCACCGGCAGCGCCGCGGCCCGCAGGGCGTCGGAGCACGACCGCCGGCGGCCGCAGCGTCTCCCGCGACGCCGGGGCCGCCTCGCGAGTCCCTGGCAGCAGCGCCGCGTGTGCTCCCTCCCCGCCACGTGCCGCCTTTCTGCTCACCTGGGGCTCGCGGGCGCTGCCGCCTTTCTGCTCACCTGGGGCTCGCGGGCGCTGCCGCCTTTCTGCTCACCTGGGGCTCGCGGGCGCTGCCGTCTCCTCTAGGCGAGAAGGAAGAGAGGCTGCTGTTGGTTTGCTTGTTTTTCCTGAACATTTCCAAATGCCACATACGCTTTGTGTCGACAGAGTTTAACAGCAGTGGGCTGGATGGGGTTGCCCCGAGGCTGATTGCAGGCTGTTTAGAGGGCTGGATGAGAGTCTGCAAAATTATTTCAGTACTGCTTGTGCTGATGGTGCTGCTGTGTCCATGACTTCAGCTTGAGGTAGCAAAACAGATCACTGAGGCCGCAAGCTGAAGAAGTCCAGCGCTGGGGTTCGCCCGGACCGCTCTTAGCCTCTCCCTTCCGCTGCGAATGGGGGTGCTTGGGGCAGGGCACTGCTGGGCGGCTCTGCGAGGGCCAGGGGCCGGGCGTCCCGCAGGCCGTGCCGTGTGCGTGTCGTGTGCGTGCTTGTGAACCCCGCTCCACGGAAAACCGCAGCCAGGAACACGGGCGAGGGCTCCGTGCAGAGCGGGTGGTGAGCTGGCTCCTCAGAGGCCGCCTGTGGCCGCCCTCCCTGCGCCGTATCTGACCCGCACGGTACACCAGCCTCCGCGCACTCGCTGCGTGGGCCCAGGCCTGTGTCAGTCATCTTTCTGCAGGGCAGAAGGCCTAAGCAGCAAGGTTTTACGGGCTGTACAGAACCTCATCTGTGTAAAATTAATCCTGAGACTTCTCCTTCTGTGAAGCACTTGCCGGTCGTTGGGTGCTGCCGAGTGCTGCAGCGCCTGTTACCTCCTGGAGCTACCTGAGCTACCGTGGCTTGAAAGGTTTGCCTAGAAACTTCTCCTTTCCCAATTCTCTTGGTGATACGAGCTTTTAAGACCACTGGCTATCACATGTCACTTAAATTGTCAGACTTGGGCCAAACTGATCCTTGTGATTTTAATTTAAGATTAAGGGAAATGTGTCTCATGAAAATAGTGATAAGAGGGAGGCAAAAAGCAGCGTAAACAGGAGGACCGAAGAGAGAAGTCTTTGTTCCTGTGTCCCCAGAAGGGCTCACCATGGTCTGGGAACAGTTTGGTGTCCCCAGCTAGGAAAACAGCACCTCTCTGTCTTTGAACTTGCCTGACCTTTTACGTTATTTCAGTCTCATTCTCTAGAGTTCAAGGTACTGGCTGTGCTTCAGGAATTCAAAAGCATAAACACTCATCAGTTTGGCTGGCACTACATATGAGATGAGAAGGGAACTGGGAAAGAATAAAGCACATGCACAAGCCAAACAAGAAGTGTACAGGGCTCGTAAATAAAGCATAATAAATAAAGTAGCGCTTCCACAGCGTTGTCCAGTGTGCCCACTTCCTTCCTGCCTCCCTTTCCTCCTTCCTGCCTCCGGCTCCTAACACCACTATGAAACCACGCAGAGTTTCTCTAATGCCTCCAGGACTGCATAGCTAAACTAGAGAGGCTTCTACTTAAGCAGCTTAGGCTTAAGTACAAAGTTAGTAGGAAACCCCCAGATCTGCTGAGTGGTTGTGACTTTTGCAGTGTTTGTAGTTTTTCCATAACCTGGCTGCAAGTTTTTATTTTTAATCCCTTCCTGTGGCCAGGGAATGGTGCAGTGCTGAGCCAGGCCGTGTGTTAGTGGTGCATCACTGCCCGCTCATGTGTGGGGCCTGTGCTGTCTTACACTCTCGTGGATTACCGGACAAAAAAAACTCTGGATTTGATGCTACTAAAGTCTATGGCATTTCATGAGCCCTAACAGCACCAAAGTGAGACCTCTGATGCCAAGAAAGCTCCCATCTAAACTCTGCTTGTTCATTTTCCCCTCTGCCAGTGGGACTACGCTGCAGAACTGAAGGCAATATAAACTAATTTAAAGATCCCTAAGGACTTTCAGGTCTCGGCTGACTCACAGTACTAGGTTTTGGCATCTGCTGGCCATAGGCAGTACTACTATTTTGGCACTGAAATATATGAAAACTGTTATGTGGAGAAGCTCCAAAGTACACGGGTGACCACACCTCTGTTTTGTGCTGACTGAGTCAGGCCATACTGTACAAGATCCATCTCATTTGCCTTGTTGCAGCAATGCATCCATTAGGCCCTTGTTATTTTCCCTTCTTCACTCTTTTGTCCTCTCAGGTAGCAGGAGCAGAAAAACAGGTTGTTACAAAACCAGACGTTGTTTCTTGACAGATCAGCTCTGCAGTGTGTGAAGTGCTGTTCAGCCTCCACTGCAGATGGAGGAGCCTGATAGAGTGCAGCCTCTGCAGATGCTGTAATAACAACAACAACAAGCAGCACAGGCTGCTTTCTGCATGTGGCAGCCAGGCTGTATCTCTGCAGGGGCTGTGCCTGAGCAGAGCAGAAGCCAGTAGCTCCGATAAGTGGTCTTTGCTTTTGGCTTTCACTTTTCCTCTTCTAATAAAGCATCTGTAAGTGATAAAATCCACTTTTCAGTCAGTCTCTTGAGTGGCAGGCAGACACATATGGAGTAACACATGTACTCCATACAACCAGCTGCAGCTCCCAGAGCAGCCGCAACACTCAATACGTGCCATTTTCTGGCACTTGGACACTCACTGCCTCTCCCAGCTGTGCACAGCAGAGCCGCAGGGCCCCCAAATTGTATGTTCTGCTCAAGGAGCCCAGACCAAGCAAGAAAGACTGGGCTGCTCCCTACCCTTCTCAGGGGTCACTGGCCTTTCCTCGACCTTCCCTCTTCTAAACTGTGCCCCTGTGCTGCAACCAATTGCACGTACGAGCCTCTTTCACCTTTTCCTCCATCCCAGTAAGAGGCAAGCTATCATCTCATTGATTTTTAGAATCTTGAATCTCATCTGAAAAAAGGGCATGGAGTACTGGTTAGGTAAGTTTATAGCTTGGTGATACTGTATTTGAACTACAGTATCTATATTTACATGACAGGATCTCATTTCTAACAAAACTGGAATCATCCTAATGGTGATTCACTGTGAGGTCTCCTTGGTTTTCAACCCTGCGCCTTGGAATACCATGGTATGGTAGCATCTAAAAGTCTTTAGAGCCTTTTCCGTCTGTTTTTATCTTCTCTGAATCTTTTTAACACTCTCAAATATCTTCTTCCTTTCTCCTCTTCTGGCAAGGACCACTCGGGGATGTTTTATACATATGAAGGCCAGGATTGGATTAACTGTTGTCTGCAGTATTTAGCTGGGTTGCCTTTCCCTAATGCCTTCTAGGAAATGGTGAGTCAGGCCTACATTCCCAGCATTACATGGAAACCATGGGATGGGCAAATGGGAGAGAGTAAAGAACTGCAGTCATGTGCATTGTACTGTTTTAAAGCTTGGGGAGTAGGTGAGAGAACTTGGGCAGAAAAACTGTTTTTTTTAGCATGATAGGACCCAATAGGATGAGTTTGTCACAGGGAACTTGGAAGAAAAGAGAAGATTGCAAACAAAAGAGGAAGCCACTAGCTCATATCCTCAGAGATATCTAGCAGTATTTTGCATGTGAACTCCCAAAGTACCAGCTTAGTAATAAAAATGCACAGCAGCTATGGGTACTGCTTTCTTTCATAGGAGACGCAGAACAGGGCATTTCTAACCATCTCCAGAGTTGCCTGTGGCTTATTCCAGAGGTGTTTTATGACTCCCCAGAGAAGCAGCACAACTGCCATCAGAAGAAAGTGAAAAAAAAAGAGACTTTCTGGTGCATACTCTCCCTTAGAAGGACCAAGTCTTTGGTTTTCTGTAGCTGAACCCCAGCTTTACAGCTCCCATGGGGAAGTACAGCTGCTCAGTTGAAGCAAGAACCTCCAAGCAACAGAAAGAGTTCATTTTTCTCCAACATTCACCCACCTAATGAAAGGTGGGTGAATTTACTGATATTTAATAATGTTTTACTCAGGAGTCCCAAGACAGGCAATACTAGTAAGTAATGTGATCTACCAGTCCTGAGGTAACTGGTACCTGGCAGAGTCCTTGGAGGGGCCCCACATCAGCCAGCACAGGGCATACTGTGCACAAGCCAACGGAAAGGGAAGCAGCTTTCTCCTCTGCTCCCATCAGCACATCGAGCTGCATGCAGCACCTTCTTGTCCTTTGGCTGTTTCCAAGAAGTAACAGCAATGCTCAATTACACTTGAGCAGAAGCCCTCTGACCCGCCAAGGAAAAAAATACACTTCTGTGCCTGACCAGTGCCAGGAGGGCCGGTTTGTATCTGTTGTCAGCACTCATTCTCCAGGATCAGCAAGAGGTGAAAGCTGGGGAAAACAAGATGATTTAACTCCCTCCTTTTCAAAGAGAAAGGTCACTCGGTCTCTCCTAATAGATCTGGCAGAAGCAGGCTGCTTAGCAGGGAGCTTTTACAGAAGCATCGCTTTGTTTTTCAGATCTAGTAAAAAGGGTCAGTTTGAACATGAATCACTGCTGAGAGACTCAAGCACAGATCATTTTAAGACTGTCTTTTTGTTTTATTACTGGGCACAGTACAGTTTTATATGATAAAAGCCACAGTAATACTTTCTAGCCCCCCCACACTTTTTATTAAAAATAGAATAAAACACAACATTTGGGAAGAATCAGTGTCCCAGGAGACCACTCCCAAAAGTGGTTTTGCCACAGTTGCAGTTTTGCTTTTTACACTAAAAACCTATGATTTTGTTGCTGCTATTGTGTGAAACTGAAGAGTCTGAGCTTGCAGCACTGCCTCTGCTTACTATGATGGAAGGAGGTTTCTTGAAAACTCAAAGGCTTGCAAATATGCTCAGTCATGGTCCCTTGCAGTCAGAGGAAACTGCACTACACAGGTGGGATTGCTTAAACACCTCAGTAGGAAACTAGAACACTCCTCTAGAGAGGCTCATACCATCCAGAAGCATAACAGGCTCATCCAGTAGAGAGTTAAAGCACTGCTGCATCCAGACAGCACAGATATTTCCCACACAGGCAGGACCACTTCTCACCAAGTCAGCTCTATCCATAGCACGTCAGGGCCAGGGAAGCTTAGAAAAAAGCTTTCATCTTTAAAGCAGGTTTAGCTCCTCAAACTGATCTAAACTAGAAGGCACAAATGCAAGATTGAATGTGAACCACATACCAGTGCAGTATGTAAGTAAACAGTTCCAATACCTCTCCTAAAAGGACACACAACACATAATAAATAAAACATGACATTTTAGAAAAAAGTGCATTCATCTGATCCTTTGCAAGGCAAGGAAGTAGGACCACAGTAGCCTACAGAGGCAAGTTCACTTAATATTGCACAGAAATCCTGACATTTTCTGTCAGGTCATTGTAGGGGAGCAGGGACAGGGAAAATAGAAGACCTTGTTTGGCAGAGCCTGCCCAAGTCTCCACCACCACACAAGCAGCTTTGCCAGCCTGAGGTAGAATTACATATATACTGCTTCAGCCCAGTTAAGTCCTGCTCAACTGGTCTCCAGAGAAAGAGGAGAAAAGAGGAAGGGATGGGGGTGTGGGGGGAGTAAGAGAAAGGAAGTACATAGAAGAGACAAGCCTCTTCTCTAGAGAGAGAGCACACTTCAGGTTTGACCCCAGAAGTGACTCTTACAGAGCAGAGTTATCTACCAGCCAAGATCCCTGCTGCCCACTGGCAAAGCAGCAGTACCTATCTTAGTGTTACAAGTAAGGAGTGTAACAGACACATCAATTGCAAGTCCCATAGCAAGCATCCTTTACAACTCCTCCTCTTTCTCCCTCCCCTACTGTTTGCTAAGGTTCCCTTTATATTTGCCCAGTCCAGTATATTTTGTTGGAATTAAGGTTGTCCTATTTTCTTTCTCTACCATGTTCATTTTACTGGTACCCCACAAGTCATCTGCTTCAGCCCTTAGAAGAAGGGACATTTGCAGTTTCTTCTAGGGATTCCTCTGTGTGGTACAGGCTGGGAAGAATAGAAATAAGAGCCTCTTCAATAGAGAAGAGATGTTCATCCTCTGCTTGAGGACAGAAGTAGCGCATGAAGTCCGCCAGTCTCAGCAAGTACTCGATGTTATGGCCAGCACAACCACTCGAGACAATGATTTGAGCTGCAATGTCTTCTTCAGAGGCTGGGCCCAGGTAGGACGGGTTCTGCGGTGTTGCGATGTAAACAAGAGCCAAGATGGGCTCACCCGCATCCTTATCCTGCGGGTGGAACTTCACAAGCTTGGTGTCATAGCCTCCCAGGACAGCTTCACGCACGTTCAGGTACTGCAGTGATGCAGCAATCTGCTCTCCGCACACCTTGTAGGCTACGCCCCAGGTGCATGCCTGGAGGAAGAGCAAGGCGATTAGGAGATGCTGCAGCTTCAGGAGAGAAAAGCAAGCCCACCTATGTTTTCAGCTACTCCTTTCAGATTTCTGCCAGCAACCTGCTCAGAGATGGAGCTGATGACAGAAAGGGGCGGCAGAAGATCGTCCTCCCACCACCCAAGGCGATACCCCGGGCTGCCGACAGCAGCGAGGACCCGCTACTCGGACCAGCCCCCGCCCCCCTCCCCTTCCCCAGCCCCGCACTCACCCCGCGCTCCTCCAGCAGCGTCACCACCCGGCCAGGCTGTGGGGAGAGACAGAGCCGTTAGAGCCATTACGGCCAGGCGCCCCCCGCGCCGCCCGCCCGCCCATGGCGCCCGGCACTTACCGCCTTGGCGCTGCCGCGGTGGAAGGTGTCGCCCTGCCAGAAGCGGCGGCTGTAGCCGCGGATGAAGCCCACCTTGCGCGACGTGAACTCGAAGCCCGGCCGCCACACGAGCGAGCCGTACCCGAAGATCCACACGGGCGGCTCGGGCTCCGCAGCGCCCGCCTCCCCCGAGCGGGGCGGCGGCACCGGCAGCTCCTGCTCGCGCTTCATAGCGCTCGGGGCTGGGGTCGCTCAGGACAGCAGCGCAAAGGGCTCGTGCCGGGCATCTCCCGCCGCCGCCCTTTAAAGGCCCGGCCGCCGGAGGCCCCGCCCCCCATCCGGCGGACGGCCCCTCATTGGCCGCGGGGGGGCCGCTGCCGCGCTCTGATTGGCGGCCGCGCGGGGTGATGCAACGCGGCCGCGGTGTTTCGCGCATGGAGCAAAGCGGGGCGCGGGTTGCGTCAGGCGTGGGGTGCACGAGGGGCTGCGGCCGTTGGAGCCGTTAGAGCCGTTGGGGCTGCGGCCTTTGGCGCTGAGAGAGGGGCTGCCCCCTCCTCACGGCCGAGGAGGAGCCGCGGGGCTTCCTGGCCTCGGTGTTGGCCGGTTCCCACCTGCCCTGGAGCCAGCTACTGTCTTGACGTAGCAGGCCTGGGGCGGTCCCCAAAGAGTCTTCCCTCAGGTCTGGTTAGGACACGAAGCCACTCCCTCAGGCTGGGGAAGGGGAAACCTCATTTTGCAGTTTGTCACCCAGATGTTTGTGCCACTGTGCCTCTGCCACGTATTTGAGGGCTGCAGGACACACGTAATCTGAGGTTAAGGGACATACTGCATCTGTCGCGCCAGTATTTCCATGTCACTGTGCCAAGCGTCACCGGCATGTCCTAAGCCAGGGTGGATGCCCCAGAGTCTGGCTGGGCCACGTCCAAAGCGCTTGTGGCTCCCATGCAGTCCTGGGTGCTGACCCAGCCAAGAGCATGGCCGTGGCCTAGGAGGAGAAGTTGGGTTTCTCGCAATCTCCAGCCATGATGACCAGAGTGAGATTTCTCCAGTCAGGCTCTTGTCCTCAGTCAAATATTTTGCACCTTACAATAAGGTCAGAAATGCTGCTAGGCGGAATTCAGAAGGATCCGTATTCTGGTGGATGTCAAAAAAAAATCAGCCTTTTCTGTGATCGCTCAGTAAAATAATCTTCAGGTGGAAAAAAGGTTTTGTTAGTGACATTCCAGTCCGGTGATCACCGTGGATCATCAGCTACCAGACCCTTACTCACAACGATGACCAGCTCCTCAATTTTAGGGAAGATATGCATGTAGGTACTCGTCACTTGATGGGGTTTTCTGTTTTCTGTTTGTACAGTCTTAGCAAGGTTTGACGAAGTAGATTGTCTTCAGACGGAACTTAAAATACGTATAGAGAAAAGTTACACATTGGATGATAGAAGTAGGAATTACCATGTGTGTTTCCTCATTCTTCAACCTGGCCATGCACAAACACGCTCATTGCACTGCAGGACCCACCAGTGAGTTTTTGCTGTGGACTACATATTCAACCCACCAAGGAATGGATTGATCCTGCAGGAAAGCTGTCCATTCAGAGAGGCTCTGTAGCCCACCCTCTCCCTTGCTGTCCTCCTTGCCAGTGGCTGTGCAGAGGCCACCATGCTGGGGCAATGGAAAAATGAGAGAAATTCAGGTTGAATTAACTGACAAGACCTGCTCAGGATTCTGCATCCCACGCTTAGTCTGTCTTCATCTGAGGTTGTTAACTGGCTGTATTGGAAGTCTAAGTAGTTAATATCAAATGGAGTGAAGGAAAAACTCCTGATGGCAGCAGACCAGAGAAGTAACTAAGACTAAGAGAATAATAAAAGCCACATGAATGCAGGGAAATGGCACTGAATGAAGCAAGTTGAGTGCTCTTTTCCTTGTGCTATAGCCAAACTGGAGGGTAGGTTTGTAATGCATCACATTTGCTGTGTAGATGGGTCTATGAACTGTTTGTGTTTGACATCTCTGAATTTTAACTTGGCTGTAAATCAGCTTAAGTGACACTGTGATGACTAAGGTGCCCAGGTAAGGAGCTGGGTGAAAATTATCCGGCTATTCTCGGAGGGGTGTGTGGGTAAAGAATGAGAAGCAAAACCAGTGAGCTATTTTTATATAAATATTTCTCATTGTTGTTCTTTTCCTTTGCATCTAATCACTCTAAACAGGCTGATTTTGTCAAGTTTCACACTGGATCCCATACAACCAAAATATACTTTTCTTGGCATATTCTAGATCTTTACCCTGTCCTTAATTCTTTGAGCTTCTGCAGCCTTCAGTGTCCTTCATCTGATCCCCTGCTCTTCCTGGCCTTTCATGGCAAAAACTGGGGGGCTTTCTTTCTTCCTCAGTCTGTTCCCTTTCTCAGCTCATCACCCAAGTGTTTCTACATATATATGTACATACTGTAAAGGCTCTTCTCTGTAGCTTGGCACATTGATTATGGGTTACATGAAGAGTCGTGCATGGGCATCAGGTCTGTTCTACAGTGCTGTGTACAAGATGCCCTCTCCTACTCTGATTTATTCTTGAGTGGTAACCTTGGGTGATCTATCACCAGTTCAGTCTTAAGAAAGCCCACAGGAAGTTCCTTAATTTTCTTCTCCCACTCTCTCCACTTCTGCTTTCCGCAGTTATCTTCTCTGCCCTACTCGGACTCACAAGTCCAAGGTCAACTGAGCCCTCCCTGCCCTTCACATCATACACACATGCTCCTGCATCTTCTGCAGCTTATTTCTCTGTGGTGCTCTTATTCCTTCCCCACCTCTTTCCATATACAGAATGCCAATACATTGTCTGTTTGTACAGCTGCAGTACTCAGAGTACAGCAGAAAAAAAATCCAGCCTCCTTCCACTGCAAGTGAGTTTGGTCCAAGTGGATTATACATTAGTCTTGCAAATGAAGCAGTGGATAGCTGTTGGGACAAGCTAAAAAAAATAAAGAAATAAAAAAAAATACTACTTCATGTGGAAGCAACCACATGATCAATGACTGAAGGAGAAAAATAGCTGCTTTCCATCACAAAGCTTTCTTAAGTGTATGTTTTACATTACCAGGAAACTCTGCAATATAGCAAGACCAGATCTGCAGTTAAGAGCCAATGCCTAAGGCAAAACCCTTAGGGGACCTGATTCAGATCTCATACCAGTTTAACAGTACGTCTCTGCTCCCTTCAGTGCTGTTTCACCCAGATCAATTAGGTGTGAGGTTAGAAACACCTTTTAAAGTTGAGTTCCTGATTTTCTTGTGTAAAAGCTTTGGGATATTGCTTTATGATTAGCATCATAGCCTAGGGAAAGATTTTTACAGAAGCTGTGGCATATACATCAAGAGTTTAAGATTTTTTTTTGTTCATTTCTTTCAAGCTTTCATCAATGCATTTCTTGTTGCAGACTATACCTTCTTTTCACTTTGGTTAAATAAATGAAAGGGTGTGGGGGCAACAAGGCTGAGGAAGGTAACCTGGAGGAAGTGACCATGCAAGTAAAGCACACGGATGGTAGGGAGAGGAGTGTTTGCAGAAGCCAAGCAGGTGGGTACTGAGGGGTCCCAGGAGAGGATTTAGTGTCCCTTAGTGCTGGTGGTGCTTGCCTCCAGAAGGCAGGGAGAGCAGCCTGCAACCGAAACCACAGGAATGCTCCAATAGGTGTGAGGGAGGATTTGGAGCAGCAATTGTGTTAACTGTTAAGTAACTAGGTGTAGATCCTGGGCACAACAAAAGCAGGTGGAAAAACAAAACAAAAACATAGCACTTCACAGTTTACAACAGCTAAGGGAAAAAGTAACAGAAGAAGGTGGGCATAATCTCTTAACCATGAAAACTTGAAGCCTTCTCCTTTAGCATGTTTTTTCGTTTTTTTTTATTTTGGCCTGGTGACTTTTAGGAAGGAAAAAAAAGTCAATTGTAGATTTACACATTGCAGCCTGACTGTGGTTTTCCTGGGTTCCAGGAAAAGGAAGACCTAGTTTCTGCTTAGCAGTAAATCTGCTGCTTGTCCAGAGTGAGCAAGTTAGTGCCAGGTGACTAACAAAGTGCCAGAGTTGCTTGTTTAACAAGATAGTGGTGAATCACCGTGGAGCCAGAGGAACCAGCAACAGGGCTGGCATGATACACAGCCGTGGTTCGAAACCATCATTAACGTCATCTTGTATTCCAGGCCTCTTATTTGTTTCAGTAAGCTGAAGACACACCAGGTTTTATCAAAACTTGTTTCATTCAGGAAATATAGACTGGGAACAGGAGGACTGTTGGCTTATTTCCAGGGACCCTATCTTCCTCCATCAGCACTTGGCACTGCATTCTTCTCTCTGTAGAGAGCAGGCAAAAATCTTTAAAAAAACAAACTTGCCCCTTGTCCCTAAGGCTTCACAAAGGTCAGAGATACTGAGATTGGAAGTGAAGTTCAAAGTGCTACAAACATTTGCAAGTGGTGTAAATCAGCACTGTTCCCTTGATATCCATGGTGCACGTTCATGTGCATATAGCATATAGCATCTCAAGCCTCGGAGCCGATCTGCAGGCCAGCTGTGAGCCATACACTAGACGGGCTTAGCCTCCATTGAGTTGCATCTGTGGCTCTTTGCACCCCACAACATGTCTTTGCTGCCCAGAAAGTGCTGACAACCACCACAGTGATGTGGAGACTAGAAGGGAACTGCAGAGTAGTCGAGGTTTAGCCTATGAATGTCCATGATAGCACCTTTAAGGTAAGGCAGGGATGGGAGATGCATAGCTCATATGGTACGGGCTGGGAGCCTCAGACTTTACTGTTAATGTTCTTATTGGAGCTAATTAGCACCTTATCAGGACTAATTGCATAAGATAATCCTGAGCCAGAAGGAAATTTAATTTCAAGTATAAAGAGAAGAAAATAGGATTGTTGCTTAAAAAAAAAAAAAAA
>VZSV01000001.1:10978364-11012512 GCA_013398735.1 Nothocercus julius | reverse complement strand
AAAGTATATTTTTAAAGAAGAGAATGTATTTTAAGGAAACTTTGAAGAATTTTTGAAGAAAAAAAAAAAGAAACTGATAAAATCAAATAGACTGAAGAGGCAGAAACATGGAAGAGCTTCAGAATTTTAAGTCAAAGGTAGGAATGTTAGATTTGTATCCTAATCAAAGAAGGAAAAGTATTTAGGGAAGTAACCAGCCCATTTCAAAAAGGGCACAAGCAGCTCACATAGGATTATGTAACAGCAAAAGTTGTGTTTTGGCATTTTGGTATGGAATGAAGCAAGAACTGCAGAAGTTAAAGGTAAGTTACACATTGTAACAGGAGGTTAAAGACTTGGTAAGAAAACTTCTAGCCAAATAAAAAGAGGAATCAAAAAAGATGAGAGACACATGAGTGTCAAGACTAAAGATAGCTTAGGTGCAAACCACTAAAATAAAGGATGGTGATTATTATAATTGTTTAAAAAAAATCACCATATCTGAAACAAAAGCAGTTCTAAGAGCTTCTGGTGCTTATGTCAAGAGAGGTTAAAGAACAGACACAAAGAGTTTATAAGCAAGGAATGTAAATATATCTAAGTGGGGCAGATGCCACGTGACTGGGAAATAGCAAGCATTGTCCATATCTGAGACACAGGGGAAAAAAAACGTGATGTAGACAATTGAAGACTTGTTAGTCTGAGCTCAATAACACTTAAAAATAAAATGAAACAAACAAAAAAATTCTACATCATAACAGAAAAAATAGTTTGAGATGTAAATATAGAAAAAGAACATGACCTTAGCAGAAAGTTCACTGTGGACTAACTTCACAGCTTTCTTTGGTGATTGACTTTTATAGATAGAACATGCAGAAG
The DNA here is from genome assembly GCA_013398735.1 of Nothocercus julius. Classification (NCBI taxonomy): domain Eukaryota; kingdom Metazoa; phylum Chordata; class Aves; order Tinamiformes; family Tinamidae; genus Nothocercus; species Nothocercus julius. The sequence goes on along the minus strand of VZSV01000001.1, from coordinate 11,011,654 downwards.
ATTCAGTTTGTCTGGACTTCACTAAAGTATTTAATACAATATGACAAGTTATTAGCAGAGATGCAGACAGGAATTAAGAATTTCCCCTTGAAATTTTTCAAACTCTTAAAAGAGCTATGACAACACTGGATAAAGAGGAGAAAATTGGGGTGCACTGACTGGGTACTGTTGTTCTCAGACACCCTGCTGTGGTTCCTGGATACATAAAGGGAGCTTTTTGCCAAAAGGACAAAAAAGAGTTAATGCTGTTGCAAAACAGCCTCCTGAGGCCTCATCTGAAAAACTGTTTACAGGTCAAAAGAAAGACAAAATACAGACTTAAGAGCTATTAGGATGACTGAGGGCATGAAGATTTGTTCCTTCCAGAGGAGACTGGATGTGCCTAACTTGCTTAGTCTAACTATACGTAAGCAGGAGAATAGGACTGCTTTACCTTATGTCTGGTTGCAGGGACGTGGAGGGGGGAAAAAAAACAGGCTGTTATTCAAACTGAATAACAGTATTAGCACAAAAGCACATGAACGTTAGCTGGACATAAGTGGCCTAGCTTAGAGATCCAAAATTCAAAGTTTCTATTCCAGAAACATCACAAGAAATAGCCTAAGTGAAGTCTCAGTCAGTCAGAGGCAAGCTCAAAAATTTCTGTAGTGTTATGGTGTCAGAAAAGTTTCATCAGTTTACACTGATAAGTTTGTGATCTGACTTGCCTGCCGTTATTTCTGCCTGCGTGGTATCTTCAGAACCAATGCTATTTTTGTGAGGCCTAGATGTTATAATCCATTTTCTACTAAATGTAAGACACCACTAGCAAGAGGATGACTGCAGAGCCCAGACCAGGCACAAATGGAGGTGCCTCAAGCATCTGGTTGCTGCACTAACAGCAAAGTAGACGTTGTAGAACTTACTGATGCCAACACTGAAGCACCATCTTACCACTTGACTACTGAGAAGCTTCTAATGAGGAGATATGACAGCATTAGGTGATATGACAGCATTGTGTGGGATTTTGAAGGGTGGGGCAGAAAGCAGCCTGAAATTTGTGACCTACTTGCCAGCAGAGAAACGAGCCCATAACAAAGTCCATAAGCCAGGCAGCTAAAGACTTGAGAGAAAGGCCTGTAACAAAGGAGTAAAGGTCATGTCTGGAATGAGACTAAACAGCACAAATAGCAACCAAATCTTTCCTGAAGCAGTTAGCTGCAGAGCCCATAAGCACTTTTGTAAGGAGAGGAGTCAATGCCACAGCGGCCTCAGCCCTCCTTGACATGAGGGAGAAGCAGCAACAATTACTGCTTCAGCAACAATTACTGATAGCCCTCATTTTAGGGGAAAAGGGGGCCCTACCTGCCTTCCATTCAGACAAATCTTTGACAAGGCAAAAGGGTGTGTACAAGCAACCCAAGAAAAAGGGGTACAGGCATGGCTCAGTGATGAGAATTGCTGTTCTTCAAACCCTGGGCAATGGGAGGATGTAGCATCCTCTGCTCTGTGGCTAGCAGTGGATGGGGGAGGTGGGAGGGGAGTGACCTCTGTACAACCTGGGCGAAAGAGCTGCTCTGAGACCTTTCCAGAAAAGCAAAATCTCTCAGGTGTAGAAAGCTGTAGTTCAGCACCAGATGTGGCAGAAACCCTGTCAAGAGGATAGTAACATTGTTTAAATTCAAACTTTTGATTGTTCCAGGGCAGGAAGATATGTGTGTCGACCTTGCAATCAAAGCAACAAATCAGCTATCACTGCATGAGATTTGTGAATCAGTGCAGAGAAACAGGAACAAGCAGCCATCCAAAATTAGGTAAGATGCCCTTCACTGGGTTCTTTCTCCTTTTTTTTTTTTTTTTTTTTTTTTTTTTTTTTTTTTTTTTTTTTTTTTTTTTTAGTATATGTAAATATCTCTCACATCACATCTTACTGTTTCAAACACTTGAATGTTGCTGTGAGTAATTAAGCTAGCCAATGTGATACATAATGCATTTTATTGCCAGAAAAGAAGACAAACTGTGTTTGATGCTATGTTATCACTATATTTGATTTGCTTATTTTTCTGTAATTAATAAAAAGTCTGGTTAGCATGACATAAAAACCTGGCAACCCTAAATGATCCTTAACTTGTGGATCCTACCCTGTTGATTTTGAAGTGATAAACAGTGAAGGACTTTGCTTTAAAAGTGGACACTGGTCTAATTTTTGTGTTTTAAGGCTTTGTTTGAATGCAACTTGCATTCCTATAGAGAATTTCTCTGATAAACAGTTGAAAATCAGTGCCTCTGTATATCTGTAATGCAGATACTGGTGCTGTGAATTGTCTTGAGATTTGAGGAACAGCTATAAGTGTGTTGTATGTGAGCCAGTGAGTTTCCTTGTGTGGCAGATTCTGCTCAGATGCTGACTCAACGGTAGGGCAGACACTGGCTTTACAATAACTCTACTCCTTTTGTGATTTTTCTAAGCAGTGTCTACTTAAGTTTTTGGTCCTTAGACTTCAACCAACCTCACAGCTTCAAGTAAAACACTGTATTGGTTTGGGGAATCTAGGTCTGCAGTTTTCCATGCTGAATGTTTCCATGATTAGCCAAAATGATCTGAATATCTGTCATTACTAATTACAGATACTCTTCACAGAAACACGGCACAGCATACGCCATTGATCACCACTTTCCATAAAGCACAATGCTATTTACTTAAATGAAATTGTTTTTTTTGGAAAAACAAACAAACAGACACACTTAAGTCAGGAGATGACTTGCACATCTGCTAAGCATTGCCCCTCTTCTGTGTGGTGCCCTTGCAAATATGAGTTGCAAGAATTTGCAGGCTTGGATAGCTCAGAGTACTCAAAAGTATTGCTTATTGCCAGTAATGGGCACTGCTGTCTTACTCTCAACCACATACAAGGTGACAGTAGGGAAAATGGCTGCCTGGCCAGAACTGCTATGTGTGTTTGCTGTGAGCCCTTATGGATGATCCTGGTGCATGTAATAACCTTTGTGGCAGTTCACTGCAGCAGCATTTGAAAGCTTCAAGTTATCATCTTTATCATGAGGATGTCATGACTCTCAAATACTTAGTAACTTCTTAGAATAATGAAGATAAGTTATTTCAAAATTTAGTTTCCTCCAGTTCCATTTTGGAGAAATGGTGCTCCCAAGCCTTCTGGAATGGGAGGTCAGAAAGTGCCTGTAGGCCATCCGCAGCTGTAGTCCATGTGAGATCAGATTTTTTTCTGGGAAAATAAAATGGATTCATTTTTTAAGAGAAGTAACAAGTTTTGTGGTCTGTCACCATATTGGCAGCAGCTTTGGTTGCAGCCTCTTTGCAGTCTGGGTCTGGCTTTAAAAAGAGAAACAGACATACATGTGTTTTACTGCGTTTCTTGCTGCCTGGTACATAGAGTGTGCATGTGGCAGAATGGCTGTCCTGCCCTGCGCTCAGTCAGAAGCAGAAAGCTGGGTAGGGTATATGGTGTCAAGTCACAGGCTGTGGTGGTAACAGAAGGTAGGGTAGGAGGAACAGCACTGGCTGCCTGACCAAAACTGCTGTTGTACTGGCTACAAAAAGAGAGGCTGGTCACCAGACTGAGTCATGGCATGAGAATGAAGCGCCCAAATTCCAGCTGGTGGCCCTCTGCTAGGGGGTGTGATTCAGGGAAGCTGACTCCAGGCACGTACGAAGACCAGGAGCCACTGGCCTAGTCCACCTGTACGGCTCATGATTCATGCCATTGTCTGTGCAAAGGGTTTCCTTGGACTGTGTGGCTGCATCTGCCGGGCTTGCCATGATCATTGGCATTCCTGCCCCAGCTTTGTGTCATCTAGACAGACCTGTAACTAGGTCTAGAATACCAGCTTCTCCTTCCCTCTCTGGGGAGAAACAAGCAAAGTCAGGCCTAGGCAGTGCCCTTGGCTCTGTTTCCTGGGCATAATGAGGTAGGGCTGGGTTTTAAGTGAAATTCTAACTATGTTGCTGTGCTGTGTCAGATTATCTAAGCAGCAGTGAACAGCCATCGCTTCAGTTGCAGCTTCCATGCTTCTGCTGCAAACGTGAGGTGGGAAGGCTGCTGCCAGCCGGTGGGCAGGAAGGGTAACTTGGTGACTTTTGCTGGGTGCAAAGAAGACCTTCTTGCGCTGCTTCCTAGCCACCCATGCTGTGTATGGGAGGTATCGTTGGTGAGTTCTGTAATCCTTAGTCCTAACTGAGAGGCAGCAGGATGGTGACTCGAGACACTAAATCCCCTTCTGAAAAGGGGACATAGTGACTCAGGAGACAGGCACTGGGCCACACAGTAGCTGTGGGACTGACTGCAAAATGATATAGGCTGGCAGGGACAAGTTCTTGGCTGGTAGAAGATCACTAGTAAAGATATTTAAGGTCCACTTAGGAGCTCCTCAACTGTCAGTGACCTATGGACATGAGCAAATAAAATTCTGCTTCAGCGAGAACTGTGCCATACTTAGCATGTGTTTTGATTTCTGTGGCCAAATAGAACATCCAGTATTGACAACACAATGTTTTGACTGCTAGCTTGTTCTCACCTCTGTTTGGGGAGCTCCTGAGCGCCTGTCTCAGTAGTGGCACAGGCTGTACTTTTTCTTACACTCACTGACAATATCCTGATGTTGCTCCTCTTTTGGCTGACTGCACTGTCACTGTTTCCTACAAGATTATGTTTCTTTCTCCATCTGCTCAAGTTCATCTGCTGAAACTGACCTGACACTAACCTTTACCTTCCTTAGCTCTGCTATGACATGAGTCCGTTACAGATTTTAATTTGTCTGTGTTTCTAACTTAGTGCTGTCTCAGACCCTCTTACATGCTCAACTTCTAGGAACGGACCTAAGGGCACGAGCTAAATCTAGCTATGCTGAAATTAATCGTTCATTCTGTTTATACCTAGGGCAGAGTTTCCATTGCCATTCTTCACACTCTAATATCTGCTCTCAGCAGCTCTTGAGATGCTATGGGATGTTCCCAATGCCAAATACTTTGTCTCGTTATGTCTGTCTGTGCAGGGTGACTATGAAAACGCCACCAGATGTCTGCTTTGGCTGGAGCAAAGGGCAATGTGGGCACAGGGTACATCATCGGGGCCTACTGGGCTCCTTAAAAATAGTGGGATCAGTGCTGGTGGGAGAAGAGAGGAGGAGGGAGGAAGAAATTATGTTGATTTGGTTTATGTGCTTTTAAAAATAGTCTACTCAAATTCCTCCAACCTAAATTCCAACTATGTCTGGGCACCTCATGCTTCCTACTGGCCAGCACTCATTTGTCAGAGACACCAGACAGTAATAACAATACAGCATAGAGTGAAATGTAATTTGGGTGAATCTGCATCCAGATTTTCCCAGGGCACCCTCCCTGTTAGTGGCTGGGGTGAGAGCTGGCAGTGAGCTGTATAGTACTGGCTATAGGGATTTTTTTTTCACTGAAGCAAACTAAAGCTGTGGGTCACTTTGTCTGCATGAACACTAGAAGCTGATGACCGGTGTGTCAGTGGAATATCAAAGTCATAACCTGAGTGTTGGTACATGATGTAATGATTAGGCAGGAATGCTGTACTCGAGCAGAAGCATCGTCATCAGTTGTTTACTAATTCTGGTGTTACACATAGCCTGAGGTTATATCAGGCTAAGGAGAGCACTGCCAGATTTTTCTGTGAAGTGGGAACACTAGATGAGTGCCAGGACAACAGTTGACCAGCCTAACTTTTTGATAGATACTTGTCTCTGTTTACTTTGTCTTCAAATAATTGCTCTGCTGAGGAAAGGCTCTCTGTCCTATTGCTTGTATATATTGAATAGAAAGCAGTCCCCTGACTCTATCTTAGCTGGAAGAAAATAAATGAACTGTAGTGCCTCCAAACAATTATAACAAAGTGGTTGTACAACCACTTGCTTTCCACAGTCTTATGCATATGAATTTACTCACTGCAGTGCTGGGAAGCGCACAGCCCATTCTTCATGTCGAGGGGTCTGCACACGTATCATCATGCAGGGCACCAGGTCGTTGCCAGGGTATTTTGGTCTTGTCTCCAGTGTGATTCTCCTTTTAGAAAATCTGCAGCAGCTCAGATGATAGGAAGACTGTTGTCCTCTAACCTTCTAAGAGCCTAATGATTTTTTAGCATAATATTTTTTTCTTTTTAAACCACTACCTAATCTCATGAAGTCTGGTCTCATAGCACTCAGTAACAACAGCTAGCCAGCAATGTCAGCTGGAACCCCTGGGTACTGGCTGGGGGAGAGGTGCTTAATGCAGATCTTCAGGGGAAGAAGGCAGTAGTATCTTCCTCTCTAGAGGGTTGGTTGGTGGGGGCTTGTTCCTAAGGGTTGACACAGGGGTTTAAGGCCAAAATCTTCATCTTTATTCTGAATTCCACTGCTTCCTATAGGAGTGTGCACTTATGGTACTTCCCATCCAAGGACTGACATCTGTGTGTATAATGTTATGATCAGGCCCTGTAACATTTTCAAAGCTTACAGAAGAAAATAGGGATCTTACCAAAGCAAAACTAGATCAAAATTGTCAGAGGTTCCTGTGTGCAGACTATTTAGGAATATACTTAAATTCCTCGAAGCTGAACTTAATCACATGCTTAAGATTAAGCAGTTAGTGTTTATTTTGAGTCTGAGCCTATGCAAAACAGACACCTTCAGAGGCAGAATATGAAATATCTCTCCAAAACTACTAGGCTTTTTGGTTCCCACTCTGGAGATGGCTGAGTTGAGCAGATTGTTTTCCAAGGGCCATATAATTCTCAATCTTTGAATTGTTGGACACCCACTCTTCTTCCCCACTTCACTACCCTCTTCATTGAAATTAGAGCCTATAATATGAAATTTCCTTGAAATAAGGCAGTGGGCAATTGTGCTCTTCCAGATCAAGCTAGTGGGAAACTTTACCACAGTTTCTCTGTCCAAGCTTTTTCCTACTGCCCCTTCAGACCTGCCGGCAGGGCTGTGTGTCTACATTTTGGCTCAAGTGAGTTGGGGAACCAAACTGCTATTCGACAGGCTAAGCTAACGTGTGCTGGCACAGCAGTTTATACAGTGCACGTCCACCTCCAAGCATTCCTCTTTCCCTTCACCAGCTCATTAAAGTGGCTTTCCACGTTTCATTGCTGCATGCTGCAAAGCAGCAAGTAGAGCCATGCACTTGGCTCTTGGATTTCCGTGGGTGAGACGACAGAAGACAGGGAGCGGAGGGCCATCACATGTGAAGGGCTCGGCCATGAATGAGTTAATTATGGATGGATACATGGGTAGGCAGGTTAAGTGCAAGAGCAGGGAGAATTTAAATAGATTTTGCAGCAAGGTTTTGTCCTGAAGTGGTGATAGATGTAGCTGAAGAGGTCTCTATATATCTGATACAAAGCCTATGTGCAGCTCCTGTTGTAGTCAAACAGTGGATGTGTGAAAACCAAATCTAAGCCAAGAATCGACCTCTTCTCTTGCTCTCTTGAAGTGTGGTGTATGTTGTGACTTGGTGTGTGCTGAACAAAAGTATAATTCTGTCATTCAGCTTCTTTCAAACAGTTTTCCACCAAAGAGTCAAAGCTGGACTTGGCAATCTTGAGAAACCTTAATTCAGAGGAGTAAAGCACCTATCAAATGTTCACCACTTTCACATAACAGAACTTGCTCCTTCTTATTGAGCTATTTCTGACCTTTGGATATATATGTGGTAGAGGAAGATTATGATGACAATTAAAGAGGAACTGCAAGATGTTGTATTGGTGGTTATGGAAGAAAGGTGTCATCATATGGATGTGTAATAGCCATAATGTTTTGCATATTGCTCATGCTGGAATGCACTGTGAGACAAAAGAACCCAGTACCTGAGTAGCTCCTTGTGAGATGTCATAGTATTAGTGATATATATAGCACAGGTTGCATCATATTGCTGAGGATTTAGCAGTACAAACATTTAAAGAGCCTTAAGGTGGGAGAAGTCCTACGGGAGAGCCACCCTGTGGCTAGGTGTGCCTTTTCCCAGAACAAACTGGACCAGATAAAGTACAGGCTGAACTTCCAAGCTTTCTTGTGGTGTTTGTGGAGTGCCAAATGCACTGGCTTGGGAAACAAAAATTTCCTATTTGGCAACCAGGCTCGTTAAAAAGCAGCAATGGCAGAGTAGAAAACATCATCCAGCTCTCAATTTGAGTCTTTAAATGGAAAAAGCAAGAAACATCCTGTGCAGATTCCATAAGTGATGGAGTTGAGAAACATCAAAGTTTGAGAGTAGCATTGCTACATTTATAGACAAGATTCTTCCCTGGGAAGCTGCCTTTGCATATGGAAAATTAAAGCAACTGCTTAGATACTGCTCTTTATCAAATGTTTTACCTATGGTGCCTCCTGGAAAACTCAGCAGGCAAGCTGCTTCTATTTCTGTGTGGGGTTCTTGCTAATTATCAGTTTCTTTCCTTTGCTCATCTCTCCTTCCTTTCTGAGGTCCCTAAACAGCAGAACCATTCCCCTTTCAGCAAGCTCTAATCAGTGTGTGGTGGGTGATGTGAAAGATGGTGCAGGAAACCTGAAATCATGTCTTCAAGAGGCCACAGGTACCATGGGACCACAGCATCGACCTTGCTGCATTTACTGCCTCTCGCCTCTGCATGCTTCTAGCCTGAGCAGGCTCAGCCATTGCATCAGTATCTTCTAGCAGTGCTAAGTCCTAATTCTTTTTAGGCTGGCTAATTGAGTCTAACGATCCCTCTCTGAGGTACGTAAGTGTTAGCCCCACTTTGCATCTGAAAGAGAGGTGGAGAGAAAGTGGTTTGCCTAAGGGTGCAGTGGGAAATGAGGAAGAACTAATTTGAGGAAGAACTTCTTTACTATGCAGGTGAAAGAGCAACAGGAACAGGCTGCCCAGCAAGGTCGTGGAGTCTCCTTCTCTGGAGATTTTCAAAACCTGCCTGGATATGACCCTGTGCCACGTACTCTAGGTGTTCCTGCCTGAGCAGGGGGGTTGGACTAGATGATCTCTAGAGGTCTCTTGGAACCTTAACCATTATGTGATTCTGTGAAATGGTGTCAGTGAGGTGAGAGTACCCTATTTGCCTGTGCCCAGGCCATGTGCCCACAAGGGCTCACCTCTAGCACCTGCCTGCCTTCCTGTCTGCCACATGAGAAGGGAGCAGGTCACCAGCTGTTTAGGTTCACTTCTTCTTCTGCTTAGACCTTCACTTATGCTGGCAGGGTTGGAAGGAGTTAAAAACAGGGCTGTTATATGCCAGGTTCCACTAATCCCCGCTTTCGTCAGGCTGCATATATGCCCCATTCTAGAAAGTAAATTTCCAATGAACTTTTCAAGAGAGCGCCATTCTTATTTGAATATGTCTGTGTACTTAATATACATATGTCACAAAAGATGTACCAAAGGTATTTAATAATGGAGAGATAATGAAGTTGCAATGTTCCTTATGGGATATCCCATGCTTAATTTATTAGATATTGCATTGCTTGCTGGCTGCAAGGTACTACAGTGGGCAAAGACAGACAGGGCTTTGCTCAGAGCACACAAGTCAGTACTAAGTAGAGTAACAGTACAGGTGACATGGTGGCAACAGGCTAGCACTGGCCTGCTGAGTGCTGGCAGGGGGGCAGCCTGGGTAGGCAGAAGGGAAGCTGGCCTGGTTCCAATTGCTCACTCTGGCTGCATCCATGCCCTTGTCGCTATTTCCTTCCCTCTCTAGTGAAAAGTCAAAATAATTTGGAACACAAAGCCAAGATTTTGCCCTCTGGAGGGATTCCAGGGTTGCAGATGGACTGAGCTCTTAGCAGTGCTGGTGGAGAGCAATTACATTTGCAGTTTGGGGAAAGGGAAGAGGAGGAGAGAGAGTCACTGAACTGACAGCAGGGATAAGAAGGTAGCTCATTAGCACATCATCTTTTCTGCAACCTTCTGTGTAGGAGCAGATCTCCATATGATGACATTCAGAGTCTGGCGGGAACATCATCTTCAGCTAGTAGGAATTTTTCTGTAAGACAGCACAAGTGTGTAGATTTTAAAGAGAGAGCTCAAAGTGAGCTCTTCCATGGTCATCTCTGCTAAAGATCTCATCCATTTCACTTGCTGCAGCACTGTTTAGTGCTATAGTAAGTCATAGCTGAGAAAGATGATCTCTACCCTTACCATGAAAACTTCTGCTGCAGCTGAATAGTTTTAGCTGATTATAGAAGGCTGATTATGCACAGAGTAGCGACTTGTGCTTGAAGAATTCTCATAGGAACTCTGCAGGAGATCTTTGTGCTTCTCTATGGCATTCGTAACAGTTTCCAGAGCCAGTGATCTTGCTCATGGCTAGGGAGCCCCCTGAAGGAGGGTCCTGGAGTGGGATTCCGATGCTTTTTGCTTTCTCTCTCTGCTTAGTGTTTCTCGATAGCTCCTCCTGTGTGAAGCTGCATCGTGCAACTGAAACATGAGCAGTGACTGTCAGGAAGGTGCCCTTCCTAGGCCTGCTGCAGGTCTTCAAATGGAATCCATAACCTGTATGGCCACGTCAAGGCCAGTACAAGGCACTTGGTCACTAAAGGCTGAGGGCTATAAATCTCCCAATGTCTGATGGGATCTGGACAGAGGTTGTCTCTGTGGGTTTCTGAAGGAGGAGAATTTGTTCCATCTTCTAGAGATTTGGGGGAGTGTTAGCTTTAGGTCCCCCAAAAAAAAGTCCAAGTTGCCTCTCCTTGTCTCCAGGGTCCATGCTTGCACCTTGGCTATACCTCAGCATGGGTGCCGATGCCGCACACACTCTTCCCTGCCTGCAGCCAGCAGACCTGGCAGCTGTCTGCGCAGAAGGCCCTTTGCAGCATCTTACGGCGCTCCCTGTGGCCATACAGACTTACTTACAACATTCCTTGCCTCTGTAGTCCCAGAGCTGTGCAAAACCTTTGCACTTTGTAAAGCAGGACTTTGGCCAGAGATCTCCTACCTATGATTACACAACAGGGTGTCTGTGCTCCTAGTATAGTCTAATAGTGAGCTACCCCTGTGGCCACAAGACTGACTGACATGCCCTGTGGCCACACAGCAGCATAGCTCCATTCCTTATCAGCCAGAATTTGCATTGCCAGGGCATGACTCTGTTTGCAGTTAGAAGAGACTCTACAGCTCTACTCAGTTATGGTGATCCTGTGACAGACATACTCTGCTGCATCCTTGAGCCTTTGCTGCCTCGGAGCTCTTGTCTCAGGCTGTGGCTACTCTACTGACTTCTACCGGCTCTACACCACTGGTCAGAGATACTGTTTTTGCAGCTCCTGAGGAACTGTAAGACTGTGTGTATGTGAGGGAGGCTTATGGAAGTCGTGCAAATAATTCCAACCCACTCCTCTTCCTGCCCTCCAGCACAGATAAACACACTTGGCTTTCCAAAGATAAAACATGAGTGTTATAGCTGGTGTATGATGAGGAGTTCCTTCAACGCCAGAGCTCTCACCCACTCCGACATGCTGCCAGTTTGGAAGCGCATGGTAGGATCTGTTGTGCTCCGCCTGTTCCCAGCAACATGCTACATAGTTATTCCTGGTGGGACCCTCTGCAGCAAAGTTGATGCACATATAATTCCCTGCTTAGACTCTGACAGCAATAGACTCAAATGGATCTCTATACTGCAGTAGGGCCGCTACCAGTAGTACAGTCTTATTTGCACATGTTTATTAAGAAAACAGCTAGTTAAAGCTTGCACATCATTTTCATTTAGGGTCAGCTAGGAAAAGCTTTCTCTTTTTGTTGTAGATCAAGTACTGCCACTTTAATCTCTTCTTTCTGCAGTTCAGAATGCTCAGGGTCTTACGTGTGCTGTGTCTCAGAACCACCCAAATATTGCCAGAGCGAGAGACACTTCCTCCCTCAAATAGTTAGCAGTCTAAACAGACAAGGCTCACAAAAGGTGAAGGATCAGAGGCACTCTTTTTTGGTGTGCTGTAGGTGGGAGGAAATAGCTCACCGTCAGATGGCATGCTGCTAAGCACAAATTTGATCAAGCTCCAGCCACAGAGCTGTTCAGGGGTCTCTGATGCCTCCGATCCATATGGCCTGATAGAATCTTAAGCTTTGGCAGCACCAGTCTCACTCATGGCCTATGTGCCCTTTCTGCCGATCAATATGTGAGGAACAGTTAGGGATACGTTTGTATTGAGCCAGCAAATGCAGGCATGGAGTTGCAGTAGCAGAAGCTCAGCACTCACACTCCCACTTCCATTGCCAACCCGTAACATTATTTTCCAAACTTCATTGTTACTGCATCTCTCCAATGTTCCCTAGCCAAATCTCCTGAATCGTGCTCTGTTTTATGTGCAGCTCACCCTTCACTGTGGTCACTCAAAACACCATCTCTGGCTTGCAGTATCTTGTCTGCCTTCTTTATTAATGCATTTTTTATAAACTTGAACCTTAGGGCTAATAACTACTGGCAGTAAATACCACATGATTTTCTACTTATAAGACACTTACGCCAAAGGGCCTTAAAAAGGAATCGCTGCAAACCACAAGAAATTAAAATGCATGGATGGACTGTCCGAAAATGCCTGAGAAGTGAGTCATTGGGTAGGACACAAAATCTAACCCAGGCAAGGAGCGCTCGATAGCGTTTTCCTCCCAGATGACTCAGAGCACTTTGAAAACATGGGACATGGGCCTTGAGGTGCCTTCTCCATGGCAGAGTGCTCAGTGTGGAACGGCCTGAAGAGGCCTGTTGTTCTTCCTCCCTTGGGGAGGGCTGCTCAGCCAAAGGAAGGTGTCAGGATCTGCCCCATAGCAGAAGCAGCCATGGGGCTCACTGCTGCCTTCCAAAGCTGCTTGTTTCACAGCTGCTGAGGAAGCTGCAGTTGTGCAGGCTGATCTGGCAGCACCCACTGGCATTCGTCTGCAGTAGCTTATTTTTTCATATTTGAAAGGTGGTGACCTGACACACAGGAAGAAACTACTAATACATATTAGCTGGATCAGGCTCTGCACTAGGTACTGTACCATAAAGAGAACTGCTGTTGAAGTGAATTGCGACCATAGGAGCACAGGTAAAGGCACAGACTGGAGTTGCATAATAGTTCCTAGAAATCTTCTGAGTGCTTTAGTATGAAATGATTTTAAAGTTAGATTACTTGCCTGTGTGTCCATGTCCCCAGAGCCTTAAAAATCAGAACTGCAGAGTGTTTGCTGTCTACCAGCCTGCAGACTGTTCCAGGTCTCGGATATCAAAGTCCTGCCAGGACTTTGGAGACGTCATCAAGCGATTGGCAAGAACAGAGCAGTCCCCCAGTGGCTTGGGAAGGGGACCTCTGCCGGAGTCCATGCAGTCTTCATGGGCATAAACAAGGGTATAATGAGGACAAGGAGGAAGGTGTTTTTGTCCCTGTGGCACCAGAAAGCTGGATACAAGAAAACTCTGTGGAGTCCTCAGGGCGTGAAGAAAAAGCGGATGCTGAAAATCCTGCAGAGGGTGGGGAGAAGAGCCATAGAAATGACTTCAGATGTTCAGGGAGAGACCGAAATGGGCTCACTGGTTCAGGTACTGACACAGAAGTTGGGACATGATTTGATTACAGGTGCAAGCAGAAAGCACCGCATGCTAAAAGGTCCTAAACGTAGTGGAAAAGCCACCAGCAGGAAAAGTAGCTGGATGCTGAAATAAGAAAAAAATCCGACGAAAGCCTTTGTGCTGTGGGGTGATAAGCTGGTGAGACCAGCTACTGGACACCACGAGAATCCTCTGTGCATTGCTGCTCCCATGCACTCTCCTACAGTGCGTGCTTCAGCCGGCTCAGCACAAGGATGCGGAGTAAAGGGAAAGGCCCGTGACCTGCAGGCTGCCAGGCGGGACGAGCCCCGTTACATCGCTGGGTGCAGCTGACCCGGATCCAGCGCAGGCAGTGCTGCATTCTCGTGCTCCGTCCCAGTGAGACCCTGGGGGTATCCGCACAGGCATCTCCTCGCTCGCTGTAAGGGCGCCCTAAGATGAGCTCCGCTAGAACCGCGCTGAGAGCCCCAAGGGGCCGCGCTCCCCTCGGCTCGGCTCGGCTCAGCTCGGCGCGGCGGCGCCCCCTGCTGCCGGCGCCGCCCGCAGCGGAAAGACACGGGGTTGGGTTGAGGGGGGCGGTGGGAAGTTGGGCCGCTGCTTGAGGAAAAACAGTTGGCGAGTTATAATCGGGCAGGAAGCAGGACATGATGTCAGGAGGTAACAAACAGGAAGCGATGATTGTAACACAATGCGTGGCCTGGCTTGGGGCTGCCGCGCAAGGAAAAATCCTCTTCCACGGCGAGGAGAGGAGGAGGGAGCAAGGTCTGCAGCCCTGCATTTGAATACAGCTGTTTTACTTTCCCAGATACTGTTTACATTGAGCTGTTGCTTGAACAATAAGATGGGAACAGTAAATAATTATTTGCGCTTCCGTAGCATCTTTTCCCAAAGAATCTGAAAGATATGAATGAACCCTCACAACATCCTTCTGAGTCACATGAATATTATTAACTCCGTCTTACACTTGAGGAAAGTGGAATATATATAGTTATTAAAAGGTAGATTCTCAAAAACACATGTGGGGGGTAAGTGCTCACTTCCTGCTGAGTGCAGAGGAAGCTGATGTGCTCAGTTACCAAAGTTCCCATGAAAATCCATGGGCAGGGATGCATCTTGCACTGTCTGAACCAACTTAAAGCTGGTTATCACCTTTTCCTTGATGGCACGGGCTCTCTCAAGAGTCAACTTCTAGAAAGCAGTTAATTCCCAGTTATTTCAGATAACTTTTGTTTCAGGGGGGTAAGGTGGAAGTGTCTGCCTTCCTCTGGGAACTGCAGATAAAATTGGCCTAAGCTAGATGCTTGACATTTGGATGCTTCAAGTGAGGTAAAATTAATCTTGCTCCAAATTAATCTGCATTTGCTGACAATAGCTGAGAGCAGATTGTGGTATAACTGCCAGAACTACTAAGAAGTCCTTCTTCCCTGTGTACACAAAACATGTCTGATAGAAGGTCTTTTAACCGTGTTAATTGCCTCAGTGAAAAGGAGCTTTACATAATTACAAATCTATGGACTTTTCCCTATTCCTCCAATGTAAGTGAACGATGTTTCTGAGATTTTTTTCCCCCTGTACTGTAGTTGTATTCAGTATTTTGGAGAACTTTTTTTTTTTTTTTTTTTTTTTTTTTTTTTTTTTAAGTATCCTATGCTTCTCTCCAAAGCAACCAAGAAGAGTAGGTGCTCCCATGGTTTGGGTCAGTTGGGAGAAAGCCGCTGCTGTTGCTTTAAGTATCCTAAACAACTTATGACAGAACTTAAATATGATTAACAAAGTGAAAATCAGTGTAACCATCTTCATGAAGGGAGCAGACCTGAAGGAAGCGAAGCGCCTCTGTGACATAAGGAGTCATGAGAGTGGGAGGAGTTATTAATGGAGAAGCAAAGCCAGCACTGGGAGCTGGTGGGCTGAATTGAAGGGGGTGATTAGAGCCAGGTCATGTCTTTCATAATTATCACACTTTTATTCTGGTGGTTTTCTTTTTTTTTATTTTTTTTATTCCATAATACATTTTGTTCAGATTTTCTCACCTTTCTTTGCTGACAGTCTTCCAGAGAACAAATGAGTTTATGGGCCAGAACAAAAATGCCTTGGCAATGCTTTGGCATTTTTTGCCAAAGCAGAAAATGTAAGGCAAGTATGAAACAGTGTTAATAGAAAATAAATTTCAAATGCACAGTGATTCACATTTGCACCAGAAATTTGGCTGCAGCAACCCTGCTTTCATACACATCGTGGGAGGTGCATGTCCAAGCACAGGAATTGTCAGAGCTTTTGCACAGTGCCAGGATGGTCAGGTCCTGTTCTGGCTGGTAATGGCTGCTCTAGCCATAAGCCTAACTCTCAACAAATTTGTTTGGATGTTAAATATTAGTTGGTTTAATTCAATTGATGAAAACAAACATGGTGGTTCTGTGACGTTCCAGGCAGTTAGTTAAAAAAAATGTCATCAATAAAACCTTAGTAGAGCCAGTAACAGCTCAACAAATAAATCATAAAGCACAGATAAACGATGCCATCCCCAAACAGCCTCTCCTCAAACTACGTTTTCCTCATTTGTCTGTGTATTTGCAAAACACGGCTGTGGACAAGGTACTGTTCTGCACCTTGGGACTCTTCCTGGGAGTGAATGATCTGGACTTCATCCAGGGCACACTCCGCCTAAGCAGAGGAGCCTGCAGGATGGGTCAGTAACCAAAGGTAAATGGGAGCCTGAGCACTGCCCGCCTCTCAGCTGGTAGAAGGAAAGACACGATGCTCATAGAGGAAATTAAGTAGATTTAGCTCTACTACAACTAATGTTAGAGGCAGCTTCGTCGCATGTTACAGAGTCTATGGAAGAGACAGCAGTTTGGGGAGGGTTTATCAGCTGAATTGGCAAACCTTCAGCTACAAACCAAGGGTGATAGGTCCTTATTAAGCACTTCAAAGACCTTTGCTGGATTTTTTCTGCTTCTCTCCAAAGCAACCAAGAAGAGTAGGTGCTCCCATGGTTTGGGTCAGTTGGGAGAAAGCCGCTGCTGTTGCTTTCCGCCTCAAAGTGGCTCTGCTTGCTGTGAGCCAGAACCCATCTTCCCCATGCAAGCAGCAGCCAGGAGATTTGCCTACTGTCTCCAGCAGAAGGAGGCTCTGGCATCTTCTCTCTCCCTCTCTGCCCTTCTAGGTAGGCAGGAGGATGCTGTTGCTGGAAAGGGGAACCAGTCCCTATAGCATGTTGGCTCAATGGATTTGGCAAGATGAGCCTAAAAATAGGTATTGCCTCAGTATTGGCTGAGGCAAAAGGGGGACCTGTAGCTGTTTGGCTGCAGTACATGAAGGTGTCAGCTCTTGGGGCAGCAGAGCAGGATAAAAGGCTCAGCTCTAGTGAAGCCAATAGAGCTACAGCAAGCAAGTGCATGTGATGATGCAGAAATATTAGGCCTGGTGCATTTGGTTAGATAAAGTTATACAGGGCTTTTTCGTGTGTGTTTTGCAGGTCACATAACATCCAGGGTTATGCTATCTGCAGGTGCAGGCCACTCCATTTACCTTACCTCTCCAGTCTCAGACTGCAGGCAATGTTGACATGTTAGTTGGGAGCCCTGTGTGACCCAGTCGGAAAGGAGGACAATGAGATGGAGACTCAGGAAGCAAGAATTATTTTTCAGCCCACTTCACTCCCTGCACTTTTAAAATTTATTTTTAATTCTTCCTGCCCTGAGAGGTGCACTCCTGCAGGTTGGAGAGCCCCCCCACGTCTGTCACCACTGAGTCCTGCTGGGAATTGCATGGCTTGTTGCTGGAAGCAGGGAAGACTTGTGCGTGTGAGTGATTGCTGGATAAGCTTTGTAAGCACACGGGCTTTCTGTCTCTGTGCCCCTGCGCCTCCCAAGAGCTGAGCAGCAAATTGGAAAGGAGAGCTTAGATATCTGTAGAGGGAGGTTCCTTGACAGTTTGCTGTCAAGGTGCAAAAGGCAAGGGGAGAAAGGACATGCAGGTCCCCTGAACTGAACGCTATGCATGGAACCATTGATCTAGCACCTGGAATTTTTGCTTTACATGCAGTGCATCAGGCAGGAGCCCAGCGCAAACACAGCAGCGTGAAGAACCTCGGAGCTGCAGAAATGTACCACAGAGCTGCATGTGGGAAAAGGAGCGAGGGCAACAGTGGAGATAAGAACAGTGCAGGGAGGAGAGAGAGAAAGAGTAGTTTTATGGAGCTGAGTCACCATGTTGTCCAGACAAGGCTTGAGAGCAGAGTGGGCAGGGATAGAGCAGGCAGGAGAGAAATGTCACTGCTTTGGGCGTCACCAGCGACCAGAATATCAGGTCACTACCTGCAAGCTCTGGGAGCTGAGTTAGCAAAAGGAAACAGAGAGGCAGAGAGGGAGAGTAGTGGGGTTGAAATATTGCTGTTGACTCTCCAGAGAGGCTGTAAAATTGAAGTTATGAAAACAGTTGAGGCATGGCAGAGGGCCATTGAATTATGTCACATCTCCACAACTGGAGTTTGGATTATGACTCTCACTCTCCTGCCTGCTCTAGTATGATGGGAGTGTCTTATCTACTGTGTAAAATCAATATGTATTTATGGATCAGGTATGTGAGATAAGGCAAGAAGAATGACAGGCAAACATAGATACATAACTTCTGCTTAAGTCACTGCAGCACAGGTGGTGTTAGCGCCTTGCTACGCCTTCCTCATTTAGCTGTGCCTTCTATTAGCATGAACTGAAAAAAAAGATTGAGGAGTAACCAAAGCACATGAAATCTGTTTTTTACAGAGATGGTTTCATCTATTAGATAGTTGCACTTGTACAAGCTGACTTAATCTATCTCAACAGCTTCTTGAAAGCTGAGTGCTGCTGCTGGCCAAGTATTTCAATGTCCAGACATTTTGCATTTTATCCTGTTTGAGGCATGTTTCGTATCAAGGATAATTTTTACAAACATCCCTCTTCTGCACTTACCTAGCTGAATGCTGTGCCCTGTGCCGTGTCTCAGTGAACGCGATCCTGCTGCATGTTGTCTCAGCACCAGTGGGTGCTATAGTTACGGGTATATCCCAGCATCTGTTTCTCCTAACAAGAGGGCTATTTAAGAGGTAAATGGTGAAGGTCTGGATCCCAAAACGGTAACTAAGTGAGCAAAATGCTGCACTGAGTGGCAGCCATCTCTGTCAACCCAGCTTTGAATTTGCTGTGGATGAAGTGCTCTGTGGCTATGAAACAGTTTCTACTGAGCATAAATAAGAGGAAACACGAGAGAGGTTTGCAGGATCAGGAGCCTGTTCTTGTAGTTGTTGTTGTCAGATCATTTTTACGTAAATTGATCTGTGCAGTCTCTTACACTAAAAGCCAAGTTCAGGTGCAGTCCTCAAGACAAATCTGTCCTCAAGCCTCGCCCCAGTCAGTTACAAATTATACTAACAGAAGTTAGTCCCAGTCCACAAGTGAGTCTTAGACTCTGCAGTTTTGTTTAATGATGCGTGTTATCCACATGCATCAGACAAGCTAAATATAGTTCACTGGTCCTGGTATCACCTGTGGTTGCTGTGAGGAATGTTTGACATTCGGGGGAGCCCTTCTAACCCCGAAGGAGCTCGAAGCTCTTCTCAGGCAGTTGAGCTGTGCCTCTGAGATGCACTCACTTGGAAGGGCAGACTGGTGAGCAGACCCTGCACAGCAGTGCTTGGTGAGGAATTTTTTGGCCAAAGATGTGGGTTATATCCAGGTCATGTTATGCATTCAGCTAATTTGCTTGTAATTTCTTTGGCACAGACTTGGGGATGTGCACACGTGCATAGATTCACATGTGCTTCCATCTCCCCCTGTGTGGAAGCAGGCAGCGCTCCTGTTTTTCCTGTGTAGGACCTGTGATCTATTCTGGTAGCTGCAGAGTGCAGTGCTGCCTACAGTAAATATTCACCAATTTCCTTGTGAGCTGATGCACGTTTTATTTTATTTTTTTCCTCTCTCCTGTGTGGATACACAAAGGCACGTGTTGTACCTGCTTTACCCTGTGGGATTGACATAATCAGGTCCATGGGATTTAATGGATTTCAAGTCCCTTCTGTCTATGGAGACGGTTTCCTGTCTCGTTTTGAGCAGGAAGAGCTGAGTCTTTTTTGGTCTTAGCGTTCTTGCTTGCCTAGGCTTTCAGAAGAGTTCTCTGCCTATTTTCCTGTTTGATTTTTGTGTGTGTTTTGTTTTAAGCAGGACAGAGTGCATGTGTGTATGTAATCCATGGGCTCAATTAAGAGAGGCATCTGTTGGGTTTATTTCACATTGCCGAGGAAGGGCTGCAAGCAGGGAGCATCTGCTCAGCTTTTTGTCAATGGCTTGTTTTTCATAATTTGCTCTTCAGGGTGAATGTTTGGGAAGGGGAAGGAGGCTTTTTATTTCTGAGTTTCATCTTAAATTTATTTTAATGGTATCCAGGGAAATTGATCGGGATTTGAAAGTTAATTTTACTAAGAAAAGAACCAAAGAGGGAGAAAACACCCAAAGTAAATAGCATTTATGTAACCTTAATAATGCACTCAGAAGGACCCTTATTAACCATTATTTGCAGTGCTTTAAAGACAAAGTCAAAATGTATTTGTTATAGTGCTTTTATAGTGTTTGTGCTTTTTACATGAAAACTAGCAGGTTTTGGTTAGATTTTATTTTGCGGAAAGATAGGAAAGGTCTCTTAAACTAAGTTGCTTTTCTGGCATTTTGTCAGCAAGAAAAAAGCCTAGTTTTTAAATAGAGCAGCAGTGGTTTCCTGTTCTTATAGTTTTTGCTTTTGTGCATTCAGATATTGGTTGTATTGCATATAGCTGATCTAGTGAGGGATTTAATTGTCTGTAAATGCATGCATTTCAAGGGCTACTAAACCTCTTGGGAGCATTTTGTGTAAGTTTGTTTTTTCCTCTTCTTGTGGAAACCTCCTCCAGAAGGGCTGTGCAGCAGAATGACTTTGTTAGACCTGGGAGGACAGCGCTGCTGCTGGCGCATAGGCAGCTCTGTGGGAAAGCCTCCAACTCCCCCTCAGGCTGTGAAGGAGGTTTCAGTCTTACCTACCCACTCGAACAAACAGGAGTACAATTTTGCAAGCATAGATGTAGATGCTGTGGAAGAATAAGGCAAGTAGGGAAAAATGGGGTCTTTCTGAAAGAACTTAAAGAAATAGAATTAAAAAAAAAAAAAAAGAAAAGAAATCGTATCTTGTCTTATATGTGAACCTCAAGCCAAGACATTTATTAAGCCACTTTGAAAAGATAGTAAATCTATACCTTCCATGCCACAAGTTGTCATGGAAGAAAAAGAGTGAAGGATGAATTAATAAAAATAACCTTTCTGACTGTTTAATCCCACTCCATATCAACAGAGTATGCATCTATATATTATTTAAATATCATATAGCACAAAATAGATATGTATAATTTTCTGTCAGATGATTATCACTCAGCTGAACATCTTTGTTGACATCAGTTAATGGTTGTAAAAGCAGCCTACAGCAGGCTGGCTTGCAAAATGCAAATGTAGGGCTGCTAACAGTGAGCAGACAAGCTCACACCTGAAGTTTCAAGTAACCCAGGCTGTCACAGAATCATGAAATCTATCAGGACTGTAAAAGGACAAACCACAATAAACCTCAGAGTAGCAGGAAAGTATTTTCATTGTTTGAAAAAAAAAATAAAATTCAAACTTTGTCATCACATTAAAAACATTACATGAGAAGTAATAAACATATTTACACTTCTGTTTTGATTATAAATATACATTATATACAAAATAATGTTATAAAACGTAGAAAGTTCAGTGCTTCTGATTTTTTTAAATTACTGAAATACTAGACTTCAAAATAAACTACAGACAGACAAACTAAAACCCATATTATTGATTTCTGAAGGTCATCTTCAAAACAGTCCTACATGGTCAGAGCAGAAGGTCAGTAGTGGACATTATGAAAGGGCCTTGTCTGCACAGTCCAAAGCAGTAGATGGGCTAGTCCAACGACAGGATTTACAAGGGCAGGACTATCGCTGTCCGAGGGAGAGCACAATCCAGATTTCTTTGAAGCGGTTTTGTTTCCTCCCTCCTCATTCTGCCACACCCCAAAGTCTCATCTTTACAGTCACAGCACTTTCCATGGGGCTGTCAGTGTTACTGTGGTAAATATATGTCTAAGAGAAGAGTTTAGGTTTGCCTCTGGTTTCCAGGGGCAGCCTTCCACTTTTCCCTGTGGCAGGGGGTGGGTACGTATGAAGAAAATGGGACAAGCCTAGCATCTTCTCGCCCTCATCTCCACCTGTTGCGCCAGGGACCTTTTTGGTGGATGCTCCTCGATTGAGCATTTGGAACAAGAGAAGTGGGAGTTCTGCAACCAGACAGGGAATTGGGGGGGTGATGGTATCTCTTCTCCTTTAGAAAGTTACAGCTGTGTCTTTGAGACTCTATGCCTTAGAAGGTGGCACCTAATTCAGAAACACATCACAAAACCAAATTTGCGTAATAAGAGATGGAGAGAGAATGAGGGAGGAAAAGAAAAATGTAACTTCCATTCACAATCACTGGTAGTGCAAAGGGCATGAAAACAGCTGAAACAGCTCAGCCCATATAGGTCCTAGAAGCTGATTGATTTTAAACGCATTTGTAAGGCTGGGATTATGTCTCTCCTCGTAACGGGGCAGAGGCAGTAGACATTCTTTATCACAACTTTCCCTTCTCAGGGGTTTAAATCCATGAAAATCTTGTCCCATATCGTGGCTTGTGTCAATCAGTTCTCCAAAGCATCACCAAATGAGATGAAATGTAAATTCTGTATCGCTCTTTCCTTCCTCCTCTCACCCCTTGAGCTGTCTCCAATACATGCATCAGGAGAGAGAAGATGCAAATAGATGTATAGCAGGAAGAGTCAATCACTCCTGCCCAATACTGTTCAGGTAACTGCAAATATAGCAGTCAAGTCTCTGTTTGGGCTCCTTAAGATTCTCTTGACACATTTTAGGCACTTCTAAACCCAAAAGGAAAAAATGGAGATCTCATTTATTTTGTATCCATTATCTGCATAGCAATGTGTCTTTCTTCACACCTTCCGTTGCAACATCTGTGACAGTTCAGTGCCTCCTCCTCAACTGGCACCTCCCATAATCAGAGTTCTGGAAAGCCACGGGTCTGTCCATGAGGAACTGGCCTCATAATCTTTAAAAAACGTATCAGAACAACAGCATTTTAAACCCCTTTCTTTTCCCTCTGCCTCCCCTCTTCTACAGCCAATGAGATTTCTGGTATCAAACTTCAAACAAGGGCAGTAAGAACAAAAAGGTGTATTGCATCTTTCTGTAAATTCACAGTCTGTCCAGTTCACCCAGTTCCATCCTCCGCCTGAGAGCAGCAAGTTGCACGTAATTAAAAACAGTCCGATCCAGTTCTGAATTGTAAACAATGCAGCAGGAACGTCCATCTACTGGCATTACCAATCTGAGGTGCAAATGGACTGATCTTCAGTCTTATACCTGTCAGGATGCAAAATAATACAAGGAATGAGAAGGAAGCACAGTGTACAGAGTACTGCAGAGTTAACAAATTAATAAATCACGTATTCAAATCAAAGTAATTTAAACCAAATATTCCTGCAGCTTTACTATCAATGTATGAAGTTTTTGATTTGGTCCAGAGAGAGAGAATATGACAAGTAGCCTTTTGACCTTATGTGAGGGAAAGAGTCTTTAGGCTGAAAACTTACAAATCTAGGTGCTTAACACAAGGCCTCCATAACAGGCAAGTGATATAGTTAAATAGCTTGTGTTCAAAAGCCTCAGATTGGACTGATGTGGGGAGAAGTAACCCTGAAAATAAGAATATGTCCTGAGGTGCTTGATGTAAACCTGGGATTCTGGCTTTGGTCAGCGAGATCTTCAAAGGAACAAATGGTATATAGGTCAGTTAGTGGGAATTAAGTGACTGTCATTTGTATCTTTGAAAAATCCTTTTGGTTTACTTTAAACTGTTAATATTGCTGGTTGACTTGTATTCCAGCTTGCCTCTAAGCAGAAACCTGATATGCACACTGGCAAGGGAGACAGATTCCTGCAGAGCTGTGTTCACAGATCATTGCTGTATGGTACAGCGAGCTCCTCCTTCCTGGAGCCTGAAACTACCTGCAACTTGTCCTAAAGATGGCTACACTAGAAGAGACAGTGAGAAAAAAAGTCTTTTAAAAATCTTATGATTGTTCAATGCTCAGGCCTTCCTAAAAAAAACTGTTTTCTCTAACCTTTCAAAGTACCAACGAAATCTGGACATGTTTACCAGGTACCACAAGTAGTAATTTCTATTGGAGCCACGAACACATCTGGAGCTTAAAGGCCCTGAGGTTGAACTTCTTTCCATATCTTATTATGGACTCCCTAAATGCTTGCAATGCTTATCCATTAGTATATGCAGTTACCTTCCATCTTCTGCTGGAAATCTACAGATTTACTTCTTTCTACAGAACACAGATAATCTGTTGTAGTCATGGGGAAAACTCTAGTTTTCTATCTATGGATCTGTAGACTCTTACTGTTCCCATTTTTGCTGACTACCTATTTAAAAGGAAATAATCCTGCGCTGCACTGAATTTTTATGGGCTGATATTCAGTGCTTACATCTCCTACTGACTTATCTAAGCTCAAAATATCTGGATTAATAAAATGAGAGCTGCTAATTTATGTTCCCTGGTGTATGTTCTGTTTGCTTTGGCGCTCTTGTGCGCCCCAGACGAGGAGAGGTGCATGCTGGAAAGGACGTCTGAAACCTGGAAACCAAGTTACCTTCTCAGATGTAATTCTAGTTGATAATTTACCCCCTTTACTTTGTGAATTCATGTCTGCCCCCATACAATTTTAGGGAGCAGTGCACTTCTTACCTCTGTGGCTATGATGCACTCGTTCCTTTCTTCTGTTATCACAAAGACAGACTGATACATTGAATCCCTTGGAGAGCATATCGCTGATATCCTACATTCCGGCTTTTCACTGGAGCATGGCAGAGAGAAAAGAATGTTATTTGACTTCAGACATGGCTGGCCCTTGAAATCTTCTGTGAACGTGGAGGGGTGAAATGAGAGAGCCATGAGGGTGCGGGAGGCGAAACCGGAGGATTGTTTCCCATATTCTATATGATGGGCAGAACATTACACTGGAAAAGTAGAAGTAAGGAATAGGTACTGTCTTGCTATGCTTCTGGCATGTCCAGTCTAGTAAATGTACTCTTCAGATCTACTCAAATCTACACCTCAGAGTCATAAGTCTGAGGCAAGACTTTCAACACACAGAAGACTGATGAGCCAGTGGATACCTTTTTCTTTTTTGACAACAGTATTTATTCTATCCCTCTCTGAGTATTTCACTTTGCCTTCTTAGTAAGGGAAATACTTATTTTTAAAGCCTGTATGGCATACCTTTGCTGTCTCTCCATGATATACTGGGGGAAGGAAAGCCACTTCTTAGTTTCACCACTGGGCTAGCCACCCTCGCTCACCCATACTAGCAACAGCTACCACCAACACTCAACTGGATTGTTTGACTTAGCTAAGGACACCGCTTGGCTATGACACGCACGTGCATACTCCAGTGTGAAAATTCCTAGCTTTGTTCTTGTTTGTTTTGTACTTTATCTTCCCAAATCAATTCTTTCGTTTGTATTTTCTCATTAGGAAGATGGCAGGGAGGCTTACAAAAGACTACAAAGAAGATCGCATTCTCACCTGTGTAGTCGGAGGGGAGATTTTTCTCCTAAACACTTTTCACTTTTGTAGTATTTATCCTCCTGTGTTCCTCTACTTGTCAGGTCTTTTACCAGGTTATAGTCCAGTTTATGGTTCTTGGGTTTGTAGTTTGATTTTTCCAGCCCACAGTCCACTTCAAGGTCTTTATTTTTATTGGTGTTTTTGAGCTGTGAAGCTGGAATGAGATTGTCCTTCTGGAAATCGGACAGGTTGTTCATTGTCTCCAACTCTTGCTCTGGATGCATCCTCATCTGCCTGATGACCATGGCTATCATACAGAACAGTATGAGCAAAGCCACCAGCCCCACCCCCATGGATATAGCAATCCAGGGGACTGGTTTAGGAGGAAGTGTAACAGGCACTGTATAAACTGGTAACTCGCAACGGTTCCCCATGAAGCCAGAAGGACAGTAGCAGACAAAGTTGGCACTGTAAAGTCCACTGTAGCATGTGCCTCCATTCTCACATGGCCCAGAAGCACATTCGTCTCTGGTTTTGATGTCACAGTTCCTGCCACTATAGCCTGGCAAGCACGTGCAGGTATAGTCGTTGATCAGGTCATGGCAAGTTCCCCCATTGGCACATGGGTTCCTGGCACAGTCGTTGATGTTTATCTCACATTTCTGACCAGAGAAACCAGCCCGACAACGACACACACGAATCTGACCCAGGTAAAAGCAATTGCCGCCTAGAGGAAAAAAAAAAAAAAATCAGTTGATGATGCACTTCATTTTGAAACCTAAACCTTTATGGCAAGCATGTTTTACTGCCTCAAGAAGAGAGAGATCATTTTACAAAACTACCAAATGAAACTGCAAGTTCTTTTCAGATTGCCTAATTTTATCATTGTGGCTTAAAATGGTGCCCATGATGCCCCTTCCAAATATGAATTAAAGTTAATTTGATCTACATAATTCTGCCTCTCTTCCATCCCACAATAAGCCTTGAGCATTTTTTATTGCAGAGAAAATGCCAGTGAAAGCCTCCCAAGAGACCAAAATTAAGGGAGATATGGAATACCATGGAGGAAGAGGGCTTAATATTTCATGGCAACCGTAGAGGTCAGATTGGATTTCTATCACTTCTGCACTGAGAAGCATGAACAGGTCAAAGAGACAAGAGATTTTGGGGATAAAAAGACTTACCATTTGCACATGGGTTGCTTGTGCACCTGTCTACTTTTTTTTCACAGTTTGACCCTGTGAAGCCCAGAGGACAAAGGCAAGTGTAGCTGGCCCCTTGTTCTTTTTCCAAGCATGTGCCGCCGTTAAAACACGGAGAATCTATACACGTCAAAGCACTGTGCTCACAGTGAGTCCCATAGTATCCAGGGGGGCACAGGCAGTGGTAACCATTCTCCATGTCCTGCAAAACACATCACGAAATGACTGTTATGTGATGTCACCAAATAATAGCTGCTTGCATGTTTCTTTTTGGTCAACACTGAGTGCTGTTCTACCCCCTCTCTCTCACACTCAGATGTGGCCAAAGCAGCATTTGCACAGTGAATATCTGAAAGCTTGACTGTGAGGGATGGAGCCATGAACAGGCCAGATTCTGCATATACGAGTAATCCTGTATCTACAAAACAGAGCTGGCGCAGTACGGGCAAGTAGGTAAAGCAAGTAGGTAAACGCCACTACTGCCTAATGGCATTCCTGAGGTCCCCCTAGAGCAAAATAGCATGTATCAACCCACACAGCTGTCATCTGGATGTTTTTCTTCTGTGTGATAGCCCATTTCTCACAAGAACTGATTTTACTTTGCCATGGAGAAGTCCCACCACTTAGGGCACAACAGAACCCTCCGTTCTCTCCGAGTACAGTGTGTCCACAGCCTTGGGAGAAACAGCTGGACTCCTGCATCATTAGCTTTAATCAAAATGTGCATCCTATTACAATTGAGGTCTATATCAGTCTTTACCAACAAGTAGAGTTAATCACTGAATGGATCTAAAAAACACACTGAAACACTAGACTGCAGAAAACTAAAAACGCAGAACCACATTTCACAGATGTTTCAGCTGTTTGTCCTCATTTTATCTGATGCTCCTAAGTAGAAAGCAAATATTTTATTTACTCTTTAAAATGCAGATTTAGTGCACTTCTATAACCACCTCAGTTGGGAAGCTTATTGTTTTACAGCTCTGCTCCCTCACCTGTCTTAGATCTTGCCAAGATCTCATAATGGCTGCCACAGAAACCTAAGGATCAGTTGACTAGTTCCGATCTAGATGATACATCTCCTCCTGTAACAGGCTTCCTCCACTGACACCTCTAGGGAAGGGTTCAGGATGATAGTTGTGAGCGTTGGTAATGAACCTGTACACTATCAAATTCCCATTATGTTGTCACAAAACCATTTCTGAAAAGGTATACCTAGGCTTGCTTCTCACAAAGACTTTACATTTAAAATGCCCTTACCGTGCAACTACCACCATTCCTACAAGGGTTGCTGTCACACTCGCTGATCTCATGTTCGCAGTCCACACCAGTAAAGCCAGGTTTGCACGAACATGTGTAACTGCCCTGACCAGTGTTCATGCAAGTTGCTCCATTTTTGCATGGTCTGTGGTGAGTGCAATAGTTGAGATCTGCAAAGATACCAACATGTTAGAGACAGGTCTTTCACAGCTGGGAAAAGCCATTCATTTCCTCAAGGCTTGAAGAGCACAGCAAGCAGAAACAAAAATGCATTAGCCAGCAAAAAGCACAGGATTTTCAATAAGAAATCTTCTTGCTGTCAGTTGAAATACTGGAGATTATTATTCAGATTATCAATATCACAAACAGATTTTTCGGTGTGTTAGGAATTTTCGTTATTCCTCTATGCCCTCCACAGCAACACAGTAAGCTCTGAATTGTGGGAGACCTGACAAACTTTTAAGTCTATTAGTGCTGAAGCATACTCTCCTTTTTTTTGTGTGTGTAAATCCATTAGCTGTAATGGCATTTAGATGCCCACCTATCAAATTGGAAAATGTACTTCGTAAGTTTATGTTCTCTGAAAGGTACTCCATGGCCTTAGAAACACTTAGTGCGGAGTATGCCATGTATTAAAGCAGTAAAACTCATCCTTAAGAAGTGTGCTCCCAGGCATGTTCTGGGTAAGTGGGAGGGAATTAAAAAGAAAACTGTTTACACTTGGAGATTTAAACAAACATTCAAAACCTTTTATTATTTATTTATGATGCTCTCTTGCTATGAGTGTTATTAGTTTAAACTGTCCAAATGCTCTGCCAAACTTGATAGTACTTTTTTTTTTTTCTTCAATTGGAGGCAGAGGTTAAACACACAAGTTCATAGGACATAAGCACAAAATCTTTATAAGCACTATAAATACCACAGTAATTGGAATACAACTGGTTAATAGATAACTAAAGCAGAAAAAAAACGCAACTTTGCTTTTCCTGCTTATTCACACTTTCCCATCTTAATCCTATAACTGACTTGAAAACACTTAACTTGGTTTGAGTGCTTAATGCTCTCAGTGCCAGCAGTGCATATATGGCCTTGAGGACATGACTGCTCAGCTGGCTACGGTTCAGTGATTCAGTGGGTTGAATAGGTGGAAGTGGTCTAGTGTACCTTAAAATGGAACCTGTACTTTTCATTCTTGCTTACATGATTTTTCTCTCATGCTCCAGACTTATCACACGAGTTTACTTCCTTGTATGCACAATTAGGAAGGCTCAAATGATCATGTTTACTGCTGCTGGAAACTGTTTAGTAACTGTTATATTTGTACAGGAGTAAGTTAAACTTAGTTTCAGCAGGCAGAAAACTTGCCTGTTCAACACTTCATCCATTTTTTTTCCAATTAAAAAAAAAAATGCAACTACCAGAAAGGTTTGTTTTCAGCTAAAATTGCTAAAAAAAAAAAAAAAAAAAATGTCTAAGAAAGCCTTGCTACTAACTGATGCCTATAAACATGTACCTTGAGGAGACTTAGTTCTAGATCCTATGGCAATGATTCTTTAGTCCAGCACCAAGGGAGACCCAGCCTAGAGCCATAAGCACAACCTTTGGAACTAACCTTGGTCACAGAAGAGGCCACCCCATCCTTCATCACATATGCACTGCCATTGTGTTTTACAAGTCCCGTGGCGGCAGCCTATATGTGGAATGCACTCATCGCAGTAGCGGCCTTGCCATCCAGGACGACAGCTAAAAGAAAAGCCAAATTAAAACATTAATGACACAGAAAAGAGCTGAAGTTTCTATTACAAGATGACATTTTAACTGAAGTTCAGATTGCAAATGCTATCTACTCACATGCACTCTCCAGGCTTGTTACAGTATCCATTCTGTTCAGTACATCCAGACAGACAGATGGCTGTAAAGAGAGCATAAAAAAGCAAAAATGTTTAGATAAATACATGTGGCAGTGTAGACTGCAATTTTAAACAGGGAAATGCCTGCATTTAAAAAGGTACTTTGAAAACCTGTTTTGCACTTCGGTGCAAACTGGTTTAAAAATCCGCAGTACGGGGAGTTCTGGAGCAGGAGGAAGTGAACAAGGAGAGCCAACATTTGACAAGTTGTCCTTTAGTTTTCGCTGTTTATACAACAAACATGAACTCTTGCAACTCTTGCTAGAAAAGGAGCAAGAGGAGGCGGCTGTGCCTGTGCTAATGAAAGCCTTAAAAAAAAAAAACAAAAAACAACAACAACAAAAAAACAGTAGGAGCCTGAGTCTACGCTAAAAATTCCCACTACTACACTGCAAAAAACAGTAGGAGCCTGAGTCTACGCTAAAAATTCCCACTACTACACTGCAACACCTGTGCATCTCTTCTGGCAGTGGAAAGGGTGGAAGCATTTGTATGAGCAAGCTGCTACCATTTTAACTTGGAATGGACACCAGGGATTCAGGGAGATCAGCCAAGAGCCTTTCTCCACTCGCTGTCCCATCACTGTTGCCATCCGCACTGGCAGTCGCAGCAGACAGGGCCAAAGTCCTCAGAGTGTGACTTTCCTTCTCCAGGCCCGGAGGAGAAAGGTCGGGAGGAAAACACGGCCCGCTGGCTACCATGTGACTGCGCAAGGCGCCTTGCCAGTGTCATTGTGGCCACAGCGTTTAACGACAGCGAGCTCAAAACAGCCCTGGAGCTGCTGCTGTAACGGCAGGGGGCGGCCACTTTTCAGGCTCCGCGTGCATTTGTCGAACAGCTCCCCAATGTTTCGGGGACACGCGTTTCCTCAAAGCCCCCACGGGCTGCATTCCTACCCACGCTGAGCAGCGCTCACATTAGGCGCGGGCCTCAAGGAGCGCGTGCGGGCGACGCTCCCCAACACGCCGAGGGGGCGCAGGCACGAGGGGGACGCGCCGCCCGCCGCAGCCGCTGCGAGGCGGCCCCACCGGCAGCCGCAGCTTGGCACTTACGCTCCGTGCAGTACTCGCCGGTCCAGCCGGGCAGGCAGGCGAGGCTGCCGTCGGGCTCGCACACGTAATGGCCGAAGCGGTCGTCACGGCGCTTGCAGAGGCGGGAGCAGCTTTCACCGTAGTAGTTCTCGCTGCAGATCACCCGGTAGGAGTAGTGCAGCTGGGTCTGCGCGCCGCTCTGCACGTCCTGCGACCAGTCCTCGCCCACGGCCAGCGAGCGCTGGATCGCCATCTGGCTGATGAGCCAGTCCTCGGGAGGCAGCCGGGAGCCTGCGGCGGCAGCGGGGACAAGAGCGGCGTGAGCGGTGGCGGCCCGCGGCCCCTCCGGCCCCGGCACCCCCGCCCCGACCGAGAGGACTCCGCAAAGAAAAAAAAAAATCTATATATAAAATATGTCATTTGGAAAGGGAACGATGCGAAAATCAGGCGCCCTATTCTTGCCTATATATTTCACATATATATAGGTGTATATATACTTCAAAAGAGGCACACATTTATGTAAGCAAAGCAAGCGACGCCGTGCTGGGAGCGCCGAGGAGAGGGAGATGGGGTGAGAAATGGGGCTGCCCCTGCCCCTCGCCCCCGTGGCCTCCGGGATCAGTGACTATTAACCCGGCCTTAAGAGGCTTTGCAGGGAGCTTTTCAAAGTGAGAACTGTTTTGCTGTTGAAATATCCTCTTCCTCTATGCCAGAAAAACATCCCAAAGCCATTATTCCTTTCCAAAGGGCGGAATTCGAAAAAGGTGTAAAATACAGGAAAAGGCAGTCAGGACTTTTTGGCAGCCTTGCGGTTTTCTCACCAAAGAGCCCCTTTCTTTCCCACGCCAAAAATAAACCGGAGGAAACGCAATTGTGTTGGGAGATTAGGTAGGGGACAGAATCAAAGCGGCCCTGATGGATATCGTGGAGGGACTCGCTCCTGATGGGAGGATAAAGCCAGCCCTGAAATTATCGTATAAACATGTGAGCGCGGTGAGGTCAGCGCCGCGGCGGCCGTTAACCGTTTCGGGGCGGCCGTTGGGGCCGTTGCGGGGGTGCGGGCGCGCGCGGGCGCTCCCGGGGCGCGGCCGCCCCCTAGGGGCAGCGCGGAGCCGCATTCACCTTCGGGCAGGTAGTTGGCGGGCGCGTGCCAGGCCTGGATGATCAGCGAGAAGGTCCCCTGCGGGCGCAAAGAGCAGCGTGAGCCCGGTGCCGCCGCCAGCCCCCGCACCCGCCGCCGCCCACAGCCCCCGCACCCGCCGCCGCGCGCGTCTTAATTAACCTAATTGCGGATCGCGTTACGGCGTCTGCGGCGCCGACACGGAGCTCCGCATCCCTCGGGAGACCGTTTCTCTTGCCGAGCGCGGGAGGAGAGCATTTTGTTCCCCTTTTTAATGCCTAGGCAAACCCCCCGCCCCCTCCGCGCTTTATAGAGCGCAGATTTTCCCCGCATGCTTCCCCCCTTCCGTCTATTTAACATTTATTTGCCTAAGCGCATCTGGACTTAATGCACTTTCTATTTTGTTTAAAACTAACTTCTGGAAGTAAGTCTGCCGGCGAAAGCTTGTTTGCAGTGCCGCTGAGCAGCGCCCCGCGATTCCCCTTCCCTGCCGCCCTCCTGCCCCGCCGCGGCAACCGCGTTTCAAGCGGAGTCTCACCGGCCACGTGAAGTTAAAGGGTAACTTAATGGGGCTGTCAAAGCGCTCTGTATCCTTGATGCTGAAGGTGTTTATTCCCAGAACTGGGGTGATGATGCTGCCGAAAGTGCAGGAGCCCGGGGAAACCACTGCCTGGAAGTGCTTCAAGCAAACGCGAAAGAAGGTCCTGCAGTGGGGCGAGCAGGGCTTCCCGCTGGCCAGAGACCCGTGGCTGTTCACGAACTCGTGCAGCTCCAGCTGGAAGACGCCGGAGCCGGACACCCTCTGCACAAAGGGGAGACACACAAAATAGCCAAAATCAGAGCTTACCCAGGCTTTGCCATGCAAAGGTGCTGCCATCACCCGCTTTACATTTAGCGAACTTTTTTTTTTTTCAATGCGTAATTACCTGCTGCAATATCATTAACAGAAACGTCAAGCCAAAGGTGCGCAAGGCTGTCATCCTTGTGTTATTCAAGGCTTCCAATTATGAGTGGGTTCACTTTTCTTCCTATATTCCTCAAATGGTCTAAGCAAGCACTTCTCGCTTGGCGGGGAAAAGGGGCGTCACGGCGATTCTCCTGGAGCAACCTGCTCTTCCAAGTATTCCCCGAGCACCAGCAGAAATAGGAAGGTAAAAATCCAGGTGTGGAAACGTCCCCTTCTGGGAATTAATCCTGCAGCCCACGACCCAACTCTGGTTGCTTTAGCCGCCGTAATAAACTCCAAACTCGATGAGCGACGCAAAGGGGAGTGCTTAGTGTTGGACTGCTCCTCCTTTAACCGGTGCTAGCAGCGCTCAGTAAATGGAAAAGTTGCTTCCCTGCGAGCTGTTTATATAGTTGCCCCGCATCCTCGCAAGCTCATTATGTAAACTGTCAGTCAGACTCACGGGCGAGCCCGCCCTCCCCTTTTCCATCTTTCCTTTCTGGAGGGAAAAAAAAAAAAAAAAGCCAAATGCTGTGGAGAGCCCTCATATCTAGAATTAATACCCTGCTGCTGCCGCCGCTGCAGTGGCCACCAAGGAGCCGAGCTG
>VZSV01000001.1:10960877-10974867 GCA_013398735.1 Nothocercus julius | reverse complement strand
GCCCGGCCCGGTTCGGCTCCTCACGCCCCAGGCCAGCTCCGCGAGCAGAGCCCCCGTGGCAGGCGGCCGCCTTGCCCGCGCGCCCTTTTGTTGCTCCGAGCTGAGCCCATAAAAATAAGAACATTTCTGTTAAAGGGTGTAACGATCACTACTGAGCCCCTCGCTACCAATCGATGGCTTCTTTTCCATACAAATGCCTGCTTATGCCTTTATGTTCTCCATCTGTTTGTAGCTAACACCTGCCATTCAATAAATCGATTTGGCCATTTAATGTAACAGCTTCCCGGGACATTTTTTTCATGCCAGATGCCACAGCAGCTCCAAACCTCTACCCCAGCCCTGTGCCCCACCGGGACAGCCACCCAGCCAGGCTTCGCCTCTGTAGGCACCCTCTGCCACTGTAAGGTGCAGCGCTGAAAAGCAAATAAAAAAAAAGTTAAAAGGGACCTTTTTTTTTTCTTCCTTTTTTTTTTTTTTCTTTTTTTGCTTTTCTCTGAGACTAGCTCCCCCTGCCCCAGTCTCACCTCCTTTAGCTCAGCTCCCATCTCCCCTGCCGAAGGATGGCAGTTCACTAGCACACCAGGCGCCAGGCGCCAGTCCTGCACGTCTCAATCTTCAGGCTGGCTGGTGACATTTATTTTTACTATCCAGCAGATCCTTGGCATGTTTTAAGGAACTCACCCAGACACAAGGAGATGCTGCTGCCCACGAGTGGCTGCCCCGTGCCGAGGGGCAAGGCTGGCTTGGCCACCTCCCTTAGCGGGACCTCCCGGGCACAGGAGTCCATCCACTCCCTGGTGGATCCCTCCCCAGCACCAGCCCCTGGTGCCTTCACAGTGCGGACGCTGCGGGCCCTGGCAGCAGGAGCAGCGAGGGGCAGGTGCCTGGTCCTTGTCCGTGTGCTTATTTGCCCCAGGCAGGGGCAAGTCTTTTCTAGGTTTTCTCTGTGACCACCCGGGGCCCAGGGAGGGGAGGAATTGCCCCAATGTCCTCCAGCTGAGGGAGAAAGGGGGATTGCTCTTTACAGATGCCTCTTGGCAGGTCTCAGGGCAGGGAAAACCTTATTACTGGGTTATGAGCAAAGGAAGGTGGTAATAAGGTATGGGGAAGTCCTGGCACAGTGTGGGGCTGTCCAAGTTCCCCCGCAAGAGGCGATCCCAGGGCTGCTGTGTTTATGGTGCTATTATTCATGCTGTGAGTGCCCGGAGTCCTTGAAAGGCACCTTTATTGGTTGAACTCTGAAATACGCATAAAATGAAATGCATAATGTGAATAAAAAGTTATAGATACATGCATACTTCAACTCTGTGGATCTGTTTCTTAATTAATTAATTCAGTACAGACCATGGATACTATTTTCAAATGCACCTGACTGTAAGAGTCTCATTTCCTCTGAAAATCTGCAAGAAAGCAGTGATTTGGCATTTTTACCAAAGACAGCTGGCCAAAATTGGGATTTCTCATAGAAATAATTCCTGGAAGCTCTGACTGGAACTGAGAGGAGGTACATGGCAGATGGGTAGATCTTGGTCTTTCTTTTGAACATCAGAGTTTTGAGTGAGATGAACAGGAGAGAACTGGAGAGGGAATAGCTCACTTGCGTCAGAGGGTCCCAAGATTTAATTCATACAAAATCACGTATGGGGCAGTGTGCTGGGATGCGATGCTGGCCCAAGGCAGCAAAATAAGTACAGGTTTGCCTCAGTTAAAAGGAGAAATCCTTCTGCAGGCTTCATTGCAAATGTCCCATGGGCCAGACTTGGGCAACTCCTGCGTCAGAAGGTCAGGGTCTTCAAGCAGATGGCAGCCCTTGGCTATTTCAGATACGTTTGGGGTTATCCTATGTAGTGTTGAGTGAAGAGAGCTGTCTCTGAAAAACAGTAAAAGGCAGTTTGAACCTTTCCCGCAGGGAGTGGCGTGGATCTGTGCTCCGACTGCATGCCCAGCGCCTCCTCTCCGGTCCCCTGCACCAAACCCACGGGATGCTTGGTACGGACCCAGCATTGTGGCGCTCGAGTTCAGACAGCAGGAGCAGGAAGCCTCAAACCTCTGGCATTTGAGATTTGGCAGAGCACGTCCCCAAGTCAGATGCGTGCGGCGCCAGCGCAGCTCAAGCTGCTCAGGCAGGGCAGGGGGGACTCCCGGGCGAAAGCCCCTCCGGGGGCAGCCCAGGCTGAGCTGCCTCCAGCTCCACACACCGTGGAGGCGGATGCGGCGCCGTCGCCCGGAGGGTATCTGCCTTCTGCAGGCTGATCTGCCAGACTCACCAAGCTTGTGTTGGCCAGTGTCAGGCCTGGGGATTATGCTGCTTTTTTGCTGTGCTCTTCTCCTTTCCCCGCTGTTGGAGGGGACCAGCAGTAGGCACTGGCTCTTGAACACCCAGAACCTAATTTCTGGTCAAATTTGGAAGCTGGTGATGGTGTAATAGCAGGAGAAGGCCCATGGGACTCGATGGAGTTGCACCTGCTTTTGCGCCGGGGTTAATCCAGACCAAGACAGTTGTAACTTCCCAGAGCTGTGCCCTGCTAAAAGTTAAAGGTATTCAAAATAGAGCTGGACACACAAGTGAGAAAATCCTTTCTCAAATCTCTGCACTAGAGGTGAAACTCACTAATGACTGAAGAACGAGAAAGACCATTTTGACTTTTTATCCATAGCATTTATATTTATTTGTTAACCAGGAGCAGCTGCTTCCACAGCCCATCAAAAGCAATCCTGGATTGTCCAGATGGAGTCACTCAAGACAGAGACATGAACGAGGGCTGCCACCGGCTCCAGGATTTCTGGGTTTGTCCTATTTTAAGAAGATCTCACATCCTGCAAACACTTCTTTTGGGAAATGATTGGATGCAGAAATCCTAGCGGGGGCCCATGAGGCAGCCTCATGTGGAGCTGTGGTGATGTGGCATGCTGACATTTGGACATAACGTGGTGACGATTTTATGCTAGCATCAGCCCTCCAAGAGGAAAGTAAATATGTGACATATTGTTCAGGGGAACAAAACAAACCAAACAATGAGGTCCTGTGCCCAGTGACTGATGTAGCCTCTGCAGGCCCGTGCGAAACCTCTTTTCCTTTGTGATCTGGGGATGCTGGGAAAACGAGTGCATCAGGGTGTCCAATACCCATCCCTGGCCCAAGCAGCCCTCCTCGCTTTTTGTCTTTGTGTGCGGCCATGCAGGGAGCAAACACAGAGCCCCCGCTGCGTCTCTATTGTTTCTCCTGTCTAATGGCCCTACTTATCCGTGGAGGAGTGGGATGGATTTGCGCCTTGTGCACATTGTTCTTAGGGTTCAAAAGAATACTTAAACTAGAGCAGTAGTTAGTATGACAATGGAACAGAAATGAACATTCACTCCAGTGACTGTGGATGGCACAGGGGCTTAGATAATAGGACAAGAGAGAAGAAAATTAATGAATCTGTCTGTCTGTCTGTTGACCCATCAGCATACATATCTTGTCAGTCATATGTGACAGTAGATCTGTTTGGATCTGTTTGGAAGCTATGCTGGTCCACGATCCCAGCTGTATTCCTTAAATCAAAAGTTTCATCAGGTAATTTAGTAGACTAAAGAAAGCTGCTACTGGACCACATAGCGAGCCCTAGATGGATGAGCAATAAAAGCTTAATCTGTAAGTGTTAAATGGTGAAAAAGAATGGTCCATGGAGGGCATGGGGTACCAGGCTCCTGCCTCCTGTTCCCAGGCCCACAGCGCTGCTGTCTCCTCCCTGCAGCCCAGGGACTGGCGTGGAGATGTTCCCAGTGTCAGCCTGCACAGGAGCCTCTCTTGAGCTGAGTAGCTGCAAGGACGCCCGGGAAGGTTCTTTTCCATGAGGGCTCCCAGGAAGGCTCTTTTCCATGCTCTGATGGAGCTGTGCTATCCCGCTTAACCAGCAGGGCGGGAGCACAAGACCTGTCACTGGGTGGCCTCCAACACTGGAGGCTGCTTAAGGACGTGACCGCTAACGTCTAGCCAGGTGACCAAACATTGGCAGAAGGACAGAGGGCAGAGACCAGTCCTGTCCTGGAGGGCATGTAGCTGTCATGAGGGAAGAATTTAGCAGTAAGGTGAGGTTGACTTACTGTTTCATTTACAATTCTCTTAAAAGCCTTGGGTGAGGTGCAGGGCCCAGCCTGTGGTTTTGTGCATGCCCCCCAGTGGGAAGCTGTCCCTTCAGGAGCTTAGGATGGGATTTGTCTCATCTTACTTTAGCTGTCTAGTAGGCATATAGGCTACTGCAAGTGTCTAAATTTCCTCCTCATTCAACACTGAGAGATGGGATGGTATCTCCCATGCTAGGAGGGGAATCTGTGCTAGATTAACATGTTTGTGGGGATGCATTTCTCTCTCCACTGACTCCAGAGGAACCTAAACGACCAGGTCAAGTGGTCATTTTTTCAGAAAGCTAAAGTGAGCTGAGATTAATGCCTTGTTTGGTGCCTGAACAGACAAAACAACGGGGGACAAAAATGAACAGGGATGCTGTGGTCCAGGGAGAACATAGTCCTGGCAGAACACGTTGTGAAATAGGAAGGAATATAACTTCACAAGTCAGCTCTTGCATTTTGACTCTCCTTCCATTGGAGCACCTCTTTGTAGGTTACAAAGCATTTCTATCTTATTGCTTATAACTTCATCATGCCCCCAAAGGGTTGGGATGGATCAATAGCTTTTTAAATATCTCTGGGTTTTATTCATTTATTAGGGGAATCTCATAGTTAACCCTTAAATAATCAGCTTAAAGGCCAAAGGCAGGTTTACTGGCATATGGTTTTACATGGATGTTTTGCTGGTCAAATGCCAAGACATATACCAATTTAGATATACAGCGTGTTTATTATCTAGGATCTAGCAGAAGCTTTAGCTTTTAGTCTTGAAATTCACCCAGCAGCAGCTGAAGTCTTTGGAGAATATCACCAAACAGGGGTGCTTTATTTCATTCCACTGTTAATATTCGGTTAACATTAACACATTCTGTTAATGATGAATTGTCCAGCAAAGGCACTTTACACAACATACTGTACAACTGCTTATTTTGGTGCCTGCTTGTTTTCCTGTTTAAGAGCTTTGGCCACATTTTCATGTTCTGTTTCATTTCAGGCCTGCTGCAGCCCCCTGCAGATGAGAGCTGCTTCTTGTCTCCTTTTAGAAACAATTCACAGCTGATTAATTTTGCTAACTCTTAACATCAGGGAAAACAGTGAACATTCATTTACAAGGACTGCATCCAGCTTTAAAGTACTCCTAGCTGCAGCTTTTATATTTGAGAGTTTTGGCAAGGCCTTTATGAGCCCTTTCTCCTGGTTGCTTCCCATCCCGCCTGCCAGCAGCCGTGGTCGCAGGAGTTGGGATGGGAGGGTTGCCATGTGCTGTCGGCCTGAGTCTTAACCACCATGGTATCTGCTCTTTCTCAGCGCAAGCGTAGATGAGGCGGCAGGAAACTCCCCAGGGCCCGTTTCCCCGCGTGAGCTCTGCCACAGCGACCACCGCCAGCGGGGCTCTCGCAGGGGAGCCGGCGCAGAAGAGGCGCCGGCATAAAAGTCTGGCATGGTCATGACTGCTGGTACAAACCCTGCTTGCTTCCCGCTGCCACATCCTCTTGCTGGGAGACCCAGCTCAAGTCAGCCTCAACTGAGCCCTGTAATCCCCCTAAATAAACAGGCTTTATGAGCCTGCCTTGAAATGCCTCCTTGTTCTGCAAATGGGGAGAATGGTTAAAAGTAGGGAATAGATCCACCTGTCAAGGAGCTTCTCTGATTCCCACGACCCTCTCAGAGATTTCACTCCTTAGCAGGTGCAGGTTGGTGTGTGCTCACCTGGGGCTCGTAGCCCCGTTGAGGAGCTCCCTGTTAATGCTGGCCCAGGTGGCCCTGGGCATATTCTGTACTGCTTGGAGTCATCCCAGGAGCCAGCACTGTAGTAGGAGACTGGGGAGGTGACAGCGTGAGGAGAAGAGCCTGTATTGCCTGTTGCTTGTGTGGATTGATGTTACCTGCAAAGATATCTATGGATAAGAAAGAATGTGAGGAAAAGGAGCAAGACTGTATAATGAGGTATGGAGGAGGAGATGAGACTTGGGGCAGGGAGCTGGATCTAAACAGATGATCAGGGAGCCCGCCTCAGTGTAACTGTTCCTCTGAAGGCAGTGTTTGGAGGGGGAAGGTGAGGACATGCCTTTTTGTTGTGCTTCAGCTCTTGGAATAGGTGCCTAGCTCTGGCTCTTGTTTCTCTTCTCTTTGCCTGCCTGATACACAAATCAGTGAAGTTGGGCTAAAGTCTCATATTTGTATTAATTATTTAAATTTCTTTGAACTGAGTGATCATTTAGAGGTGGTCAGCAAGGGTGCTTAGGAGAATGTTTTTATATTAAAAATATATATATGTATGCTTGAGCTAATTGTGACCTGAATGAGGAATAACAAAAGTCCCTGCACAAGTAGGATACTTAAAAGATCTTATTAAAAGATATTGGTGATCTTGGCATAGTTGATATTTTGGACTTGTGAACACCACAGTGACTGTCAGTTCACTCCTAAAATATCAGGTATTGTTAAGTTTTTTTTTTTTGTTGTTGTTGTTGTTTAGAAATCTGCTGAAAAGCCTAAGTCTCTAACTGTCGCCAACTCTGAAGCCCTCTAACTCCAGCTACAGTGGATACAGAAGTATTTTTTTATTGTGCTTCACAGCCCAGCCCCAGGCTAGCTAAGGTCTATCTGTGATTCTGTAAGTGGCCAGGCACCATAGGAATCTCCGAAGTCAAGCAATGAAAGGGGTTGACTAATTCTGTATCAGTGGGTCATAATTCAGATTGTGTTCTTGCAATGCCTCAAGCCATTCTCCTTGAATTAAGTCTTGCTAGGAAGTTTTGGACATGAGTTTTCTTACTAATATGTAAGTTTAGTAAATCACCAGAGCCATTGCTGTATGGCAAGTCCTTGAACTTTGGCAAAGTTTATATTGATGCTTATAGCTGGTAAAGTTGTGTAAGGTTGGTCTGAGCTTTCTCCTTCCTCTCTTTTCTGTGAGTTGTTCCTTCTGTCCTGTCCTAATGCAGTGCCATGGCAATGGGAAGAGTGGACTTGGCTGAGCCCACACCAGCATTCTCTGTTAGGATCTTCCCCGTTGTTTCCTTCTGCTGCATCCCCGTGAGATCCCATAGCCTTTGGGATGTGGGGCTGCTATGGTTTGCTATGGGATATCTGCACAGCTAGGGCATTTGGGCAGCAGGGAGCAGAGTGGCAGCAGTGTGGGTACACGAGTCATTCAAACATGTGCCTCAGGATTAATGTTTTGCATTGATTGGAGTATCTTTTTCCAGGCTGGTAAGAAAAGTCTCCCTTGGAGACCCAGCTCTTCCAACTGCCATGAGTAAATGTTGAAAGCTAGTCTGGCAAAGGAAGCTATTTCTGTGGAGATGAGATAACGGCTTGTTGCTAGTGCCAGCTCTTTATTAGGAAAGCAGCTTGCCAATCCAACAAAACCTAAGTATGCAAACTCTGGGA
Source organism: Nothocercus julius (assembly GCA_013398735.1). Classification (NCBI taxonomy): domain Eukaryota; kingdom Metazoa; phylum Chordata; class Aves; order Tinamiformes; family Tinamidae; genus Nothocercus; species Nothocercus julius. The sequence goes on along the minus strand of VZSV01000001.1, from coordinate 10,967,361 downwards.
GCGCAGGTCTCTTCACAGTGGCTGTCTCCCTGGAAAAGGGGAGTGTGCACACGTGGGAGTGTGTGTGTGTTACTGTTCAGATGAAGTGCCTTGATTTGATGCTTTTTTTTTTTTTTATTATTACATGTTTTGTTTCTCTCCAAAGCAGAAAATTGCATTAATAAGTTGTTAGAGGTTCATCAATGTGTGAAGATTTCTCTTCAGTTTGGTTGTGGACCTGCTGGTAACATTGGGAATGGGCAAATGTTCAGTATTGTCTCACTGCAAGCACGTGCAGAAACCTGTGCTCATGAATGCCACGTGCAAATCCACGCAGAAGGTATATTCTTTTCCAGGGCCCAAAAGCTTCCAAGGAAGTCAGAGCTGATCATCAAGGCATTTTAATCAATGGGCAGGAAGGTGAGGAGTGGCACTTCTGCTGTCACCAGCCCCCTGTACACAACTCGTGTGGCTTCAGGAGCAGCAGCTGAGGAGGGGAGGTGGGATGTGTGACTGGCTGCATCGGGTCTGCTGGTTGCCGCTGGGCTGTGCGAGCTGCTCCCCGGCCCTGAGCGTGGCCGGGCCTGGAGCCCAGGTGAGGCTGGGGAGCCCTGTGTGATGCAGGAGGTGGTCGCTTCTGCCTGCCAGACTTGTCACCCTGGATAGGCCAAGGCCTCTCGCGTTTGCCGTCAGCTTTCCTGTCTCTGTGAATGGGTGGGTGGAATATGTTTTAAATTATGCAACTCACTGCTATAAGATGTTGCATGTTCAAACATAACCTCCTATGCATTAAAAAAGACCCTGTACAGCCATCGTTATGTTCATCCCATTCTCTACTACTTCCCTCCGGTGTCTGTGCTCTCCTTGCCAATTTTGCATTTGCAGTTTGCTTGCTGATGCAGTGCATTGCATCCTCTGGAGTCCATCCAGATCTTTTCTCAACATGGCAAGTGTTGCCCTCTTAATTGGTCAAGACTGTTGAATTTCTCTTGTAAGTGCAAACTGAGGCATGGGAATGTACCCAGAGTCACCAACACATCAAGTGGCAGCGGAGCTGTAAACGAGAAACCTGGTTCCCTGCATTCCAGAGCAGAGGGTGGTTTGTGTGGTGTCTGGGGTCCTCAGCTTGCTTGCTTTCCTTGTCAGTCATCCTGGGTATTTTAGATTTTTTCATTCAGTTTTGTTTTTTCTGTGACTAGCCACAGGGGACTTGTCCTCAACACTGCACGTCAGAAGCCACATATTCCTCCTGGCTGTCCCCTTTCCTCTCTTCAGCCTTGCTCCTCGCTGCCGTAGTCATTCAGGGAGGAATCCAAGCAGACACCCTGCAAAACAGACACCTTGGTGAAGTGTCACAAAAACAACAACCTTGATTTTGGAGAACTCTGCTGCTGGGAGCATTGGACTCTGGCGTGATGTGCGTCTCTATATCAAGAGAAGAGACCTCTATCTGGAGGTTGCAATGCACAGCTTTGCTGTGGCTTTTGTCACGCATGTCAAGCTGGCAAGTTGGCTTCATCCCTCTGCATTTGCATGGCCTTCAGCTGTTCCACCCCACCCCCTGTTCTGGCTGAATAGAACTTTTTCCAGAGAAATGCAGGAAGGGAGATAAATGTGCAAAAGCAGTGGCCCTAACCCCAGAGCTGGCACTACATTTAGACTGTTTTTCCTTTCACTTTTTTTGTTCTAGTCCAGTCTCCTTCCTTGCTGTGTTACTTTGCTTTTTGGTCTCACTTAACTTCTGTCTCTTCCCATGTGCTTGTCTGCTTGCGGAGTCCCTGAATCCCTCATTTCTCCCACTTCTATAAAATGATCACTTCATAGAAGAATCCAGAAGAGCAGTTTCCCTCCCCTGTTCACAGTATCCATTTCTGCAGTCCAGTCTTGTCCGTTCCTCTTAGCTTTCTCTAGTGGGGTGTAGGTGTGTGGTTCCCCCCTTCCCCCCCCGCCCCTTTTTTTTTCCCCCTCTTAGGAGATTATTAATCTTTTCTCTTACTGCTTCATTTTCCTGTCTTTGGGATGCTCCTACTTGCTCTTTTCTGGATAGCTTTTTTTTTTTTGGTGTTTCTGTACTCTTCTGTCTTCTTTTCCCATCCCTATTCCTGATTCTTCCTTTGTGCTGTCTTGCTGCTACCCACTGTTTTCCCCATTCCCTTTTACTGTAGCATTTGGGTTAGGCACCAGCAAGAACGGTGGCAAAAACAAGACTTAGGAAAATGCACTTAGTGGGTAGGACTTTGTGCCGATACAGTATAAGATGAGACTATTGGATTAGCTTAATGGCATGTATTTTAAGTAGACAGTAAATAAATGTTTAACCTGAATTGCATCTTTATTGCTCCTCTCCATCCAGCCATTAAAGATTAGGGAAGCCGATATAGTAAACAAGGGCTGCCCATATCTTTGGTGCCCCCACCCAGGCATCTTCCCATGCCTGTGCTATCATGGGTGATTTGTCTCTCCAGCAAAGTTGTTTTTTCTCCCCACCTCTGTCCAGCACCCTCATTTCTTTGAAACTTGCTTATGTCATGAAAATAGCTGCAGAGAGCTGGCATTTCCATGAGAGCACGGATGCATTCCTGTTTGCTGAGCTGCAGGCAGGGTTAGAGTGGAGCGTGCTTTAGAGGAACTGAAAGTGTGCTCTAGGTGCTTGTTAATGGTAAGTGAGGCATTTGCTAAAAAAGGTGGATAGTTTGTGAGTCAACACCTTTATGGGGCATCCTGGTTCCTGCAGTGGCGAGTGACTCAGGGGCCGGTAGCCACCAGGGCTGTGTAGGAAGGGCTGCCCTGTCGCTCCTCTTGCAAGAGGAGCAAACCGCCCTTCATGCGGGTGGGTTAGCAGCAAGGAAACTAAAGCGCCTGGAAAGCCTGCATGCTGCTGCCGCCAGCCCTCGGCATGGGCTCGGGGCGCGCGCTGCGTGCTGGCGCGCATTGCTGCGCAGGGAGCGCGCGTGGCTGCGCGGGGGCTCCTCCAACGCGCCCTCGCAGCCGAAGGGCCCAAGCGCTGTCTCCACGGGAAAGCTCCTGCTTTCCTCACCGCGAGCAGCGCGGCAGAAACACAGCTGGCTCAACCAGGGGCCATCAGAGGATAATTTCTGTTGACTCAAGATTATTCGTTTAGCAGATTTCCGTTGGAGCTGCTTGCAAAGGTGGGAATTACTGGGTTAATCTTCATAAAAGATAGAAAAATTGGCAGCAGGAGGAATTTTTAAAAGAGCAAATTAAAGGAAAGAAGAGGGTGTGAAGTAAATTATTTGCACTGGAGTGTTTTCCTTTCTGAGCTAGCAGAGAATGCAAGGGTATTTCCTGGGGAGAAGAATGTCACATTTAGAGGTGTCCTTCCTTTGCTAATATAGAGGTGAAAATCCCTAACAGTTAAACATTTCCAGTTCAAACATGCCCATTACTGGCAGAAGAAACTCTGTGATTAGAGTTCACCGGCCCTTTGGGCCCTCCGTTCAGTTCCCACATAGATTTAATTTGCCGCAAAGAACAAAGTTGTGGTAGAAATGATCAAGGAAGCTTTTACGAATCATGTTATTGTTTCACATGTGCCTGAGTAATTCCTGCAAAGAAGGAAACATGAACTAATATAACATATTTATCGCACAGCTCAGAATGCTGTGTGGTTGCCAGAGGAGACTTCTCTTCATAAACCTGACTATTGGATTTTTCACCTGAGAAGATTTTCTAGATGGCAATTCATTCAGCACCCTGCCTGTGCAGGGCCACTTTGGGACCAGCCAGAGCTGCAACGAGCCCTGCTGAGCAGAGCCTGTTGTGCTGCCTGTGGGACACCCAAGTGTCTTCATGCTACAGCAGGACTCTCAGATCCTAAAGACTAAAGTGGAAGCAAAATCTCTGCAGGGAAAGTCAACGACATGAAATTAAAACACATCAGTGGGTCTTTATCATAGCCTTTTGAGCCTGAAAAAACACATCAGGGCATAGCCTTTATGGTAGACTCTTAGTGTGGTAGACCCTCCCCCCACCTCTACCCTCCCAGCTCTTGTCTGTGTGTACTCATCTCCTATAGCCCATTTTTTTTTCCCATTTGTTATAACAGCATTCAGCTCAGCACTGGCTTAAGGGCGCGAGGGAAGTGAGTCTTGCTTAAGTGGCTACGACTTACTTGAAGAGAGCATCCACGTGTCCGAAGGGAACTTCTTGGTCTTTTTGACCTTTGCATCTGAAGCTGGTTGCTGTGCTCGTGGTGGGTTTGTACAAGTCTATGCTTCAGCTTTGTTTCAAGGCTAATTTGTAAAGAAAAGGCAAGACACTTAGTGTTTTCCCTAACAGCGAGGTTCCTCACCTTTCGAGGTCCTTCATGTCCTGCTGCGAGGCAGAGGGCCTGGCTTTGTTTGCATCAAGAAGTGTGAGAGATGGCCCCAAGCAATACGGAATGACACTGCTCAAGCAGGGTCTCCAATGTGCAGTCTACAGAATTTCTGACTCCCCTTTGGTGAAAAGCTCCACCAGAGCAGTTCTTCCTTTGTGTCTAGGAAATGTAGCCTGCAATGTGAGCCTTACATTTGTGAGCGCCACCGTGTGTACCTGCATGCGTGTGGAGGGGCAGCGGGTGTTTGGCGCTCCCTCAACACAGCTTTTGGAGGTTATAATGTGGACATTCCTTACTGAAAACTGCCCTTGTAGGTCATGTTGAACGATGCCCTGCACAAATGCAAAGCTTCTGCTCAAGTGTCCTTTTGATGAGGTGTTTTGAGATCTGAGCTTGCAGCTCTGCCTCTTACAGAAAGAGGATCAGCCAAACAGTCAGGTCCCCAGCTGAACTGTGGCAGTGTGAGCAATGGTGCTGCTTGAAAGTGGGTTTAATGCATTGCACAGGCAGGGCCACTTGCAAAATTCTGACTCCAGTTCAGGCAGCAAGTGCTTCAGAGTGGAAAGGTGAGGCAAGCTTTGGGCTTGGGATCTGCAAGACAGGTTTTAAATGGCCTCCACTCCCTTGTATTTCTTTCGTTAATCCTCCAGTGCAATTAACCTTTGCAGTAGGTGAACTTTTTCTGTTTCTTGTTGTTCTACATCTGCGTTATACTTTATGCCCATTCGAATTATTTGTGAAATATGGCAACTTTATGATGCCCCAGTAGTCCACAGACTCCAGTCTGGGGCAGGAAGTTCCCATCATTAACGGTTTTCTGAGCTCTTTCTCTCTCCAGAAAATGACATTAACTAATTACATCATTTTGATGTATATGATACTCAAACCAAACATGTTATAAATTAGCAAAAGCTCATTTGTTTCATGAGAAGTATTGTTCTTCTTTTATTCAATGACCTTTTTGTTCCCCTACATCCTGGACCAATCAAGTGCCGGTGCAGTAGCTGACTTCTGAGCACAGACAATAGCTTATTCCGTCTATTCTGTTCAGATGACTGTAGGAATAGGCAGTCACTTTGTCATGTGGAGACTGGAGGTTGTATAAAACCCTTTTTCCCACCATTTAGAGAGACTCTGAATCCTGAGAGGAAAACCCTGTCATAATAATAATAATATTCCAGAAGCTTGTGCCCATTGAAGTTTTCTCAGCTTTATGATTTGGGTGGAGTTGGAATGCAGCCCTCCCCGGCTGAGGCACAGCTTAATTTTTGGAGCTATAACACAGATTGGCTTTTGCTACGTTTCTAGCAGCAGGTTGGGCTTTTTCAGTGAGCTTTAAACACCGTCTTTGCAGCAAAACCCCAGTGCTCACTAATGTAATCTGTTGAGGGGCTGATCTGTGTGACCACGCTTGCTTAGCCTCCAGCCTTTTGGGATGGGATTGTCTTGTGCTGGTAGAGTGTCCCAGCATGCTGGGTCCTGCAGCTGGGCTGGGTCCCCTCTAAGCTGGTGGCGTTTGCGTGCGCCGCGATGGTGCGTTACCTTGGCGGGGCCAAGGGGCTCTGCCCTGGAGGAAGCATCTGGGGAAGGTGCTGGGCTGCAGGATCAACCCCATCCGTAGGAGAGTCCGTAAGTGCCTCTGCAAGTTGGTGAAATGAGAGCTGCTCTGAGAGCGAGGGGAGCAGCCCTGCGCTGGGGGAAGCAGGATGGCCTCCGTGCAGAGCGAGGATGGAGGGACAGTGTGAGGAGAAAGGGCAGAGTGGAAGGAGGAGGAGGAGGACTATGAAATCTCTAGATCCCAGGACCTGTGGCCAATCTCCTGATTCCCAGGGCCAGCCCTGAAATGTGTGCCAAGAGGTGTCACGTGCCCTCAGAGGGGTTAGGAGAGGACCCAAAGACCTCCTTGGTATCATTCATGCATTTCTAGGCACTTGTTTAATGCCGTGGTGCTTCCTACGGGCCCTTCTGGGGGCCGCTGTGTACCATTCACAACAAGTGTTTATCTTCCAGCTTTAAAGACAGACGTCAGAATATTTCCCTCCTTATTCATGCTACATCTTTTCTCACAGCCCAGTTATTCATGACATCATCACCTTTTCCTCCTCAGCCCCAGACACTGTGTTTCTTTGGCTACAATTTCCTGGACAAGAATTTCCAGTTTGCATT
>VZSV01000001.1:10931852-10960727 GCA_013398735.1 Nothocercus julius | reverse complement strand
CAAACAAAACAACAACAACAAAAAAGGTTATTTCATATGGAAATATTAAATGAGAAATACAGCCATGGAAAACTCAGTCACACACAGTAGCAGCAAAAACGGCCACCGCTAAGGTTGTTGTAATTAACTTAAAATCTGTTTAGAAAAGGGTTCCTTTTATGTTGGACTGGCTCTTTAAGTGGCTCAAGAAGTATGAAAAACAGGAAATCAAACTGCCTCATTAGGAATTGACTCTGCTCAGTAATTAGAGGCTAGAAAACAAAACAAGGAAAAGCAGGTGGCGAGTGAGCTCCAGGCAGGCAGCTATTGTATCATTTCTATGTTCTGCAGGGTAATGACATTATTTTTTCAGAGAAGTGTTACTTCCATGGAGAAATAATTGCAAGAATCATCCCAAGCTTAATAGTAAACTGCTGTTTTCTCCAAACTGGATCCCAGGATTGTTAGCTTGCCTTGGTCTGGAGTTTAATTTATAATTGGGTGGTATTTTGCTGTCTTTAAAAAGAGAACTCTGTTCTCCAGCATTGACTGCTTGCCTGCTAAAATCATGTTAAAAGTAATTAGATACTGTATTTTGCTGATACAATCAGATGAGATAACCCTAGACATTAATATCAATTATATTTTCTAACAATAACCCTTGCCAAGCAAATACTGCCAGTGATTTCCAGCAAATATCTATTTATATTTTAGTCATGATAGAGCTGCTTTAAGGTTTGCTGTCTGCATGTGTTTATGCCTTCAGGAATACCTCTTTTTTCCCCAAAAAAGTTCATTTCCAAATTTTGTGCACAATATTTGTCAAAATAGATTTGAATGTGGTGAGCAGCAGCCATGCTGGAGGGTGCTGGCTCTCCCAGCTGTTGGCAGTAGAGGGGCTCTCTGACTTGTTCAGCACGCACAGGTAAGGCAGATGTTACAAGCAGCAAGTATTTGTGGAGAAGGGGGAAAGCGCTTTATCTGTAAGACACACTTGTATCTTACAAAATCAATTTTTTTCCTAAGTAAATGGATGCAGAAGAATCTTTAAACTGACACAAACTTTTTTCCTGTGTGCAGAATAATAATGAAGGAAATTGCTTTCCTTATGTGGCTCTCCTGGAGGTAGAAAATAGAAACTACATTTGTTGCATGTGTGTGTGTGTGTTTTTTTTTTTTTTTTTTTTTTTTTTTTTTTTAAACTGGAAATTTTAGCACAGATCTCTCTCATCAGTTAGGATGTTTATTTTTGTTGCTGTTGTTGTTTGTTTTGGGGGTGGCAACCCACACACATCCTAACTGATGACAAAGCATCAGCGTTTGCCTGCTGTGTGCTGCTGGTGCCGTGTCCCTTGAGTACGTTAGGACTCGCGATGGGCCTGGTGACTCTTGCATGATGGAGGGGAAGCCTGCAGTCTGCACGGGGGGTGCCGAAGGGGCACGGGCGGGCAGCGGAGCCCAGCTGGGTATTTCCCTGCGGGTCGGGCTCCTTGCCATGCATGGCAGCTCATCCGGAGCCCAGAGGCTGCAGCGGTGGGCACGGGTGATGTTTCCCATGATGAGCAGAAGGGCGGCTGCAGCAAGACACGAGCCTCGCTGGCGTTGACACAGTGCTGCAGTAAAACTAAAGATCAACCTTGATGCGGGCGAGCCGGGCTGTGCCCGCGTCACCTGGAGAGAGCATCGGTGCTGGGGTCGTTCCCTTCCCTCCTGTTGGCCTTGGCCGCGTCACAGCGGGCGCATCCTGAAAGTGGGCCCAGGCCTTCTCAGGGCGCCTGAATAGCGGCAGTTTGTGTGTGGGAAGGGGTAAGAGCAGATCCCCTCGTGTGCACGCGGGGAGGCCTCTTGAGCGCAGGATTTGTCCTGCCCGCTGTGCAAACGCCCCGCACCTCTGATCCCTCTGTGGGCTCGTCTTGCCCTTCTGGGTCCCACATGACAGCCCGATGTGACAGGTCTCTGTGCTGGGGGGACGTGGCGGGGGCTGCTCCTGGCAGAGGAAGGGAGGTGGGAGAGCGTCGCCTGCACTGAATGCGTCCCCAGCGCCCACGTGCTGTGCGCGGGAGAGGCAGCTTATCCCTGGGGGCTGCCTCTGGTGCAGGAGCCACCCGCTGGGCGAAGGGACCCAGTGCTGCCAAAGGGGAGCTATGCAGAAAGTGTCACAACTCGCCACCCGCCTCGCTGGAACGGCCCCAGAAAGGGTGGATGTGGATCTGACTGCGTTTTCCTGCCCTGTCCTGCTCCTCTGGGGTTTCCCTGTGCTTTATAGGTCTGTGTCTCTTTCCCATTGTGTTACGGATGCTTGCTGCAAGGCTAGAGGTTTCCTTACTGGCACCCTGAGCCCTATTCCTAGTTCTATTGACATTTACTATAAGTGCTTGCACTGAGCAAATAATCCATGAATATGTGTTGACGTTTCTAAACCAATTTGCTTTGGCTAGCACTACACCTGTCTAGGGAATAGCTCTGCAAACATTCAACAGCACGACTTCGACTGCCATAAATGTGCACAGAAAAGGCTTCAGCATCTCTGGGGGCACCTTTGAAATGGGCTTGGAGCTGTATTAGAGCGGACTTGCTTCCATGGGCACTTGTAAGGTGCTTCTAAGGACACGGTTCTGTGCACACACGTGCGCACTGCAGCCAGCCATGGCTAGCCAGAAGCAGGTAGCTGTAATGCGGGAGGCCTTGGAGCCTCACCGCTGTGATTAACCTACACAGCTGACCACAGCAAGCCACGGAAATCACCACAGAAGCAAACCTGTGGAACCCATAAATGCTGTTAAAGAAAACAGCCCCGCATTCAGCAAGGGGGCAATGCGGGGCTCCCCAGAGCAGCAGGCGCAGCTGAGGGCTCCCTGGGCTCCCTGTGCCGCGCTGCCGGCACGTGCGAGCACGCAGGCGTCCTGGCGCTGGCGGCGGGCCAAGCCGTGCTTGGGCAGCCGCTGCGCGAGCTTCCCCGCGCCTCGCTTACGGGGCTGACCTACGGCGGGCCGAGGGGGTCCCGGCGCTCCCCGCAGCGCGGCCGGCGGTGGCTCCGGCGCGCGGCCGCAGGGAGCACCGCAGCTCGCGCATGGGCCTCTGTGCTGCTCGGCGCCGCCTCTGCTATTGCGGGCTTGGGAACCCCAAAGCTGCCGGATTAGGTTCTCTCGTCGTTTTTACAAGTGTCCCCCAGGGGCTGAGCTGTTAAAAATAAGGCACTAAAAGACAAATGGTTTCCGGGGAGGGGGAAGGGAGAAGGGAAGAGGGGCAGCACAGCTGTAAAGTGCTGCAAGGTTAAATAAAACCTTCAACGGCTTGTGTGTCCTCGTGTTCCTGAAACCGAGAACGACCTGAAGAAACTGGCGGAATCATTCTGCTTGCTGTGTATGTGTTTTTTTTGTTTTGTTTTTTAAACTTGTTACACAAAACATTGTTTTTTTTCAATATCAGGAAGTCTCTTGATGCCCTTTAGTTGATTTTGTTTTGCTTGTTATCTGGACAACTAATATTTTTTCCTGTTACAGGGAAAAAAAGATTTTCCCAAGCAGATTAAAGATGTTTTTTAAGTGTATGAATGGTGACATGGTTCACTTTCATTGCTTTGTTTATTTTTAATAATGAAAAACACCTCAATTTATCGTAGCAAGACGTCCATCCTGGAGTAAAACTTGAATTGAGTTTTCTGCTGTTGTTTCTGACTTCTTTGTGGCCTCTTATCTAAGCGGCTGCCGTGTGTGCTTTCTCATGCTTTTCTGAAAGGGTGGCGCATGACGGAGTCTTCTCTGCGGTGCGTTGATCTCCGCAGGACAAGGGGAGCCGCAATGTGTGTCAAAGGGCTGGGTTTGCTCCATGTTTTTGAAACAATGCATTGAGTGGAGAAATTGTAGTCAGCCTTAGGAAGGTGGACCCGTTCGATCCTGATATCAGTGGTTGTTGGAGGTGGCCTCTGCTCTCCTTTGAGGAAGAGAGGAAGGAGCTCTTAGAGAAGAGCGGCTGAGATGCCACCTGCCAGGCACGTTGGGCATGAGGAGCTGGGCGCTCTGTCCCCTTCTCTCTCGCAGCTTAGGCTGCTATTTGCTCCTGGGCAAGGCAGTTGAGCTGCACCTTCAGGATGGTGGTGTGTTTTATAGCTATGCTGTTGCCAGCAAGACAGTGGAAAATCAAGGTGCTGGGTTTTGGCTTTATTTCTGCGCTACCTAAGAAGCATAAGCTAGTTTGCTTATAAAAAGGGAATTTGGTAGGAAGTTTGCAGCTCAGGTACGGAGGAGGTGCCTGGGACATTTCCTGAGCTTGCAGTGCATTAATGGATGCAGGATGGGACCCAATCCTCCAGGCCCCGAGGGCATCATCCTCTGCTGTGCCTGAAGGCTCCCCCAGGGGCTGGGCTCTCTTACTGCTGCATGTGTGCACATCACCAAACAGCAACGGGCTAAAACACTTTTCCAACACTACTGCCAACCTGGACAAAAAAATTGAGTCAGGTCTTTTGTGGAAAAATGATTTCCTGCCTCCCCCCCCCCTTTTGGATCCATGTCGGTCCTTGCCTGATCACTACTTAAAACTTCATCAGTTTTAAAGTAGGGCTTCAAAGAAGAAAGGTCAAAATTGTGAAAGAGATCTGAGGGGGGAAAAAATAGTCATAACTGGTAATGAAGCCAAGAAATGGTATTATTTGTCCGCCAGTGCGTTTGGGGCAGGTACTGGTAGGAGCCCCTGGAGCTGCAGCGCGCTGGTCCGTGGCCCGTCGGTGCGTACCCGCCCGCTCCGCATAGCGCGGCAGAGATGGATCTATCGGCCTCGGGGAAGGTCTTGGTCATGGGGTGCTTCTCAGACCTTTCTGTTTTGCGGCCTTTTTTCCTTTTCCCAAAGGCCTCCCCACCCCACTGGAGTCGGGTCCTGCTTTCAGGGTGCCAGGCTCCATCCTCTTCCACGATGAAGGCTGGCCCTGGGTGCAAGAGGGAGCTGAAGCGGGCAGCCATTGCTGGTGTTGCCTGCCCAGTGCAGGGTCCCAAGGGCAGGCAGGGGTGCAGCAGGCACCTCTGAAACTGGGGAGGAGCCTCAGCCTGCACCGCCTTTGCTGCAGGGGGGCCACCAGCTTCAGCCTGAACCGAGGAACCGTCAGCAGAGCAATTTCCACCGCTCAGCAAACGGCTGCAGAGATTCACACTGTCGCACAGATATCTTTTTATAGATGCATCTGAGACTGGATCCAAGTATAACAAACATTCCCATTTGTCCATTTGCCTACCAATCTGGAGGAAACAACTGGGGCTGTCCTGCCCATCAACAGCATGGAGGAAGCACAGCTAAGATATTTTTCTTGGCACTGAGATCGCTAAAGTTACAGGCCTGCACGTGCCACCTGACCCCAGTTAACAGCCTCCATGAGGGAATGTAACTCGTTTCCTCTTTCTTTGAAGAAAAGGCTGTGTTGGTCGTGCTTCTGGGACAGCCAGGCTGCTGGCTCCTTGTTTGCAGCAGTGACATGCTCCTGTTGTTCACATTTTCTCCTCTGTTTTCTTAGCCAGGCGTGCCAGTGCTGGGGTGGCAATGCTGCTGACAGCGAGCTCCATCTCCTGCTCAGGGGCCTTCGGGAGGGAGATGATTTCGAAGTTTGTCTGTCTCTGGTGGCAACCCTCAAGTGCCTAAATGCAGGTGCTCTTCACCCTCAGGTGGGTGTGGGCCATCACACTTTGCCTTGAGCAGGACATCTCCCCTGCAAAGGGGGAAGGAACTATGTGTGCTCAGTCTAGGACTTGTTTCTCAGCTGATTACCAGAAACAGCAGTGCAGACTACCTTGATGCACTTTTTTTTTGCGTCCTTCTATAGTATTAAGATTGTATGTTGCATGTACGTGGGTCTTTTTCATCTGAATAACATCCTTATTTCTGAATTCCACTAGGCTCAGCCTACCCTGTCTTTGGTAGCCACTAGTTTTTGCCTCCTTTGCATATTGTTTTTTAACAACCTGTGCAAATAATAGTAGTAAGCCCCAACTCATCCTAAGGCTAAGCACAGGAAAGGTGAGGAAACTTTCTGAAGGAGAGAAAACTTTCTCTTCTCCTCTGACAGTTATCCTCCTAAGTTCCTATAGATATTTATATTTTATTTACTATTGCATTTATTTGCACTTTCTTAATCCAGCCTATGTGCACGAGGCAGGTTAATTCATGCAGTCTATTTCAAATGTCCTGCAGGCAGAAGGCAAGTTTGCCTGGGGAGCAGACACAGATGAATTTCTTTGTGGTGCTCCCAGGAGATGGGCTAGCAAAGTAAGAGGGAGCCTCACTCAGTGAAGTGCCTGTAAGCAGCGTTCAGCATTTACCTTTCCTGGATATCGAACAACACAAAACCCAGTACATTCTGAACAGGCTCTTTCAAAGAAAAGCAAAATCTGTAAGCAGGAATATGGCACAGTTTCAGTTGTAACTAGAGGGTCTGGATCTGGTGGTGAGAACAGCTGTGTCTTGGCACCTCTGGGATTAACAGCTGGACTAGACCCAAGGAAGGGCTGTTATTGCTGCTTTATTACGTTAGCAACTAAAACGCACAAGGTGCTGCATACAATCTCTTTACCAAATGATGATGGTGCTGCTACTGCTCTTACATAAGCTCTTATTGTGACAATGGTGGAAAACCTGGAATTATGGGGCCTCCACTTCTGCTCAAGGATGGGGGAGAACATAAACCCAAGAGAATTATGAAAACTGAGGGAAAAGGGGCAAATGTTAAAATCGTGTTGCTGTTGTGTGCACAGAGCTGTGGTGCCCTTGCACAGCGTGTAACTGTGTCAGGCTTCCCCCACGTCAGATGTGTGCTCGGGCTGCTTTGGACGTGACCTGCAGGACTTCTGTTTGGGCAGCTGGGGATGGCACACTGAGTAGGAGAGTGATTGACACATGGGGACCACTTCTGAAATTGTAAATACTAGGTAGGAAGGATTCCAGCAGCTCATATTTGGCTAATTGTCGGTAAGCAGGGCCACGGGTCTGGTACATTGTGTTGTCTTAACCTCTTTGCCAAACTCGCTTGGAGGCTCATTGCCCTATTCTCTACTGCTGACTAATGCAGCCTTTAGTTTATTTGGTCCTGGGGCGAGTGTGGGAGGAAGCTGAGAAGAGACTAATTGAACTTGGATAGATGGAGGGTGGATGTGGGTAGAGGAATTGAGGAGAGGTGAAGGACATCTCCAAAGTGGTAAACATCTCACTAGGGTCTTGCTCCCAGTTAACTGATGGATTTGTCCTACTCATCCCTGGGCAAATGGACAACTCATTTAATAACAGATCAAAGGTTAGGAAATGAATAGCCAATGGTCTAGGCACATTAAAAAAAAAAAAAAAAAATCAAAGGGGAAAAAAGAGTTTTTGGTTAGGTTTTAGTGTGGGCCTGGTAACAGTGCTGGGAAATGATGAAACATCCTGGGCATCCATCGTTACCCCTATTCCAAGACAATAGGTCTGAGGGGCTGCTTGGAGTAGGGTTAGGTCAGCCTTTCCTGCCAGCCTTGCAGCCGCAGTGAGCGTCCACGTCCTGGGGAGCCCCTGGGCTCGTGTGGAGGGCTGTGTGGATCATGGCTGAGTTTTTAACACACAAACGAAGCTTCTGAAGTGCAGGTCCCGGCTCCTTCTCTCCTCGGCGCCTGCAGCCAGGGTGCTCAGAGGGGCGGCGGTGCGGCTCGGCTCCTCCCCAGGAAAGTCCAGGGGACGTGGCCGAGACCAGCGCTGTGTGTCCTCTGTGAGGCAGGCAGAGCAGGGGCAGCCCAAGCTGCCTTGTCCATATAAACCACCCACAGGGCTTCCCAGAGCCGCGAGAGCGAGTGTCGAGACGCAGGACGCGTGTTCCCACTTTAGCCATTGAAGAGCAGCCCTGCAAAGGGCTCCCCTGGGAGCGCTCACAACTGGAAGAGACAGCTGCAAAGCATCACTCATGAGGAGAAGGTCAACATGGGGGAAAGGGAGGTTGTCTCAGATGCCTTGAAAAAGCTGCTAGTGCCGAAGTCAGCAATGTTGTTTTCAGCCTGTGGGCTCCTGTTTTCTGTTGCAAAATCATGTGGCTGATGTCAGCAATTGCAGCTGTACAACAAGGTAGTTTTGGGGGATGCAGAATGATGACTTACGAACCTACAAGAACAAGTAAAAAGAAAATCTTGACTGTGACAGGAGAAAAAAGCCCTAAACTATTAGATAAGATAATCTCAAAAATAGTCAAGAGAACTAGTGAAAAACTGCCCAAATATATTTCAGTATGCATAAATAGTCCCTCTCTTCTCCCGGTGTTCTTCCTTATGAAAGGAAATGTCATGTTGAGTCAACTTCTGACCCAGATGAAATGACATGCTTTTGTTTATTTTACTTACTCTACAGTATGTTGCACTTGGAGGATGTATTTTTTGTGCATGCTGTTGCATTCCAGCATCAAAATATATTTTCATATTTGTTGCCTGAACTCTGGTTGAGGAATTGTGTTGCTGGATATCAGTCACATAAATGAACAAGCTGTGTGTGTGCACTTCCTAACGAAGTACTCATTGCTCTGCAAATTAAACCTTATTATGCATACAGAATAGTGATGAAAGCTTCTCTGCTTTTCATCAGCTACATGATTTTAAGTAGGAGGGGCAGATGGGTTTGCAACCCGGACCAGTTCCAGGAAAGTGTACTGATGGACCTAGGCAGCATCTCTAACCCTTTGGTTCAGGGTTTACTGTGCATGAAATGCTGTAAGATACTAATGCGAGGAATGTCTGGGGGGGGCTCCTTTTCACCCTATGAACGTGCTTTTTGCTGATTTGTTCCTGTCTCCCATATAGCGAGGGGGAGCGCTGGCTGATGGGTGGCTTTCATATTGGCCATGGACAGGATTTGCCCAAATATGGCAAATCCTGTTGCATGATGCTTATTCGGCGTTGTTCCAAACTCTTGTTTGGACGGGGTGTGTTTTGTGGATGGAGAAGGGGATGCCTTCTGATAGCTTGTAAATCACTAGTAGCTGCTTGTAGTGTATAACCTGATTGGGTAAAAAGCTATTTTCTCCTTAGCCACCTGGATGCTTCCCATACAAACTGCATATGCGGGTTCTATTCATGTTGGCCTACACAATGGATTTCCTTTCCATGAGCATTCTTGGAAGTAAAGCATTGCTCCCCAAATCTTTGTGAATAATAAGGCTTGTGGATTCCACCTAAACAAAGCAATGGTTTTGGTAGCAAGAGAGTTTGTCAATATTGTTGTGCTGCGTTTTCCTGGCTGCAGGTTGTTTCAGCAGCTTACCAGCATGTCCAACTTCTGCTCGAGCATTAGCACATATTTAGAGAAGAGTTGGCTCCAAAGAACGTAGCAGGATAGAGACCAGAGCCCTGCACTGTTTCATTGCAGGAATCGGATTAACTCCTATGAGCTCATTCTGTGCTCTTCACTGCATTGTGTTTGGCAGTTCCTGCGCTCTGATTGCATCGGGGGTGAGTGGCATTGTTTGGAGGGCGGCAGGGAACAATCCTGGATTGACTAAGCATGGGGGAGGGCCAAGATGATCTCATTGGTTTGCACCATTTTTGGTACCTGTGCTGCACTTGTGTGTCTGTTGTCCTGACTTTCAACTCTGCCTGAAGGTGATTATTCTCCCCCAGCAACAGATGGGATTGCTCCCATGGGAGAGGTGGTCTCTTGGAGCCTTTGTGAGGCCAGTCAAGTTAGAGCATCAGGCACTGGCTTGCCCACATCTAACTAGGAGACACAGCCTTCCTGTCAGGCCCTGGATGAAAGGGCCTGCTTTGAGCAAGGGAAGGATCTCATTGCCTAGTCATCAGTGTTTGTGCTTGCTGCCGTTAATGCTCCTGCTTCCAACTCCTCTGCTGTGAGCTTTGCTCCCAGGTGAAGGTTCTGGGAAGAGCTGCATTGGTTATCAGTAAAGTGCAGCTCACATTTGAACACGTTGACCCTGCATCATAGCTTTGAGTGCAAATCAGCTGAACAGGCTTGGTTAGAGGCCAGGAAAAATCTGCCTTGAACAGGAAAGGTTGTAGGAAACCTTATTTTTCACATGGACCTGAAAGGAACTGAAAGATCTTTCCTCTTCTCCCTGGAGACACTTCCTACCCCCGCTGGTGAGATTACTGAGGGAGCAAGAATGTGAGGAAGTAAGAGAGACCTTCACACATCACTTTCCAAAAGCAAAGGTTGGTTTCCCCAAAATATTGGGAGGAGTTTAACTGGATTAGTTCTTGCTGGTGCTGGATCTCTTCCTGGCTGCCCCTTTATGAACTGACTAGGAATATCAGGAGCTCTTGCAGGGCAAATGTTATAGAGGACCTAGTAGGCAACAGTCCAGGGGCAAATGGGAAAAGGGGGGGGGGGTTGGCACAGGGTGTGGAGTCGCTGTATAAGTGCCAGAACTGTTTGTTTGTGCCAAAGGGCTGCTCAAGTGGTAGTGGGGGAGAGCTGCCCCCAGGTCTGTCAGTGATGGGAGGGACCCTGGTCCTCTGCCCATTACGGTGACCTGGGAGACCTTCTGTGAGCTGCACCCACCGCCCTGGAGCTGGAGCACTTAGACCTCTGTACCGTCAAAGCATGTAAACTTGTCTCTGAATTGGTCACAAAAGGTACGGAATAAAAAGGAGTGTTTGACATAGTTGGATGTGGATATCGGAAGGGAGGTAGGCTTTTCCAGTCCTCCTGAAATCGTTTAATGGGAAGAACCTTATTTACCATCAGGACATCCTCCTCCTGTCTCAATTTCTGTCAGTCAGTGCCTGTCTTTCTGTGCAAATCACAGTTCAGAAGCAAAAGTGGTTTAATACCCGCCACACAAACTTTATTTTATCATAGTCATGTTGTGCCCATGTTTTACCTGGTGCTTCCTACAGGCTCGTGGCACTCTGTGTGGCGTGTGCCAGGCACAGGGTCCTGGAGGGCTCCTGCTGCTCCCTGGACAGGAGTTGGGCAGGTCTCCAGGCAGGTGCGTTTTGTGCATCTGCTCTGTTCCGCAGCCCCGCGTGCAGCCAGAGTAAACACGCCTGTGGGTCAGGAGCGGCAAAGGCCCCGCCGGGAGCTGAGCGGATGATGCAAAATGCAGTGAGCCTGGAAGGATGGTGAATCACACACACTGCTGCTGCTCGGCCTATTGTAAGAGGAGTCAGCTGGCAAAACCCTCTCCCTGGGCAATTTTAGACATAAGATGTTTACTCCCTGCTATGGCAGTGGCATGCTACAAAAATATACTGCCTCATCTGTTCTAGAAAACTACCAATGCAATGGGTCATTCATTCACAGAGGCTTATTTAGCTCGTATTTAGTCAAAGGTGTCAAAATACTTCCAAAAGGAGACCCGTGTCACCATTGCAATGCTTCAGAGAAGGAAGCTGAGGCACCAAGAAATGAAGTGATGGATTCCAGGCCACCTGCAGGCCAGCTGTGACTTGAGCGTGGGGCGTACATACCGTTCACGCACGGCCTCCAATAGCCTCCAGCAGCAAACCCCAGCGCTGCTCCAAGAGGGGCCAGGAAGCTGAGCGGGTGGAAAGGCATTCCTGTGGACAGGGAGAGGCAGGTTTCCTCGAGGTTGAGCACAAAAGCCAGTGATGAGCACTATGTACAGGCATGTCAGGGAAAAAAATCCCTGTTTGTGCCAAATACATTGGAGAAAATGTTTTTGGAATGGTTGATTGGTGTGAAGATATGGCCTCGAAATAGTGTCAGGAGTGGAGGGACTGTAGTGATACGCTGGGGAAGCGCCAGCCGTTTGTGTTATGGAGAGGATGGTGATAGATTAGGAAGGAACATGGCAGCATTTACTCCCCCACATTTTTCCGCAAATCTCTTTAAAAAATTCCTGAGGAAGAGGAGAGCGTTTCCTAATTCTGGGTGCTTTTCACGTCTGCCCTAAGACAGGCCAGGGTTGTGCGATAAAGGGCTATATAAGCCCAGTATAATGGGGCAGCCCTGCCCTCCCTGGGGCCAGACTCTGTCCTTCTCCCTCCAGTGAGCGCGGAGCTGGGCAGGGAGCTGTAGCACTTCCCGAGCCGCCCGAAAGCCGGCTCCACGTGTACGGAGAGAAGATCGTTTTTCCATCAGTGAATGATGGAAAAATGATCTAGGACTAGGGTGCAGCCCTAGTCCTGATGTGAAGGAGGATCGAGGGAGGGCTGGGGTGTCTGATCAGCAAAACCCAGTTTGGTACTTGTTTCTCTGGGGGTGTTAAAAACAGAGTGAAAGGGGTGTCAGCATCTTAGGGGCTAGGAGCTGGGATAGCAAGGAGGGATTAGGAAAGGGTTCCTTGCCCCTTTTGGGGGAACATGACAGAAACATTTTTCCTGGGGGGCTGCCTTGTCCTTGCTGGCCGTTGAGGCAGGCAGAAGGTGCTGGGTTGGATCTTTGGACTGTACGGAGCTCAGAGAAGCTGCTGGATCCCATGATTCAAGAGATCTTTGAGTTCCTCCTTCACCACCTTGGTTGGGTCAAGCCATCCTGTGGGAATGGGCAAGGGGAAGAGCCGTCCAGGGGAGGGCTACACAGGGGAACTACCTTAGGTGTGCGAGCGCCCTTTCCTATGGCGGGGTGAGGCAGATGGGAGGAAGGAGAAGGACTTAGGGGTTGTGACTTCTTCCTGCAGACTCTCCCAAATGCTCCTCCTGTGCATGGACACACAGCCCTCACTAGCAGCCTGGTCCTGCAGCTGCCAGGCAAGAGCCAGGCAAATCTGATTTGGAAAAACAAAACAAGATGGGACTGAAAAGAGCCCTCTGTCACGTGCGGGTTATTTTTGAAGGGTGGCATTGCTGTTTTCCCAGGCAACAGCAGGCTGAGAGGCAACTTGGGTGGGCAGGTGACCAGGGCAAAGCGGAGCACTACCAGCTCCAGCTGAGATGGGGATGCTGTTTACAATAAACAGAACGGAGGGAGGGGGTGTGGAGAGGGAGTTGCTGAGATCTCCATGGAGACCCTTAACCTGCTGCAGCGGGTGCCTTGGGGGATTGGCACTGACCAGGCCCTTAGGAAGAAAAGCGCCTGGCACCAGTGTGGCAGGAGCCTCATTACACTGAGCCTGCAGTGAGGTGGAGCTTTCCAGGCCTGCTATTCAGCACACACAAAAGATGGCATTGAAAAATGCATTAAGGTTGGGGACCCAGGCCACAAAAAGCCAAGAAATATGAAAGTGCAGGCCAGCTCTTCGCTCTCAGAGAGAGGCCCAAAGCCCTGGGAGGAGGAGGAGAGGGCAGGGATGCAGTGCTGGGCACTCCTTGCTTCTGGCACAGGCTGAGGGTAGCAGAAAGTACCCTTTGGATCTATCTTTACTGTTATTATGTGAGCAGTATTCACTGGGGGATAGAGAGTAAGAGGTGAAAAACCAAGGTTGCTGGAGGAGTGGGGAACATTATTGTGATCCACCCTGAGCAAGGGCCAGCGCCTTTTCCTCTGCCTGGGAAGGTGCGTCTGCTCCCTGCCTGCTCTGGGCCTCTGGAGAAGGCCTGGCATAATATCCACCGTTTTACTTTATAGCACTGGAGGCAACACTTCCCCTTCCCTCTTTTCCCAGCTGTGAGGAAGGAGCTGAATATGTGCCCTAGGTGCTTTTCCCCTTTGTGTCCATCTACTGTCACTGTTGTGCCTGAGTACCTTGTAGTCTTTGTGTTCTGTGAGCGATGTAGCCATGGGTCTGCTCAAGAGCAGGATTCAGCCTACTTGCTTTAGGGACCTCAGGGTGTTTGCACAGTGAAAAGACCAAACTCTAGATCCCAAGCTTATTCACAGCGAGCATCCTCCTAAAATGCTTCTCAGCTATAACTGCGGCTGTGTCAGGACATGCCACGTTTGATGGCTATGCTGATGACAACCAGAAATACTCACGATGCTGGAGGGACACGTGGAGGCAGCTCCCACAGCAGACACCTTGTGGCAGTTAGGTACCACTTTGCAGCTGAGACTTGTGCTAGGAGGTGGCAGAGGTGTGCAGGGTGTCCCCGTGATCTGGAGATCTTGCCTACCTGTGTGGTCTCACCCTGCAGAGCACAGAGGGCCACAGGTCCAGGTGGGGCCAGGACTCCTCTGCCTCAGTGCTGTCCCTGCTGGTGCTCCCCTGGGGAGCTCCAAACTCTCCAACCACTGGCATTTTGGAACGTGTGTTTACAAAATGCCTCTCGCAAGCCCCTGCCGGGCTCCGGGCTGCCTGGTGCTGCCGTGTTCAGAGTCGGGGCAGACAGGGCAGAGCCTGAGGCTGTGCCTGCCTCCGGGCCAGCACCTCTGGGCACTGACCCGGGCGCTGCTGCCGCAGTGCAGGCAGGCAGGGGTGGCTGAACACGGCCCAGAGCCAGCGCAGCACGGGCAGCGCTCACCCTTTCTCTGGAGACCAGGCTGTTGCAGCACTTTGAGAACGGCTGTTCTTCCCAAGCTCAGGAGATGGAGATCCATGCTTCCTGGAATCTCAGACACCTCATAGATAGAACAGTCTTGGAACTGGACGTTTACTTTTCTTGAGGAAACTGAGTGGGATGTGGGCAATGTTATAATTTCGTTCCTCCTTTCAAAACTGTGCTGCTGTCCCAAGAGAAATGCAAGATTCATGGTATTACAGTGAGATGAGTCAAGGAACAGCTGTACTCAGTAAACTGTGGTGCTTGTCTGGCAGGGGCAGATCCGAGTTGTGCTGCACCAGCAGTTTGGACCATCCTGCTTGAGGGAGGAAGGGACTGGAATACTCAGGGCTGTGTTTTCCAGAGATGAGTTTGAATTGGAGCAGGAGAGTGAGAGGAAATGACAGCTGGACCTCTTACCTTCTTTCCTGGACACTGGGTATCAGCAGGGCATATGATGAAATGATGGTATGGGTTGTGCTCATGTGCCAAGAGCTGCGTCACATGGACATGGAAATCACCGAATCCACCTAGAGTAAACAAAGGAAATGGGGAAGTGATTTACTGTAAAATTAATGAGATTGTGATACATCTTGAAAGGGAAATGCACAGACCACATATTGGTGGTCAGCAAGACTGAAGGGGGACGGGGCCAGGGAGAACAGTTTTCTCAGCAGCCTTGGGAGAGAGTGCTGGGCTTGTCCAGGGTTTTCCTGCCCTGGGAAAAGGGGCAGGCAGCCCCTGAGGATGGCCCTGAGAAAAGGCAGCCCTGGATGTGTGACTGGGCTTTGCCTTCATTATTAAGGTGAAGGACATTCTTTTCCTCTCCCAAGATATATTTTTCAGCCGTTTCATTGTCCATCCGGTGTCGGAAGGGGAAGCCCCGCGCTGCTGCCTGCCCCGTCAGCGCTGCTGAGCGGTGCCGTGCTGCTGCCCCACAGCGCTGCTCCTGCAGTGGGCACGCCGGCCCGGCGGGCTCGCGGGGCAGCTCTGGAGCCCGTGCAACCCAGACAGTGCGATCCCAATCCGGAGCTGGTGTGTCTGGGAAGTACCTGGCTTCCACTTGGAAGCTGGCTTGTGCCAAGCTGGCCCTGAGCACCAGCAGGCTTGGTGCGCAAATGTCAGCGCCGCGTTCGGTGCCGTGTCCGTCTTCCTCTTGTACTTTCTTCTCCTCAGGCGAGGTGGCCCAGGGACACTGTGTGGCCTTGCCCTGGGCGTGCTGCCTGTGGAGAAGCCACCTTCGCCATGTCATTCCTTGCTTCCCTTGCTCCTGGGCATGTGCTGCAGGAATGGGCAACGGAAGGGCATGTGTGTGGTCAGAGGGACAGAGCTGTAGTTCCCCAAACAGCTGCTCTGAGAGGATCGGAGGGTGGTAAGAGTGTCCCTAATCCCAGCCTCTGCCGATGGGCAGGGCAATGTGCAAGCAGCGGCCTTTGACTGCACGGACCGAGGGGGAAACGCCGGTGCGGGGCCGCGCGCTCGTTATCTGGCGATACGTGAGGCAAGGGAGCGGTCGGCTCTGTCGCGAAACTGTCCGACCAGCACCAGAGTCATTTCCCTTTTCCTACGTCCCTCGTGGGAAGCGGTGCAGCTCTGGCAGGTTGCATGAGGCTCGACACTCGCGCCTGAAGTGTCACTCGGCCACGATGGCTCTGCACAGCTGGCCCTGCGCTCCTGTTGTCGCCATCAGCAGTGTGGATAGTACAAAAATGGATGGAGAAAAAGGAGAGAGAGAAAAAATGACAAGGGAGAAGCAGGGACAGGCATCCCCTGGTTCTCTTCTTGCATTCACCAGCTTGCCTCTCTTGAGCAAGGCAAAATTCCTTCAGTTTTACTCTAGGGCAATGAAGTAGTGTGAGAGACAATTAATTAGTTTGCTATTAGCTTGGCTAAAAGGTACACGAGTAAAGATTGGATTATTTGCAAGATTTCAAAGAGGATGTGTTGAGGTTCCTCCTAACGTAAAACGTGCGATGTTCAGGAGAGCTTCAGAGGGAGAAAGGGAGTGGTGTTCTTTGAAACTGCTCTGGTTGGCATATTAAAATCTAGTGTTCAGAGAAGTATTATTATATCAACTAACTACTTTGTCTCAAGATATTTGCTGCCTCTGATTCATAAAATTCTTGGCAATGGGAGATACTTGAAAGAGTGGACATTTTCTTAAGTAAACACAGGGCAGATAAAGATCAGGGAGGGATTAGGGTGCTCTAATCAGTCATCTATATCCCTTTTGTGCTTTTAAGAGACTCTGATTCTTCATAATTCTTCTCTTTACATTTCTCCCACTCCCTGCATCTAAGTTCTACCCCTTAAAATAATCTTCATAAGCTGTCCTGCCCCACAGGAGCTTTAAGGACAATATTTAAAAAAAAAAAAAAAAAAATCACAAAACATGAAATCACACGTCTTTTTGTTGCACTGATATCATCTGTGGCTAGAGGACAGCCAGATCTTATGCTTTAAGAAATCAGTTGGTTAGAACTGAATTGCTTCCCCCGAGGCCTCACACAGTGACACAGTCCAGGCGGTACTTCACAGGGGAACTTCCTTCTAAAACCCAGATACGGGGCTCTGTCAGTCATGGGATACCAGCAACGCTGGAGAGATGAACTGAGCAGAAGCAGAGGTGAAGCAGCCCTCAAAACGAGAATGGCCTTTGGAGGACATTAGTCTCATCGATCATGTTATGTAGCCCTGATGTCTCCTGATTTTTGGAATGCTGTCTTTCAAATCTTCAACCTTCATTCCTACCACGACTATGATCTCTTCTCTAAGCTCTTCTCTTTAGGCTGGTATGAAGGAAAGCTCCATGAGGGAGACAGAGCAAGGTGAAAGAATAGCTAAACTTGAATGGCTGGACTAGTTTATGAGCAAAAACAAGGCAGGAGCATTAAGCCACACTGCTTCATTTGTAAGGCATGATTCAGGAGATGTAATCAGTTAGTAACCTGAATTGCCGATTTGCATTCCCCCTGAAGAGTTGCTTTCCTGAACTTTGGAATTGCGTAAAATGTTCACCAATGACAAAGTTATGTAAACTAAATGATTAATAGATCAAAGATGTTTCCAATTTTGAACATGATGCTTTTTTCGTGAAGCAATGCCAGCTACTAATGCAGGCATAACTTCTGAAAATGCTGGATGAATGCCTGCTCTTACTGGTTTTCCACACAGCTGGAAAAAATTCCTTGGAAGGAAAAGTCCCTGAGCAAGTAGGTTATATCAAAAAAAAAAAAAAAAAAAAAAAAAAAAAAAAAAAAAAAAAAAAACCACATTCTTTGTAGACACCCTATAAACATGCACATCTTCAAAGCCTTTCCCAAAAGCAGCCTAAAGAGTGGGAAGGTGCCACGCTCTGCACCACGTGCCCAGAGGGCCACAGCAAAGGCTAAGGCAGAGCCAGGGCTGCTGTTGGCACCCTGTCTGAAAATAAGAGCATCCTTCAATACCCAGGCATTGCACTTGCAGGTCATCTTCCATTGGATGCAGTCCTTCTCTTGAAGGACAGCTCTGGGGCTTTGGAGGGAGCCTGCCCAAATGTCCCTAACGCCTCCCTGCGCCCTGCACGTTCATGCTGGGATCCCCGTGGGCCTCCCTGCCCGGGGCCTGGCTCTCCCGTGGGCTGGCCCCAAGCTCTGTAGCGGGGGAGAGGGAGACGCAGTGAGCTGCGAGGCTTGGACTGATTCATGTCCTGCCCTGGGAGAGGTCAGCACATGCTGCCCTTTGCCCAAACTGCAGAAACCGCTCCCATAAGGTAGAGTGATTCATGCAGGTCCCTATTTATTTATTTATTTACTTATTTTTCTCCCTTTTTTTAAAAAATTATTTTTAGAGGCTCCACAGCATCAGAATAGTTTTGCTGAAGTGTTTTGGTAGCTTTGTGACCCAAAGAATCCTGAAGAAAAATTTGCTTTGCTAGTTCAAAATAAAACCATTGCTTCTGAGGCACAGGGGAATACTCGGGAGAGACTGTCTTTAGTAGTCTTAATGTATTGTAGTCTTGCAGTGGTTTTGTTAATTTAAATGTAATTTGGCCTTAAATATAATTTTTCTACATAGTGTGGAAAAAATGGACCCAGGGATTCTTTTTCAATTTGGATAACCTTAGATTAATAGACCAAAAATTACTGTTTGCACATAATGTTTTATTTACAGGCCTTAATATTTTCTAAAAATACACTTACGGCCCTGTGACAAATTGTAACGGCTCCAGACTAGCTCTTGCAATGAAGCTGAGATGGTCTGTACAGCAAATCAACTATTTCATCAGCCTGTATTTATATTATAAGAAACTAGGCTGTAGTATGACAAATTCACCATCTGGTCACTTACTGCTCTACACATCTGTATTACATTATCAGTTTAGACCGTAGCAATGGGATTCATCCCTTCTCTACGTAGTGGATAGGTGTTTAGTCTAAGTTAGTTATCTCTGCTTCCCGCTAGTCCATGGGGGCATCTTCAAAGAGCAGTTTAATGTCTCGTCCCCCATTAATGCCGTCTGTCGTGAGAGGGGATGAATTAACTTTTGGACTCGCATCTCTCTCTCTCTCCGTTCACTCGGGGGAGAGCAGAGATGACTGGCGTAGACCAGACAACAAGCTGCGACCTGCGCTCGTGCTGCACCAGCCCAGTCTCACTGGGCCCAGTCTCACACGTGTCCACGAGAGCTGCAGAAGGGTGTTTTTAAGCTCACCCAGCCGGACTCGCACTGTCCAGACTGAAAGCCTGTGGCTAGCAACCCAAGGGCTTTATTTAGATGTTGCAGTAAGAGCCTGGCGCGTGATCTCAGTGCAAAGGCTCTTGGTAGTTTCTCAGTGGGTTGCACTCACTTCCAGAGGTATTGTGCGCTCGTAGCGCAGTTACTCCTCGAGGAAGATTGCCTCAGTAAGGACTAAAGAGTCTGAATTTGGCCCCATTATAAAGTCATTTCCTGTCAGTTTTCCTTTTGTTGTGTCTCTAAGAGTGTTGAATATCTCCTTAATTTTCTATATTTACTTTCCTTCCCTCTTTTTGTAGAGTGCATTGTAAAAGGCCCTAGTTATGACAATGTCCTTTCAGCTCAGGAAATGCTCTTATAGGAGCAGTTGCTGTTGGGGATGGTGAGGTCATTTCAAGAGAAAGGCTGTGTAGCATGTGCAAGTTGGCTTTGCTTGGAGGCTGGCAGCGGGATCTGGGAACTCAGGGCAAACAGGGCACACAGGCAAATGCCTGTGAAATTTGTGCAGTACTGAAGTCTCCTCAGCAGGAGGAGTGAGTAGAGTTCCTCAAGAAGCAGATGGGTTCCCTACAGTCCCCAGGAGCAAGTGGGACTGAAACCCAGATTACCTGGAATGTGCGCAGCGCTGTCCTGATGGTCATGGTATTGCCTGGTCATGGGTAGTAGTCTAAGTAAATTTTAAAAGATGTTTTTTTCTTAGGGTAAGTTTGAGTTTGCTTCTTGCTTTCCTTCATGAGTAGCTGGTTAAACAGTAAAATGATTTGGCAATATCCAAGTTCTTTAAAACCAGTAAAGGTGCCTGTGTGTGAACTTTAGGTCTATCAGTATGGCTGCCAGGGTCTTGTATTCTGAGTTCAGAAAGGTTACCTTAAGTTAAGACTAAACGGGGAAATATGCGGCACGCAAGCTTGACCATAACATGACAGTTACCGAGCGCGTGTGGCCCATGGTGCACAGTTCCTGTCCTCTGTGGGACATCTGTGGGAAAGCCCCACCTGACTGTGACCTCCACTTCCCTCCGTGCATTCACTCTGCCTATAGTGGCCACTCGGAGCTTAGCTCTCTGAAAAGAGGCTTTCAGGGCAGTTTAAACACACTTTTAAAATACACAGGCCGGTAAAGATGAAGACTTTGTAGTGGGCGTGACGCCTACCCAGCCCATCATTTCCAGCAAAGGAGCAGATCTGTTCAGAGCCTTGTTGTTTTATCAAACTGGTATTCCTCCTGCAAGGCACCATAGGGTGCCATCAGTATGGCCAGGACCTTGGGAGAGCAGCAGATCCACAAGCTCAGTGGGGATCTGGAAAAAAAGACACGTTTCCCAACAATGATGGATACACAGGTAGATGAAACTGTATGTGATGATATAGATGAGTGTATATTGGGATCGGGTCTACACCAAATGACTCACTTCAGTGAGGCTCACTGCAGAGTAGCACACTAACTCCTGCCACCAAGGCAGGCAGAAACTACGCTTCATTATTTCAGCAGTCTAAAGCATTATATCTGTAATTGTGCAAGCTTGTTAAAACTTGGCCTATAATCCTTATCTGAGGCTGTTTGCCTGAATTTGCAGAAATTCAAATAGGCAGAGCCTGTGTTTCTACAGGCCGTGAGCCATCCTGGGGACTCTGGCCATGTGCGGTGGGACAGAGCTGACTGCGCTGACCAATGCACGGCTTCCACCAGGAGACCCTGCCTCCTTCAGATTAAAGCACAGAGTAGATTACAATGAAGCTAAAAAACATCACAGACATCCTCTGGTGCTGCTGAAACAAAAAATAAGCAAACGCAAACTCAAAGGCTGAGGTGCAGCCCCATTTGTCTCTGGGTCAGAGAATTGACCTGAAACGTAGCCTCTCTCTGAGAGTTGTGCCTTCCTCTGCACCCCCAACAACAGCAAAGGGAACAATGCTTAGCATTTGCTGCCAAATCCTATTGTAACGCGGTTTATTCTTGTCTCTGTGAATGCACTGGCCTTCTCTGTGTTTCCGCAGTGCAAGTTCCACTGGGCTAAGGACAGCACCAGTGCTGTTGCAGCTGACCACCGGCCCCATGTCTTTTTCCATCTCTGGAGCAAGACTTGTGTGATGGTGCAACAACAGGGAGGGGGAAAGGCAGATGTCTTAAAGAGGGCTCCTGGGCTTCCTCCACTGCAGTTTTCACTGCATTAGTGCAAAATACTCTGCAAAAGCCTAGTGCAATAATCTCCATCTTGGCACAATACATAGGAGAACCTTTTGGAGCACAGGCAGATAACTCATCAATACCACACGCTGCAGAAAGACCAGCTAACACTTCCCATATGTCTTTTCCTAGAGACTCCAGTTAGAGCTTGAAAATTTTCCATGAACGGTCATCTCAAAGTTTGTGGCTCTCTGGATAGATGTTTATATCTTCTTCTGATAAAAAGTTCATGAACATGGACAAAAGTTCTGCATTAAGTCGCGGGTGGCTGACAAAATACATAGTTAATTTTTATGCATTTATGGGGTGAAGTGAGATTCCAGAACAGCTTCATTGGTACCTCGGCCAACCCCCGAAGAGTTCCTTTAAACAGCCCTCTGAAATTCCCAGAGCTGCTGCCTGAAACCAGCACTTCAGTTTGTGACCTTTGTGAATTACGGTCGTATTAGGCACTGGGCCACTCTGATGCAAGTTCCGCGAAACCTCAGACCATTTCTAAACTTCCATATTGATATATTTCCTGGTTCCAGTGGTGCATAAAAGAAACAAACCCCAGAAAGCCCCGCTCTGGATTTTCCCCTGCTCTCTTGAGACTTAAATCCATCGTGTTATTGAATTGATTGTACTATGGCACAGGTTCTATACAGTATCCGAGAGGAGTGGTCCGCCTTTTGTAGCGCTGAAAACTCAGGCCTGAGCAGTGGAAAAGAAACTCTACCATATGTGTGTGTGTGTGTATATATATATATATATATATATATTTGTATATATATTCTCATCATCTGTGCATGGCAGCAGTTGATCACATTATATTTTGCTTCAAATCAGTTTCCTGAGATGTGTCTTCATCGGTCTGATGTTATAACAGGCTAGCTCTTATCCTTCCCCCCACTCCATGCCATGGAAGTATTTTGCATCTTTCTGCATGCACAGACCAGCCTCTGCAGGCGATGAGTTCATGTGAAGGAGAAGATCCTCCTGGCAAGGAATCCTTTGGAGGATGTGGTCCTAATGCGATGCTTCCTCTCTTCCATGCAGAGAACAGTCACATCTTTGCATCCTGATGACTCGTAGGAGCCAGATTAGCCCCTGAGACCAGGAGCGGCCAGCACAAATAGTGACCTGCCTGGTACCTACACAGCCCGAAGAGCTGTTTCAGAGAGCACAAATCCTGCGGCTTTGCTGCAGGCAGGGCACTCCAGTGCAGGCTCAATTAGTGGAGCTTCTCACTGACGCCGCTAAGGCGTTACTGCCGGATCCCTAGGCTTGCCTCTTGCTGCTGCACCTCCAGGCCTTACACTGCACTTTCATGTCTTAGGTCTTCTGTCACGCGTGTTCCCTGTGGTGCCTCTAGCAGAAGGGGTCAGCGCAGGGACCTCCATGCCATGAGTAAAATTAGGTGGAATTAACAGCAACCTTGCTTAGCATACTTGATACTCATGACTTCAGAGTTGAAGTCAGTGGAGGAAGGACCTGAAAGAGCTCAGCCTAAAGATCAGGGAGGTTCAGGGCAGCTGTATGTGGCTGGCAAAGGAATATGGTGTCAGGAAGTGATACGTTTGCATGTAAGGGGACCGCAGGGAACGAAGGTGGTGGAAGAGGCCATGGTGGGGCTGAGGTCAGAATGTCTTGGTCTCCCACCTGATCTTACCCTCAAGGTCAGAGTTAGTCATTGCTCACACCAGCACAGTTATCTGCTGTTTTAGGATCTCTACAAACTGAGGAGGGAGGAGAAAACAAGCAAATCCTTTCTTCATCCTTTTTATCTCTCTCTGATCTGTTTCCTCATCTTTCTTCTCCTCCCCATCGTCCTCTCCAGGAATAACTTAGCATGGGAAGCAGTTCCCTCACTCCATCCTGGGCTGTGTGTGGTGTGTGCCCTGTGCCATATCCACCGTGGGGTCCTGGTCCCATTCCCTGGGCACCAGCTCATTGACACTCAGAGTAGCAGGGGAGCGGATATCACTGTGAAGCCACATGGGGTGGATGGTGGCAGAAGGAGGTGCTTGAACACAGAGGAGAAATGTTGGCACACTTCAGAGCCTCTCAAGGCCAAGCGTGCAGTGAGCAATGAGGACTTCTTGTGCTCTTCTGGCCACCAAGCTCCCTATGGGACGTAGCACCTCCTCCCCAGTTCATGGGATCACTTCAGCTTTCCCTACACCATGTCTCAGGCCAGCAAAGCCAGCAACCCTGTTACTCCCTTCATTCCTTCCCTCCTCTGCAGTACAGCACTAATTCTAAAGTTTTTCACTTCGGCTACTTCTAGACTAAAGAACGAAGTCTGAAAGGTTTGTAAAGTTTCTATGTCTTTTAACCGCCACCCCCACCCCCAAACCAAAAAAAAAAAAAAAAAAAAAAAAAAAAACATAACCGAAAATTTTTTAAAAAAAAAAAAAAAAAAAAAAAAAAAAAAAAAATTCAGGGGGTATTTTTGAGGTAAAAAAAAAAAAAAAAAAAAAAAAGCCTTTGACTTGTCTCCAAGATAGCAGCCCCCTGAGAGAATTCTTCGGTGTTAGAAGCAAGTAAGTACAGAGGGGTAGAATAAGTGCTGAATGGATGATTTGCGATTATTACTCAAACACACTAACATTGTTTCACAGTTTTCACAGTTTAACAGGCAAACCCAGGTGTCTCTGCTTCTTAACTTTTAGCAGACAAAACTGGACAAAGAGATTAAAAATACTGGATCTCACTTATCAGCTGTGGAAAGCTTCCTACTTAGACTTATGTTCAACTGAATGTGAGCACTTAAAACCTTCCCTGACAGCAAAACGCTGAAGTGCCTGTTAATTGGGAAAATTAATGGTTCTCCTGGCTTGCGTTGGATGTGCCTTGCTGAGTCACAGCCGTACACCAGAACGGGCCTAATCTATGCATGGATATTGCAACAGGACACCATTTCCCTGTATGAACCTTAGCTGCAATAAGAACTGAGCTGGAATTTCTCCTGGAGTTTTCCTGGCCTGCTGCTGAGCCGTGATTGCTCCCAACAGACACCACTGCCTTGGAGGTACAGCCATAGGCAACTGATTGAGCATTTCTCCGTAAGCATTTTCTCGGTAAGTGTCCAGTATTTGCTACTTACGCTGTTTGTTTGTGGTACTTGGTGGCTTTCATCACATGGTGGTGTTTCTATTCCCTGCTGGAGGAGTAAGTGTGCCTTCATGCCTTTTCTGCATGAATTCCCAGGTTTTCAAACCTAGAGATGGATTTCCAGGAAGGCTTACACCCACAGTGTTAGTGCCGGGAAGGGTCTTGCTAATAGAACTTGCTCATAGGAATCTTTCCAGCCTCTGCAGGCACTGAGTGCTAAATAAACCAAACCTCCATTTTTTTGTGTGTGTGACCTCCCCCCCTAAATAATCCCCCCAGCTGAGGAAAGCTGAGGTTCACGTTGACCCGCAGACGTTGCGGTGCGATTCCCCTAGGGAAAGCAGGGCACCTCCACATCCCGGCTTCCTCAGCAGCTCGTTCTTCCCTCCGTGCTGAAGGCCCAGCTCTGCGGGGCTGTGTGACCGTCAGTCCTTCCTCCTGCCAAAGCGTTTGTGACTGGAGTCTTCCTCCCGCTCCACCACGCCGCCAGCGCCGTGCAGCGCTGAAAGGCCAGGCGTGCTGAAGGCAGGTGTCTCGCGTACTTGGACGGCGCGCGGCCTCGCAGGGCCGTGACAGGCAGGAAGCCTTTTGCTCTAATTAGTCCTTACAGAAGTTTGGCATGGCTCCTTGGAGCAGTTTCCCCACTGATCAGCAGCACGTATCCAGCTCTTCCTTCTCACCTAGCACGTCCGAGCTCATGCTGTCTCCCGCTGGGCTGCGGAGCTTCGGCCGAGGAGCACGTTGCTTTGAGGAAGCAGGCGGGGGATATGCAAAGAGGTAAACACTATTTTGTGACGCTGAGAGGGATTTCTTTCAACTTGGCCAAGTTTGCGATGTGAACATGGATCATTTTTGCTACCAGCTCCCCCTCCCTCCTGCCGCCTGGCCCAGACTTGCCACGCTTTTGTCTAGTTAATCAGTACAACTCTTTCCAGGGCTTCCTGGGGGCTCTTTGGCTGCTGGGTTATGAAGACCCATGAGTTCATTGTTTAAATTAAGTTCTTCTATATGGAAACACCACTGGTTTCCCATATGGTCTTGGCAAAGTCACCATCCGCTCCCCACCTAAATTAAATTTCACTAATTGAATTAGTTACCATTTTATCAGCTGCCGCTTTGCAGTAGTTTGTGAAGCCCCGGGGGCCCAGGCCACGCGCAGTCAAGAGCTTCCCCACCTCGCTCTCTCATTTATCATCGTGACAACACGCAGCCCTGGGAGAAGCAGGGGGGTGGAGAATATCCTACTCTTCCCAAGCATCCCAGCCATCTCCAAGCATCCTAATGATTGACCTCTGTGAGCGAAGCAGCCCTGCGCTGACCCCAGGCTGCTGAAAGGAAGCATTCTCCCCTTTGTAAAAATCCCCCTGCGGCCGGGGAGCGGGCTGTGCTGAACGCAGGAGCGTCAGAAGGGAAGCCCAGAGCAGAGGCAGTGATGCCCAGCGTGATTTCAGGTGCCATATGCCAAGGGGACTAATAGCAACAGACCTGGGCTCAGGGGATAATACTGCCCCGCTGGCCTGCGGTCTAAAGAGGGAGAGGAGGCCGCGTGCAAAGGGATGGCCTGAAATAGGTCTGCCAGCGTCTGGCAGCAGAGCATGAAGCGTGTCACCTGCCGCAGCGCCCGCCTGCCCTCTAAAGGCACCGGGGCTTCGCTATTGTTGTGTGCGGCTTCTGGCCCGGCGAGATGGGGGGCCGCGGCGGGGCCGTGGGTGCCGCTCAGCTGCTGGCACGGGCCGGTGCCCCTTGGTGCTGCCTGGATGAAGTAGGTGCTCATTATCCCTCTGGAGGTGCTGACTCTCCTGTTATGGCTTTTGGGGGTTTGGGGAAGAGCAGCACTGCAGGAACATTATCACCCCGTGCTTGCTGACACCCTGTTACTGCAGCAGCATCTCCTTTCTGCAGGGGAAGGGAGGGACTTGGAGAAATTGCAGCCACACAGCAGGCAGGTGGGGAAACAACCCAGGGACTCTCTCCTCTAGGAAATGCTTTCTAAAGGCATATTGACACTGCGTAATGCTTTGTGGTGTGGGAACCACTCAGTGATGGAAACCAGAGGTGCTAAGGTTGGAGAGCCCTGCGTGGGCTTAACAGCCTCCACTTTTCAGTTAGTATGACTGCTATGGTGTGACTTGCGGAGGGTTTAGTAGCCAGATATGAGTTTTCTTTGCAAGAGAACTAGTGTCAGTGATGATAAAATTTGGTAGCTGCAGAAGGCCTCTGAGTGAGAGCCTCTGCTTCCTATAACCAAACTCCACTGCTTTCAAAGTAACTTGTCAAATGGTGACCTGATTTTACCATGTGAGACCCTGGTGCAGAAGTATGCAGCTCACCATGACTGGAGGTAAGTCAAATGCATGAATAACGCAACTATTCCTGTCCTTTCTGGGCCAGGTACCTGAAAACAAAAATTCCGGTAAATAATCTTCAAAGCTCAATGTGGAGTCTGGTTAACACCCAAAATGTCATGTGGCCTTAATAAAATGTTCTCTCCTTTCGGAAAGCCCTCAAGGATGCTTGAATATCTGATAAAGGACAGTTCCAACAGTACTTCTCCACTCCTTAATGCTTTGTGGTTGGTCCTTTACATTTCTACTATTCACCGATTTCATCCGCGACCAATCTTATCTTGAGAGTCCCTTGCATGACTGCATGTTCAGCAAACCTGCTGTCGATGAACTGGAAGAGCTGCTCTGGGAAACACTGTGACACAGACCTGCAAAGCACCATTGGCCTCTCTTTGAGGCCACCTTTCCTGGCAGGGCTCTCTGCGTCCCAAGGAAGGCAGCAGAAGTCAGTGGGCTCCAGACAAGCCCCTCTTCTTTGTCCCACGTTCCTGCAGAGCTGGGGCTGAGCAATATCTCACGTGTTCACTTCACTTCTTGAAGACAATGCAAATTTGTTCCAAAGCTTTTACCTTGGTTCTGGGATTTGTGAACAATAGCGTTTCCAGCACCCCTCTGATTTCTGACTCCTTCGTACCAGAGGCAGCTGACTTTCAGCGGTGTTGTTTTTTTCCCCATTTCATTTGAATTCCTTCCCTCTAGAACTTGCAAGAAATCTTCATTGAGATCTTCTTCTAAATTTGCATGAGCCAACATGATAGTCATCGAAACTTCCAGTCCCCCACGCTTAACAGAAGTTCTCCTTTTCCATGAAGAAATCCTGAGAGGCTGGGGGCACTGCTTGGGAGGCAGAGAAAACATCCTTTCTCCATTTGGGCTGGAGAGGCAAGTTTGCTTGGCACCTCCAGGAGGCCGCACAGAATTGCCAGCATCCACTAGCTCCATCTAGTGAGTAGAATATTGCTGCATCAGTTATCGTGGAGATTTGGGGGCAGATCCAGCACCCATCCCTGAGAGTCCTCTTGCAGGGAGGCTCGCTGGCTTTCCAGGGACTCTGCTCCGCATGGGTTATGCCAAAGGGTGTCAGACTGGCTGAAGAACGTAGCCAGAGAGTCACTGTAGCTGTGCTCCCAGTCTGAGGTGCAGAGGAGGCATAGGAGCAAGAGGCAGCCTCGCAGAAAGGATTCTTTGGGCCCAGGCTGGTGCTCTAGCACAGTAGTTCTCGGACAGTGACTTCCTCCAGAAAGAGTGAGTCCAGGTATCTCCTGGTGTGCTGCCTACTTGTTCCAGCTTGTCTGTGGTGGCAACCTCTTCACACGGAACAGGGGGCAGTGAGCAAGTCTGGTCTTTACCATGGCCTTCAACTCCTTCAAGCTGGCAGTGTCCTGTGTCCTCCTACCTCTACATGCCTTAATTTTATGGCTCTCAGCAATAACTACTGTCTATCAGAAATAGCGGCCAGCACCAGTTCGTTCTTCCAGTGGACTTATTCTTGAGGACAGAAGAATGAGCTTGGTAAGATAAAGCTGGCATTAGCTACAAGAGGAAGACTGAGCTCTGGTGTGAGTCTTTTTAGGTCTACACAGGCTTAGAGTGTCTTGCTCCTCTTTATAGTAGGACCAACAAGTTACCACATGCTGTCATTGCGTGCAACAGCACCATTTCCTGGGGAGGAGAGGTCCTTGCATGTGATCTCTTTTTTTCTCTGCTACTCTTGCTCTATTTTGGCAAACCCTCATCTTTTTCTAAGTGTATTAGGAAGAGTGCTCTGAAACTAAATTATCTGTTCCCTTGGTTGTTGAACCCTTTGGGTTCATCCATGTTTGCCCAATATGTTTCTAAAATGCATGTTAATAGATTATAGTAGTTTTAAATTTTGTGGCAGTACCACAAATCTGAAGTTAATATTTAGGCTGGGGACTCCTAGCATATTCTTGACTCTTGTTGTTGAATAAGATTAGTGGCATTAGAGATTTATCTGGGATTCATTGTGTTCACTCTATTACTCTCTTTGATTTAGCCAGTAGATCCCTTCAATGACCGAGATAAAACTTATCCATACAGTGTTCACCCCTGCCATCACTGCCTATTGAGCTCAGCACTTCAGCTAAGTTCAATGGCACCTTGAAAGATGGGAATCTGGGACGGACACAAGAATAATTGTAGATTACTTTTGGGTGTGATCACTTAATGTGACAATTTGGCAAAAAAAAAAAAAAAAAAA
>VZSV01000001.1:10909961-10921793 GCA_013398735.1 Nothocercus julius | reverse complement strand
GGAAGGGGAGACTTGGTATATTAGGAGGACCAAGTCTCCCCTTCCTGTGTTCATCAGAGCTTCTGCGCAGATTTTTGTATTTATGGTATATTAGGAGGACCATAAATACAAAGTAGAGAAAATGTTTCACTGTTATGAGTGAAGAGCAGCATTTCTTCAAGAGTGAGAATCCTAAATCAATGTCTTTGCTTAGTGGTAGATCTTTAAAGCCAAGTAGGCCCTCTTGTGAGCTCGGTCGCTCCAGTTGTTTCTGAGTGCAGCGCCCTGAAGCCAGCGGCATAGCTGTGCATTTACCAGGCTGCCGTGCTGGAGCTGCAGGCAGAAACTGGAGCTCGCGCTGCCTGTTCCCTGCCTGAGCAGAGGGACGCGTGGGCTCCGGGGCTCCAGGTCAGTGTCCCTCACCAGTGCTCAATCTCTGCAGAAAAAATGGAAAGGGGAAAAAAGGGATTTCCTAATGGTAAGCTCTGTCTAAACTCTGCTCTTCTTGGTAGTGGATCTCATAGTGTTAAACAGATCATGTACTTGAAGCCGGTGGGGTTTGTTTTAGTTCGGCTCATTAATCTAACTGAAGCATTGCTGGCTTCAGCCATGGCAAGGATTAAGTGGGGCAGCAAAACAAACGGAAGCCTGAATATCTGCCCAGGTTATCAGCACCTCCCTTCCACCAATAAACACACCAGGACCCGTTAGTGAAAGTGCACCCTGAATCGCACCCTATTGTCTGACTGCTTTATCACTGAAATTCCTCTACGGGCTTTTATTGTTGGGAATATTGATCAGATGGTCATAAAATACATAGAAATGAAAACAAATCATTACCCCTGCTGTCAGCCAGAGCTGTGGGTAGAAAGGGAGGTTCCTTAGTTCACTTTGGTCATTCATTATTTGATCTTCTCTAGAGATGCATTAGCATATTGTAAACTCAGTAATATCAAGCATGAGATTTGCAGCTAAAGTCCATGCACTGCAATGGGCTGGAGGTTATTCCTGTTCTTTTTCTTCTCCATCTCTTCTTTCCTCATCAATGTTCACAAACTTTCCTTCTTTCAAGCTTACACTTTGCCTTAAAGGGAGGTGATTTTTAGAGTACTTTCTTCTTTTGGCGGGCTTATTTCAGCTAAATGATTTTGCCTCTGTTCACGGCCAGTACTCCATACAATTCAACAAAAGCTGAGACCTCAGAAGAACAGGGTGCTTGTAAATCTATAGACTTCTGGTTTTATTTTCTCCGAGACCTGTAGAGATACCATAGAAGTAACTGTGTTAAAACCAGCAGGGCTACACCCAGGCGAAAGAGACATAAACAATGGGATTGAGGTTATGTAATGACCACAAATAATATCTGCTGACCCTCAGGGTGCAGTTTCCCATTTATGCTTAATCTTGACCATGGGCTGCTGGTGAAAGGGGTGGCCCTACTCTTCCTGTCTATTCCTAACCATATATCCCTTGCGCTGGACTTAGCAATCCTGTGACTACAGAAAGATTTGGCTTTTTTTTTTTTTTTTTTTTTGAAATTAGTTTTTTGCTGGATCAACAAGCCTGCTTGGATCACCCTGCCACGGCAAGACTCCTAGGTAGCTGCAAGGGACCACCGGGGGGCTGGCAACCTGCGGTTAGACTGGATGAAGGCATCAACATCTGTCATCCATAGCCACCCTTTGAGCTGAAGACCCTGCGGAACTACCCTTATCCAATGTGCACAGGTTTGCACAAAATCATTAATGCAACAGTACAAAACAAGCTACACAGAGCAAGAGTCTGCTTCTGGGTTTCTCTCACCTCTGCTACCCATAGCAAACTTCTGATCTGTATTTCCTGCTCTTGTCCCCTGCCTGAAATGCCACTCGGGCCTCAACACCCCCAGATGCTGTTCTTGAAGGAACCTGGGCTATTTCCACAGACTGTTTCTGCTCTAGCAATGGTGGAACAAAAAAACAAAACAAAACAAAACAAACAAAAAAAAGCATAATATCTGTGATCCTGTCACCTGCAGGTGCACTGGCGTGGGACTGGCGATGACATTGCTTTTGTGACCTGGGCTAAGGTAGTCCAGCTCATTTGCAAAGATGAGCAAGCAGCTGTGATCCCTGAAGGTGTATGCATTTTCTGCAAAGAGGCGATATTCATACTCGGTGACACAGTTTGTAAGAGGTAAGCCCAGACACAAAATTTGCTGGCTGTTTTTCCCCGCCTTGGCTGTACAAGAAATCATCAATTTATATTTTGAAAATTCAGCCTTGTGCGTTTCATCTCTGACACTAGTTTTTCCTCAGGTTAATTCCCCGCTGGCTTCCAGGAGAGCTGGATGTGACCCCTCCTGACATTTGTTTAGTGAATTATATTCGTCTTCCGGAGAACACAAACAAGCTGCTGCACTTCCTCCCTTCAGCTTTAACTCCAGTTCAGCTCTTTGCTGGAGTTGCTCTGGCTTTACACTGGCACATCATCAGGCTTCTTGAGTAATACTTGCAGAAGTGCCTGTATGATTTAGGATTTTTGTTCTGTTTTTAAAGGAGACTTATGTCCAACCATATCAAAAGAAATGTAAGTCTAATTCCCATTGATTTCACTGGAAATGAAACATCTGACTATCTTGGAGGATCTAGTCTGGATTGTCTCAAAAAGTCGCTTGGATTTAGGTCTGTAAATAGTGATGTAATTTCTAAAAATAGGCCTTGTACTCCAAAGTTGCGCAGACACTACAAATATCGTCCCTTGTGTTAGCAGCAGAGAGGGATCTGAAGCCTGTGATAAGTAAAAATAAACTCGTGAAAAAGCTCCATCGAGTGAGGAGGCCTGCAGAGAGGCCTGAGGCACTCAGCAGTGAGGCCGGCGTGCAATTCCTGACGTACCTGTAAACCTAGCTCGGCAAGAATGTTTGGAAACCAAAATGAAGCTTCCTCCTTTTTCATGGGAACAGCAGCTCTATTCACATAACAAAGATATTAGGTAAGAGGAAGTATATTGAGGAACTCAGGAAGTGAAAAGTCTTTCCTAGCTCTGCTCTTGCAAGAGCAGTACGGGAAAACACAATTAGTTCTTCAGCAGCTTCCTATCTCGATCACCAAGCTGCTTTACACTTGAAGATACTGAGCATGTCACTTTTCTGAAATTTTAAGTTGATTCTGAAGTGAGGTCTCACCGTTCGTGTCAGGTAGAGTCTGTGCATGGGTGCAGGCAGTGGGAAGAGCTGATGGAGGGCAGTCCCTGCCGACACGCGAGGGCCCTTGAGCAAGGGGGACGCGCAGAAGGCTGTGGCCCCCTCACACCGCGGCAAAGCCAAGGCGCAGACACTGTTAACCACAGTCACCTGTCCCAACGGTCAGCAGAGCCGGCCCCAGGCGGGCTCAGCGGCGCTAATCGCCCCGTATTGTGCGGCCACCTGTTGCACTGGTAAAGAAAACAGGAGTCCCTCGGAGGCTGCTGCAAACAGATTTCGCTCTACCTGTTATCCTGAGACCTGGGCGGTCAGCTGCTTGACTATTTAACACTTTCCAAGCATAGGGTCTGAGTATGTTTTGTATCGCAGCAGTGCTTTGAAATTAAGGGTCCTCTCATTTATACTCTCTGGACAGACAAGGACCTTTCTTGGCTGAATCTCAGACCTGCAGGCTGAGCTTAGGTGTATTAAGCTTAACGCAGGAGCACAAGCAGCTGGGGTTGCTCGGCTGGTGTCAGCGAGCAGGGCTGAGCACTCCGGCGGTTGCCCTGCGTCGCACTGGTGACGCTGGGCGTGCAGCACTTGCTAACTGCTGCCAGCCCAAACGCGCGGCAGGATGATCCTCTAGGACTGCATGTTTGCCATAAGGGGTCGGATCACTTGACCCCAAATGTGATATCTCCTCTCCTGCAGTGCCCATTGATGCTTCAGGAAAACATCTCCATATAATCTTTCCCCTCCTACAAGCCAAACAATCTGCTGCACGTGGCACTGGTGTTGGCTGCGCTTCAGCTCCTTGGCTTGGAGAGCCTGCACAGAGCAGCGCGGGGTCACGCAGCACCGGGGTCTGCGCAAGATGGCAAAACAGAAGCCCTTCCTGCCAAAGGTGGCCAGACCAGGCTCTGAAGTGCAGCATTTTATTATCCTTATCTTTACTTGCCTAACTACTGTATAAAATTTACTACTTTCTCACAGTATTTTGGTACTTCCAGTTCTGGTGCCAGCTGAAATCAGGAAGTACTGGAGGAGGCAGAAACATATAAATCCTGGAATCCTTAAGGTGCGAGCCTCAAAATGGGATAGGTTAATTTTACAGCCTAGTGGTGCTGGCAGCATCACTCTTGTTATTCCCAGAGCCACACACCTTCCCTCCGACCTCACCAGCGATGCTCGGCTACTTGCAAGGAAGTAAACAAAAGGGACTCATGGGGACTTTGGTTCCATAGAAACAGCAGGGAAAATGTCCATGCGTGCCAAGTGGAAAAGGACTAAATCAGTGGGGAAGGAAATTTTATTGTCACAAGTTCAAAGGGGATGTTACAAACAAGAGAGTGGGGGGGGGGGAAAAAAAAGAAAAAAAAAAAAGGGAAAACTTCAGAAAGCCGTCCCTGAAGCCAGATCGCAAAATACTATTAATGAACCCTTGCCTTAGAGCAGTTGTCAAATGTGATGTGGTATTTACATCAACAGTGACTCAGGGAGCATTTACTACTTCCCCTTTAAACACAGCACGACTCTGCCCACTCTGAGAACCGAGGATCCCAGCCCGCAATGGACCAGGCGCTCGGTGCATGGAAAACAATGCACCGGCTGGCAGGATGGGAGAGCGCGTCGCTCCTCTAGCCACGGGGTTGCATTAATTAAGATTTGTCGCAAAGGAGCCAAGTAAACAGCCTCACCGCTGTGGTGGAGAGAGAGAGAGCTCGAGCGCTTCTCTGCGTTCAGAGGGCAGCAGCCAGGTAAAACACATTCCCGATTCTCAGCTTGGCAGCGCTTGCTGAGTAGGGCCTTCACTGACCCCAGGTTGACTTGGTGCCAACAGCAGCCTGGGGCTGGGGAGAGGAGTGCCCTAGGCTGTGCCATCTGGCCACCATCCCTGGGGCTACCCCAAGCCGGGAGCTGCTGGCATGTGGCCAGCTGTGCTCGTGCCCTCGTTCCATTCTGTAGACTGCAGAGGAGATGGTCCCTTGGATGGCACCACACCATGGTGCCATACGGACTCCCCTGAGTCACAGCAGGCTCGCAAGTTGGATTGTGGATCTGATTATGAACCCTGCAATTGCCCGAGTTTTGTCTGAGGGTTGATATCAGCATACAGTCATCGGCATCCATCAGCTATGGACTAAGGTCACAGGAACAGCTTTGTGATCAAAGTGTCAGATACGTGTGTGTGCCCATGTGTGTAGGACTGAATTTTCCCCCAGTATCAGTTTACAGCAACACTACTGAGTTCCCTTCTCCCTCTTTGCAAAAGGAGCATCAGCCCCCCAAGAAGGGCTGCTCTTTTAAAGGAGGGGTAGGTCAACAAGTATTTGGGTTGGTGACCCACACCCCACCTTCGCTGGATTAGATACAGTGTGTTGCAAGATGCCCATTTCACCTGGGATTTTCCGGTGAGAGAGCGAATTTGATCTCAGCTTTATGAGGACACTAGAGGTGCACTTGCCTTCATCCTGTCAATGGCAGCATTCAAACAACACAGATCAAGTCCTAGTTTGTAAAGAGCTCCTGTTGGGAGGTTACCCGAAGATTCAGAGAGAGGGAAATATCCAGAAACTCAAGATACTATGTATTTCACTGTAAGCTAAATGCAACCATGGCATTGAAGCTTTGGGAAGGAGATGTAGGATTGCAGATGTAGAGGGATGGTGTGGCACAACTGTTGGATCATTTTTTTATTTACTATTATCTATTCCAGTTGTGGTAGCCCTTCACAGACATAGAAAATAAAACATACAGTTCATCACATCTGAGTTGGCTTAAAGGGCAGAGAGGCCTGGTTTGTAGCAAGTAGCTACAGGTCTGAGTGGCAGCAGGAGATTGCGTCTTCGCAAGGGTGAAGTGCCGCCGAGCCGGGGGAGCTGCCCTCCTGCAGAGCGGGGCCCTGCTCCCGCACGCTGCCGGAGAGATGCTCCTGCCTGCTCATGTGCAGTGCATGCAGACACTTGCCGAGAGGGCACAAGAGCAACGGCAGCAGCTGCTCTTGAACACACGGCTCAAAGACCCAAGATGTGGGGCTATGCACACTGAAAGCGGGAGGGTGTTTTCCAAATCCTTATTCATGCCAAACGCACTCTTCTTTCACCCTCCGTGTGCAGTGTGTGACTGAGCTTGTTATCTTTGTTTCTTAGATGATTATTTCTTCACATTACTCATTGAAACTTTGCGGCATCATAACATTCTCTGTAAGGATCTCTAAGAATCTCTGCCATAGTGTGGAAAGCAGAAGCATGTACTCTGCAGGGCTGGGCTATTGAAAAGCTGTTTTAACAACCTCCTGTTTTCAATTAGTGTGTAAGCTCCTTGGGGCAGGAGTCTGGCTTCCCGTTAGTCTTGGCTGGCAGTCTGGTACTTTCTAAGCAAATCACCCTCATCCTCATCTTCCTACTCACGCTGGCAAAAATTGAAGGGCAGCTCAAATTTCAATAATCCCATTTTCCCCACCTGAAAGGGCTGAAACCTTGTATCTGGGACTGGTTTTATAAAGAGGGCAATATCTCTGCAGGCAACATTCAGGTCCACGTCAGGATCCTTCACATTTGGAAAAGTTTTGTTTGGACTTGTGTCTCTCAGCAAGGCAAACAGGCCAAGAGCAAGATGCAAATCACACCTGTACAACCATTGCCTGAACAGACTTCTCCCCAGTACTTGCCACTAACAGGGCT
The DNA here is from genome assembly GCA_013398735.1 of Nothocercus julius. Lineage (NCBI taxonomy): Eukaryota > Metazoa > Chordata > Aves > Tinamiformes > Tinamidae > Nothocercus > Nothocercus julius. The sequence continues at coordinate 10,914,965 of VZSV01000001.1, read as the reverse complement.
TGTGACACAGCCCACATTATCCAGGGGTCTCCTAGGGCTTGCCAGAACCTCAGCCAATTCAGCACTAGCCTGCTGGGATCCTGACCTCTCCCATCCCCCATCTGTTTGTTTGAAGAGATAACTCCTTTTTTATATATATATGTATGTGTATATATATATATTATATATATATATATATATGCTTGCTCTTTGCATGCGGGGGGAAACCTTTATTGTTGTCCCGGAGCTTCTGCAGCATGAAGTTCCAGGATTCCTCCATTCCCAGCTGCTGGACTCAGAACGCTTTTCCTTTTTAAACTTCCTGTTCACACAGGGTGGGGGTGGGAAGTGGGGGATGAGGGGGGAGGTTAGGCATTGAATAAAAGGAATTAACCATTTCCCTTCTCTGACCTTTGGGAATTTCCGTATGTGAAAGTGGCAGCTTGTGTGTCTAAGAATTATAAACGATGGGACCTTGCAAGTTGCTCAATGGATGTGTGACCAAAGCCCCAGGGCTGCTCTCTCAGCTGGGCTGGGCCGGAGGAGGGCAAAGGGGAGGAATGAGAAGCAGGAAAGACTAAAGATACTGGAAGATCGCTTGCCGCCTAGGAATGAAAACTGCTTATCGTGCTCCAAAGATCTCCTGCTGCTGCAGCTTCCCTCCACCAGACCTCCGTTCATCTCAATGCACAGCGCAAAGGAGGCCAGGAAGTAAGTTTCCATGAGAAGCCCTCATGACTCAGATCCCCCTCCTGTAGGGCTTCAGCAGTTTCCCCAGGACAGGGTCACCATCCTGAAAGGAAAAAAGCCATCCTGGCTGGTGTTAAACTGCATGTGAATTTAGCAATGCCTTACCCTTTCTAAACCCTTAGAACGGCCTTGACAGTGCTTAGAAGTTAAGCTTTCCTTGCTATTTCTGAGAAAGCAGTGTGTGTCCGCTCAGCCCTTTCCCCTATTTTCCGGGTGCTACACAAACACCCCAGCGAGCTCGCAGGCCTGGGCCCCGTGTGACACCCGCGCGCAGCCCCGCGGGCCGCAGGCAGGGTCAGGGCAAGCGCGGAGCAGGGGGCAGCACCGTCCTCGGCCCCGCTGGCGGTGGAGGGACTCCCTGGGAAGCTGAGTCCTGCACGGGGGGATTGAAACCTAACGTAGCTGTAGCTGGCTGCAGCAAAGGAGAGCGCGCACGTGTGTGTGTGCGCACATGTGTGCGTTCATACACCGACTGCAGGATGCACCGAAGCAGCGTCATGCTGCAAGCTGCAGCAGGGGCACGCTGCAGCTCTGCTCACGCGCTTCCTTGCATGAGCAGCCCTGAAAGGTCTAATGCATCTAAGCATCTTACACGCAGGCTGATGCTTTTGGAGGTCCAGTACCCACAACGAGAGCCTAAAGCCTAACTGACCTAGAAAAAGAAGCAAATTCACCTGTGGATTTTTCTTTCTCATTTTCAGCTCTCTCTACCCCTACCCCAGTGGGAAATTCATTCTTGGGCTCCACCTTCTGCCTTCTCCCAAAAGCCACCAACGCTCGTGGGCAGGAGGGGCGAGTTGGAGGAGCCTCAAGGGATCTGCCAGGCAGAAGGAGATGGCAGACGCTGGCAGCTGATGGAGGGCACTGGGACGGGTGCATGTAGTACCGGGGGGGGGCTACATGCATGTTCCTTCGAGCGGGGCCTCCTAAAACCTAGCCCTGGCCCCCCAGGCAGCCCGTTACTCACCGCTGGGGGCACACAAGCTCACGCCAGCGCGCGGGCAGAAGGTGGCATCTTTCGCAGGACTTTGGGCAGAGCGAGTCCACAGCGCCTTCCTCCGCCCAGGAAGCTGCCTGGGGCTGCTGTGCCTCCCTAACCTGGGGCTCTCCGCCACGCAGGCTGCCAGGCAATGCGTGAGCGGGTGACACGGCTCGCCTGAGAGGCTGCTGCAGCCTGAGCACACCCCAAACACGCTCAGCTCTTCCTTCGGCACTCGCCTTGGCTGGGGAGAATTCCTAAAAAAATGGAGGAAGAAAAACTGCTTGTAGGCACTGCTAAGCTACAATTTGCAATGCACAGAGGAAGAAATATGTTGCTCAGCAGGGCCCCTGCTGTATCCTGCATGGCATTTATGTGCAACTACCCAGGCCCATCTGCCTAATTACAAATTGCAAACCTAACAGGGATGACTTGGGGAGTCCCAGCCCCTGCTGCTCTACCTGGCCAGCAGAACCAGGCTGAGGGTGCTTTATTCCCTGCATGGTGCAAGCGCATGAGGGAGGGAGGGCAGAGGGTGGCCTCTGGTCCTGCAGCAGACATCGTCACTGAACCTGCATTTAGGGGGACCCTGAAGGGGTGATATGCAGCAGTTTGGGGAAAATAACCTCCTCCTCACGTCTCCCTTTCTCTCTCTGCTGTGGACAAGGCGGCCTTGGAAGCGACTTTTTACTTGCTGTAGCTGAGCATCCCTTGGCCACTGCTGCCCTCTGCACTTTCATCAGCCTGTGGATGCGACAAGGACCAGCCGGTGCATCAAAGGCTTGTTAAGTTACTGCTGCGCCGTGAAAGAGAGGGAAAAAATCCTGTTGACTGTGACGAATTAGAGAAGTTCAGGGGTGGTACTCACCCTTTTACTGAAGAGCTGCTTGAATCTGTGCACTGCCAAAGGGATTAGACCAGCGTGTGGCATGTTTCTGATCCTGACAGAAACTTCAACACGCTCTAGTAGAGCTATAAAGAGAGCGGCAACGTCAATGGCCAGGGAGGGCCGGGGAGGGCCGCCTTGTTGGGAGCGATCAGCCACACTCGCACGGCACCAGCGGGTTGTGAATTGGATATGCAGTTAACTAGCAAGGTGCTGAATTCTCCACAGCACTGCAGAGTAGAGGTACACTGTAGAGTAGAGGTGTAGGTATGTCTGGAAGACATTGTCAAATACTTGTTTTCCCCAAACATGCGCCTAATGTCGAGTTACGCTGGAGTTCTCTGGACGGAACAGAGAGGAGCCAGATTGGCCATTCATTTACTAAATGTAGCTTTACATCCGCCCTTCAGGTTATCACAGCACAAAGCAGGTTGGGCTCACAAGTGCAGTTTATGCATGGTAAAACGGAAGATCTGGTTTAGCAGAAACAAAACCCTTTGATGCTCCAGGAAAATTGTCAGGAAAAGGTTAATAGACAGGACACAAGGGCTATGATTTCGAATCAGGCTGAATGAAATTTTTCAGCTGCTGCAAAAGCTAAAGCCACTTAAAGGATCAGCAAGAAGCAAGCATGTGTCACACTCCTTCCTGCGTGGCAGTGTCAGAGACAGCTTGATAAGTCTAGGTGGTTTCCTGACAAGCACGGCTAAAGTGGTGATGACTGAGCATACGTGGCACTCCATGAACATAAGGAAAGAAATCAAAGTAAACAACAGGTCCTCAGAAGACCATTCAGGAAAGAGAGGCAGAAAAATATCTGTTCAAAGCAAACAGCAGAGCAATACCGGGGAGCGTGAGAGGTGACAAGAAGCACGCACAGATAATGCTATTACAGGAGTTTTAGTCTCTGCTGAAGAAGCTTATACTGAAACAATTTTCCCACTGCCAAGCTATGAACTGGAGACATAGAAAGCAATTTTCACTTTCCTGTAAAAATATTTGAGTTCTAACAAATTCTGTTGTTCTTATCTGTGTCAACACAATGATATTTAGGAAAAAGAAAAAAAAAACAAAACATCCAATTCCTTTTTTCCTTTTCCTAGCCTCAATACAGCAATGAGAACAGGTACATACATGGGACTGACAGACCTGGATTTATATCCTTGCACGAAGCCAGGGAGAGGTTATCCTGGGGCAGTGTACCTGTCTCTGGCCCATTTACTAGTCTGAGAAAAGCTGAGATGCAGCTGGAGCCTCCTAAGGGTTTGAGTGGGTCCAGAGAGTGCCCTGGACACGTCATCCCCCAGCTGCAGAGACCAGGAGTGGATCCAAACCTCAGCCTGGCAGAGCAGAGCTGGTCAGCATGGCCCATGGACCTAGCAACTTCAAAAGCACCTCACTGTGTGGTGAAACAGACGCCAGTATTTTTCTGTGTATCTATTTTTCATCATTGACTTGAGAAATCTACCCTGCAGAATATCACAGGACTCAAACTGCTCTCAAAACTATTTTTTTTAATGATTCATCATTTCCACAAAAAAAAAAAAAACCTTCTTCAGAATACTTCCAGCCAGGTTTAGTTCTAACAGAAACAATCATTGTGTCTAGGTGACTCATTGCTAATAAACAGAGAAAGCTAGAATAAGCTCAGAAAAAGAGGTGGGAAGAGCACACGCACAGGTCACCAAGCACACAAATGCAAAATAACTATTGCCTATGAAATAGCCTGCATGGTAAGTCTGTGAATAAATTGGAGACGCAAGTCAAAAAATAAAAGAATCAGTTGAAGGCCTCCTTAAAAGTTTTTGATGGAGAATCACTAATAAACCCATTATACCTTTCAGTTCAGTTGAGAAAAATCTCATGACCCCTGAGAGAAAAACACGGCAGTCAGCTTTACCTACAAAGCTCAGTAAGTGCCCCACCATACGCATCAAGCGTTTGAGAGTTTAGTGCAGCATCCTGCTGCTGGATGGCCCAGCAGTGGCGGAGGCCAAGTTAAAGAAAAGGCAGGCTGAATTTTGACCTGGATGATCACATGTTGATGACATTTTAAAAACCTCTGTCAAAGAGCACAGGATAGAGGGGATGACTTGTTGTTATTGCTCTTAAGAAATCATTTACTAGACTTCCTCATGAATTCATAAACTTACATAACTAACATCATCCATTGGCTGCATAGCAGAAGATGGGGAATGGCCAACTGAAGGAAACCCTACCCTGAGCTCTGCTGGAGAATAAAACCCAATGGCTTGAGAGCAGCCGGGACAGACACCTGGAGCCTGGCCTGGACCCAAGGACCCCTCGCCAGCTGAGGCTGCTCTCCCGCATCCCCCCAGAGAGGGGGCCCAGCTCGGCTCGCGGGAAGGCGGCGCCCCTCGCGCCGGCTGTGCCCGGGCCGCGCCGGCTC
>VZSV01000001.1:10891509-10909811 GCA_013398735.1 Nothocercus julius | reverse complement strand
CGCTCGCGGCGGGTGCCTGCGGCTGACAGACCACAGCCGGGGCGAAGCCTGTGTTGTCCTGTCTCTGGCACGGGGTGCGCTCGGTTCCTGGCTCTGAAACTGAGTCAGGGATGCCTGTGGCTATTAGAGAGGGCAAATCAAAACAAAACCACCTTCTGATGTTCTGCGTATTGTCAGTCTGACGGAACTATGCTCCTAGTATATAGCAAACAACTAGCAAAAGGACAGGAAGGGGTCAGGCATCAGGATCTCTCTGGCCTGCAATAAAACAGAAGGCTCCAATTCAGCAAGCAATAAATGTTTCCAAACTACATGGCATATATTAGGCCACATGATATCTCATCACCCAGTGCTTGCAGCTGCTGACACAGCATGGATTAACAAAACAGACATTAAGGACAGGGTGGGTTAACAAGCTGAGTGCATTTTCCACATCATGTCTGGGATCCTGCAGGTGGGAGCTGTGAGTCTGGTCAGTCAGATGTATTTTCCATGAGAAGTGCGAGATCCTTTCACTGGAAGCTAGGCAGAGTGTGAAGTTTTCAGCTGCAAATGTGCCCTTACTCCTCTACCACAGGGGTTTTATTCATGAAGATGCCTTGAGGGCACCTAGACAAGCAGCATTCAGCTCAGGACTGCAGGGAAGGCCAGCAAAGGCACATGGGTGGCTGTGGCGCAGGGTGCTGGAGCACCCCAGTCCCACGGCAGCAGAGCATCCCCAGTCAGTTACCCACAAGCAATTAGCTGCTCCTGGTGCCAGAGGAATGGTCCTTTCTTGGTGGTGGTGGTCCTTCCTTTGGTGGTGCTGCTGCTGCCTGCCAGTTGCCATCCTGGTGCAAATCTGTGGCTCCTGGGCTTCCCACCGAGCCGGGCCGGCTGTCTCTACCCCTCCAACTGCACAGTGGCATTGATTCTGGTGTCCCGTGAGGAGAACCACCTTAGGCAAGCTGCAGGGGCACCAGTCTTCCTCCTGCCCTGGGCGCCCTCTCAGCTGTCCCCAGGGCAGTGCTGCGGCGGCACAGCCTGGCGGGTCTGCTGGAGAATGGGCCAAGCCCCCAGCCAGCAAGAGTCCTGCACAGTTTCGGCATGACTTAAAGTGGACCTCCCCAGAGAGCTCAGCAGAGCAAACATCCACAGCGATCCCTCCAGCAGTGAGTAGGAGAGCGAGCGGAAGAGCTGGGGAGGTGTAATAGGTCAGCCCGGCCCCGCACGGCCGGGACTGTGCTCTGTTTATCTGTAAACAGTGGCACTGTTCAGTACAAACATGCAGTCAGCCTGAGCTTGGGAGGCTTCACGTCCTTCTTGGTAACAGTGTGATAGAAAATAAGGCCTTGGCTCATTGCCCTCAGCACATTGCTGAGGTGGGCTGGGTGAAGAGCTGGAACAAAAATGTTTAGCTTTGATTTTCAAGTATAATTGCCTTGAAAGTGTGAGCTGAACGGTCCCAGCTGAGACCCTGAAGCCCCTCATAGCTACCTCAGCTGGATGTGTGGGGAGGATGCAGAGACCTGGGACAGGACTGAAGACCTGCTCACACCCTGGCTGCAGCTCGATCCCAGGGGAAAGTCACCGGTAACACCTGAGGCAGTACACAGACACTAACCAAAGCTGCTGTCTGATGACCATACGTATTCAAAAGGCACCCATCACTACTGTCTCCAGGGATCCCAACAGATCCTTCTGTACTCCTTATGAAAACACAAAGAAATGCTATCCTAATCTCACAGATGGAAGCACAAAGCATGGTGAGATGTAATCACACAAGGGACAAAGACCCAGCCTTTGGCAGAGCAATTGCTTAACACCTGGAGCTCTGGTCAGCACCCTACAGGCTGACGATGTCTTGGTGAGGCCCAGGAAGTGTTCTCTCCCCCAGAGGAGCAACCTTATTCATTCAAAGAAACATCAAAGACTTCCAATGCTGGTGAGACTAAAGCCCAGAGTATTAGGCAGTATTAGTTCCTGCAGTGCTATGTGCCCTATGCCCCCCGTCACTTATGTGCACAGATCTGCATGAAAGGACAGCTCACTTTATGGTGAAAGGTGGAGGAAAACTGCATCCTGTTCCCTACTGTAGATGGAGAAGGGACATTTCAATTTATAGTTGGTAAGTAATTTTATACCTACACTCATGCATACAAACAAAAGCATGGGATGTCCAGCTACGAGTGTGGTACAATTTGAGATCTATTGTAATAAAAAAACACAGTCTGATAAAGCTTAAAATCCTGTGCCATGGCTGAGTTTGTGTACTTTCCCTGCAGCAATATATTTTATCTAGGAAGCTTTAAGCTTTAAGTTGAGATTTGCATTCATTAGGTACACTGACTGTCTTGATAATTGGCTCTCTTAATACTCAAGCACAGACAAGACCATAGTGTTAAAATTTCCTCTGAAGAATTAGCCATAGTCATAGTAAACAGCAAAGGATATAACACAGACTCCTCAGCAGTTTCAAAGACTGAGGAAATCTCACAATCCCAAGTTTGAGTGTTGTTACAGTGACGCTGTTGCAAAGCTTACAAAATCCAAGGCCACCCTTTACCTGGGGGAGCATTTGGGGAGACAGACTGTATTGCATTCAAACTGTGTTTCTTGGTCACAAAACTGAGAACGTTGTTCTTCAATGGGAAAAAATCAGTGCAGTTGTGAGAGCCCCTTCCCTGCCTTTCTCCTCCTCCTAGGGGAGTGACATGAGTGACTGGCTTAGATTTGCCACAGAGGGGTCTGTGAGCTTTGTGGGCTGATGGGTTCCTCTTGAGCAGAAGGCTGGAGTGGCAGTGGCCTTGCTACACCAGGTCTTGCGGACAGGGTACAGGAAGGTAGTTTCTGAAGAAAGCAGCCGCAGCCTTTCATTCTGCACAAGTGTCTTCTTCCACCCTTGCCCCACCTGAGGGATTTGAGAACTCTTTAGAAGCAGCAGCATGCATGTAATTTGCACCTCACATTTACCTTGGGGAATCTTTCCAGACATTGTCCCAAACAGCATCTTAATCCTGAGACATTAAAAAGTCACTCTATTCAAATGCAAATCAAGTCCTTCCTGACAATAACTGTTGAGTAATTTTGACGTCAATACAAGCGCTCTAGCCGGACGTTCCAAGAATAGACCTGGTGTTTGGGAACAGAGCAAAAAGGAAGCGACCACAGATAATACACAGGAGCAACTCTTTAAAGGAGAGACTGTGAGGGGAAGATAGCACAGTTAGGGGTATCAGGTACCAAAGAATCAGCTATTTTTGAGCAAGAAATAGGCACAGAAAGCTAGGCCTGCGTGGGCTGATGCGCAGACCGCCTGCAGCCCAGGAAACTAGGATATTATTCTAGACTATGTTTGCTTGGGCTCTTGTGCTGATGACTCGTAACGGGAGCAGAAGGATGATCAAAGAGTGTTTGGAAGAAGGGGAGCTTCCAGGCATGGAAAATGACATACAGATGGAGCTGTCAGGGAGGAAGGTATGTAGCACCCAGTGTAGCACCAGATCCTCAGTGCACCCTCTTGCCTCTCAGAATCAGTCTAATGGGAAGATTTTTCTCACTCCATCTCTAGTAAGTCCATTTGCCCAGAGGCAACTGCAAACTGTTTGTCTTAGACTGCAGTTTGGACTGAAACTTACGCACCTGGAGCTTGCTTTGGTACCTCCAGCCTGTGCCGTATTGTACAACGTGCCCTCAGGAAGTTTCCTCCTACGTAGCGTGTGCTGTCATGCCCCTGACGTTGGCTGCAGCGAGGACGCTGAACTTGCAGACATGGAGAGGCATAGACTTTCAGCCAGGACTTGATACCAAGAAGTACATTCAGACATAGAACTAACTGATGGACTGATAGAAAAACCAGCTGGCTCCCCAAGGCTCTCCAGGGCAAATAGCATGCTCTGGAGTTGCAGTAGGCCCCTCAGGAAACGTGATCCAGCAGAGATGCCATTGATGTGCCTGCGTGATCAGAGGAAGACATGCAGGGCTTCCCAAGTGACATGGCATTTGAACGCTATTTGGAATACAATGGCCTTTCTGCCAGTTTTGGAAATTTCTGACATTCTAAGTACAATCGTATTTATAACGATAACATCTGGCCTTTATGATCTGCTTCTTAATCGTCCAATAGAGAGCCCTCAGGTACAAATTTCCTCACAGCTTTACTCTATTCTACTGCTTTGGATTTGTCTAGTATTAATTAATCACCCAGACTTCTCAGAGAGCTTTACTATGTTAACCCATTCACCTCCAAAATTCTCTACTGTTGCATTCACAACAATATGTATAGGCTAGAAAGTAAGTGGTCAGCGAAGCCTGGAACCATCATATTAAGGTAAGGAGTTACTATTTTTTTTTTTATAATCCTTCTTTTCCAAAGCTGGACTTTGGAATTTTTATATAATCTGTGAATTATCCAAATTCGCAAGGCAAATCAGAGACAGAGAAGGGGACTAGACATGGTGTTCAAACCTGGAGGTCTGCTGTACCTGTGGGTAAGCACTTCCCATGAAAATGCTTTCTGACGTTTCTATAGACATCAGATCCTAGATAGATTGTAACCCACTTAGAGACCTGGGCTGGATCACACTTATTTCCGGAGGGCCCTTCAGTCCATTTCTAGGAGATGACCAGTCCTCCCTTATTACTAGAAAGTGGTACAGTGCAAATGCTGACTTGTTAAAAAAAAAAAAAAAAAAAGAAAAGGGCTGTCGTTGGTTGCTAGTCCCCAGTTCAGAACAACAGCTCAGTCACTGCAAGTCGATGACGCTCCTGCCTGTGGCGTGCTTCTCGTCGACGCCGTTGTGGGAGCCTCAGCCCGGCCCGGGCACGCGGGCTGCCTTGGGTGTCCTCGCGGCCCAGCCACCCGCCGTGGCCTCTCTGGGGCACCCCCAGGCAAGGCCCTGGGGTCCCGCCTTCGGAAATATGAAGGTCAGGGGAGTCAGCTCCCAAAGGACCGGGTAGGTTTTGTCTGATCCTGCAGGTACCAGAGGGACTTTTAGGTAAGACAACACCAAAATAAATTTAAAAGCATGTGCTAGGCTGGGCACTGGGCACCACGCTGCTACTGCGACTTGGCCCTTTCACTGGGCTCAGAGCAAATCAGCCCATCCCCAAAGGTTTCATAGCGCCTGGGAGCTGCCTTGAGATTTTACCAGAGTGGCCCAAGAAAAAGGTTTATGGCCCTGTATCCCTTGGGAAGCCAGTGCCAGGCTTGGCAGCTGCTTGGCAAGGACGAACCAAAGTCCAGGCCAGCAACCAGCGCCTTCGGACACGACAGCGTGTGCATCTGTCAGCCGGACATCAGTGACATCTGTTAGTCACCCCCTACACTGCGCCACAAACCAACCCGTGGAAAACTTGAGCTGGCCTTATTACAGATCTGAGCAAAAAATAGCGCCCTTTGCCTTCCTGCTGTCACTCCCCAGTGTTTCACAATAGCGGTGGCCCATGGCAGTCCCGAGGTGCTGATGGGGCCCAGCGCGGGGCTGCGCCCCGGGCTGCTGCTTGCGCGTTCAGACCCACGGGTCGCCCTGCGGAGCGGAGCGGGGCGCCCGGCAGCGCGGGCTCCGCGGCTGCGCGGCGGCTGGCGGTGAGACGTGTTGACGGGCCCTTAGCGAGCGCCACTGCTCGGCAGCAGCTGCCCCAGCCGTTAATCACGTGGTGCTTCCAGTTTAATTTTTCAGGCTGCAGCCAGGCCCTGCTCGCGCCCTGGGCCAGCTGTGGGGTGTGCGGGGTGCATGGGGTGCACGGGGTGCACGGGGTGTGCGGGCTGCGTGGTGCGCTGGGCTCCGCTGCGGTGCCCCAAGGGGACCCAGCTGAGGTGCCCAGGCCTCGGACGGGTTGCGGTGGTGCTGCGGCGGTGCTGCGGCGTGGTGCAGCGCAACGCAGTGCGCGCTGCAGCCTGAGCGAGCGGCCGCACTGCGTCTGCTCCTGCTGCCTTCAACAGCTCCATCTTGTGGGGCTGCCCAGGACGCTCGGCACGTGCACAGTGCAGCACGTGTGCGCGCTGCGCGGGGCCGCTGCACGCAGGGACGCACTGCACGCAGGGACGCACTGCACGCAGGGATGCGCTGCACGTAGGGACATGCTGCGAGCAGGAGTGTCCTGCACCTGAGAGTGTGCCAGGAGTGTCCTGCTCCTCTCCTCTCCTCTCCTCTCCTCTCCNCGGCCTGCCCCGCTGCCCGCGCGCTGGGGCGCCTCTTTTCGGAGGGCGCCGGCCCTCGAGGGCGCTTGGCGTGCGGCGGCGCAGGAAGCACCTGCTCCGGCGGTGCCGGCTCTCTTATCTGACCCCAGTCACATCAGGTGGCTTCCTTGTTTACGCTGGCCACCGGTCCCCGCGGCCCCCCCCCTTCCCTCTGGCTCCTCCACTCCTTTTTCCAGCATGTCCATTGATCTGAAGAGAAAAGCACTCCCAGACTTTCCCAGCAAGTAAGTGCCGGCCTCCGCTTCCTTCTCCGGGGCCAATGGCAGGGCGAGCGCTGCGGCTGCCCGGCCCAAGCAGTGGCGGGGCGCCCGACGCGGGAACGGGCTCCGCACAAGGCGGTACCTGAGTGCAGGGCGAGGACGGGCGGCCGGGGACCTGCCAGGGCCGGGCCTGGTCCCTGCGGGGCCGGCGCTGTGGTAGAGCCGCTCGCGGACGAGCTGTTGGTCAGCAAGCCAAGGCTGCTGCTCTGGTGCCAGGCGGGAAGGGGGATGCGGTGCCCATCTTGCCCAGGAACAAAGACCTCGGGCTTGGCCATGGCAGGAGCACCCGGGCTTTAAAAGAATAAATCACCCCTTGCAGTCCTTCTTCCTTCCCCCTTCATGCCTCCTGCGGCCTGACGGATTCACGGAGCTGCGGCTGCCGCCCGGCGCGGCCCCGGTGCCGCGGGGCTCCCCGGGGCAGCGCTGCGGGAGCAGCACGCCTGGCAGCGCTCCCTATCCCGGCCGTCCTGGGAGCCCGGCAGCTTTCAAGAGCAATTCCCCGCGTCTTCTTCCAGCTCCGTCTCCTGGGCAAATCAGGAGCGGGAGCCTGGCTCCGACCCTCGTGCTGATCTGCATTTCTGCCACCGCGCTTGGCATGGCTCCAAGGTGATGCTGTTTGACAGCCACCTCTTAAATAACCAACACAATAAATGTAACTAGTGGGTTAGATACTGGCGCACTGAAACATAACATTACTGCATATAAAGATAACGAGGGACGCTGAGCACACTCTTCCTTTAAAACCGTACTCCAGGCAGCATTTCCATATGAGCTGTAGTTGAGTGACAGAAATTGTTAGACTTTGGGTTTTGTGAGACGTGCAAGGAGCAATGTTGCAACACGTTTTCCTTTTTTTCCTTTTTTTTTTTTCCTGCCTAATCCTTAATCTTAGGCTCTTTGGATAAGGAGAACTCTTTCCTCCAAGGGCAAAATTTGCAATGAAAAAGCCCATGGAAAAAAAAACTTTTCATACTTGATATATTATGCAAAGAGGAACAATAAGGTAATAATGGAGCTGAATATTCATTATGCTAATCAAATGTTAATAAACTATGGGACAGTGTGCAGCTCCATTTGGGTCCCCATCTCTTTCTCTGTTTTTTTTCTCTCCTTTCTTTCTCTGTCTTTATCATCTCCTTCATTCATTCGTTTGTTCATTTTCTCCTGCTGTAGAAGCAGGATATGGGGACGCCATCTTCATGGGGAGGAGTAATGTTCAGATTGAAAGTGTTATTTATTTCGAACAATCCAGCAAATAGTAAACACTGTCAAACAGATGTGCAACATCTGTGTAGTTAAGGCAGTCTGTGAATATTTCTACTTTGACATCAGGAAAGCCTCAGATCCAGAAACAGAGAGAAATAGCCAATAATCAGAGATGCTCCAAACAGATTTGTATATCATTTTCAATACATGAATAATTAAAAATTAAGACTCCCTCACATAACTGCCACCTTGCAACTGGATCATAATTATGCTCGTGCATTTGCCATTCTCACTGTCATGTGGACAGTATTTTCATTTCACCACATTAATAATGTAATCAAACAAAAATAAACCACAGGCTGACATGCACAGGATCAATAAAAGCAAAGGCCTCAGTATAATACCTGTAACCAGAGATGCACCAGCATCTTGTGTCTCCAGTTTCAAATAATCACCCGGTGTCAAAGCTGTTGTTTTGGGGGTGTGCCCCTGAGAAAGAAAAGAGACTAAAACATTGGGCAGTGATGAAATATTACCCAGCAGGTGACCCGCTCCCTGTCTCTCTCTAAAGCAAACTTTGATATAATAATGTGTCTGCTTCTGTACCAGGCTGCCTTTTTACTCCCTAGGTGTGGTCAGTCCAACAGTGCCGTTCTGAACCAGGAGCCTTGTGTCCCGGCACCTACAGGACCTCTCCTTCAGCAGCAGGATGAGAGGTGCTTAGTCCCCTTGCTCCTTGGCCTGAGGGATTCCCACATCAGCGGGAAGCAGGCTGAAGCCCCCTTTGCTCTCTTAACTTGGTATTTAGGTAGCTGGTGGCATCTAATGCTCTCTTTGAGCAGAAAAGGAACGGCACAGACACAGTCATACAGGTCTCAGAAGCACTTATAGTGCTCCCAAGTTCCTTAGCCCCTGGCTTTGGAGGTTCGGGCTCTGGCACAGGCCTAACCACAGCCGGCTTGCTCTGCTCTTTGCTGACCCTGCCCTGGGCAGCTGGTGCCCCAGCCCTGGGAGTCCTGCTCAGCAGCAAGGTCAGTGCTTGGGCTTGGACAGTGTGGCAAACTGTCAAAGCTGCTTGCTGAGCTGTGAACACCATGACTTCGGGAGCAGCTGGAAAGGGGTTTTATCAGTTCAGTTAAAAGTACCAAAATTTGCTTTTCCTTGATCTTGGATTTCTGCAGTGCATATGTTTGACTGGAAATGCTTCTGGGAAAACTTCCTTTGTGCTTTGCTAGAGGTGTGCTAGGAAAGTTGCCCTGATCAGCGGGTAGTCAACAAGCTGTGAAATAACTGTGATTTTAAAGCTCGTAGCTTGGTTTGAGGTTGTGTGCAGTGCTGATCAGGAGATGGGAAAGATTTGCAGTCTCCTTGCTATTGATGGTCTTGCATAAAGCATGTCCTTGGCCAAACTGATCCTAAATTAATATTTCCTGTTACTACCAGCCTAGGACACATAGCTAAGTGTATCTGTCTGATCTTGCCTTAATCTGTCACTGGCAGGAACTTCATTGGCTATGTTTGCTTTTCTCTCTATAAAAATCAAGTCCACTGCCTGTTCTCCTTTCCAACAGCTTCAGTCTAGGATTTGTTTGCTTTTTCATGTGGTTCATGCTGCACCTATCACCCTTAGAGAGAGAAAACAAGAAGACCTCACAGAAAGATGTTTCCAAAACCCAAGCAAACATCTCTTGTCATGTGGCTCAGCTGCTCATGGCATCATTTCGGGAAGAAATCAAGTCTATCACATCTGCTGAGTGGGCGAGAGTCCAGGTGGGTGCATGCCAGGCAATCCTCAGGTATGTGTGAAAGGTGCTGCCCTCAGGATGCCGCTCAGCCTCCCCAGCTCCTACAGAGGGAGATGATCCAACCTTCCCCAATATAGCTTCACACCAAAACCGCTATATTTTGGACATCCAGGTGTTTGCTTGGGAATCAATGTGAGCCTCGCTGAAGGCCTGGCAATGCTGTCCATGCTGATTTTCCTCTATTTTCATCTGTCTCCCCAGGGCTGCCTGTGGAAGAGGATGTTGGGACATGGCTATTCCTCACGTGACGGTGCTAGCTGGATGCTCTGCAGTGTAACTCAGTATGTATCCAGGCTGCTGTATACTAGGGTCTGAAGGAGGGTGTTGGTCTGAAGTTGGGTCAAGCCTGCAGCTGTTGCTGGGCAGAGCATTAGGTTTGTTTCTTGGCCAGACCTCTGTGTTTGTTTTGGCAGAGCTTGGGTGTTGGTGACACAGGGGCAGAGTTCAGGACATCACCAGCAACAGAATTTCTGGATTAATTTGTGTTAAAATAACAAAAGCCATTCCTTCTCAGCATGCCACACTTCACCCACTCAGCTGTCCTTGCTGTGGCTACAGGACTCCGCTGCCTCTGACCTGTGCCCAGCCGCAGCTTTCCCTATCTGCCCTCTGACTACAAGGAACATGGGAGGTTTCAAGGAGCTTTGCATAAGGAAATGCTGCCCCACCAAAGCAGGCTGCTTTCTGCCAGGCTCTGCTGCTGGGACCACTGCCCCTCTTACCAGTGCCAGTGAAAGTAGCGCCTTCGGTGGTCTGCTAGAGATCTTCATGGCTGTGACTGCTAGCGCTGGGCTGCTGAGTGGGATTGGTGATGTCTTTATTCTTCATGGCCTTGCACACTTGTCAGGAAAAGGGAGCAGGAGGCACCAAGTTTCTTTGCTCACTCATGCTGGAGAAATCTTCCTTCCTCAGACATTTGAGGGACACAGGAGGAGCAGAGGAGAAGCCCAGCGTGTCCTGATGGTATTGCAACACCGATCAGCTGCTTCCCCAGGGAATACTCCACAGTAGGAGGAAGGGGATGTAGCTGTTGCAGTTCCCTGCTCCAGTTAATGTCACTTCTCTGGGGACACAGACAGCTGCACACAGGTCGGGTCCACCTTGCCTGTTGTAGAGGCATGGGAAAAGCAGACTGGGAAGCAGAAACCCACACACACTAACTGAGCCTCAGTGCATTGCTGGGTCATAAGCAGAACTGGCTTCATCCCCATAAGAAAGGTGAACAGAGGCACAGCCGCTTCACAGGAGGTCGTTCATGTGGTATTGGGTGCAGCACTTTGACCCTTAACTCTGCTTCAGCCCTTGCCCTTCACAAGCCGTGCACCTACACCTCCGCAGCACGCACCTCCCGCCCTCCATCCCGGCCCTCACGCAACACACCCAGCGCAACGCTGCTCCTCAGAGAACCCCGCTGAATTCTGGAGTCAGTGCAGCACTGGAACATGCTGCGACAGCGCCGAGATGCGCGTTCCCTGGCTCGTGCGCGGGGCGTCAAATCCCCTCTCCACACACAGGTTCCTGGTTCTTCGCATCTCTGCCTGTCAGTCTCCTCCAGCAGGCTGTTTGTTTTGCCCTTCACCAGAATGTGCTGCTGCATGTTTAGGCTGAGAAAGCAAAACAGCTGCTGGATTTGTGGAAGGGGAAGGGAGGGAAATGCTTTCAGTTTTGACTTTTAACCACAAAATACACACTGGATTCTTCCTGACAAATGTGACAAGAAACAGAGCCATGGATCTTTGCTGGAAGCAGACAGAGAAGAAGTTATAGAAGTTACTTCCTGACGCTTGTGCCTCTTGGGTGATTTCTGGTAACAGCAGTAAGCGCAGAGGAAAGGCAATATATCAGGCAGGGGTATGTGGGGTATGTGTTCGTGCCTTCTGCTCAGGCGAGCAGGAGAGGGCTACAGCTATGTCCACATGCTGAGCTGAAGAGCAGACTTGAAAGCGAGATGAAGCATATTGTGGCCTTAGGCCTCCTGCTTTCTGTCCATCTTCTTGGCTGTTGCTTAAAGGGTTGTGCTGTGTTGAGAAGAATTCAGTTTTCTGCTAGAAGACCAAACTGGTGTAAAGACAACAGGCCAGAGCTCAACATCAGGTCAGATGTTTCCAAACTCTACTGCCCAAGAAGAGCACCACCTTGACAGTTCCAGCAGTATCCAGCCTACCTGGAATATGATTGAACCTCCTCGTGGACAAGGTGCCTGCCTGAAGGTAGCCTTATGCTGTGGTCTTTGCCAGGAGGAGAGGCCCCAATGCACCAGATCATTGATTCAGGACCCACTGATGCATTATAACTGCTCTACTCACTGAGGCCCTGACAAACTTTTTAGTCTTTCCTCACTTGGGAAGAAGCCGCACGCTGCTCAAAGGCAGCTGGACAAAGTGCTGTCTGAGCAGGAGTCCCTCAAAGCCCTGCTCTGCAGTGCTGCTGACTGACTGATTCCCTGTGCGCTTGGAGAGGGTCTGTGTCTCAGGATGGAGCACGGCATCCGCATCCCGCAGGGACAAACGCCCAGCTCCAGTGCAGCCAAGCTGTAAGTGAGGCACCACATCATCTACTCCACGAAGGCTTTAAGAGTCTGAGGGGCTCTGAGGCTGTGCAGACATGAATGCTCTCAAGGTCTTTCTTTCAAGAGAGGGACAGTATTTTGCAGCAGAAAAAAAGGCCCATTTCCGGGCAACATGTCCTTGACTGTCTCTAAAATGGTAGTGCTGCTCAGTAGGGAATGCTCTTTCAGATCCGTTCATTCTATAAATAGAAAAAAGGAAGGAGGAAAGGAAGAAAGGAAGGACAGAAGAGAGAGACGTGGTGTATGTCTCATTAACAAATGTATTTCTTTCCCCAGCTAGGGTGGGAGCTGTCTTGCAGACGTGGAGCTGTGCTTACCTACGGGAGAGCTCCACCGAGTCAGCGTCGGTTCACTGTGAAGGAGTGGGACTCCACGTGGCTAATTTTCAGCTGATACTCAGAGGTTCTCCATGCTCCTCGTGGTTATCCCTGCTGTCCCAAGCAGAGGCACACAGTGCCTTGTCGCCTCTGCAGCTGAGGAGAGCTGTGCCAAGGCTAAGCCCGCCAAGGACACAGAAGGCGCTTGCTGTGCTTCTCTCTGGTCAGTGAGGAGCAAAGGGAGGCTGCACCAGCCTCAGGGCTCTGCAGCTGCCCCGCAATAGAGGGACTAATCGGGCACAGAGGAAGCAGAGGGATAAGTTTTGTTAGGCCTCAGCAGTGCAAAATGGAGTGCTCCTTGTGCCCTGTGGTTTCCTCACGCAGCAATCAGGTGTAGTGTAGCCACACGTAGTCCAGTCCCACAGAGGAACATTTCCCATTGTCCAACTATTTTTTTTTCCACTGCTGTAAATTTTATTACCTCAAAGGTATGGAATTAGGAAATGAAAGATGTGGAAAAATTCCTCGGACCAAAGCACTCATTTCCATCATTTCCACCTTGCCCTGGATTTCCTTCTCCATTAGTTGCAGCAGTGTCCTTGGTTCAAGCCTTGGAGTCATTAAAGTCCTTTTGAAGCTCTAGCGCCCCACATTAGTTCTCATTGCTCAGCAGAATGATACATCAGGAATAACAAAAGCCCACTTTGATCAACTACTTCCATCCTTTACAGCTGCTTCTGGGGGAGTGATTAATCCCAGTCCTTCCTCCGCTAATAATAAGTGCACAGAATCGGCTACATCCTTTGTTGCTGTTATTTTCTCTTTTCATCTCCCTTTTTGGGGAGATCTGTGAAAGGAACTTGGTGATGGCAGCCCTGTTTGTGGCGGTTGGGTGTCTTTGCTACGAGAACCCCTCCGCTGGGAGGCGACAGCAGCCAAGAGGGGGGCAGCACGTGGGCCTGGGCACTGCCGAGCTCGGGCGCAGCGCAGGCCGCGCGTTTCCTGCGCCGCACTGGCCGTGCACCTGCTCGGGAAAGCTGTGCCACGCCATGCATGTGCCTGACACCCTACCCCCGTGCAGGAGATTGCTGTTTCCTATTGGCAGGGAGCCTTTCAGGGATGCGGCGTCATTAGGGAGGAAACACTAGGCACGGGGACTTTGCTGGGAATGAGGCCATCTTTGAACAAACCTCTCAGTCCCTTGGGCTGCTAATCTGGCACCTTGCTCCCCCATGAACTTCTCCTTACAAATAAAAAGTATTCCAGGCCTTCGGTTTCTGTTTTAAGCTGACACTGAGCCGGAATTGCTCTTGATTTGCACTAATCTAATTGAGAAAAAGAGGAAGTACATTGTTGATTTAATGCTAAATGCCAGCTAAAATAGAGGACGTTGAATTATCAGTGACCACCAACCTTTTACAGATAGCACTTTAGCATCTAGGCCCACAGTCCACTGCACTTCAAAGGCTGCGAAGGGGCCGGGGATGAAGCCCTGGAGAAGCAGGGCAGGCCATTGCAGAGCATTCCCTAGGAGCATGGGGCTGCAAATGGCCTGTATAGCCCCCCAGTAACTGTGGCTGCAGGCTGAATTATGGATTATGCAGGCTGCACCCCAGGAGAGGGTGTCACACGTTTAGAACTCACGTACCTAGTCTACCTCTTTCCTGAAACAGCCGGTACTGGGGGTGTATCCTGGGCGTCTGCGCTTCGGAGTAGCTCTTCCCAGGTGTGCTCCTGAGGAACCTGCACTGCAAGCTCCATGCAGACTGATCCCAGTACTTGGAGAGTTAAGAGAGCAGAACAGGAGGCTATGGCTGGAGCTCTTCTTTTCCGCACCAGACACAGGACTGGAGGCTGCTGAAGGCTGTTGTGACCCAAGGGGTGTAACTGGGAGAGGAAAGTTCAAGAACTGGAGGGAGCTGGCTTGTGTTTTCTGTGAAATCCAGTCTGGGGAAGAGCTGGCCTGCAGCAGACTGTGGGGTCAGGCTCTTGTTCCCCAAGTCTTAACACCTCTGGCTTCAGATGGGCCTCACAACACCTCCATTCCTTCATGGAGCACACTGCTTGCAGATGAAGGAGCTGTACAGGAAAGCACCCCTGTCAATGCCACTCCTAGCTGACACCCTAATCTCTTGATAGCCTCTCCTTGCTGGGTGTTGTAGTGCTGGGCAGCACGATCTCTCTTTGAGAGCGCCCTCTGGAAGGCTCTCTGGGGTTGAGATCTTAGATTTAATGTTGAGACAAGCAAGACACCATCGCTGTGGTAAGAAGAGCCAAGACGAATGTCTTTTCTGGCATGTCACATGGGTAGCACATGCTAAACCAAAATACAGGAGTCAGCGTTGGCGAGTGAGAGGATTGTACTGAAGTACAAGTCTTTAAACCCATGTGAGACTCTGCTCCTGCCTAGAGCTTCGTCAGGCCTTCGTCATCAGCTGGAGTCCTGCAGAGCTGTGCTCAGCTTTGTCGCATCAGTCTGAAATCCGAACAACTCTGCGCTCACTCTGCTGCAACAGAGATCACGATCTCTTGCACAGTCTGCCTAAGCAGGTAGTCACTGAACCACATAGGTACAAATAATGGCAGAATTTGCCCCAAAATACATTTGCGTGCTTTTCTATCTCTGGTATATAAACATGTAAAGGAGATTTCAGTGAGTGATCTTTTTGTTTTATAAGATATCTTGGCACTTTTCACAAGTCACAACCCCCAGGGCCTGACTGTAACCCAGCAGAGCTCCACAGGCGGTTCTCATTTTGAGATTGCTGAGGATATGGCCTGGCCACACTTGGATTTTGTCAAACATATGGCCTGGAAGTGAGCTGACAGACTACAGAGGAGGCCTAAGCTGAAGAAAATAATTGGCTGTTTCATTCTTAATGCAGCAGGCATGCCTTGCATTTTAATGCCATCAAGTCCCTGAGAAGTGGCCCCAGATTCTGAGAAATCAGGAGAACTATGTAAGAAATGTGTAATTGGTCCTGCTAAAGTGATCTAGTCATAGATATAAACAGATAAAGACAAAGTGGCCTGACAAAACGGGCTGAAACTTGCAACTGCTTCGGATGAGCTGCCTATGCATCCTTGGCAAGGTTCATGGCCCTGAGATCACAAGTCATTTTTGCAGAGCTGTTAATAGCTGGGCAGAGTGGATAAGGAGGAGGGTCCAGAAGCCCTGAAGAGTGGATGGAGGAACTGACTGCAGTCATGACATGGCTTAGAGCTGTTTCACATTCCAGTCACATTTGGATTTCACTTGTCTTGTTTCACAGAAAGAAATGCTCCTGTAGGGTAGCGGTCAACCTTTCTCAAGGCTTTCTATTGAGAAAAAAAATATATTTGCAGTGCATTTTTCACATCACTAGTCAATAAAGAGTTGCATGCATTTCTGCAAGCATGTGGGATATGTGTGCCCACAAACAAGCTGTTACATTATTAGACTTTCCTTATAGATCAAGTTTGTTAGTCTGAAGATGGGGGTAGAGGGACAGTCTAATGTGCGTTTACCTCTGATTGTCTTTGAATGGGTATTTTGATCTGCTCATCTCATTTGGACTAGTTTACAGAAATAGTCTGAATGTTCTCAAATCTGGGTTCAGACCCAACTTCTCAGCGCTAGAGGACGTCTGGGTCAAGCTCCTGTCTATGCGGGCCGCACTGCTGGCAGTACCCAGGAGAGCTGGTTTAAAGCAGTACTAGCAGGGTGGACACGCAGCCAGGCTCTCATCCCTGCCTGCTCACCACGTATTCACAGCAGAAGCACCTTCTCCCTAGTTTTTTTTTACCCAAGTGCCCCAAGAGTTGGTTCCGCAGCTCACGTGGGCACGCGTCAGCGTTGCCGCGTTGCTCCTTGTGAAGCCGTTGCGCCACACGCGGCCGTGTTCGCGAGTCAGGTTCCTTGACGCACGTGGTGTCGTCTGCTCGAGCGCTCAGCAGGTAGCACCCCTGCCCGAGAGGCCCTGCGGCAGCTCCCTCGGGTGTTCCAGGCAACAACACACTGCGCAGGCTGTGACTCCATCTCCTCCTCGTGCACCTCCAAGCCGGGAAAAGGCAATGAAGTCCATCCACCAGAACAACACTGTGCTCCCTGGGATCTGGCTGAACCCACGCACTCTTCTACCCTGCTACGGATGGCCTGACCCTCTGGTCCTCTCCAGGCTTCCTTGCACGAACCTCCAGCTGCGTAGAGGGGCACGCGGCTCGCCTGCACTACCTGTGTTGTGCGCAGGGATGTGCCGCAGCAGGGCCGCCGTGGAAGCGCCTGCGCCAGGCCCGGCCGGGGAGGCTGCCGGCACCGGCACCGCCGGCCGCTCTTGCCGCTGCTGCCGCCAGTTTGGGCCACTTTGGAGCAGGTCATGGCAAACGGCTGCAGCCACTGGAATGATTCCCCCCTCGGAGATCAGTACATGAGAATAGAAACAGGCCAATATGTGTTTTTCTGTCATGTGCTAGCTTCTTCTGCCATCCTGTGAACGAGCGTCTTGTTTTCTTCTCCTTGATCAGACAGTTCCACCTAAAACAGGACTTGATACCGAAGTAAATCTGGTAGGAGAATACACTTCCTGTTTATAAAAATACCCTTCCTGTGTGGAAGAGCCCTCTTCCTGTCCACACTCATCTGCGTACATCATCCCAGACCTGTTTCTATGCAGAAACAGGCAGAGTGACAGCGGGCTGGGGATGTTACAGCAATTATGGATAGTGAAGTAGCAAATAAATTCATGTGTTTATTTTACCACCTCTGGAAGGCAAACTGTTTTAACCCCACATATGCCTAATGGCAGCCAAGATGCCATCCTATTTACCTAAAGAGCTTTATCTCTTTGGCTTGCGGATAGACCCTATCTGTGCGTTTCCAGAACTGCGGTCTCATTACCATGAACTTCTTTAGCTAATTTACAGGTAGTGCATCCGACTCTTGTAACTGCATCAACATGCTCACACATTCGCAGCAGCAGAGGGCTTGAGCTGTGTATCTGAAATGATAAAGTGTTTAAGAAAAAAAAAAAAAAAAGTCTTAAAAGGCGTTGAGCTGGATGTTTTGGCCCATTCCCCTCGTTATGGGTTTTCCCGTGCTGTTCATCAGGGCTCAGGCTGCGCAGGCAGCTGCCCTCTCCAGTGGCGATTCCTCTCGTGCACATCAGTAGCTCTGCGAGAGCCGCGTGGGGAGCGCACCGGGCACCTCACCTTCTGCCAGGGCTCCCGAGGGCCTCCTGAGCCCCCGCAAGACATCAGGATCCCGCGAGGGGCATGTTCAGAGCTCAGCCAACCCGGGGTTCGTGCAGAACGCACCCCAGGTCACGCTGCAGAGAGCTGCAGCATGAGGCTGAGCGGTTCAGCGTGAGGGGGAGCTTTCTTCAGGCGGATGGGGGCGTCACATCGGAGACGGTCACGTCAGCATGGTTGCTGACGGCGCTAGAAACTGGAAGGATTCCCCGTGTCAGAGTCAGTTTACACCGATGGGTAGAGAGCAGTGACCAAGGGATCTGGTCACCTGGTATTAACAAGGGATCCGGCAGCAGATAAACCAACCCCACTCTCCCAGCTGAAGCAACATCCAGGTACTGCAGCGACCCCAACCCATGGAAGGCACCGCCAGAGCTGCCCGATTTACTTTGGTTTTGGAAATTCTGCTTTCTCCTCCAGCTCTGTCCCTTGCTTTGCAAGCCATGAGGTCGCCTTCCCAGCCAGAGTGACGGCTCCGGGCTCAACCTGTTATCTTTTTGCCAGTCACAACAGTGTTCCTTGCTGCAAATACTTGTTGTCACACAGGGAGCTGGTGACCTCCCTGAACCAGCATTTACTGCTTTTATTGCCCCGCGGTGTTGGGCAGGGATCAGTGGGTGGAAGGCAGTGCGCTCCCTGAAGAAAACACCCGGATGGGCTGAGAGCTGCTTTCTGGGCCGGCACCGGCGCCGGCGGCGGCCCCGGCGGTGCTGGGCGCTCCCGGCCTCCTCCCCGCGG
>VZSV01000001.1:10839273-10885590 GCA_013398735.1 Nothocercus julius | reverse complement strand
GGCCGCGGGGGGAGCCCTGGGCGCGGGGCTCCGTGCGGGTGTCCGTGGGCGCCCGGGCGCAGGAGGGGCAGTGACCCCCTCGCTCCGTGGCTAGCGCAGTGCTCAGAAGGGACCGAGGAAGGACCCTGGAAGGAGGGCGGTGGGCCCGGGGCGACGTCTGTCTTGTGGCGGGAGTCTCTCTCAACTGGTTTGGGAAGACAACCACAAATGGCAAGTGCAGGGGCTTAAGGGATTTGTGGGTTTGCTTCCGCCATTGGTATACTCTGCAATCTAGGAGATTTTTAAAACTCCTTACCATTTCCCTGATTGTAAAACAGGGGTGATAATGCCATATTTTGTAAGGTCCCAGAGTGACTGGGGTGTATAAAATTTAAATTGTGCCATAGGATTGGCAGAAACTAGGCCCGTGTGGCTTGAAAGAGAATATAGATTAGTTGCATCCCTTGACTTGCAGTGACAGCAGTGACAGGGAGTGGGAACCACTTCCTGAGTCCCTCCGAGAACTTGGCCCACACAGACTGGCACTTGGAAATCCTCTCCACCTTGCCCTGTCTCCGCATTCACTCTTCCCCCTCCGGTCTCTGACCTAGAATTCAGTTGTGTCTCCATACACAATAATATTCAACATATTAGGCCATGGGCTTTTCAAGGTCAGCACCATCAATATGTGGAAAGCCACAGAGGACAATAACAGGTTGATAAGTCACATGGCAAATTAGCAAAAGGCCCTCAAGGGTTGTAAAATGTATCAGATCCACTAATCACAGCCCTTTCTGATAGTTTCTGCAATTTGCTGGTAGTAAACATCCTGCCTGCTCGCCATGCCAAGGACACTTCCCCATTGTGTGACAGTAGGCAGCTGTCAATCCCAACTGCTTCTGACACGAATGTGAAGTTCTCCCTTTTTGTCCTGACCAGAACAGCTGGAGATATCCATCCTGCAGAGCTCAATAATCTCTTCTGCTTTCAGAGACACAGCTGAGGGCCCTGGTGAAGAAACCCTGCTTGATGGAGCGGGAGGTCTTTCTGGTGGGTCTGCTCTGCAGACGCGGCAGGCAAGCACGCGTCACATGCCACTGCTGCTGCGGGTGCTGTGCAGCAGATGAGCAGCACGGCGAGCAGAGAACGGGAGTGTCCCCAGCCACGCCAGCAAGGCCTGCAGGGTCCGTCTGCATGAGCCGGCCCCCCTCAGCAAGTTTGCTCTCCAGCATCTTGGAAGGAGACACAAGCGCACCCGCAAAAGCTCGCACAGGGGTTGCAAACATACTAGCTGCTACAAATTCATACCGAGGCAGTGGGAAGATTAGAACTGGTAAAGGCACAAATTTCCTATGCTGAGAATACTTTAAAGATAATTCTGCCTGAGATTTCTTCTGGGAGTGACAGGGTAGCCAGCATTTGTGAGATTCCTGTGAAACAGGGCTGCATCTGTGCTAATGTAGGATCTAGGCTTTATCTATACTAGCAAATTAAACATTTGCAGGCACTGGAGCTCAATCAACTACTCTGTCAAACAGAAATATCTCTGGCACTGTTTTGTCCTGGGCCACCCAGCACACTTCCATACAGCTCCATGGCATGGTAAAGGAATTAGCACAACCAGTGTGAACATGAGCTGTTCAATGCTAGCTGGCCTCAGTGTCAGAGAAAAGCCCTGGGTTTGTTTAATTTGTTAATACAGATGTACCGTATGGTTTTCCCAGACTTGTAATTCACAGCCTCTTGGAAAAAAAGAAACACAAGTCTGTTCCTTGTCTTAAGCATCTGACACTTGAAAGGAAGGTGGCTCACCATTAGCTTGAGCAGAGCAGGGACCCCGATACAGCACTGAGGAGACAGGACACAGGCAGAGCAGTCCGTTCACGCTCCTTTCTGCCCGTCCTTGGGCGGGTTTTGCCTTCGCTGGCAATAGCTAGTGGCCTGGCTCCTTGTGGAGGGCCTTGATCCGGGAGGTGATCCCTCCTCTCCTAAAACAGGGGCCACAGATAAATCACCTCTGGCAGTGCCTCTCTCTGGAGGGCGCCGGCTGGCTCACCCACGCTGGTACCTAGCGTCGCGCTGGCTGAGGGGAGCCGCTTTCTCACGGCTCTTGGGCTGGGGCAAACACAAAGGGTATTTGCATCCTCCTGCCGGAGAACAATCCTCCCCAAATGATAGGGGCACTGCAGACACGGGGAACGCGCAATGAGGAAGAAATGGCCCGGTTATCTTCATCCTGTTAGCTCTGTTCCTGCAGTGGTGCCCAGTGTCACTCAGAGATAAAGAGCGAGCACCTTATTATCACCATCATGTCTGCCCTTGAGGGTTTATTCTTTCACCCTCTCCTGTCTTTGTTTCTCTCACCCTTCCCTGATTTTTTCTGTGTTGTCTCCCTACTTCCTACCATGCAATTCCCACTTCCCATATAGGTCTCACTCCTACCCTGTCCCCATCCTGTCTGCTAAAATAATCAGCAGCGAAACACCGAATATGGCCGTTCGCATTGTTTCCGTGGAACCTGGTGGCCAGCGTGCGGGTGCGATGAATGAAGGCAGGACGCGCTTCTCAAAGCCATTGTTCTGAGCTGTCTGCCGCCGTGGCAGAGCTCTGCCCGCGCCCCTCGCAGGGCGCCGGCACGGCAAGGGCTTCTCCTCTGGCCTAAGGAAAGAATCAGGCCCTGTATTTTAAGTGGGGCTGTTTAGTTTATAGAGTGTGCTCTTAATAACTAGCCCTTAGGCCAGAGTAGGTCCACGGGATGGAGGTCGGATGACAGCATCATGATGTGGCCGTTTGTGAGCAGACAGCAACTCACTTTGTTTACTGCCCGAGGCGGTTGTAAAGAGCGGGAATCTGTTAGTGCAGCAGTGAGCGTGGGTTGGGATTGCCAAGCCTGAACTAAGACTCTCTTCAGCCCCAGGCAGCCCTGATGTCATGCTCAACGCACTCGTGCAGCTTTCAGGCAGCTGGAGGAAGGAGGAAAGACTGCTTACAAAGAGCTGCATAGACGGTTCCTGGCTCAGAGTAACAGCATGAAAACATGCTGTAGTACCTTCTGGCCAACGTGTGTAGTGCTCCCAGTTTATGCTGGTCTTTGGGTACGTTTAACTCTATGACATAGTGCTGTGCCCAAGGAGTCAGGAATGATAGCAGATCAACCTGGAAGACATTAGTAGGATTTGCAGGTGATAAAATACTCTCTTCCTGGACGTTTTGGTTTGCTTTAATAGCTTCCAGACTTCCAGCATAAAGAAGTTGACAGGACCTTGCCCAATATCTGAATAGCTACACTGTACAGTTTACAAACATGATTCACCAGAAGAGCACTAAGTGGGGTTTGAATATTGACGTAACAAAAATGAACATGAAGTGAGACATCCCATCTGCTGAGAAAATTGTTGAGCTTGCTGGTAATTGAAAACTCAAGACAGTCTCATCTATTTCAGTAAAAACATCTTTCCATACCAGGAGAACAGCTTCCCCTCCGTGTTTTGCCCCAGCTTTGCACGAGATCTGTCCTGCCTGCGACTCATGTTCCCCTTTTGACCTGAGCAATGGATCAATGTTCTTCTCTGGGGTTTGTATACTCCTAAAGTGTGTACATAGAGGCCCTGATATAACAAAGCCTGGAGGGTCCCAACTTCCTATCCTAAACAAGAGTTTCCCCGAACACAGGGGAGGATGACACAATTTCTTGTAAAGTGCCAGTTCTTTCCCAGTGACAAATGCCCCCTCACAAATCTCTTGCTCCCTCTTCCCCCAGAATTGGGCAACGAGAACCTTTCTAGGGGCACAGAACCAGCTATAAATATTTTATGGCAGTTTAACAGGCAACCATCCATCAGCTGTGCTGCTGCAAGGGCCCACGTGCCTGGCAAAACACCTTAGTGCAAAGCCCCTCCATGCCCACCTAGTGCAGGCTGCCTACTCGGTTGATGGTAGGCATATGCCTGCTGGCAGAGGAGGAGGTGTCCTCCTTGGGTCCCTGCATGGAGCTGTGTTCAGGCTGTGCACAGCCTCCCTGGGTGTCACCAGAGCAGCTGCCCAAACCTCGGCCAGCCTTGCTTGCTGCGGGCCAGGCCTTGCCCTTGGTTTCAGTGATTGCTAGGCAGAGGTTTCATTTGTTCAGTCTGAGTGGAAAGGCCTTGCGTGACCAAAGACCTCCATGGGGACCTCTCATGATCATAGCGTGAAGGTGCAAGGCCTCCCCCTTTGGTAGCATTTCAGGTCCTGCTCTGACGCTGTCTGGGCTTGTTTCTAATATCTCTGTTGCACAGACTTCTGGCCAAAGATCACAGCTTCCTGAGAAATTCAGCAGCCAAACCCTTCCAAGCTCTGTTCCTTTGAAGAAGCCACTTGACTTATGGCCATTGAACACTGAATGTCTGCCTAAAGTGACAAATGAAAGAAGGCAACACAGCTTCTGAAAAATACAGCACTGTGCCGTGACACACTCATTTCTCATGTGGGGCAGGAGGAATTTCCCTGAATTTTCCCTGACAGTCTTCCAGCCTCTACCCACTCCCAACTCTTTTACTTTGGACAGTTTCTGGTAAAAGCTATTTGATGGGACTTCGCCATACAAATGCAAGCACAATTAGTATTTTTTCCAGGTGTGAAAGATATGGAAGTGCAGCAGGTCTGACTATCTTTTATCCAGACTGACAATGGGGAAATGTCGATCATGAGCAACCTGATCTCTCTTTGAAGCCAGTCCTGCTTGGAGGGGCTGCTGATCTCCCAGAGGTCCCTTCTGATAAATTATTCTGTGATTCTACAATTCTTCATTATCCCTGGCTGTTCCACACAGTGAAAGAATTTAACCCAAGGCTGCAAGAGAGCCCTTTTGCTCCAAACCCTCTCTTATAGTAAGTGAAACATTTGCTGAGAGATGAAGGTTCAGAAGAGGAAATTGCACTTTCTCTAGCTAGTCCTGATGATCTAATCACTATCAAGCAGAAAGACCAGGCAAGAGAGGGACTTGGCTGTAGTCTAGTGATTAGCACTGCTGGGTGGGAAGAAGGATGCTTTGAAACTGGTTCCTGAGCAGTTCCTGTTTCTTGTATGACAACAGAGTATTTTACAAATACATCAGTGTGCAGTGCCCATGGAACACCAGTGTCGTGGCTATGACACCATCTGAGCAGGGCTTTTAGCCACTTACCTTTCAGACTTACGGGCTCCAATCCTTTTGTAGATCCAAGCCTAGGTGACTCATCACATTGCCGAACTTACGCTGCCCAGGATAAAATAGGGCTTTAACAACCATAGTATCCTGCTTCCTTGCCCCATTTATTATTTCATAATCCTTCCCAGGCTGCTGACAGTTTCAGAAGTCAACTCTTCTTCTTTGAGGCAGCATTTCCTGGTAATTACAATCCTGTTTTGATTTTTCCAACTGCTGAGGAAAGAGGTACAATCCTGAAGCACACATGTGGCATTGTGGGTGGGAGGAGAGAAATTCTTTTGCAGTATTTGTACATTAGGAACACGACTGCCAAAAAGCAAGCTGCCAGATGCCTGCGGTCCACATGTTAGGTAAAAGCAGAGTAGCATCTTGGCAAAGGAAAGGAACATTGCATGAAGAAACCTGAAGCCTCTACAGTTCACATTGTCTTCACAGGAGACAAAAGCCCTGGGCCACAAAGTGGTACCCCATCAGCTGCATTTGCCACAAGGCAATATATTTTGCTTTGACTGCTCTGAAAGCAAATCCCTTAAAGGAAACATGTGCTGGGTATACAAATGCAGTGTTTCGTTTATTTAAAACACAAATATAAAACCAAACAGGCTTTCACAGTTCTAAGTCACAGATGTCTTTAACGAAAAACAGCTATTGGAATGTTAATAACAGCTCCTTGTACCGTAAGCAATGACTCCACTCAGTCATGCTTTTAGGAAACTAACAGTTTCGACAGATCAACCTATTAATCACTTGGCCTCCTAATGGTTCATTTAAGGGCAAGTCTCATGAATTTGTTAGAGCGCCGTGTTGACAGTTTGCTGAGCGGTATAGACAGATGTCCCATATTCTGCTCCTTTGAGGTCCTAAAATGACAGGCTCTCCTCTGAGATACTAATGAAGAATTCATTGACCCAAACTGCTTCTATTCATGCACAGCTTAGCCACTTACTAGCTCAGAAATACTGCCGTGGCTACGAAACACTCATCAATACTAAGAAGATGACAAGTCATGACCCCACACCAACAACTGTGGAAACTCAGATGACTAGCTGTGTCCCTCGGTGCAGCCACTGAAAGAGGCCTATTTATACTTTTGTGAGTCTGGTCCTGTTAGGAACGGCAAGGTAGTTCAGCATTTGCTTTCACTGGCTCCTCTTACCACTTAGAGGTGAATCTTGCTTCTTCACTGAAAACAGGTCTTTCAGATACGTATTTTTCAAAAGTGGTATTCTGGAAGTTGGGGATTTTCTGATGATTGGATCTTCACATTTTCCTCTGCGACGTCTGCCATCTCTGCCCTGCAGCTTCATTCCTGAGAACCATCATGTCAAACTGTTCAAAAAGGACAAGGGATGAAGCAGATAAAATGATAAGGGATGATGCATACAATGATGCCCAAGTGTGCACAACACTAGTCTGCAAAATGCAAACTGATTACTTTCATGTATTTTTAGAAATTCTTTCAGGCTTAATCATTATTGTCATCATTAGCGAGCCAGAAAAGACTAGCTAGATC
The DNA here is from genome assembly GCA_013398735.1 of Nothocercus julius. Lineage (NCBI taxonomy): Eukaryota > Metazoa > Chordata > Aves > Tinamiformes > Tinamidae > Nothocercus > Nothocercus julius. The sequence continues at coordinate 10,878,913 of VZSV01000001.1, read as the reverse complement.
TGGATTTTCCTCTCCTTACATTTCAGTTTCAGGAGTAAACATAGCTTTTGTGACTGGGGCTGATGAATTGGCGTGAGTTTCAGCCAAGGGAGGCTTCAGTAATCCCTGTCGTCACTCCGGGGAGCGACGGTTCTTCTACTGCAGCATCCACACAGCCCCAGTGAGTGACAGGGCCAGAGCTCCTCTCCAGCACGCTGAGCTGCTGGTGAACACGTTAGGCTAAGATGGTCCGTTTGCTTGTGCAGCACGAGGGATGCGTGATGTTGGGGGACCGTAACTTCTGTTAAGGGAGCAGGGCAGGCAGCCGGAGGACACGGTGCCATTTGCCGGGACCGTAGCGTCAAAGCCCTTGAATTGGCAACTGGTGGCTCTGCAGAATGGTGACATTTATCCCTTCTGGTAAAAGCAAGACAAATGGCAGTAGCAAAGCACATTACAGTAGGTTACAGACAAAAGAAGCCACCTCTTCTTTTTATATAACCTTATCTTACCCATCATTCTCTGTAGTTTGCTCTTCCCCTCTCAAAATGAGTAACAAGCAATATAACCAAGGCGACAGCCTCGTATGCATTTTCCACACAGTCATTTTTTTCAACTAAATCTCAACAACCAGCTCGGAACCAATAACATGTTTTGCTAAGGAAAGAGCACTATTATTACTGGAATGATTGACGTGATTACTTGTGTTGATTGTTGTGTTGTCAATCTGAGCATATGTCTGTGTACAGACACACACGCACATCCATTTGGAAAACCACCATCTCTTTCCCAGCAAGGTCATTCCATCAGGGGACATATTTGATTCACGGAAAAGAAACAGGAAGGATAATAGGAGAGAACTGCTGCAAAACTTGGAAGTCTGGTGCCTAAGAGGGCCACTTGGCCTTCTTGTCGTAAAAAGGTGAAAGTTGAAGACTGCGGCATCCTCATCTCCCTGCCCTGCATGAGAAAAGCCAGAGTCACAGGCCTGCAGAAGTGAGTTGTTTTGGTGCAGGGTTCCTGTTTGTTACTCATTTCCCCTCCCTGTCCCAACACTCTGTCTCTTTAAAGCTCTTCCAAGATTCCTTATAGGAGAAGATCAGCTGCCAGCACAGAATTTCCTGCTGTACTCTCAGCGAGTCTTATCTCTGCAATCTTCTCGCAAACTGAAAGGGAACTTTTTTATTTTATTTATTTATTTTTACAATCAGGCCATTTCTGTGAACTGACTGGTCTTTCTATTGCTGACTTATGTGATGCACTTTCTTGGAAAATTCATCAGGTAATTTGCTTTAGATTGCACGCTCCAAATTATTCCCTGCTTCTGTGACTTGTAGGAAATGAACACTGTGAGGTTGCCCTTCTTTTCAAAGTCCTTTAAAAAGTCCTTTAAGTACTTTAAAGTCCTTCACAGATTGGGCCAGGGGTCTCACAAGTGTTCATCTCTCTCGCCTTTCTTTGGTTCTTTTCTCCTTTTGTTAGCATAATTACCTGCTAGATCACATGTCTGTTAAAGAAACAAGAACTGATTTTCCTGTAACCCTTCCCTGCTACCAGGGTCATGGTGTATTGCTTAATTTCACTAAATATCTGTTGATGTTCAAAGTTAAGGCAAGAACATGCCTCACCATTTTCTAAATGTAACTCACTTAGCAGGAACCATCCAACACAGCTGAGATGTCTCTCCTCTTCAGCCTTCTCCTTCATGCTCTGCCCTGTGCCCATGTCTCTGTGGTATATTGGTATATTACACATGGCAAGATGGGGCATTGCATCTGGGTACATGGATACTCCTCATCCTGATGAATAATTAGGGACTTTTCCAGACATACAGTCTATATTAGGAAAAGATTTTCCCTTTTTTTTTTTTTTTTTTTTTTTTTTTTTTAATAGGAACAGCAGGTGAAGGCCTAACAGCCTGGGCCAGATGTCCATACAAGATGAGTAAGGCTGAGCTGACTTGGCTCTCCCCTTGAGTCACTGACTTACCTCTGTAGTTAGTTCTTGGGTTGAGCAAACCAGAGCCTGCTCTTTGGGGGAAAGAGCCGCCGTGGGCCAGTGCTGCCAGGGAGAAGGTGGCTCGTGGTTCTGTTCTTGCAGAGAAGCTGGCAGAGGTACGTCCTGCCTAACTGCAGCTTGTGTCTCCATGTGGCTGGATCTGATAAAAACTGCTGTCCTTTTATTCAGCAAGGAGCATAAAGGAGCCATGACTGTTCATCACGCACAGCACGGATGAGAAGGGGAACAGCATTTCCATGACTGTGCAACAGTGACAAATGCTCCATTGCATGGCAGCATGGGCTAGGGAGGGCACCAGCTATTGTACTGGGTGGCAAATGTTCCAGGACTGTGAATGGAGAATAGAGAGCTGTGTTAGAAATCAATGAAAGGAGAAGAAAATTACAATCTGCTGAAAGAAAATTCTTCATATCTTCTCCGAGTCTTGAGAGAAAAGTAGAAGAATATGAAAGAAAACAATAATGAAAATAGCACGATGTTGCATCACATCCCTAAACTAAACACTCAGTGAAACATCACTCAATTCTCCAAGCAAAAGAGAAATATGCATCTGAGAAGCCTGATGTGTTCTCCTCGCTCACAGCACCCACTGAATAGCCTAAGGGAGCAATATTACCAGGAATCCTTTGCGAGGGCATGAGAGGAAAAGATCTGCTTTGGACATACCTGACCTTTATTAACCATGTTGGCCATTTGGCCTGGGAGCAAAAACCTAGTGGGCTGATATGCAGCACTGGCCTTCCACTGCAGCTACCATGCACAGCAAGGATCCTGTTTCGCAACTGACTCTTGAATCCGGCTGAAACAAATTTTACTTCTCACTGCTGACCAGTTTTACTTTTCTTTTCTAATGAGGTCGTTCCCATTGTCCTCATGAGAGACCTGTCAAGCCAAATCTGGGCACACTGTGGTTACGGCAGTGTCAGATGGAGAAGGAGCAGGTGGCCATGCCCCTAAGCTCCTTCCTTCCCCCACTGTCATCCTTGGAGTATGGTTAGCAATGCAGCAACCTTGCTTTTGGCATCAGAAGTTAATTTGCTAGCAAATTATTGAAAACTCAGAATTATTCCCATTCCCCACACAGCAACAAAGAATAAACAGTTAATATTTTCCTGACTTGAAGACCTGTGTGGTTTGCCAATGCAAGACAATTGTTTGGCTAGTTTGAGCGCATCCCATCAGGCAGCCTTTTGTAGAGTTTGTTTACTGCTGGTCCCTCATGACATGACAGCCTGGGGAAGATCTAGGGAACTCCCATCTCCCCACCATCAGCACAGAACTGTGTTACATGGTGCCAAGCTTTTACGTCCACAGTACTTAGGAGCACAAACCTGACTCGTCCATTGCGGCCCTCTGGCTTCAGACAACATCGGTGATGCTGGTGTTCCTGGGGTGCTGCTATTCTTACCTGCTCTGGAGAGGTAGTTCAGTTACTTTATCTGTCTACAGTCGATCTAGTCATCTAAACTCCCTTTAACTACTGATAAGATACAGGTGCTTCTAGGGTATGGTTCATCCCACCCTAAAGCAGAGAGTGGGAACAGCTCAGATGATTCACTTTCTCTCCACCAGCTAAAATGGTTCCTTCTCTTAAGTTAGGGGGAGGTAAGTGTTGCTCTGTCTGTATGAAGACTAAGCCTACAAGGACAGAGAACTCAGCTGAGAGGCAACAAAGGCACCAGGCACCATTCCCACCCTGCTGCCAGCTAACATCAACGGTGTCCAGGTGGGGAAAGGAAGACACACCGGGCAGCAGCAGGATGACCCTCTAGCCCTGACTTGTCTGCCCACTTCTGAATGCTTTGGAAAAGCCACTGCTTAACGTGCTAGTGGTTTTGCTTGGTGATCAGTAACCAATCATGCTTCAAATCCCAGCTACTGTTTGCTGGTTAACCCTGCAGGTCTCCTTCCTTCAGGCATGAGCCACCTTCCTCATCCGGCCTGAATCCTGCCAGCTCACAAAGGCTTGTGAATTCATGCCGAGAAGGGAGCATAGCCTGGCTTAAATGGGACTCTGTAGGGCCGACTCATACATGGTGAGTTCCTAGATGGCCACAGGAGCATTTCACATCAGTGTCTTACAGTTTAGCAACATTTCCAGCTCCTGTTTTCCATCTGCTCGGGTTGGGCATCTCTTTGTCAAATGCGTTTTTCACATCTGACATGCAGTGCTGTCACAACACCAGAGTTAACAACATGACCACAACTCCACGCTCCTTCCTGAAAGCATAATAATCGAATGGCAACAGCAGAAGAGCTGCAGAATTTCCCTTTTCCACCTCTGACCAGCATCAAAACTTCAAAAAGACCCCTTACTTTGATCAGTTTGTTTCATTTCCTGGCAGGTTTTGAGCAGCAAAGGAGAAGAAACTGACAGTATTTTGAACCTTACGATATCAAGGATATGAAGGATATCAATATCAAGGATATTATAAGGTGAAACTGTGAAAAGTTTCTAAGTGTCTGAAAGGTCTAAATCTCCATCCTGAGCACTTTTAAATACTCAGAAATCTAGATTTCACTGGAAGTCAGCAGGAATGACACTTTTACTAAGCAACTTCAAGAGTGGTTAACAGCTCCGAAGTCCACTCTGATGCCTTGCAAAATTTTGCCCATTTATAAATTACTTTTTTGTGTGTGTCTTTTTTCAGTGCCAGTTTAGTGCAAATGTTGGCAAGATCCCTGTTAGTTTGTCTGGACCCCGAACCACTTTGCTGAATGCTTAATCACGCTGCTCCCTCTCCCCCCCTGCACAAGCCATTTATACAGCAAGGGAATCAGCTGGTCGATGAAGCAGACGAGTGGAGCGGGGGAGAGGGAGCGAGCGCTTGAATGGGATGAGAACAGAGCCACGGGCACCTCAAGAAAGTTTATCTGCCTCCAGTGCCAAGCGCACACAGTGCTAATCTTTTGTTGCCATGAATATTCAAGCCCAGCTGCCAGCGACAGAGGGAGCAGCTGCAGTGGCAGAGCTGGCAGGTCCCCTCCTGGTGCCCTCGCTTGCCGACCCTGGCATCTGGGGCTGTCTGGGGCTGGGGGGAGATGCCTCTCGCCTTGCAGACTCCCAGCCTGTCGGCAGAGCAGCCCCACACTTCCTGCGCAGCAAGAAGTCAGGCACACGCTCACCTCAGAGCCTAGGGACTCTCCTCCCTTGCTGACGGGGGTCTGCCAGCTGCTCCAGATGTTTGCAGCCTCTGAAGCCCTGCAGGCAAGGTGAGAGTCAGGAACAAACAAGAGCTGGGGCAATGAGAGATTGAAGAAGCTCCTGTTACCACTTGGAGAAGCCAAGTTAAGGTGCTGAAGGCCTCGTGGAAGGCTGGACACGTGACAGATCTCAGTTGTCATCACAGCAAGTCCGGGGAAGGGGCATAGTTGGCAGGGCAAGGCAGGCTGGTGGCATGTCATTAAAGGAGAAGTGCAAGGCTGTGTAGCAGGTTATTTGTTTCTTCTGGTTAGCTGTAATTTACCTGACTGCCTGGAAGACTTCTCCAAGAGGAAGAGCCCAGCCACTTGCTATTTGCCTGGCAGGCATCCCATTTGATATTAGAAGGGACACAGAGCATAGATGCTTCTCTTGGATTTATATCTACCTTTGTCCTTAAGATTGCTATTAAATGATAACAGTTTGTGCCTAAGAGCTTTATCTCCAGCAAATCCACCTCCTCCTGCTGCTACTTTTCACACCAAGAGGTCAAGGGTTTAGAAACTGATTTCAGACTTGCAAGCTGTTACCCCAAAGTGCTAGTACAGCAGAAGGAAGGCACCACTATCACAACAGGTAAATTTGTTGGCAGACATTTGAAATAACTTCTTATATTCTATTAGTCGTGCATTTACTCCCTCCAGGCTTCACCTTGAAGTGAGTTTTGAGAAAAGCTCAGAGGAGATGAATAGAGGAGTATCTAACACCCTTGGCTGCATGAGGCTGAGGAATCAGGCGCTTAGTTGCTGAGCACAATCAAGGTGCTGCTGGGCATAGGGAATGCATTTTTAGGAAAAAAAAAAAAAAAAAGGAAAAAAAAAGAAAAAAAAAGTATTACTGAATATCAGCTAAATGGCAAATGGCAGAGAAGTGGGAATATCTGGATTCACAGCCTGAATTCCGCTTCCTGAATTCTGTCCAACTTCCTGTTTAGACACCCAACTCCTTAGAGCAACTAGACAAATAATGAATATGGCACAACAGCTGTCCTAGCAACCTGGAAATCACTGAGGAGCCTGTTGTGGCACAGAGATTTCTTTCAGAGTGTTGTGAACTTATTCTGCTAAAAATATACATTAAAATCTCCCTTCATTCCTCTGGTCTGGCAGGAGATGAATTACACAGAATGGAAGCGTCTCATTTTTTGAAGATGCGGAAGTCCTCAGCTCTGCCTTCCACCCTCCCCTGGAGGCCAGGTCAAGCAAAGGCTGGGGGCATCACTACCAATTTGCTCGAGCCTTTCCAGTTGCTCTTGCCATACCTCCGACTCTCAGCGGAGCTTTGAGGAGCAGGACTAGAGGCAAATGACAGCAGGAAACTATCAGGAGAGATAGGACAACTTCATGGGAGGATGAATATGTGAAATACACCATCAGTCCAAAACACCTTGTTGCAGCTCTGGTTTCAGAATACATCAGAGAGAACCAGGTTGGTTCATGTGTGCTCAAAGGCAGGAACCAAGAATGCCAGCAGTGGTCCATTCTGCCATCTCTCTCTCAAAATTCAGAAGGCAGCTGCACCATTCTCGGCAATTCCTCTCTCAAGGAGACTGGAAGTGCTCCCTTCACTTGCCATTGTCTCCTATAACGGATACCAATACATGGGCCATTTAAGTTTGTTAAGTCTTCTATATTCTTCCTGCATGTTTGATATCTTCCTCTGCCAGGCTAGCCTCTGACCTCTTTCCTTGTTCAGGGCAAGCTGTTTTTTAGTGGTTCTTTGTTCCTTATTTTTTTGTCTTGTGCAGATTAGTTTTTTGTGCCTGTGAATCAAAGAGAAGATCCTGCTCAGCCCACAGCTGTGTACTGGCACTATTTGGTGCACTTTTTGAGCTCTTATGACCTAGTGTACCTGCATTCTTGGGATGCTGGTCTGTCAAGAAATGCAGAATCTGCAGAACTCTGCCAGAGTTTGCAGACAGCCTGAAAAAACAGTTTGTAGAGAAGGAACTTGCTTATTCCAAGAATATTTGTCTTATTATGCCAGGTGTCAGAGACTTCAGTTGGCCTCTGTGGACACCTAGTTGGTGGCAATATTCCTTATGATTTCTGCTGCATTTTGAATTTTAAATTCTGTAGCATTTTCTCTGACTCTGCTCTATCATCCTGACACAACACATGAAGTCCCTTGCACCACAAACCCTAGAAAGCAAGGGATCCTGCCAGGGGGTTTAACGAAAGCTCAACACAGAAAACACTGAAAAAAAAACACAAAACAACAAAAAAAACCACTTAATTCTAGGCTCGTTCTAGAATGTCTCAGTAAAGAAAAGGCTGGGGATATCTGTAGGGCAAGGACTGGAAACTGAAGTCAGCCCCAGGTCACCACAGTATGCACTTGTGCACAAGCAGGGCCTTAAATCCGGGTATAGTAAACTGGTTCTGGAGAGGTCCTCATCCAGTGCAACGCTGCTGGTTTAGGAACAACAGAGCCTGATACCCATGCAGGTTTTAGCCAGTTTTACAGCCCTTAAAGCTTCAAAGATTAAAGAGAGAGAGAGAGATGGGGAGCTTAAACAAGTGATCATGTCTGAGCCTAAATAATTCCCCCCCTCCAAAAAAAAAAAAAAAAAAAAAAAAAAAATCCAAGCCTTCATTTTGCTGCTCCCATAATAATCTAACTGTGGCCAGATGTACGTTGCCTATTGCTTCAAAGTAAATTGGAGTTTAGAGAAAACGCGTTTCGCAATTCACTAACGCAGTCCATCAAGCCCATGCCAGGGAGAGCTGGCTAACATGCAGATTTTCCAGCTCACACATCCTACGGGTGGATTTGGGTTTATTCGCGCTTCTACGCATAGCTCGGCACACGACGCAGCACGCGCTGCCTTTCGGGTCCGACACCGCGCACGCGGCTAGGCCTGCCGCAGCACGGCGGTACCTCGTAGCAAGGCCCCGGCGTGGACGCTCGGCACGTTCGGCCTCAGGCCCGGCCTGGAGGCTGCCCTTGAAATTCAGCGTGGATGCAGCCGCGGTGCCGATTCAGCACGGCCTCCCCAGGTGGCCCGCTCGCCCGGCACACGCGCCGAGCGGCGCCGCAGCAAGCGCTGCTGCCGCCCGCGGATGCATCGCGCCACCGTCTTTCCTGGAGAGGCGCCGCGTCATCCGCAGAGGGTTGCGATTCCGGCAGCGGCTTTCTGACGCAGCAAGCTGCATGGAGGCAACATGTTAGCTCACCTTAAATCACGAATCACTTCTGGAAACGCCGTGCCCTTCCTGGTGTGCTTATACATACAAATATTCTGCACGAACAGGCCACACGTGCAAGCGCACACTCGGCCATACGCGTCCGTGCATCCACACGCGCTGCCCTCCACGTGTGCACGCGTGCAGGCGCCGCTCTCCCAGCGCCACCCTTCTGGCAGGCAGCGCCTTCTGCCCTCGCCTCACTCACTAACAGCGGGCACTTACTGTCCCATCTGCAGATGTCACTCGTTCCCTTGCCTTGCTTTCTTGCCTTCCAGCAAACGGGCCCTCTCTTTACCTACAGTCACACTGCAGCCTGCCCCAGCTCTGAAACTGGTGCTTTTCGAACATGCAAATTTGCTGCTGACACCTGGTGCCACCAAGGAGGGAGGTGAGAGCAACCAGCCAGCGCCTCGCGCTGTGTTTGCAGCCGGAGCCCTTCACCCCATCACACAGCTGGACTAACCTGAAAGCACCAGAGCCGCTCACGTGGACCCGTCAGCCTGTGCCAAGACTTATGCAGATGTATTGCATACACCAATGGCATGAGCAAAAGAGCAAGAGATCACGGGCAGGGGTGTTCAACATGCTGATTTCTAGTTTTCTGTGGGTTTCTGAATTTGTCTCTTTACAAGTTATTGTAAATTCCTGTGGTATAGGGATGCTTTGGCTCCAAGCCAAACACTATAGCATTTTAGGGCAACTAACTGCAGGGTTAAAATTACATTAATATATTTCAAAAAACAGCTTTCCCTCTTCATAATCTTCAGCCTCTGTGCTGTTCACCTGACTTCACTGTTATTCACAGATGTCACTTTGTCCCAACACTTGTAGCTTCTTACCTGTTTGAAGAGACAGGATCAAATCTAACCTTAAGACTTTAAAAGATTAAATCTTCACAATGGACTGAATCAGTCTGATTAATTTAAGAACTTAATTGAACACTCTTTTCCTTACTCTTCACATAATCTTTTTGAACTCTTAAGTGTTAAGTTCAGTCTGAGAAGGAGACAGATGTTTGTTCTGAATGATTGCTCACTTTTTACCACTTTCTACCACTTTCAACCAAGAACAACACATTTGGAAGAGTTCAAGTCCTGCCACCTTTGATTTTTGTTTGTACTTCTAGATGAAGGACCATGCTGAACCCATCCAAACCACCTTAGTATAGAAAGTGTATCACATGTAATTACAGTGCCTCCTTCCAGCCCCTGCTCTTTCAGAAGAAATCAGCCAAGCAACAGACAGTGAGAAGAGGTTAAAAGGAAAAGACAGAGTTCTAGCTCAGGATAACTGCACTTCTGACTAAAACCACCTCCACAACAAATAAAGCAGATCCAAGGCAGGCCAGCATGTCTCTCCTGCTTGTTTTTCCCTCCAAATCTTTTCTAGGTTGTGTCATTTAAAAAACAAACAAACAAACAAACAAGCTGTGAGCCGGGACATCAAAGAGAGGCTAAGCATAAGAGGGAAGCATGCACAGAGGCACCGTAAGGAATTAATGCACAAGGACCTGTGGGATTAGGGGCTAGAGATTTAGTTCTGTGCATAGTCACAGAGGAAACTGTGCAGGCATGGCGTGTAAAACATTTGCCTTGATTATCAGAGCCTCATCAAGGGTTGTGTCAGCTCAGCCTTGCAGGACAGGACAGCAAGAGCAGCAGAAGCAGCTCTGCACTAAAACGGCCGTTGCGTTGCTGCCCCAACACCAGCTCCCTTCCTTCCAGCCACAGCTGTTGCAAAGGCTGGCACGGCTTTGTTGGGGCAGGTTGTTTTAGGAAGGATGCACTTCGTCCCCGAGGTCTTTTGTTCGGATAACCAACATTTGGGGTGATGCCATGGAGTCCATCAATGCAGGAGCCTGCTGCACCTTTTCTTCCTGGACTGATCCTCCAGCCGGCAAGACCAGCATGGTATCTCTTGATCCTTCCAAAATGAAATTAGGAAAAAGGGCCAGCTGACTTTCATCTGCCTTACACTGCACAAAATGGCATGGCATAGAGGCAGCATTTGCTAAGAAAAGTAATAAATGTAATTTTCTCCGTGAATTAGCTGTGCCACACTGGCTCCAAAAGAGGCAAGAGGGGAAACAAGAAAAGAGCCTCTGTCCACTAGGAATACCTGCCTCCAGGTTACCAAAAGAAGCGGGATATCAGGTCACATTTTAAAACTTCATGAGAGCAGTTCAGGAGGGTTCCTCAGCTCTGCTTCCTTAGCTCAGTGTTATACAGAGCACTTGCTTCCTCACCGCAAGCAAGGAGCTTTCTCTTCTTTTGTGGGGGGGAAGATACCTACAGGTTAGAGCAAGGGGGCAGAAGGGGGGCCCAGAGCAGGGCTCCCACCACTAGCCCCAGCTCTGGCCGTGCCTCAAGTGACCTTGTGCAGAAGCAGCAAGAGTTTCAGGTCAGCTGAAAGTAATTACTCTGCTTGGAAAGTGGCCTGAATTCTGGCATTAATTTCCCTAACGCTTGTAAAAAGTGCCACAGGGCCAGAACTATAGATTTCTCCATCACTGCAAAAATAGCACTGGAGAGGTAGGGTAGCTGGTAGTTTCATGATCTATTTGAATTGTTATGGTGGGGGATGCAAAAGCAGTTAGACTTTCCAAATCCCTTTAATTTATCCATGTTTTTTAAATTAAAAGAAAAAATTGTGGAATTTTTTCCCCCTTTCCCTCTTTTAGAGGGGAGAGAAATTCCTGACAATCTGTGGCAAATACATCCTGGCTCAGTAGGACGCAGACTCTTTGCACCAGACAGCTTTTTCCCTACCTCCTTTCTCCCACCCTCCCTGCTATTTGCAGCTCACTCACGACAGTCTAGCACAAGCAGAAAAATGCTGTTCTCCAGCACAGTTCTGGACACGAGCCAAAGGCTGAGGAGCTTCTGTGCCTCCAACCAAAGGCAGGCAAAGCTTGGGGGGGGGAAGTGAACCACCAGAGAGAAGCGCTAGACAACTGCTCTCCTCGAAGGCTGTCCCTTTGCAAGGTGAAACCTGTACACTCTCCCTCCAGTGATTTTGCTCTTGTTCTTAACTCAAGAAACAAACGAAAAGCAACCACTTCCTCACAGATATTTGGTGCATTTACTTCTTTTCAAAAGGGAAATTGGGAAAAGATTGCAATGGAACCTTGCATGACCACTGCACTGCAGGAGCTGCTTTTATGAATAGCTAAAGGGCATCTTGATGGGGCACAGACATGCCATACCTGTCTGTTGCTGCAGCAACAATCTAATGAGCACTAAGAGAGCTGCCCCATGACTGCAGTCTCCATAAAACTCACCAGTTCCTGGAGATGAAGACATAAAGCTAAAACAGCAAGAAATCACCAAGACATTGCTAGTTATCAGGAGTCTAATTTTCTAGCCTCCCTATGCATGATTGGGGCTCTCTCATTTCTGGATGATCTGGATTAGCGTGACTTTAATCTCTCACAGTGCTCATTCTATCACGAGCTCTGGCAGCAATCCAGACAAAGGACAGGAAGACCCTAACAGTTTCTTTGGGCACCTTCCTTTCCCCTTCTCCACACAGGAGTGGAGCTTTTTGCTGAATCAGAAATAAGCCAGTATTGCACTCCAGTCTTCCCCGAGTGTGAAATAGCTACACAGCTATCTGCCACAGGTATCACTTTTCCTATTTTACCGCAGCACTAAGTGATTCAAAGGCCAGAAAGCAAACATCAGAACGAGAAAGATGCACTGGATGTTCTACATCTTCATAGAATCCAGTATTAGGAAAAAGTAACTTATTGAAGACTATTTTATCTAATTCTGGTTTCCTTAGTTTTGAGAACAAGCTGTTGACCACGACTAGTCCCTTACTCTGTATTGTATTAAGCAAGGAGAAGGACGGAAAAATCATCAGTACTCACGCATCACCTAACTTCACAGTTTGCTTTCAGTTACATTGTGCAAACTACCAAGTGATAGGGTGCTGCTGTCACCCTGTCCTCTTTTCTACCTTCAGATTGGCTCAAAGAAAGATTAGAAGTTGTTCTCTAAGGGTCCAGCCATGGATTTTCTCATCTGCTCAGATCCTCCCCAGCCGACAACACTCCTGGGGACAGAGAGAACAGCTGGGGACAGTAATTGGTTCAGCCATCTCAGCTTAACCCACTGCCTACACACATCCCTACTCTGCAGCGCTTAGCACTTTATCTAGAGCTTCTAATCCCTGCCTCGAGACACTTGGAGGGTCCAGCTTCAGCACCCCCTGTGCAGGACCCAGAAGGTAGAGCAGAACCAAATGCAATTTGGGGGAGCCCAAAGACTCATGGTTGCAACCCCTCCTAGCTGTTCTTAAAGGGCAGGATTGGTCTCTACAAGCATCCGGCTCCCTCTCAGAATTACACAGTGCATCATGCACAAGGACATTCCAGCAGACACACCTCTAGTGTGAATGTACAAAAAGCCCCTCTAAAATAAATCAAAAGTGTGCCATCTGTAAATAAAGTAGCCTGGCCCTATGAGGCCAGGCATCTTCCCCATGAAGAAAGGACCTGAATGTGAAGGCAATAACTTATCTCAGTAGCACTGCTGCAGTTCAGGCATTCCCTCTTTGAAGAGCCACACAGCACTACTGTTACGTGTGCTAATTAACAGCTCAGCACTGTCAGACTAGTTAAGCACTACAAGAATTAGAGATGCCATGGGCAGCCACTGGCTTCCATGAAGTCGCTCGCAATGTTTTGCTGCGGTCTGAAGACTTAAAAGGGGTTTTGCTGAGAGGTTCCACAGAGGGAAGGAAGAAAGAAGCAGGTGTGCTGGAAGACCAAGAAGCACCAAGGGACTTTCATCTGAACATGCTGAGCACCAGTACCAACCCATGATTTCAACAGCAAACACAGGCCCTCTGGAGAAATGGGTGTAAACAAGTGTCAGAAATGCAAATGCGTAGAAATGTGAGCAACCTACCAGCAAATCCCTGATACTTCTTTTTTGTTATGCTTACTTGCAAGAGGCTAAGGTCAGAAGAAAAAACATTTCATTATACTGCAATCAGTAAGGAATCAACTACTTTGGAACATAAATCCCTGCACTTCTGCTATCTAACACAGAACGCACCAGGAAACTCTCACAGTATTACTTGGTGGACCAAAGCCAGAAGTCAACGCCAGCAAAACAGCAGAGAGAAAATAACTGTGATAAGCTATTAACAGCAGCTCAGCAGCTTCTAGGCTTAGCTTCACTTCTCCCAGCACTCGGATGTTCGGGACATCGCTCCACTGACTGCGCTGCCGTGAGCGACGCAGCCTCATTCCCTGCAGTAGCTGTTTCACCTGCTAAATGGCAGCGTGTCCCGTCCTGTGTGGGCTTGAAGTGACATTACACCGCCCAAGAGCCTTGCGAACATGTTCAGGAAAATTTACCGGGAGGGAGGGATGCTCTACAACAAAGCAAATCTATTCTGCTTCTGTTCATGTGCTCTAGAGGCACTTGTATTTGTCCCCTGAATAAACTGTCACGTTCAGTTGTTTGCCTTGAGCGTTTGGCCTACAGGCTCCAACACATCCTGAGAGGCATTTTTACTAGCTTGGCAGCTGCAGTCAGCATGGGCTGACTCTCATTCCTAAGAGTTTCATAGCAGGTACAGTCCTGTCCAGTCTCCCTCCTGAAGAAGGGCAGAGAGAGCCCAGACACCAAGTTTTCCTTGGAAAGCCTCCCCCTCACTCCCGCCTCAGCTAAAGCACTTCCCGCCAGAGGCTCTCTCTGTCCGTCCTCCTCTCCCTGTCTCTGCTGCCTGGCACGGAGCACAGAAACAACGTCACGGCAGCGTGGCTCAGTTTTCCCTTTTGGAAGGTCACCACCCTCACAGTAATACTGCACACTGGAGTCTGTTGGTGGCCCTGGAATCACTTAGCAAACAGATCTCCAAGAAAGAGCAAAGACAGACTAAAAATTAATAGACACTGCTCTTCGAATTACAAAAGGTGGCTATTCTGTGAATTAGTATTTGGGCTCCCAAGAGCCTAGCAAGCCCCATTATTACATGGGGTTTCTCCTTTGGCCACAGCCTGCACAGTTTTTAAGATGAATTTCTCTAGTATCTCAAACTTTGAGCTTATGCAGCATGTGTCCTCTGTGAAACCACAAATAAAATTCACTTCCCATCACCTACTTTCAGTAGACTTTCAGGAAATGAGTGTCTTTACAGCCTTCGTCAAAAAAAGCATTTGGTAAACCTATTCAGAAGTTGTAGAGGAAAAACACAGCCCCCAAGAAAGAGGATATGACACACATGCACAAGCTCAGATGCCCTGACTTTATTTCCCTAAAAACCAAGCAAAGGATGGATCGCCCAGCCAACCAAGGGAATAAATAATAATACTGCATTAGTATCTGCTTGCATGTACATGGGGCTACTTTCTGAAAAGTTTCTTTAATCCAAATCTTTTGAAAAAAATTACAGTGAACGGCACCAAAACAGGATCATTTTTGAGTGAGTGTATGAGGCTTGGGACAAATGATAATACAATTGTAGTCCAAATACATATAGTTTTCAGGCAAATAATAGAAATCAATACTACAGGTCTTGCATAGCACAGGAAATCATTGACTTATGATATAGCTAACTCTAATAATACTGCTCTAGCATACAACTGAGAAGACTTCTTTCTGCAGAGTCTCCAAAATGGTTTAGATGTGGACTTGTAGGTGGCAATGGATGGCTCAATGTGCAAAGCAGCAGAATTGTGTTGAAAAATCCCCAAAGACACTGAAGTGAAAAGTAATTTTTCAGACAGGGCAGACAGTGTAAAGCTGATGCATAAGGGTTGAAGATCTTCCTACTTGTGACAAAGCTTGGGAGACGGGAAGAGATAGCAGAACGGGATGTATTTCTGCCCACATTGGTTGGTAAAAGCTCTTAATTGCAAGACAACTGTTCAGCTCAACAGCTCTGTCTATCTTCAGAAATCCTGGCAGTGGCTGGACAGTAACGAGTCCCTCCATTACTATTACTTTAACTGATGAGAAGGTACCTGGTTCTCCATCAGTGTAATCTTTGAACCAGTAGAAGCACAGAAAAACCATGAAGCCTGTCCACAAGCTGATTATTATGCAGATCAGCAATCGTTATCCTTTCTCTCATTACCTCAAATGCTTTCTGCCATCTGTTGGTAACAAACCTGCATCTGGCAGATTACCAGAGAAGCCCTAATCAATGGGTAATTGGGGATTGTGGGGAGGATTGTGGGGACAAATCCTGGCAATAGAACCCCCCCCCCCCCCAAAAAAAAAAAAAAAAAAAGGAAACAACCACCCACACCATACACACCCACAATCTACACCATGAGAAGGTTTCCCTGCACAGGTGTCCGATCCTGCACCCAGCATTTCTCCTACAGCCTGACAAAATTCCTCCTTGTTGCAAAGAGGCTGGAGAAATTTGTTACAGGCACTGGAAGGACTTATAGCAGCCTCTGTAATGACAGCAAAAGGTTCATTTCCAACAGATGATGCCAGTGAGCACTGCCAGGAGAGGCGCAGGGCAGAACAAGCACAAACACGCAAGGGTTTACGTTTCCGTGTTTGCCTCGTAGAGCCATCTGTTAATGGGGAGCAGTGGACGCTACGGAGCCTTGGAAGTAACGGCTCCTAATCTCATCTCCTAGTGGCTCCTGATGAGAGCTGCTCAAACAATAGTCCCTGCACATATTCCCCCACATCTCCTGCTCCTCTCCACGTAGTCCTTCCACATCTTGCTTGCATGTGGCATTCTCATCATTCCCCAGCTCCTAAAGACGCAAAGTTCTAAGTCACACAGACTGGTACTGAGCTCTCAACAGAGGCTTCCGGGGAATTTTTACAGCCAGCACTCCAGTTAGGGACAGCAAAGGGGAATTTGCGGTTCTGCATTCCCTCTATCAGCTGGCTGCCCAGCTTTAACCTACTCTGCACACATGGAGCCATCAGGTAACTACTACAGCTGCTGTCTCCTCTTGACCACATTTATCCTACACAGTATGAGATAGAAGTTTAAGGAAAAAGTGGGAAATAGCTCTGTAGGAATCAGATTATCAATTTACCTTATGAAGATGAAAAAACACACAAAAAACAAACAGTACTGTACTTTGTGAAAGATCCTATTCAGGCTATATAACCTTCTCCATCTCTGTACACATGCATGCAACAATCTCAACTGGAAGAAAGTTCTGAGCATTTGACAATCTCTAATAACATTATAAGGTGCTCAAGATACTCAACTTTAACAATGATACAGTAAGTCAACCAGACGAGATTAACTCCCTAGGGCTATTCTCCCATCCCTCATAATTGCAAAAGTTGGAAGAAAAATACGGTGCATTAAGCAGCTTTGAAACTCCTTGCCTTTTACTGTGATAACCTACTTGGCCCATCTTTTTGTTGGACTTAAGTAGTACAACAACTGCAAGAACCGAACACAGGGCACATGCCTGTGAGAGACTAGTGCCTCAGCAACTGGGCAGAGTGGTTTTGTGTTAACACACCAGACAACAAGAGGCAAAAAGAGGCAGTGGCTCTTTTCTGCTGTGCCTTGCAGGCTCTTGGCTGTGTCACATCCTCCTGCTCGCGCGGCCCCAGCTGCTGGGAGGGCACATACATAACATCTAACGTGCGTACACAGCCCAGGGAGTGTCACGTTTACTGGGGCATGGGAGGAACACAGAATTCTTGTAATAAGCAAGAAAATGGGCCAAAGAAAAGAAGGAAGTAGAAAACCCTATAAATATCGAAGTGCTGCCAGTGCCCACGCATGCCGGGCTGGGATCCAGAGTAACTGTTTTAGGGTGATAAGAATCCTTGCAAGGGCACCTGAACATGGGAGAGGAACGCCTAGGCCTGAGCTAAGATGTTCATGAGACTGTGACATCTGAAACCTGGCAGAGAAACAATTTCCTCCAGGGAGCTAACACGTGGGCTGCTGTGTCTAGAAACCAAGAACGTCAATCTTCACTATACAGAGGCACTAAGAAGTGGCAGAGGAACACAACCAGTTGGTTTTAGAAGCAAATTTCCAAGGGATACAGATCTCATTTCCTTCCTATGAAAGGAAACTGATGCCTTCAATACATGCAGGCTTGCATTATGTCAGAGAGTAACAGCCCCATTTATTGAAACCCAGTAACTAATTTCTGTTCAGCATTTCAGGGAAGTAACTGCAGCCCCCATCCCACAGTTGCAGCCTTCTCCGTGTAGGTTGAGTTGCACATATACAACCCCACAGATAGAGGGGATCCAGACACTACAGCTTTTTATAGGCTAGTAAATTGGACTGTTGCGGAAAAAACACAGAATCTCAACAGCTCGAGACTCAAGTTACATAATTTAAAGCTTCAGGAAGGGAGCAGAAATAGAACTGTAGAGACAAAATTGCAATGCTTTTTCTTTTTTAATGGAAATATTGTATGATCCCACTTCAAAAGGCAGAAGAACTCAGCCCCTACTGTGCAAGATCAGATCACTGTGTGACAGTGGAAGGATGACTTTCTCCAGCTGTCTCAAAACTCCAATACTCATTAGTGGCATTAGTCAAAAAGAAGGGGGCATAGTGAGGAGTCAATCCTCTTTGGATGCCATTTGTAGCACTGGTTAAAAACAGGGAGAAAATATGAAGATCCAGCCTCAGTTTTTTAATATGACTACACTTCTCTGAGCAGGCTCTTTAGATTTCATCTCAAACTACAGCCATCCGATTCCTTCGCTACTTGGACAGTGCTAAGCAGCCACATTGGGAAAGTGAGAGGAGATTACCTTAATGACAATATCCCTGCTAACACCTTAGAAGTGACTCAACTGCCTGAATGTCAGCACCTAAAAGTATTTTAAAGATCCTGAGTATTTCAGACACGTACAGGGTACCTTAGGAAGGAAAAGACCTTCTCAAGCAGCACTTAGAGGCTAGGCGTGATACCCTCCAAAACCAGAAAGTGCTACTTACACATCAGTAACCGTCTTGTATCCAGTTCTAGTTCCTTCCTGCTCCTCCCATATTGGAGACTTGTAGCTCATCCTCTACAACTGTCACCAGTGATAAATATGAGACACGCTTTTTCTCGCAACCATCTCTGGCTGCTCCTGTGATGAAAAAAAAAAAAAAAAAAAAGAAACATACCCTTCAGGAAAGTAGCTTGCCCAGGAGCTACTGTTTTACAGAACCCTGTTAGTTCTGCTGCAGTAGAACAAAGGCCACAGAGCTACTCACACACCCCACACTACCTTGTTGGGCAGTTTTGGTATCTCTCCTACTTTTCACCCTTCCCAAGCTTCTGTTGTTACTCCCTCAGCATAATTCCCCTCAAGACTTGAATGACATAGGAGAAAGGGAGTTTCACCTCCTCCCCTATTAACCCTTCCCATATTTAATATTTATGGCAGCATCACACTCGATCAGGCAGGTGTTCTTTGCTAGCACAGTAAGCAGAGAAGGCAGAAGGGAGCGAGCAGCAGGCAGAGGTGGCAGCTGAGCTGGTGTCTGTCCCAGTGACAGAAGAGTGAATAAAAAGGCAGAACATAATGAGGCATCAGGAAGAGCTGGCTCCACCAGCACTGCTGATTCAGGGCCTCATGAGGCAGCGTTCAGCTCCAGAAGTGTTTTCCCTTCCAGAGAAGGGGAGAGTGCAGCACTTTGCATATTTGCCTAAGGCTCTAGCTATAAACGTTTGCTCACTTTTGCAGAGAACCTCCAAGCAAGCTTGCTCTGCGCAGATAATGCTGAAAGAAGACTGGCAATACTAGCTCTTTGCAGAAATTCTTCCCTTCCCCAGCCTTCCCTAAGTTAACTATAAGCAGCAGCTTAAAATTCCCAAAGGGGGTGGTTTTCTTCAGAGTGTAACTCAATGCAGGACAAGATGATCTCTGGCAGGCAAATAACCTGCACTTTACTACTGGCTCAGGTGTCACGGTGGGCAAGTGAGCAACTGCTTGTAACCAAGGCTGCTGAAACACAGTGCTCATCACTTGACTCCAACAAGTGAGCACCTTCCAGGTACCTTTCTGAAAGGATATGGGGGCACTGAAAACTCCCCCTGCTTCCGAAGGACTGCATCATGTCACAGAGAAAAACAACTGGCAGAGAATGAACTCAAGGCAAGGAAACTATCGCCAGAATTTACCCTTACTGGCTACCCACTACTGCAATGAATCATTTTAATTCACCATCTAAAAGCTCATGCTGTGAATACAAGTACTGAGTAGATCAAGGATGACATGTCATTTCTCAGGCAATAGCCAACAACAATTTTTTTTAAAAAGACAGTATTTATAAACACAAAAGTCCATGATAACTGATTTGTACCCACTCAAAATTGCAAAAGAGAACCTATCTCCTTCATGTGTTCCTAAAACAGTCTAGGATCTCAAATAATAAAAAAAAAGTTACTTTACAGCTTGCTTTCTTTCTCACTAACACTTTCTGGCAGAATGAAAACAAGATCTGCCTTATTACAGAATGGGTTTCTGCATGCCTCACTTTCATTAGACACTTCCTGCGCTAAAGCAGTTTATGCTTTGGAAGCTCTGGCTCTGCAATGCTTGAAGCACATACAGAGGATTATCATAAGCAACCTTCCAGAAGAACATAGCAGAAAGTTAACATTATGGTCACAGGTAAGTAGGCAAGCAGGCCAGTGTTTATTTGAAATAGACTGCAGAACATGAGGAGGTGCTTTTCTCCCCAAAACAGCTGCTCGTCAGGACATACCACTACAACACAAATGCAGATGCCACTTGGAGGCAGTCCCGCTGTGTCACACAGGCGAGTATTAAAGAAAGAATTGGGACATCTAGGAGAGTCAGCCTCAACTCCCACAGCTTCCTCCTCAGCCAGCAGTGTACTCTGCCCAATATTTTTTTAAAAAAGTATGAGCTGCTTTTAGCTCAAGAATGGCAACATATGCTTCAGCTACATGTATTTTATTTTACCAGAATAACTATACTATACATATCATAATTGTCCTCATAAGCCCCAAGAGAAAAACTGGACAAAAGCAACTTCATTATTAATATTAGTCAAAGACTAAAAGTTTTGGCTACCTATACCTTCACCGTCTCTAAACACTGTAAATATCTTGTTCACATGGACACAAGACAGACAGCAGCCATTAAAAACAGCTGGAGCATCTGCTAATTAATATCTCAAACACATGTCCAGAGGAAAGCCCTAAAAAACTAACACAGCAGCCTTCATGCTCATCTTCATCTGTAACGTTCCTAATTTATCTGAAGGCACCAGTCCAATTTACATCCCCTTCTATATAAGTGGAAAAGAGAAATAGAGTTGAAGTAACAGATCAAAACATCTTGCAAAGAAAACCACATTATGCACCATGTTTCAAAAAACTATAAATAACATTCTTAGGAACCCTGTATCATGGCAGTCATTTATTTATTAAAAAATCTGTTCAGAACATAAAGAGGTGAAAAACACTGCTGATTAACTGAATAAATTGGAAAAACACAGAGGTCTGATTAAGCAGAGCCCAGCAGCCTCCAAATTCAAGCTGCGTTCCAAAGAGCAAGTCCTATGCCAAGTGATGGGCACTTGGATTTCAGTTGAGCAAAACAGAGCACCTAACTTTTGGTTACCAAAACAAGTTGTTCAATCATTTTCACGTAAGCTGCCACATACAGTGATCCATTTAATATAAAATGGGAAGTAGTGGTGGACTGCGATTCATTCATTAATGTTTTTCCAGTGTGTAGTTATACTACATTACCTTATATAGTGAGCTTCTATCCAAAAAGTGTCCTAGATGCTATTTCAACACAAATGAGAATGTGCCGGACTGATAAGAACTGCACATACAATCATAATTCTGATTCTGATGTCTTAAAGCCATGCACTGACGGCACCTCAAGCAAACAAGCCAGAGAGTGTGCAAGGAAGGGCTCTGAGGCACTCCAGCAAGTCTGAGCCCAGCACTGACTTGCTGCGAGCTGGAAACTGTCCTCTGCTGAGCTGCCCCACAGCAACAAAGCCTACACAGTGACACAGTCTGCAGGATCAGCCAGAGCTGCACTCGTGGCCCTGGAGGGCTCCTGCAGCTTCTTCAGCCCTAGACAACCAGTCCAGTTTCTCCAGCGGTTCTGGGCATTGCGGAGAAGAAATACTCTGAGTAAAGAAAGCTTTTGTATTTGCACTTCTAAACACAGGCAAACCTCATCCATACACGAACAGTGATGGAGCATAGCTAACAGGAAATAACCATTCCAAGAACTACATGCTAATACATGACTACAGGCTGAGTCAAACTGCAATAGTTAATTCTGTTGGATTTCAAGATGTACCTACCTACTCCTGCCTGCCTCTTTGTTGGGATTACAACCCTGGTAAATCCAGGGCCAGAAGCAAACAAGCCAACTTCTGTTCCTGTAGAGACCAGTATCACACTGCAAACCCAGCTCTACTGGTGCTTTTTACAAGGACACGGGAGGTGACCTCCGGCAGTTAAGGAGCCTGGTCACATTACTCGCACCAAACAAGAATGGCAGATCCAAGCCTAAGGATGGTATCTCCACATCTTACAAAATGGGGACAGGTCTGTAGGAATTTACATTGGAATACAAATAAACACAAGACAGCTGGTGTGAATTTGTTAACAGAACAACTTGAGCTTTTAAAACTCAGAACCTGAAACATCAGTGTTCCTGTAAACTCAAATGTCTTTCAACTAAAGACTGTTCTTTAGCACCCCCAGCAACTAGCTGGGGTCTGCACACCCTGCACACACCCCCCAGAGGCCCTGGGTCCGGCCTCAGGAGCTCACTGCTGGGCCAGGTTCTTGCCCCCGAGACCACCCCAGCGCCTCTGCAGCCAACCTCAGCGTTTCGCTGGGGTGCGGTGACATCTAGCGGCTTGTTAGAAGTGTGCCCTGCTGTATTTCCAGTCCAATTACTAAGCTTGAAGACAAAACACGCAGCTCTCAACATTTGTTAGCAATTTCCAACTAGTTAGGCCAACAGCAAGCACTTTTGAAATTCTTGACAAACTACCATAACGCACCCCCTCCATTTCTCCCCCAGCTCACAGTATTTTCCCAGTCCCTGACTTAACACCTAAGAAGTGAGTAGGCACAGGTTTGCTTTAGACCTTACTTGCACCAACAGTTTCTCCAGCATAAGCCTATCATGTGAAATTAAGCCAGTATAACTATTTTGGCCTAGCTTTCTAGTGAAATAGAGCAGTTCCTCACCAACCCTTTTGGTTAAGTTGTTCTCCAACTACATTAAATGTTAGAGGTTATTCACACAGACAAGGCCTAAGGCCACATCATTCCAACAGCTGATATGTAGTACATTCACAGGTAAAATAAACCATACCTGTGAAAGCGTTAACTCTGTTAAGGAGAACTGACTTCAGAAAGGTAACTGCTGACATTACAAGCAGAGAAGGCAAAAGTGTGATTCTGAAAGCAAATGGAAAGATCTTGCAGATTAGATATACAGGACAACAGTATGCACCCACTTCCATCTATTCCCTCTACCTCCCACAAACCCCTCACCTTGTTTGGTGCATGATATTCCAAAACCGCCATGAAACACAGATGCACAGTAAATCAAAATTTTGGAGCTTATGACGATGTAAGAGAAATTCAGAAGACATCTGTATGCTTTTGTAGACTACTAGTGCTAGTCATTCAACCAGCGCCAGATCTTTGCAAGCATTAACACTCACCCCAGCCTGGACAGCAAAAGGCTGAGATCTTCAGTTAACAGAAGTGAGGAAATCTAAGATTTGTGGTATATGCTGTTGCAAAGATCTACAGCCCTCAGAAAACACTGCATACAACTCATTAAGCAAAATGTGGTTTTGTCACTCAAGACCTGAAGGGTTGTTTTTTGAGGTACTTTTCCCTATCACCCCACCTTGGGCAAAGACTACTTGCTGTTCCGCAGTTCCCACACAAACACTCTTCTTCCAAGCATAGCTCCCTGGAAGGATCTATAAGCAAATAACATCTCTCCTCTTCAGAACACAATAGAAACACTTACCTAGTATTGTATAAATTGACTGTTCTGTAACATAAATAGGAAAAGAATGGAGGGCTTCCATAATTCTATTACACCAGCAAAAGCATGCTGCAAACACCCAAAAGTGAAGAGACAGAACAAATAGCAAGAACCTCACAAAGAATCTGCTTTAGGGTGAGCTACTAGCATTTCCCCTAAAGGGCTGAAAATTGGTCACTGTGGCTGAAACTGGTTATGGCTGCTGTTGCGTTCTAATGACATACACAACCTTAAACATCACACTGCTTACATGAAAAGATAATGATTCATGAGTGGCCAGTTATAATAGGTTTAATGCTGAATTTCAAAAGACATCATGTGTAGTTTTCATCACACATTCTTCTAGAAGACACATCAATTTATGCAAAGCAAAAGGCTACCTAGAACCCCAAAAAGCTATAGCATATGGTTTCTGAAACCACTGCCTCAGCAATTTCTGGTAAGCTAAAAACAAACACTTACAGGGTAGCAATAAGAAAATCTATCCCATGACTCCAACACCAAAATGAGTACTTCAAAACCTCAGATCTTCCTGTCAGCTCTTCATTTTAGTATTCATGTCATTTTCCTTAAATAAAATTAATCCATTACAAGGTGAAGTCCTCAGTTAATGAAAACTCCCTGGAACTCTGCATTGTTATCAAAATCCCTAGGTCAGCTCAAGAAGGAAACCAATTCATATCACCTTTAAACGATGTAAAAAAAATCCCCTTTCTGAAGTCTTATCAGCAGGGTTGACCAATAGAGGTGATCAAGACAGGTCGACACAGATATGTCAAAGAACAGATTTTTCAGAGAACAATATTTTGTCCTGACTTAACAAGAATATATATATTTTTTCATTTCTATCATTCTATTCCTCTTCTAATTCCTACCACTGTGATTCAGGCTCAAAATCCCTAATGAAGTAGAACTTCATTAAAACTTTAGTTTCCTCAGAAATAAAACAAAAGACCCCACTAAGATCCTAGAGAAAAAAAATGTTCCTCCACCCACAGTAGTTACCACCACTATCTGAAAGGAATTTTGCAACTCGGAGAATAAGACAGAAGCAATGGCCTTTAGCCATCTCCAGAAAGTATCAAATATAGTCATGAAGGCAAAGCTGCTTGGTCACAAGGTACTGGCTTCACACAGGAAACCAAATTTAACAATCAGCTCACAAAGCTCTAGCTTGAGAGAATCTATGACTATAAATTACTCTATTGTAATGGTCAAGTGCAGCCTGAAGAGCACCAGGACAGAGTAATACAATGGGCAACCTAACATTCCTACTTGCAGAGTATCAGTTGAAGTGCATTTATCAATTTTGATTTGGGGCACAAGTGAAACTAAGACCTACTACACAAAGACAGTCATGAGCAAAATAGAAAGGATGCGTGAACAAGCTAAGAAGTAATGCCAGAAGCAATGAAGAGTCCCTTCAACTGCACAGGCTTGCCCAGAAAACTTGTGGGAAACAAATTACACCTCTTGAATTGCAGGCAAGTGATTTGACTGTATTATGAGACACTCCTGCTTGAAAATTATACACGTTCTTATATTACATTGTGTAGAAACATGTATTTGTGTAGCATATTTACAAAACATATATGCAAGAGTTTCTACTTTCATGTTCTCTCAGTGTACACAGTTACAGACTCTCAGCAAAAAGGAAACGAAAGGCAATTTTAGCTTTGAAAGTGATGAATGAAGTCTACACTGTTAAGTATTTGTCTTTACGCTTCCCTTCAAGGTTGTCTTCATCAAAAGAAATACCACACAACATAGAAGCAGTCCAGGTGAAAATAAACAGAAACTATAGGCTGTTCCCAGCTCCATCTGGGCAACAAGGCACTCCATTAACTTCATACTAAGAACCTCAGAAGAACAGCAAGTAGCAAACATCAGTGGGGGGTAGAGGGTGATTCCAATAAGTTAGCTCTAACTAATTTTCAAGTCTGTACCCAGCCGTATCTATTGTTCCCCATTTTCAAGCCTAATTCACTGAGATCCTGGTAACAAGGCCATGATGGTCTTTCCTTAACTCTACAGAAGCCATTTGCATTCACATTTCTGGAGGTTACATTCCAAATAGTAGCTTCACAGGTAGTGAACAAAACTGCTCTGGTGTTATGACAGTTGTGGATCTGGAAAGCTACAGCCAGCTTTGCATCTCCTCTTCATACTTCTGGGGATCAATAAAAGGTTTGTCTATGGACCGGACCATCAGCTCACCACAGTACACACATTCAGCTGCCACAATATCATCGATATCAGCTTTGATCTGTTCCCGGCTCTGCTGTCCCTTCCCCAGGCTAGCAGTATCTGCATCCTTAGGACGATGATGGCCCTTGGAGGGCTGACCAGCGGCTGCCAGCTTCTTTTGAAGATCTTCCAGTTTTGCCTGCTTATAGGCGGGAAGGTTTGGAAAAACTGCTTGGAGGAGGCAGTCATAGTGAAACATGTGGCCACAAAGGAAAAGGTAAAAAGGGCGGTTTAGAAGTGGAAAGTCACATGCAGCACATTTTTCCTGAGGTTCCACAGAGCCATAC
Organism: Nothocercus julius; assembly: GCA_013398735.1. NCBI lineage: Eukaryota > Metazoa > Chordata > Aves > Tinamiformes > Tinamidae > Nothocercus > Nothocercus julius. The sequence goes on along the minus strand of VZSV01000001.1, from coordinate 10,853,004 downwards.
TTGTTTCTCATTTCCTGGATGTCCTCTCGGATTCTCTTGGCACTCTGTGTGGCTTCCTCCATCTCCCTTTTCAGCTCCTCAATGTGCTTGTTGTAGTCCTCCAGAGAGTTGCAGATTGCCTCCTTGAAATGGTCAATAGTGACAAAGTCTGGGAAGAAGGGCAGGACATCTTCAATCTTCAGCAGGGCACAGCTGGAGAGGCAGGCCATTGCCTTCTTGACATCCTTCTCTTCCTGAACAACATGGCGTGCAATCTTCAACCACAGTTTCTTCCGAAGTTCCTCGTCATCTTCAGGGAGATCTGCACAGGACTTGGCAAGATCAACATCCACCTGGAAGTTGAACGGACAAGAAAACTGAGATAAGCTTTCCTCTTTATTCCCCCATTCAATTTCAAAGTCTGTTGTCCATTTGAAGAGACACAAGTAGAAAATTTCTGTCTAGAAAATGCTGTCTAGGGCTGCACTACTGGCCTACCACTTCTTTACATGTCAAGCATGTCCAACAGTATTTCTGTCCAACAGTATTCCTTCAGCTAGATTTGTTTGCCACACAACAGAGTAAAAAGCCCAGCACTACACTGAGGGCAAATATATGTTCCTGTATCTTTGCTGGCCACACATTCTAGTGAAGAGACAGTAATGTTAAGGGAAAAAAAAAAAAAATACAGCACTTCTCTGACGGTCAGACTAAGCCGACAAAGGCATTTTCCTGTGGTAACTATTCCAGCGAGGAATAGGAAGCAATCAGAATCCTGAACAATAGTTAAACAAGTCTTGCATAAACTCAGCTACATTAAAAGAATTTGATGTTTGAGATGGAGCTTAAAGCAGATGGAAATGTCCTTTCCATTTCCACCCCTCCACTCCCAATTATGGCTTGCCAGTCAGCTATTCACTTAAAACAGTTTTGGAAAAAAAGGGAACCAAGTTAACATGTAGGTCTTTATTCCTAGTACTTATTTGCTCCTATATTGTCAAGTTTGTCCATGTCCCCTCAAGTGCTTGATTTTTCAAGATAGCTTGAACCAGCTACAGTCCTTTATGCTGTAGCATACACACACACACACACACACACACACCTGCAAAGCAAGATCCACAGCCTCCTCATATAACTCCATCACTTTGTAAATATGGACACAGGCGCGGTGGTGCCCGTGTTCCGCACACAAGCGCAGCGCATACTTCAGGTCATAGTGGATTCTGTTTGGGTTGGTTCCCGCTTGTTCCAGATATGACAGCAACGAGTCTGGCCGACACAAAGCGTAGAGGGACAGCAGATAGTTGTGAATGGCTTGCTGAGTTTCCTCCAGCTGATAGACACAGAACTCCATATATCTAATGGCTTCATTGATCTGCTGGGTGCTGGCACTCTGACTGTAGTTAACAAGAGCTGGAATGAGATTCCTGGCATCCAGTCTTGAGCCCATAGAAATCCAAGCATCAACTACCTTCTTAGGAATATGCTGTATGAGGACTGGAGAGAACTTGTAGAACAGCTTCTCATCTCTGTGTCTGGACAGTACACTTAGAGCTTCATCATACTCATCGTGCTGGCAGTGGTGAGCTACTACTCGCTCGTAGTCCTGCATGATGACTGCAAAGTACACCATGTGCTCTGTGTCCCCGTGACTTGCCAGCAGCTCATAAATAGATGTGCGGTTATTAAACAGACAGTCTTTGTTTTTGGGGCTCCCCAGGAAGGTGCGAAACTTCTCCCGTGTATCCAAGTAGAGATTCCGCTTTGAGGAATCTCCTTCCAATATACCAAGCCAGTTCAGGTAAAGTTCTGTTAACCACGTGGTCAGCAGAGTGGTCTGTGTCTTCTCAGAAGGCTTTAGGTTGCTTAGCTTCTTAATTAGAAATTCCATCAAGGCCTCCTCTTGTTTGGCTTCAATGAACTTAAGGGCAATTTCCTCAAAGTAGTTCTGTGTCAGTGCATAACATTTAGCACTGTCTAGGTACCTCTTGTTTTGGAAGCAGTGCTCTGCCTCTTTTGCCAGCACAATATCTAGGCACTCTGGACGGTCTTTACAATACTCTTTGGCTAAATCAAACTTGTTCATGTTCATGTACATCTTCCATACATCTCTAGATTCCCGCTGGACGTGGTAGCGGAACACTACTTTCTCCGTGTGGATCCATATCTGCTGGACAGTGGGATCTTTGATCATGCGTGTAAGCGTGCCAAACTTCTCCAGGAACATATCTTGAAAAACAATTTGCCCATTCAGAGTACATACAGCCTTCACCCCATCAGGAAGCAGCAACAGAAAATGGAACTGGGTAAGTACAATAGAGATTGGCTTATTCGCAGTTATGTCTATATCAGAAGGATACACCCAGACCCGTTCCTCACTCAGAATTGAGTCGGGCCGGCTATAGTCCAGTGTGCCATACAAGACACCATTTCCCATCATCCAGGCAAAGGATCGGGGGTTGGAGCGCAGTTTTGGGGTGTAGAAGGCTATTTCACTGAAGCCAAAGGTGGCTGGAAACTCCCGAAAGCTGGGCAAATAGTCAGCATGCATAGCAAATATGGAGCTGAAGCCTTGATGCTCTGTCCCTTCAGGTACCTTACCAACAAATTGGAAGAGTCTTTTTTGAGTGGTAGCTATAATAAAAAATTTTCCTTCTATCCCTCGTTCAATCTCCAAGCAGCAGACTGGGACAGGTCCCGATTCCTCCTCCAGAACGTAAACAAGTCGGAAGTACTGGTCAGGATTAGTGCTGAAGAGGCTCCCCTCACTGACAGAGATCTCAGCCTCATAGATCTGCCCCTGGGCTGTCCCCACCAGAATAGGCCCAGTATTGGTCTCTGTGCCTAGAAATTTGTTCCAGCCCACACTTTCAATCAAGTGGCCTTTCCAGCGAGACAGTGCTCGCACTTTCTGAACACTTCTGTTTAGGTAGAGGCATTCACTCGTGTTCATAGCAATCAGGAGATGAGAGCCTGCCAACAGGAGAGCATCACAGGAAGAAGAAAACAAATTTAGATTGTACTTCCACAAACTAATTTCCTGAGGCTTCTCAGCCTCATATTTGATAAGCATTGACACCAACGTACTTAATCCACGACTCCCCCAGGCACCTACATTGAAAGAATGTACGGAATTCCCACACTGGATAAAAACAAGGGTCCATATGCTTAAAAGCTAAAATTAAAGTCCTAGATGCTTCAGTGTAAAGGCTTTCTTCTATTACACTAAGAATAGCTCTAGAGACAAACAATTCCCAGAGTTTTCTTTTTCTCACTCTGGTAGATAGTGATAGTAATAAGCAGTCTTTCCTCCCCCCCCCCTCCTTTTTTTTTTTTAAATCAGTCTATACTACAGTGAATTGCAAGTGTTATAGAGCCCTTTTAAAAATTCTGATACATACACAGAGCATCAGGCAACTGCAAGGATTTCCTGTATAGGTTTTGGCAACTTTGCTCAGAACAGCTTGATTTCTCTCAAATGAATGCTGGTGTACTCAAAAGCAAAAATATACACATAACAAGACATGTTTTTTCTAAAAGGACAGAGGCAAATCAGTGGACAGAAGTCTTGGGCAATGGAGTTCAGCCCACAGAAGAACCAGCCCTTTGCCTTCTTTGTAGAACAGAAAAGGGACCCCTGCCCCAGTGCTTGCTAGCTGATTGTGTGTAGTCTATTGCCTCACCTGTGTGGTCCAAAAACATCTTGTAGACTTTAGCTTCATCTTTGCGTCCTAACTCTACCTGATTAGGTTCATCTGGTTTCCCAAGATCAATCCTGCAAAGAGAAGCCATGAAAGCACACTATTGACAAAAGTCTACATAAACATAATTTCTCATATATTTCTCACATATTTTAATTAAAAAAAAAAAAAAAAAAAAAAAAAAAAAAGCAAGGAAAACATACAATAACTTCAGGTCACTGGTGGAATGGTGGAATTACCTGAGAAGAGTGTCTTTGCCAAGGCTCATACAAAGCTGGTTAGAGGAGACCACAAGGCTGTTAATTTTCTCTGGAGGAGTGAAATCAATCCTTTGCTTATTAAATATTGGTGTTTCCTTTTCCAGTCGTGCATTCACATAACCTGGAGAAAGAAAATGTACTTAAGCCTCTCACACACAAAACAACTCCCTCTCCATAATACATGAAAATCTAACCCAGAAAGCAAGAGGGACCATTCCTAGCTCCGAGTTTTACCCAAAAGGGAGTGTGCTCCATGAAGCATAACCACTGGGAGCAGCACTCACATCAACGCATAGCAGAAAACAAAAGCAAGCCATATATGACTTACTGTCTTCCCTTTGTATCAGGATAAGCAAAAGCAAAACAGGTGTTGCTTGTGTTAGAATAAGGAGCTTCAATATTATGGTATTATGGCTTGATCCTTCTGGCTGAACTGTGGATCAAAACACGTATAAAAAACTCCTAAGCTGGAATTTCAAGCAATGTCACAGCTAGCTGTGGGGTGGAGTGAGGTTTAAAAAAAAAAAAAAAAAAAAAAGAGAATGTCTCCAGCAGGCAAAACAAAGCTGCCTGGGCCAGCAAGGAAATACAAACTCAAGGGAGAAAGGGAACAATCTAGCAAGTTTACTAACGTGTGTGAGGGGAGAAGAGGAGGGATTCATGCTTGTTTTCTAAGCTTCAATCACAGTTCAGATCAGCACTCTGGACTCTTCAAGATTGCATAAACTACAATTTAAGTAGATATAGGTTCATCATCATAAACAAAAGGAATTTAATTAGTGTTTGTAACAGGAGGATGTACCTCTCTAGCTTCAACTTCCCTCGACAAAGGGAAAAGGGAAGTTTAAATTATATCATACAACCCTTTCAAACAGTCTTCTCTACCCTGACCTCAACATCCCTTTTCTGTTCAGGTCAGAACAGTGGGAATGTTTCCCAATTTGATTTCTGGATAAATCTGCCTTAAAAAGAAATAGAGCTTTAAATTTGTTCACAGGTTTAACATTACCAACATCAGACCAGTCTACAGCATCAAAGTAGGTCCTTTCGTGCTGAAACTGTAGCATTTGAAGTTCACACCTCAGGCATACTCGGTGCTTGCAACACCAGAGCCACTATTTAGTTATCTACAACTTTGAAAAGCACCTGTGTTGCACTGGGAACAGCTAACTGAAGACAAAAAAATAAAGGGGGGGAGGAGGGGGTGAGAAATATGGTTTACATCTTCCAAGATTTCCAGCATAACATTAAGGACTGCTTTTCATTAAGGACTGTTTCCATCTTTTTTTCCCCAAGAATCAATTTCTTAAACACCAGATAACCCCCCCAACTTCTACCAATCCAAGTTTTGTTCAAAGCCACCAGTGTCAAGTGCTTCAAGAACAGTTACAGTCACAATTAGGCTGTGCCCTCGCAATCAAGCGCCTTCCAAAACTTCTTTTGCCAACATCATTTGTCAGCAGACAGATTTGTCAAAAGTAAGAAAGCCACAGCTGAAGAGAATTTTACAGCAGTCAAGAAGAAAGTCTAAGACGTTGAAAACATAATCCTCAGGCACACACCTTATATCAACAGTTTTGCTCAACACCTACACAGGGCACTTTGTCTTCAAGTATCATTCATTACACAATAAAAGCAACTATGAATGTTAAAAACAAAAACAAACATAAAAAACCACGAGGAACATATATACCTCAGAACCTACACTCTAGTAATGCCCTGTGTGTATTTATCGCTCCTGACATGCGGAGGACGATACAATTCACCGGTTCTTCCCACCGCAGCCGCGCCGGGCCTCCCCTCCGCGCGCAGGCCCTGGTGAGGGCCCGGACCTTACCAGAGTGCGGGATGCCCACGGCGGCGCGGCTAGGCGGCACCGAGGCCGAGCGGTACAGCGAGTCCTCGTACTCGTCCAGGATGGACGCCATGGCCGCCAACGGCCAGTAACGGCCACCAACAACCGCCGCCCCGCTACCTGTGCCGCCACTTGCCCCCGCACTCAGCTGAGCCGCGTCACGTGCCCACCCGGCGGCGCTCTGCGCCTGCCCCAGCGCGTGGCCCCGCCCCCCGCGGGCAGGGCGGGAGCGGCGGCGGCAGCATGGCGGGCGGGCCGGGGTTGTTAATCAGGGAACACCGATCTCGTGAGGCGTGCGGGGTCTTTCCTTGTTGTTTCTGTCGTGCGTAAAATGCATACGGATGTACCAGTATGTCCTGTGCATTATGTGTATAAAAATGAATCTTCACAACCCTTTTTTTAGGTTGCCTAGAGACATGCGAGTACTTCATGCTTTATACAGAAAGCAGGTTTTCTGTGTAAGAAGGTTTTCGGCACGCTGAGAGATCCATTGCAGACTAACGCAGTTCCGCCGGTGGCACACGAGCCACCAGTGGGGAGCAGCAGCGGGAGCGGCGGACGTACTCGCCGGTGTCCTCCGAGACCGTTTCAAAGGCGGTGTCCTCGCCCACCTCAAACCCAGCCGTGTGTCCTGGCGTTTCTGCCTCACTGCGGCCTCCTCCCTGGTGCTGAGCTGGGAATGCAGGTCCCACGCCAGCCCGGATCCTGGGGATGGCCACCCTGATGCGGCAGCGTGGGGTGCAAGCAGCAAAACCACCTTGCTTTGCTCCCCAACCATCCTAATCACCACAGACAGCAAGTGCTCTCGTCCAGCTCCTCTAAAGCTGCACACAAATAACTTAGGTTTAGGGAAATGAGGTAGGAAGGGACTTCCTGGCCTGTCAGATCCAGCCTTCCTCTCTTGCAGATACCACATCATATAGTCTTTTCATTACAAGCTCTGTCTCAACATGTGGGTACTTTGTCCTCTGGCTGCTCCAGCTGGTACCTGTTCCAGGTCCTCGTTGCTATCATAATTTCGAGCTCTAATTTCCAGTCTAAATAACTCATGGCTAGTTTTAGTCCATTTGTTCTTGTTTAAACACTCCCCTGTAGTGTATATAGTCCTTCTCATGTCTGGCAGTAACTTCCTTCAGAAAAATCACAGCCAATTTTAGCCTTCATTCTGATTTACCAGATCCAAGATTTACCAAACCTAGCAATTCTTTCACTTCTCTTAAAAGGAAAGCATCCTTCTTGGAGCATCCTTCTCTGCATCAGTTGCATCTTCAGCTAATCTTTATGGAACACCAGTGAGCAGAATTGCCCCCTCGTTTCGGATGATGTCCTCTCCATTGCCTTGCTTATACGTTTTGTCTTTTGAAGACACATATTTAGCAGTAGGATATCAAATGGGTCTTTGTTAAGGGGAAGAACCTGCACTCTCAAGACGTATATGGAAATTAATCTGAATTGAAATTTGGGCACACCTTTCTTACAGTTTAGCTATATTGGGTATTTCTATTCAAAGCCTATATCAGGACCTATTTCTAATCTTTCCTGGTCAGGTCCAGAAATGGAGATTTTCTTATCCACTCTGGCCGAGACTATTGTTAGGTAGGATTGCTGCTCCATGAGAAACATTCACAGAGTTTAATGTAATTATATGGAAGCCAGTTCCTCACCATGTTTGGAAATTAAACATCACCCTAAAGCTAATTCAGATCCTGGCCCACAGGCCTGCTCTGTCCATCTGCACTATCATGTGCTGTGGGTATTTAATTTACAAGCATGCGTAATAATTATATCCCAGTGCTGCATTCACAGTTTCGATATTCTGAAAATCTGAGGAGAGCAAGGGCTAGATGGAAAAGATTATCGCTTCTTTGATTCACCAAGATTGCATGGAGAATAGATGATTACATTTTGTGTGCAGTAGCAATATAAGTCTATTAGAGGGAATTGTGGGAGAGGATTGAGTGATTTTGATGCTACGTTTGGGTTGGAAGCCCAAGCTCCAGTGCTGTTCTTCGTGTGGTTGTGGTCACGCTCACAGGAATTTCAGCTTAAGCAGTTAACATTTTCTTCAAGCTACAGACACAGCTATCAACACCTGCGTGCTGTATAACATAGTAATGTGTTCAGCTGCCTTGGGGAACAGATTGGCAAACATGTCCTATACCCAAGGTCCAGATTCCCAGCAGAGTAAGCTCTGTCTAAATCTGCCCCCCACAGTACTACCTCATTCACTCCTGACTGCACCATCCAACCCTTACTTGTCGCGTACATGGAATTGCATACATGCATTACTGCATGTATGACTGCGGAGTGAGCCAGGCCAATGGCCTACACCAGATTAGTGTATGATCTACCACCTAAATGTGAATGCTGGTACAGAAGAAAGGGCACTAACACTCATGTGCTGTGTGAGGATGTGGCAGTGGGAAGAGGTAGCTTCAGATTTCAATGACTCACAAAGGCAGCTCAGATTTAAATGACTTAAACTGCCCCCGAGATAACATAATGACACAATTATAATTTGAAATAAACCCGAGATTCCTCACTGGTTTTCATTGCAGACCTGGTACTGATCATTAATCTTGCTCACTGTGGGATATTCCTTCACTGTGATCAACTTAAAAAAATATTGCATACATAAAGCCCACATGCAAATACATGTACACCCCCAAAAACCAACAACCTACATAACATGGTAACAAAGACATGCCATGCAATAAGGTTCCCAGATATGGCTGTAGCTGCTTTGAGGAAAGTGTTCCAGATACCTCTGGCCCCCCAACCAATCGGGAGACCTTCTCTCCCCAGTGAGAAAGACAGCATCTTTGAGTGATACATATGCAGTTAATACAGAAAAATAAAGTCCCAAAGCTGTGCACCCCTGGGTATCGTGGTTGCCCAGGATAACCTGCACTGGAACCTATCCATATAGGAAGTCATTAAATAATGACTAATTAATGTTGGAAAGGATCAGAGCTTGAAATGAGCTTGCCAGAGCCCACTTCCTTGCCATCAGGCAACCTGTCGAGCTCTCAGTACTCCCAGTCAGAAACAAACTTCCTGCAGACGCTGGAAGGAGCCATATTATGCCAGAGCAATGTACGCAGACCTAATTGTCACAACTCCTAGGACGGGTCAAGAAATTTTCCCAAAACTGAGCTATCAAAATCTGTGTATCCTGGGCATGTGGATTCCAGAAAATGATGTCCGTCATTTGGCATGGTGAACTTGATGAAACTCATGAGAACCCAATGAATGTAACTGGTAGGTACCAGAATGAGCGTATGAGCACGAGGGAGAAAGAACGGAAACATCCAGTAACAGCCGGAAAGCTTTCCCCGACGCAGTCAACACTCCGTAGCTGGGCCCTCGGTTCTGATCCTTGAGGAACATCTATGAAAGATAAACCTGGGAACTGAAACAGGAAAGCCAAAATCACAGACGCAGCAGAGACAGTGGTCTTGCAGCATCTTACTGTTTTCTTCAAGCTGGCTATTCACCTTCCCCTTGCTAATTCCCTCATCCTTCGCTAAGCATTAATGCCTTTCTCTTTAATTATCTAACTGATGAACAGAATTAAATTAAGCTCGGAACATTGTCTCCTGGCCTATCCTTAATCTGAATTTTACTGTTTCAGATTTCTAAAAAAGGGCTTTGAGTCCCTGAAGCCCTGCCCTCTTCTTCAAATTTGTCGCGTTGCTGTAGTAAAAGGTGCTCTGTCTCCAGCAGGTGGCAACGTAGATCTAAATTAGAGATACATCGTCTTAGCAGTGGGACTCTGTGTGCAAGTCATAGAAGGTGAATTAGCCTTCGAGAAAGGCACTGAGTACAATATAAATACAATATAAAATACTGTATAAATACAGTATTTTTCCTTAAAACAGATAATAAAATATTTCATGTACTAGTGGTATTGTCATCTGTAATTTTAAAATGTTATCTAATACTGTCGTAATACTTTTGGTCTTCACTTTAGCTCGCCTGGCAATGAATAGATGAACCAGAACACCTCCTGCATCCCCCTGGCATTGCTTTTAGTTCTGGAGAGCGATGAAGGAGACCAGGGCAGGTGGAGCTGAATTCTCACATTGTTTCTCTGCATATTTGTTCTCCGCAAGGCACTTTAAAACCACACACCTCCAGTGAACAATAGAAACACCCACTAACTCCTACAGCATCTTAATGTGTTTTTATTGCTATGGACTCAGAAACTAAGGAGTTCCTGTTAATTGAGAAAGCTACCTGGGAAAGAAAATGCTCGGGTCATTTTTCCTTTAATTTCAACTGGGAGCATTTTTAAAACAGAAACCTAATTATCCAGCAACTTGGATTTTATGGCTACTTATGCCTCTGCAAAGTTGTTAGAAGATGATAAAAAGCAGCACTTTACACCACAGATAACAATGACTAGATGATGTACGCCACCAGGGAAATCCTGGCACAGGCTCCTTGCTTCACCTTTTTGCCTGCCACTTCTTTTAAGTGCTAATTGCGCTTGATTTTTCCCAGGAAGGATACACACGCAGGTGCATGACAAAATGCCCTGTGACTCAGCATTAGCTGTCTTTCTCCTTGCAATTATGAAAGCAGCAGCACAGGCAGCGGGTGATCTCGACTTCTTCAGCCGATATCTTGGCATCTCGTGATCCTGTTTGCTCTGACGCTTGCCCGTCACTTTAGCCCCTCTCTTAATCTAGCTCTCCACCCATCCTGCCCCCATTCATGGTGGCATTGTCTCCAGTTTTCATCAACCCCCTTTTTGTTTTCTTATTGTTTTATGTTTCCCGCTGTGAAAGGATTCAGAAATGTGATCCAAGAGCACCGTTTGCGAAGGGAGTGTATTGACATACATAACCCACTTGAACAAACTCGGGCGAAACCAAAGGCCTGGTTTGCTTTGCACCCATAAGCCATGTTTAGGGTGGCTGATATATTTTCCTCTCTCGCTCTGGAAGAAGGAAACCCTGGTATTTCTAAAACTGAGGTCTGCCAATTCACACAGCGTGCAATGCTTTATTTTAGGGTGAACTGAATAGTTCAGTAAGCTTTGCAAGAAACAGTGACTCCCATTCTGTGTCCTTCAGACAAAATGAGACTGTCTGTAATTTGGTTTGTGGCTACACATAATTATGAAATTACAATGAGATCAACAAGAGAAGCAGAAAATGATGGTGTCTGAGGTGCCCTATTCCTCAGGAGCCAGACAAGTCAAGACCACTAGGTACATAAAATCTCAGTATCACACTTTCCCAATATGATAACACTGCACTTAAGAGGGAAAATTTTATGGAATAGTGTGAGCTGATCCATAGATTTGTTCCCAGTACAAGCGGAAAATCCTAGTTTCCTATTTCACTTGTCATCTAAATGGGCACAGTTACCATTTTTAATGTAAGTGCGGACTTCTGTTTCAGTCTCAGCAAGAAAATAATAGAAATGTGCAGAATAGCAAGGGTCTTCATCGAAATAACTGATTTTTTTTAATAAGAGGACTCTGTGCACATGTGCAAAGTTTGTTGAGCGATAAGAATCACATACTGCCTAAATATATAATTTGAATTTCCACTGCTTATCTAATGAAGTAGCTTTTCTTTTTGTTTTTAATAAGAAGCTACAACGGTAGCGCAGCCCAGCTGAGCAATGACTGAACACTAACAGTACCTGAAGCCTATATTTGGTCTGCCTGAAAGGAGTCTGCTCTTCTGCGCTTAGTTCCCAGTGTTTAAGCATTCATTCCATGAGGAATCCCGTCATAATTGGTACTAATTTACGTTCCTGGGAGAGAGGCCAAGCACAGCCCTGCAGCCTGCACATGACCCACTCAGCCGGGGAGCTGCAGCTGGCACGAAGCGTGCCGGGGAGGCAGCGCGCGATGCGGTGTCGCCGGGTACCGCCAAGGGGCACAGAGCCTGTCTCTGGGGCCCTTGACCCGGCACAGCAGCTCTATGAACGGGACGGACTTTCGCTGCATAAGCAAAATCTTAGAGAAATCTTACAAAACTAAAACGTCTGACTCCTTCTGTCTGACTCCTTGCTGCGTTATGAAATCATATCTACATCTTCTGTTTGCTGTCGGAGCAAGGCAGGACCTGGGAAACGAACCTGTGGGAGCTGCCCTGTTTGTTTGCTTAATCACTTAGTTTAAATATAGATTAAAAATCACTTAAGCTCATCCACAAGTTAAGTGTAGGCCAGCCAATGGCTGTCAGAAACTGCAGAGAAACCACAGTCCCAGAAGCAAGAGCTTTGGGGAAAGAATGAAAAGGGATTCTGTCACTGGAGCTGGCAACGGTGCATGCTCCTACCAGCCATCTATTCCTAGGTAAGCAGCAAAAGAGGAAACAAAAGCTGCCAACTTCTTTTCATCTCTTCCTTCTGCTACTGCTGACACTTGCCAGCAGTGAATAATTGAATGGATAATCCCCCTTTTACATTTATTTCTCCCAAATAAATGGAAATGTCACAGTTCACAAAATGTCAGCGCATACTTGAAGCATGTGCTAAGAAACTGCTGTGGGATGTGTTTTCGCTTTGCTCTGTGCCCTTGCTCTGGCAGAGGGTGTCACCCGGCTGTATTCCTCTTCACGGTCCCGCCTGAGCAACAGCCAGACTTCGCCTGTTGCTGAGGGTCGCCTGTCCCAGGGCTTTCTGCAGCCATTCAGCTGGCACCAAGTCGCACTGAACAGGGTGGCCCTAGAAGCAGCTCTGTGCAAACCGACCAACTAAATTAGCAGCTGCTTGCTGAAGCCAGACTGTCCAGCATGAAGTCCTAGCAACAGCCTAACTTATTTTACTGTCCTCATTTTTGTTGGTATGGAAATGTTAAGAAAAAAGTGCAAAAGAGGGAGATTTAAAGCAAACTGCTAGAGCCTAGTGCAGAGAAGAGGCGCTGTTGCCCAGTGCCATTTTCTTGTTTTTTTGGGGGCAGTGCATGTGCTTGGGAGAGTGGAACTGGCCCAGGCTCCTGAACCTGAGGAGGTGCAATGCTTGTGGCTCTATGGCAGCCACAGGGGAAATCACTTCAGTTTGTGCATGGCTTGGAGACCTCAGTGCAGCATTCCTGCAGGTGAGACCCTTGGGGAGTTGCTCAGCATGGATGTGAGCAGTGTGGGCAGCCCACGTTCTGGGATGCCTCCTTGCAGCACGATGCTGCACGGTGCAAGCAGGTCCCTTGTGCCTCAAGTCCCATGAAGGATGTTGTGCAGCTAAATTGGTGCTGCTTCTTGAGAGTCTGAGTTGAGCTTCTCTAACAGGAAACAAAGCCACGTTCAAAGTTGATTTTGCAATGTTAGATATTGTATGCATGAATACTTTCCCTCCAGTGTTTTTCTCTCACTTGGTGGTGTTATATGGGTTGCAGTGGTTGCTTTGATAGCGTAGCTGCCTCATGGCTTTCAAGTGGTCTTCTCCTGCTTTCTGTCTGGTTGGTTGCACTTTAGCCCAGGGCAGGGATGGAGCCACCTTCTCTGCTTGCAATGCACAGTATGTTGGGTGAGCTACTGGCAAGAAGTATAAAACAGACAGTATACTTGAAAACCCCGTACAGATCCACATAGCTGGGAAAATACACTCTGTGGCTTTTGCCAGAAGGTAGCAACAGCCAAGCTGTGCCAGAAGAACCCGCTAGCAGCAACCGCACAGGCAATGGATGCGATACCGGTTTTCAATCCGCTCTCACGCTGCTCACTGGCCCTGCTGATCTTATCCCTGTGGGGCCACCTTGGCCAGCGCAGGTGCTGCTGGCAGCGCTGCCGGGGGTCAGAGCGGCTCCCTCTGCGCAGGGTTGCTGGGACAGGGGCATGTACAGCAGCGGGAGCAGATATAGGGGCGGGGATAGGTACAAGGGCAGGTAAAGGGGCAGGGACAGGTACAGGTACAGAGGCAGAGACAGATACAAGGACAGGTAGAGGGGCAGGGACAGGTACAAGGACGGGGCAGG